>CM060684.1:82089925-82699083 GCA_030686995.1 Artemisia argyi | reverse complement strand
AACATTTTTATATACGATATATTACGACAAGTTTTTATTATTCTAGTTGGACTTATTTTTCTTAAGTATGGAAAATACTTTACTTTGACTATAACTAGTATTTCCAAGTTATGAGTGGTATAGGTATCATGTGTATGCATTTTCTCTACATCCTTTCATGATCTAAGTAGATCACTATCATTCATATTAGGTTGCGGTTAGAGATCGAACCTCATTTCTGTGTATCCACTTTTGTCGTCGTAGCTATCGCACCAGGTGAGTCATAGCCCCGCTTTTACACTTTTTATACTCTTTTAACTCTTTGGGGGAGATACATGCTCAACTACTTGTTTTTACTTGTACAAATATTTAAAACATTTATACTTGATTACTTTTATACTTGATAATACTTATACTTGATTTTATACATACGTGATTGTGTTATACTTAACTGTGTTATACTTACTTGATACTTGAAACGTTTAAACTTTTATGCTTTGGGAAACGGCACCCAGTAATCTGTCAAAGGAGAGGTATTGATA
The DNA here is from genome assembly GCA_030686995.1 of Artemisia argyi. NCBI lineage: Eukaryota > Viridiplantae > Streptophyta > Magnoliopsida > Asterales > Asteraceae > Artemisia > Artemisia argyi. Next base: position 82,698,562 of record CM060684.1, on the reverse strand, counting down.
GTACTATTATGGGGAAACACCCCCCACCCAAGTCCAAAACAGATGCGACGTTGGGTGACATGTACTATTTGGGATGGTGGTTCCCCGCCTATGGGTCCAAAACAGACGTGACCATGGGTGAATATAATCCTGAGAAACTATAATTATTAGCAGTGGGTTGTGAACACACAGGTTACAAGTCTTTTATGGCGGGGACTTGTAACTGAGTGGATTTACGATGCCTTTGCTGTGTGAACATTTTCTATAAACTTTATTTGTTAAACAAACTCTATGAACTCACCAACCTCGTGTTGACACTTTAGCATGTATTTTCAGGTTTTAATCTATGGCACGCTACAGGAGGTTTTGGCATGGCATGACATGGTCATAGAAGACTCTGATTATTTATATGGCGACCGTTTTAAACTATTTTAAGGGCCTACTTCCGCACTACTTTTAACAATGTAAATACAATATTTTTGACTTAACTATTTTATTCTAAATGATTAAAGTGAAAACCATTTTTGTACTTGTGTTGTGATACTGATTGAGTTACACCCCAGCTACATGTATGCTTCCGCTGGACCCGATCTTGGGGGTGTGACAGATTGGTATCAGAGCTTTGGCTATAGCGAACTAAGTGTTTTTAAAACCTAGACTATAGCTACTTTTATGAAAAACTTAACCCTATGACCGTCATGTGCCTGCCTGCCAAGCTGAAGCCTCATTGTGGGTTGTTGCTGACTTAGGTGATGTGATTTGTGTCTCATTATCTGGAATATTATATTCACTTATTCTAGTTGATTACTATCATTGTCTTTTATATAAGCATGTTCACGTATCATATATGTCACCCTGTTATGTTTCTCCTTTCATAGTTTCATTATTTGACCTCGAGTTTGGTCACCTGCCTTAGTTTTCCTGAACGTCCTGGTATTTGTGAAGGACATAGTCTTAGTATAACTGAGCTGAGTATTTCAAAATTCATGGAACCTCGGTGGAATATAGACTAGTCACCTATATTCAACCCGGGATAGTGGGACATAGGCTGACTACCTATATCCGACTCAGAAATGAATTTTGCAACACTGAGAATAGTTATAATAAAATTCTGTCTGGATTGAATCCTCAACTCAATTTCCAAATGTTTTATTATGTGTGTGTATACCCTCGTTGTCAGAACGCTTATACTTTTCATCACCTCGTGAACCGCCGCCTGAAAGCACGTCAACTGGTCATTTCATCTCATGAATCTTCACCTTTATAACACTTCGGAGACCAACGTTAACTGAACTTCGGGACGAAGTTCCCTTAAGGGGTAGAGACTGTCACAACTCGTAAATTCTGGTCTTTTCCCGAACTTTCACATTTAATATTCATCGGTTACTATTCATCAATCACTATTCATCATTTTACTATTCATCATTTTTTAGGTCAGTTTGATATTCTGAGAAGCGTTTTAAAATTTTACTATTCATAAAACACTATTCACCTCCGGAGAAAAATTGTCATTTATACGTGGGTTGCGTCATTTTTGTAAACGTACGGTTATCTACCTAATAAATGTTATCTTATGAGCTATTATTTTTAATAATTAATCCGACAATCCCAACTATGGTCCTAACATATTTTTATACTCATAAAAATGATATAAAAGTTATAATATTAATTTACCCGGTAATTTGGGAATTTTATTAATTAATGTCGTACGTTTAATATAATTACGACGGTTTTCGTAAAAACTAAACAATCATTATCCAAACACTCAATACTTGTACCCAACATATTTTCACAATTTTTACAACTTTATTATGTCCCGGTTAACTCCGTTAAAATTTATTTTTAGTTAACTCGATACCCGGTATTCCCTAAAAACTACTAATATATACCTAATATACACCAAATCTCACCAAAACTCTTACACCATCTCATTTTTTCTTCCCTTCCTCTCCAATATGCCCCCCCCCCCCCAATTGACTTCCATAAAATGTGGATCTTGTCTACTACATCAATAATACATATAATATATATACTTCTACTTTCACAATTATTTCTCATTTCCCAAAAATCAAACTAGAAACTCTTCTTCTCTTTTTTCTCTCTTTCTTGGATCGATCCACCATCAAGAACAAAGAAGAAACCTTTAACTTTCAAGATCCAAGTGTTTAATCAAGTCCTAATCATGATCTAGTTGGGGGTTTTGTGGTAAAACCCTAGGTTATTAATCAATTTCTCATCAAAAACTCTCCAATCTTTGAGGTAAGTTTAACAAACTCATCTCTATAGTTTTACCAAGTTCCTACAATGTTCATATCATTTTTATACAAGGATTTCATGCATATGTTAGTTATACCACTCATTTATATATATATATATATATATATATATATATATATATATATATATATATATATATATATATATATATATATAACTTTGAAGCCCTAGAAATAGATTATTGTTAGATCCTTGTTAGATCCACTTGATTTATGATGTTTAGGAACCCATGACACCCTAAGAAGGTGTATGGTAAGATTAGACTAGATTTGTGGTGATTGAAAGTGGTTTGGTTGAAGTTGAAACAAGTTTGAAACTAGGAAAATGATTTTTGAAACTATATAAATACCTACTGTCCTTATTTTGAAAACGTGGGAAATTCAGTAACTCAGGGGATATTTTTGAACAAAGATTTAGAAAATACTTTCAAAAACGAAGCCATGGGCGAAAGAACGGATTAAAACGAGTTAATAACGAAGGAGATATGATTTTCCGAATTTAACGACGAAAACTATTTTCTGAAAAACTGCATGCTGTTTGACAGTTTTCGACGGGCAAATAGAGGCGTTAAACGTAACCTAGAGGAGCCGAGCTATCGAAAATATATTAGTATATACCAAAACGAGTAAAATGAGCTTAAAACGACCAAGTTATACATGTTTTAAAATCGTCAAAACTATATATATATATATATATATATATATATATATATATATATATATATATATATATATATATATAGTCACTACTAGAAAATAACTACGTACTAAATATATATTTTTCAGATTTCTTATTCAAGGAGTTTATTTTTAATTAACGAAATACGTACGACTCAAGGCTTATTTATGCGACTACTAGACGATATCTTAAGGTTTCCAAAACGAGGAATATAACACTAACGTTTTTATATACGATATATTACGACAAGTTTTTATTATTCTAGTTGGACTTATTTTTCTTAAGTATGGAAAATACTTTACTTTGACTATAACTAGTATTTCCAAGTTATGAGTGGTATAGGTATCATGTGTATGCATTTTCTCTACATCCTTTCATGATCTAAGTAGATCACTATCATTCATATTAGGTTGCGGTTAGAGATCGAACCTCATTTCTGTGTATCCACTTTTGTCGTCGTAGCTATCGCACCAGGTGAGTCATAGCCCCGCTTTTACACTTTTTATACTCTTTTAACTCTTTGGGGGAGATACATGCTCAACTACTTGTTTTTACTTGTACAAATATTTAAAACATTTATACTTGATTACTTTTATACTTGATAATACTTATACTTGATTTTATACATACGTGATTGTGTTATACTTAACTGTGTTATACTTACTTGATACTTGAAACGTTTAAACTTTTATGCTTTGGGAAACGGCACCCAGTAATCTGTCAAAGGAGAGGTATTGATAGTATTATTATGGGGAAACACCCCCCACCCAAGTCCAAAACAGATGCGACGTTGGGTGACATGTACTATTTGGGATGGTGGTTCCCCGCCTATGGGTCCAAAACAGACGTGACCATGGGTGAATATAATCCTGAGAAACTATAATTATTAGCAGTGGGTTGTGAACACACAGGTTACAAGTCTCTTATGGCGGGACTTGTAACTGAGTGGATTTACGATGTCTTTGCTGTGTGAACATTTTCTATAAACTTTATTTGTTAAACAAACTCTATGAACTCACCAACCTCGTGTTGACACTTTAGCATGTATTTTCAGGTTTTAATCTATGGCACGCTACAGGAGGTTTTGGCAGGGCATGGCATGGTCATAGAAGACTCTGATTATTTATATGGCGACCGTTTTAAACTATTTTAAGGGCCTACTTCCGCATTACTTTTAACAATGTAAATACAATATTTTTGACTTAACTATTTTATTCTAAATGATTAAAGTGAAAACCATTTTTGTACTTGTGTTGTGATACTGATTGAGTTACACCCCTGCTACATGTATGCTTCCGCTGGACCCGATCTTGGGGGTGTGACAATATATATCCGATGGGCGGGAATGACTTATAATTTTATGTTTTATTTTAATTTATTTTTTTGTGATTACTAAATTGTAATCGTTTGTTGTTTAGTATTAGCATGTTGTCACGTAAATGTTGTTGTTGTTTAAATGTGTTTAATGTTATTTTGAAATTTATTATTTTGTGTTTATGCATTTTGTTTAATGAATTGGACAAATAAACTATTTTCATTAATGAAGTTAGAGGTTTTAATTTGTTATTGTATTTGTACAAAATATGGTAGGAGGCGTTAAGTATTAATTGTTTTATTTTTAATATGAATTTATTTTTGTTAATGGCATTTTGAAATATAATATATGGAATTCTAGACCGGGTAATGATAGTTTTGTTATTTTGATTAATATTTTATTATTTAATATGGAATATCATATAAAAATGTCATGTTAAGTATTGATATAATGTATTTGTTATGATATGTAAATTGGCCAAATTAACTCATTTTTTTGATAGAATTCTAATTGATGGAATTCCAAATGGAGTTGGTCTTATGAGTTTCTTTGTAGCAGAGGTTATTAGATTGCCTAATGAGAGGAAGATGGGAATAGTTTTGTTTGTTTCAGTTGTTTTGTTTAATATGGGTTGAAACAACCCATTTTTGTATGTAGAAGTAAATTTGAGTTGTTTATTGTTTTGTGAAATTTGGTGACTTGTGTATCAGATTATTTAATGGGTATATTAAGTTATATCAAATTGATAAGTTTGTAAGGCATTAAAGAAAAATATGAGCATTTGAGAATTAAAAAAACTTTATAAAGCCTTTGACTTTTTGGTGCAAGGAGCATACTACGTTGCATATACTTTCACATTAGGCACCAAACACGTGTTTAGATTGAGCAATAGGCAAACATTTTTTTTTGATCGAAGTATCTAAACACACTTGTAGACAGCATGTACTGAACATTTCTTTAGACATATAATGGTGTTTTCGTTTATGGTTTGTTACGGTAGTGTTTGTGTTGGTTGTGTTTGATAATTGCAGACTTTAGTTGTGGTTTGTTTTACGTAATGGTTGAACGACCTAAATGGGTTGCTTTGTGTGAGTGGTTTTGTTTAATATTGGTCTTTGTTTAAGTTAGGAAGAGTTGACCTACTGATCCATTAGTTTTGTATAAAGATGTAAGTAAGTTTATTTGCATTACTATGATTGTGAACCATATAGGGTGTGGTGTTTTTGTTTTTGTTATGTTTCAGAGGTGTTTATTTTTGGTTGTGTTTCACTACCGTAGACTTTTGTTGTTGGTTTTGTTTGGCTAATTATTTAATGGCCTGAATGATTGATTTTGTGTGAGTTGTTTAGTTTAATCTTTGTTTAAGAACAGCCCACATTGGTTTTACTTTATTAGATTCCAAAACTTGTTGTCTGCTTTTGAACGAAAACATAATAAAGAATTGTGTTGTATTTGCAGTTAAAATGCCAACGGAGTTTGTGTTTCCTTTGAAATTAGACACGTTTCCAGTTTGTGATAAAAAATCATCAAGAGATTGGTATGGGTTTCTCTTTTGAAGTATTTGGTATGTTTCATAACTTGTTATTAGGGATGTTGTAATATCTGTCTAGGATTAAGTAGTATGGATGGTAATTTGGATATGTTATCATGGTGTTTGATTTTTTTTGTGGTGTATATCGCGCATGATTATCAGTGGTTTATGTTGATGTTTTTTTTTTTTTTTTTTTTTTTTTTTGTAAATGACTATGGTAGGGCAAATAGTAATCGCCAAGTGAATATCTTTCTTTAATTATTTGGTATTGTGGAAAGATGTGTTACTTATGTTTGCTAGTTTTTTTTTTTTTTTTTTTTTTTTTTTTTTTTTTTTTTTTTTTTTTTTTTAAACTGTTGTGATGTTGTAGGATCTTGTTAATCAGTATTTTGTAAACATATACTGCATGATCGTTTATTTATATATTTATTTTTAAGAAGTGTTTTGTTTGTATAACTAAATGTTTGCATGTAGGTGAATCCATTGGTGGTTGTGTTAATGTTGTGACTGTTTAGAAAGACTTTTACATCTTCATGTAGCTATGATAGATAAAACACGTGGCTAAAACTATTTATAATGTTGTTATGCATGTTTTATAATAAAAAGTATAAATTTTGATGAATAAAATTTTTGTAATATGTCACAAGACTTATGTTATGATTCTTAATGATAATGTTGTAAAACATAAAAGTGTTTACCATGTTCCATTATATTCTAAATAAAGCTTCCTTGTACACCACATTTTTGGTTGATTTTGCGTAGTTTCCATCTTCATCACAACATAAGATCTTCAAACCTTTCTTGTTCTTAACTCTTGTGACAGCTACGTATAGTTGCCCATGGGAGAAAACAGGTCTTTTTAAAAACAAACCAACATTTGTTAATAGTCATTGCAAAACACAGTGCCAAAGGAAATTGTCTCCGATTAAATTTGAAGGGCATTTTGTTATTCGAAGGGCTCAACACCATTCTAGGGATTGCGCAAATGTTTCCAACATTACCTCCGGATATAATCTTTGCTTCTATTACATTGACACCCATCCTTCGTACTTGTAACCTTGTTCCGTTGCATAATCCTGCGTTTTGGTCAATGTTTCTCATGCACATTACTGGAGCACCTATTTTTAATCTCAATGAATGCTGTGGAAGGCCCGCTATTCGAATACTATTTAGGAAATCTGGTGTGTAAAGTGCCTCATTGAAATCTGAATCCATATCAATTACCCCAACTGAGTCTAAACTGCTATAAGTCTTTTCTTCCCCTTGCAAAAGATGTAGCATCTTATTGTTCACCATATCCACGAGCTCGTGGGTTGGTGCAAGAATTGCTCTGTCTTGGAAAAATGATTGAGTATAAAGGTTTTTCAGCAATTCCGGGTATGTTGCTTCAATGATTCATTGTATATGATCATTTGAATCGGGAATCAACATATCATCTTCAAAATCTACATTCGCTTCACCATCATTCCTTCCTCCAATTGTACCATTGCCAATACTTAATATCCAATCTGCGAAGTCTTGTATTTCTTTCCTTTCATTATCATCCTTGCTTGCTTCCAATATCATGTTAACAGTCAACTTCATTACCTTGCAATGTTGCCACAAATATGAGGAGTTAAGTGATGCGTGTACAACATCATGTTTGCTTCCGTTGGTTAGTACTGGTAGTATTTGCCTAAAGTCACCTCCAAACAAAACTACTTTTCCTCCAAAAACTTTGTCAGAAGGTTTGTGGATGGTTGGTCTACATATGTCACGTAATGTTCTATTAAATGCTTCGTAACAATGTTTGTGTGTCATCGGAGCCTCATCCCAGATAATAAGTTTGCATTTACGTATTAATTCAGCGAGGTCACTGTCTCCTGGTATATGACACATAGAATTGTCAAGAACATTTAAAGGAATTGCAAACCCTAGAATGTGTTGTTCTTCCACCTTCAAGCAAAAGTGCGGCTATACCACTCGATGCAACGTTCAACACTATTTCACCTTCAGACCTTAATCTAGCAGATAGAGTTTTGTACAGGTACGTTTTCCCTGTTACTCCGTATCCATAAACATAGAACATCCCACCATTGTCGAAAGTAACAGCTTCAATTAATGATCCATATATTTCTCTTTGTTCACTCGTTAATGTACTATATAGTTGTTGATGTTGTTGTAGTAATTCATCTCTATCATACCTTCTGATGAGTGCTCAAACACTCATCATTTTTGTCGTATTTAAACTGCCAAAACATACAAAAACAATCTAAAGTTATCAAAATACTTAAATTATCCCAGGGATTGTGTTTTATGTGTTTTAAAAGAAAAATGAGCAAAAACAAATGAAAAACGATCAAAGTTTGCAATATTGTCGAATCCAATGGGGAGAAAATTAATCCCCTTGTGGCCACGGAGGTTCACCTGCACCGACTCCGGGCTATCCAAAAGGGTAGTCGCCGTGGGATTAGTCGGCTCGCAATGTCGAGTCGGAAACCCATGTTAAAAGAGAAGTTTGCAATATTGGCAGTTTCAGTCCCCCGAGTTTCAAAACTTGTCAAAAATAGTCCCTATGCATTTATTTTGAAAGAAAAAGTCAACCCAAGCTTTTGAAAGTCAAATATTACAAAAGTTGATCTTTGGGTTTAAAGTTTCAAAAATTACAGTTTAGGTCCCTGTACTTTCAAATTTGGCAAATTAAGTCCCTGGGAATTTTAAAAAATGGAAAATGGCAAAAAGTGGTCCTTGTATTATTGGAGCTTGGCATGTTTGGTCCCTTGAAGCACTTTGGAGAAATTACAGCTTCAGTCCTCAAAGTTTGGTGGAATTGCAAAATTGGTCCTTGTGTGTTATCATACCAAACGGACCCTATTATTATTATTAAACCACAAACCAAACCTAATACCCAATCCACTTAAACACAGGCCTGATCCAAATCCATCCCAAGTCCATCACCACCCAGGCCCACTTCCCCTTTGATATTACAACCCAGGGTCAAACCACCCTTTGACTATCTTCCCCGTACCCTTCCCCCTAAAACCAGGGCAACTGTCTCCCCCCACCCCTCCACCTTTTGTAACACCCCCAAAATACCGCAGCGGAAGACTGTGTCATAGGGATGCTACTTCAGGGCACAAAGTACAAGATATAGAAAACGAACTCTAAATGAGACGTTTTTAAAAAGTATCGAATGGTAAAAGATAAAAGCGAAAGTCTTCAAAATGCATGCCCTAAGACTCTCTGCTCCACATACCTGCTATCGCCCTTCTAACCTGAGATAAACATGCTTAAAAGTGTCAACACAAAGGTTGGTGAGTTCATAGAGTTGTTTAACAAATAAAGTCTATAGAAAATGATCACACAGCAAAGGCATCGTAAATCCACTCAGTTACATGTCCCGCCATAAGAGACTTGTAACCTGTGTGTTCACAACCCACTGCTAATATATATAGTATGATTAAGACATATGAGTATACGATATGGGTACATGCCACTGATCAAAGATTAAAGACTACTGGGTGCCATTTCCCAAAGTTATGAGGTTACTGGGTGCCATTCCTCAAAGTATAAATGATTACTGGGTGTCATTTCCCAAAGTATAAATGATTACTGGGTGTCATTTCCCAAAGTATAAATGATTACTGAGTGTCATTTCCCAAAGTATACGTTGCTCAAGAATACAAAATCAAGGTTTACACATTAAGGCACATATAGTAGTTCTGCTAAAAGTAATAACAACTTAGCGTAGTATAAAAGTATAAGGTTTCAAGTATCAAGTAAGTATAAATGTTATCAAATATAAATGTTTTGAGTATTTATACTAGTAAGCACGTAGTTGAGCATGTATCTCCCCCAAAGAGTTAAAACAAGTATAAAGAGTAAAAGTGGGGCTATGACTCACCTGGAGTGAAGATACAAAGATGCGAAATGATAAGGACAACAGGGAGCGAACACTATCCGCAACCTAAAATGAATGATAGTGATCTAATTTAGATCATGTCGTGATGTAATGAATGCACATGCACATGATACCAATACCACTCGTAATTTGGAAATACTAGTTATCGTCATAGTAAAATAGTTTCCATACTTAGGAAAAATAAGTCCATATATAGAAGTATATACTTGTCATATTAACTCGTACGAAAAAGTTAGCGTTATATTCCATGTATCAAAACCTTAGAATAACATCGTTAAGTCGTATAAATATTCCCTCGGGTTGTACGTATTCATTTGTTAAGAAAATAGTCATTAGTAACGTTGCTAGAAAATATACCATTTAGTACATACGTTATTATTTTTATTTGTGACTATATATATATATATAGTCTTGACGATGTTAAAACGGGTATAACTCGGTCGTTTTAGGCTCGTTTTCCTTGTTCTTTATGTCCACGGATTCGTTTTTGTGTATACTAGTATATTTTTGATAACTCGGCTCCTCTAGGTTACGTTTAATACCTCTTTTTACCCATTGAAATCTGCCAAACAGCAAGCAGTTTTTACAGAAATAGTTTTCGTCGTTAAATTTGCAAAAATCATAACTCCTTCGTTATAAACTCGTTTTAATCCGTTCTTTCGCCTAAAGTTTCGTTTTTGAAAGTATTTTCTAAATCTTTGGTCAAAAATTAGCCATCAACCACTGATTTTCCCACGAAATAGAAATAGGGACAGTAGGTATTTCAAGTGTTTCAAAAACCATTTCTAGGGTTCTAATCTAGTTCCATCTTCATCCAAACCACTTTCAAACACCACAAAACTAATCTAATCCTACCATACACCTTCTTAGGGTGTTATGGGTTCCTAATCATCAAAACCAAGTAGATCTAACAAGGATCTAACCAAAAATCACTTCTAGGGCTTGTATGATCAAAAGTTTACAAAAATAAAGTGGTATAAGTATTTTGTGCATGGATCAAAGCATGAAAGCTAAAAGATATAAGTAAATACTTGATGAAAACATAAAAATTAGCTTGATAACTTACTTGAAAAGGTGGTGTGATTAGATGATAAAACCTTAGTATTCTTGAGTTTATATCTCAAAACCTTGTAAGAAATACTTAATTAAACTATAATAACACTTGATCTTGGAAAATAATTTTTGTCTTGCTCCTCCTTTCTTCCTTGTGGCCGTGGGTTGTAGAGAGCAAAAGAGAGAATGAGTTTGCTTGCAAAGTGAAAAATGAGATAGAAAAGATTTTAGTAAAGTAGATATGTATTATTGTTATTAATATTATATACAAGTTAGTATAGGGTATTAATTAATCTTGAGTGTACAAGTAAAATGTGTAAGAGATTGGAGAGGGGGGGGGGGGCGGCAAAGTCAAGGGGGGGGGGGATGCATGTAGGACTTTGGTGGTAAAAATGTATTATTAAGTGTTATTGGTAGTTTTAAAATGTACCGGGTACCGGGTTAACTAAAAATAAATTTTAACGGAGTTAACCGGGTCATAATAAAGTTATAAAAATTATAAAAATAGGTTGGGTAAAATTATTGGGTGTTTAGATAATTATAGTTAAATTTCTACGAAAACCGTCGAAGTTTTAGTAACTTAAGTTAATAATTAAAATAAACATCCAAAATACCGGGTAAATTAATATTATAATTTTTATATTATAAAAATGAATATAAAAATATATTGGGCTAATAGTCGGGAGTGTCGGACATGTTAGCCACATTTATAGTTCGCGTATTAGTGTTTATTTAAAATAAACATACGTAAATCGTTAATTATACCAAAAGTATAAATTTAATTATCCTACGAGTGGAATAGTATGCAAGTGCCCTAATGATGATGTGCTGACTATTTCTAGTCCGTATGAAATGTCCCTGATAATAATGCATGAATTCGCTCCTGAACCAATACGGTTACGCGAATTTGAACACTCGTAAACTAAATTTATGATGATATGAGTAATGCACGTGAATAGTGGTTTCCTCTCGGAAATGAATAGTGTCAAGTGAATAGTAAAATTTCTGAATGCTTCTCGGAATGTCAAATTGACCTAAAAAATGATGAATAGTAAAACGATGAATAGTAATCTGTGAATAGTAAATTATCGAGGTTTGGAAAAATGACCTAAAATTACGGGTTGTGACAGTCTCTACCCCTTAAGGGAACTTCGTCCGAAGTTCAGCTCATTCCTTCCCAAACTCGTTAGAGTTGCTTACACCAATCAAATCATCTACTATCAATATAACTAGATTAATGATGCTAGGTCTTAGATTAGTCGGGGTTGTGTATAAGTTCTATACCAAGACTTAAGTGCTACGAAAATAATATAGTTGTTCAAGAGAATGTACCCGTTATGCTATCGTGAACATGTTGGGTGATAGGATTTCCTAGGAAGTAAGCTCTGCCACGCGCGGGTGGAATCTCAACGGCCTCATCTTGTGGCCCTTCAATTGCTGCTGCTAATTTTGGACGATTGCCTCCTTGGTTAAGATTCCTTTTCAACTTAGGACAGGTGTTCCGAAAGTGATCCGGGCTGTTACACTCATAGCATGTCTTTTGATTGTTCGTCATATTGCCCACATTTACTGGTTCTCTACACTGGTTTGTAAAATGACTAGACTGTCTGCAATTTGCACACATACGGCAGGGCATAGTCTTTTGGTGATGAAAATTACATCTCGTACATCTAGGATACGTGCCTGCATACTCTTTCTGACCAGAACTAGTCGCCGAAAAGGTCCTTGCCCTTTTGTTGTCAGCTATCGCGCCCATATGCTTGTTCGAATCGCTTGTTCCCTTCCTTTTATCACTGTTCCTCAAGCTTCCATTTCTAACCATCTCATCTGTCAGAGTCCCTGCTCTCAATATTGCACTCTGAATTGTAGAAGGCTCACTTGCTTTCACAGTCCCACGAATTTCTGGGACAAGACCATATATGTACCTGTCGATCCTCTTGGACTCAGGGGTAACTAGATGTGGAACTAGTCTGGCTAATTCATGGAATCGATTTGTATAGGCTGCATGTCCAGCCCCTATCATAGAGTGATGATAAAGTTCATCCTCCAGCTTCTGCATTTCATTGTCCGGGCAGTATTCCTCCTTCAGTAATGCCTTAAAATCGTCCCATGTCATACCTACAGCTGCCTCTCTACCCCTAGCTTGAACCTGCGTATTCCACCAGGTCAATGCCTTTCCTGACAGCAAGCATACAGAGTACTTTACCATTTGATGTGCTGCACAGTTACTAATATCGATCACCGACTCCATCTTTTCAACCCATCGAGTATACCCTAACGCGCCTCCTACACCATCGAACTCAATTGGTTTACATGATGTAAATTCCTTATACGTACATCCAGTCCTAATGTTGTTGTTGCCATTACCATTCTGGCCTATACCATTGGTGTTGTTAATCCCGCTTTCGTGGTTTGCCAAGTTATTCATATGATCGCCAACTTGAGTGACAATAGTGGGGAGAAAGTTTTCAAGTTGTCGAGCGATGATGGCTTCAAAATCAGTATTTCCACTGTCGTTGTTATCATTGTTTTCAACGCCGTGACCACCTCCTCTACCTCCACGTCTACCAGTTCTTCCACCATCGTTACTTGGGTTACTAGTGTCATGAGCAGCTCCTCTACCTCCTCTACCTCCACGTCCACCAGTCCTTCCACCCCTTGGTGTTGCGCCTCCTCGACCAGAGCTACGAGTCACTCTCCTTGGTGCCATGATTTCCTGAGAGGAAGGACATTTAGTGAACGTCTGAGTTGAGGGAAAACCGTTGATTAACCAGAGTCTATACTTAACATCCTCATATATAATACCGTGCCACCAATTGTCTCCTAAGTCGTGCCAACACCGATCTACATATGCATAGTCATATGTCCACGTGTGTCGTGAAGAACTTATAATTATGTTGGCCACCACAATTATAAATGTTTCCTTTCACAAGTGTACATATCACCAGGCACACATATCTCAGTGGTAGACGTTGCTTAAATGGGTATCTAGGGAAAGTCACGCTCAGTACGAAGGAACAAAGGATTCTCCCTTAAGTGCTAAAGTCACTGGGTAGTCTAGTCTCTAACGGCTTCTAAAGAGTAACCTCAAGAGAACTCCCATCCTCGGGCAAATCATCAAATCTCTACAGCTAAGTAATAACCTTCATTTAACTTAGTCTCATGTCTCATCAAACAAGAACTGTCACAAGATTAAGTTAAATGATCAGTTATTACCGAGCTCCATATTTCTGATAACTTGCCTAGATTTTGGGACTTCCCCATCGGTACCACAAAATATCTAATAGCGTAAGTCTAAGAAAATTATCAGCAAGCGTACGTGTATGAAAAATGCAAGGCGATAGGGAGGAGAGTCTAAATGTATGTAGTTATAGTCTAGACTCTAAAAACAACCTAGTTCTCTATAACCAAGGCTCTGATACCAATCTGTAACACCCCCAAAATACCGCAGCGGAAGACTGTGTCATAGGGATGCTACTTCAGGGCACAAAGTACAAGATATAGAAAACGAACTCTAAATGAGACGTTTTTAAAAAGTATCGAATGGTAAAAGATAAAAGCGAAAGTCTTCAAAATGCATGCCCTAAGACTCTCCGCTCCACATACCTGCTATCGCCCTTCTAACCTGAGATAAACATGCTTAAAAGTGTCAACACAAAGGTTGGTGAGTTCATAGAGTTGTTTAACAAATAAAGTCTATAGAAAATGATCACACAGCAAAGGCATCGTAAATCCACTCAGTTACATGTCCCGCCATAAGAGACTTGTAACCTGTGTGTTCACAACCCACTGCTAATATATATAGTATGATTAAGACATATGAGTATACGATATGGGTACATGCCACTGATCAAAGATTAAAGACTATTGGGTGCCATTTCCCAAAGTTATGAGGTTACTGGGTGCCATTCCTCAAAGTATAAATGATTACTGGGTGTCATTTCCCAAAGTATAAATGATTACTGAGTGTCATTTCCCAAAGTATACGTTGCTCAAGAATACAAAATCAAGGTTTACACATTAAGGCACATATAGTAGTTCTGCTAAAAGTAATAACAACTTAGCGTAGTATAAAAGTATAAGGTTTCAAGTATCAAGTAAGTATAAATGTTATCAAATATAAATGTTTTGAGTATTTATACTAGTAAGCACGTAGTTGAGCATGTATCTCCCCCAAAGAGTTAAAACAAGTATAAAGAGTAAAAGTGGGGCTATGACTCACCTGGAGTGAAGATACAAAGATGCGAAATGATAAGGACAACAGGGAGCGAACACTATCCGCAACCTAAAATGAATGATAGTGATCTAATTTAGATCATGTCGTGATGTAATGAATGCACATGCACATGATACCAATACCACTCGTAATTTGGAAATACTAGTTATCGTCATAGTAAAATAGTTTCCATACTTAGGAAAAATAAGTCCATATATAGAAGTATATACTTGTCATATTAACTCGTACGAAAAAGTTAGCGTTATATTCCATGTATCAAAACCTTAGAATAACATCGTTAAGTCGTATAAATATTCCCTCGGGTTGTACGTATTCATTTGTTAAGAAAATAGTCATTAGTAACGTTGCTAGAAAATATACCATTTAGTACATACGTTATTATTTTTATTTGTGACTATATATATATATATAGTCTTGACGATGTTAAAACGGGTATAACTCGGTCGTTTTAGGCTCGTTTTCCTTGTTCTTTATGTCCACGGATTCGTTTTTGTGTATACTAGTATATTTTTGATAACTCGGCTCCTCTAGGTTACGTTTAATACCTCTTTTTACCCATTGAAATCTGCCAAACAGCAAGCAGTTTTTACAGAAATAGTTTTCGTCGTTAAATTTGCAAAAATCATAACTCCTTCGTTACAAACTCGTTTTAATCCGTTCTTTCGCCTAAAGTTTCGTTTTTGAAAGTTTTTCTAAATCTTTGGTCAAAAATTAGCCATCAACCACTGATTTTCCCACGAAATAGAAATAGGGACAGTAGGTATTTCAAGTGTTTCAAAAACCATTTCTAGGGTTCTAATCTAGTTCCATCTTCATCCAAACCACTTTCAAACACCACAAAACTAATCTAATCCTACCATACACCTTCTTAGGGTGTCATGGGTTCCTAATCATCAAAACCAAGTAGATCTAACAAGGATCTAACCAAAAATCACTTCTAGGGCTTGTATGATCAAAAGTTTACAAAAATAAAGTGGTATAAGTATTTTGTGCATGGATCAAAGCATGAAAGCTAAAAGATATAAGTAAATACTTGATGAAAACATAAAAATTAGCTTGATAACTTACTTGAAAAGGTGGTGTGATTAGATGATAAAACCTTAGTATTCTTGAGTTTATATCTCAAAACCTTGTAAGAAATACTTAATTAAACTATAATAACACTTTATCTTGGAAAATAATTTTTGTCTTGCTCCTCCTTTCTTCCTTGTGGCCGTGGGTTGTAGAGAGCAAAAGAGAGAATGAGTTTGCTTGCAAAGTGAAAAATGAGATAGAAAAGATTTTAGTAAAGTAGATATGTATTATTGTTATTAATATTATATACAAGTTAGTATAGGGTATTAATTAATCTTGAGTGTACAAGTAAAATGTGTAAGAGATTGGAGAGGGGGGGGGGGGGGGCGGCAAAGTCAAGGGGGGGGGGGGATGCATGTAGGACTTTGGTGGTAAAAATGTATTATTAAGTGTTATTGGTAGTTTTAAAATGTACCGGGTACCGGGTTAACTAAAAATAAATTTTAACGGAGTTAACCGGGTCATAATAAAGTTATAAAAATTATAAAAATAGGTTGGGTAAAATTATTGGGTGTTTAGATAATTATAGTTAAATTTCTACGAAAACCGTCGAAGTTTTAGTAACTTAAGTTAATAATTAAAATAAACATCCAAAATACCGGGTAAATTAGTATTATAATTTTTATATTATAAAAATGAATATAAAAATATATTGGGCTAATAGTCGGGAGTGTCGGACATGTTAGCCACATTTATAGTTCGCGTATTAGTGTTTATTTAAAATAAACATACGTAAATCGTTAATTATACCAAAAGTATAAATTTAATTATCCTACGAGTGGAATAGTATGCAAGTGCCCTAATGATGATGTGCTGACTATTTCTAGTCCGTATGAAATGTCCCTGATAATAATGCATGAATTCGCTCCTGAACCAATACGGTTACGCGAATTTGAACACTCGTAAACTAAATTTATGATGATATGAGTAATGCACGTGAATAGTGGTTTCCTCTCGGAAATGAATAGTGTCAAGTGAATAGTAAAATTTCTGAATGCTTCTCGGAATGTCAAATTGACCTCAAAAATGATGAATAGTAAAACGATGAATAGTAATCTGTGAATAGTAAATTGTCGAGGTTTGGAAAAATGACCTAAAATTACGGGTTGTGACACCTTTTCACCATATTAGCCCCCCACAATTAATGAACCTCACCAACCAAACCAACCCCCACCATCCACAATAAATGACTCCACCAGAACCACTAGTATTTGCCCCGTTTCATTTTTGGCGCCAAAAGTCAATCAAAGGCTCAGATACATCAAAGCTCAATTGGACGAGTGGGATTTAGTCAAGGGTCAAAGGAGAAGCCTAGGGGAGTGCTACTTTTCAAAAAGAAGCCATGTGGAACAAAGGGTGCCCTAATTTTAGTCTCGTTATAAGTAGTAAGCTTTGTAAGCCAAAGAGGCATGTAGAAATATAACTTAGTTAACTTTAGTGTTTATTTTATCTTTGTAACTCATTTTCAGTTAATGAAAAATTCTGCTTTAAGTTTAATTCTTGTTTTTAAATTGCAAGTTCAATTAAGAATTTCAAGTTTGTTATTTAAGCTCTATTAGTTGTTTTTAAGTCATTGCATACTCTCACATGCTCAAACAATAAGCTTTGAGAAGCTTTTTAAGTTTCTATCTTAATCAGAACCTTAAGTTTCAAAAGTTAGTTAAAAATATAAAAAAATCAAAGAGAAAAAAATAAGATTGCAGGGTGAAGAAAAGCTGGAGCACTGTTAATTTGGGATGACAGTGGGTTAGAGACCTCATGGGAGGTCAATAGGTGTGGTTCCTGGTCCTTGTTCTTGGTTCTCAGTTGGAATGCTTTGTACGCCTCTATTTTTGATTTTCACTCTCTTAGATGTATTAGTTGTATTTTTTGCTTATTGTTATTTAATTTGCTTATTTATCACTTATTAGATAAGAAGTAATCAACAGGTTGTAATTTATAATCATTAGAATCTAGTTTAGAGGTAATTTCAATTTAAAAAGGGTGTTTGGATTGGACTGTGTAGGGTTCATTAGTTTGTTGTGGTGGTTATAACTGGTTCACATAGCATACTCAGACCTCTAATACACCAAATCAAACAAGTCTTTGTTAGTAATAGGTTTAAATAGTCAAAATCAACTTTAATTTGGTCTAGGCTTAATCTGTGTTGGAATGTGAGTAGCATAAGCTTCATTTTAAGTCACACTTTGATAAGTTTGCTTAATTTAGTCTTTCTACATCTTAACTAACAACAATCAATCATAAAATCAGTGTCTAAAGTTCATAAAAGTCAAATTTCAAGTTTTCATAAAAAAGTCAAAAGTGCTCTTAGGCAGAAATCCATTTCTTGGATGATTTTTCTAGAATTTTGAGTTTTGAATTAGACCTTGAAATTTGTTGTGGTGATAGTGTATCAGCAGAGCTACAAGATCCCATGTTTGGCTTATTTTTGTGATTTTTTCACAAGCTCAAAGTGAGCTGCAGGGGAAGCACCTCCCCTGTGCACAGACTCAGTCTCACTCACCTAACTTGAGTGGACCCCACAGGCTTACCTAGTGGACCCCAGACCTAGCTTTTTGGCTTATTAGAAAGCTAATAAGCCAGGCTTTCATACCTTAAGCTTATTTTGTAGTTTAGAAGTCAATTGATAGGGCTGCAAGTGCCCCCAAGTTGACACCTTTTCTGACTTAAGCTGAGTAATCAGCATTTGTACCAACATACCAACCCTCCCCCTGACTTCATCTGTGGGACCCAGAGGGTGTAACTTAGTCTTTTAGATAGCCAATAAGCTCAGCTTATTGGCTTATCTCTTTGTTTGGCCTTCCAGACTCCCTTGTGGACCCCACAGGCCCTCAAAAGTGACCTCTTGGACCTGTGTTGGACTGTTTGGTGATTGAATTTTTTTTTTTTTTTTTTTTTTTTTGGTAAAGGGGAGTAATCATGCACCCTGGTAAATATATTAAAACCAAAACGTTTAAGTACAAATGGAATGTGGCTGACGTACCACATTAACCTCAAGCTAAAACAGCTTGATAAACAAACTAACCTAGAGCTTATGACAAGCCAAAAGCTCTTGACAACTCTAGAATCAAAAAGAACCTAGAACAAGAAACAGAAACTAATCAAGCTAACCAGCAGCATCCGTGAAAGATGAACTTCCACCTTTTGCAAAGTTAGGGAATAAATTAGCTGATTCATCATACATGTTATCCACACAATCATCATCACCATCTTCTTCAATAGCTAGAGCATCATAAGGATTGGATGTAGACACTTCACCTCCCTTAGAGGAGGGACCTTTAGACTTCAACTTAGATGAAGAAGTAGGCACATTATTAGTAGCTCCCTTCTTGGGTTCACTAGGAGCCTTCTTAGGCTCATACCTGACAGTCTGCTTAACAGACGTACCAAACTGACTCCCTAAACCAGACTGGCCTTTACCTTTTTTCTTCTTACGACTCACCTTTTGGAAACCATCATTAGCATGCATAGCAGCAGGAGGAACCACATTATGAGTAGTAACAACTGGAGGAGTAATCTCTTTTTTAGGACAATTCTCATGGGTATGCCCAAAAATCTTACATGAAGTGCACCTAGGAGGCCTCCATGCATATTCAACTCGGATAGATTCATTAGAAAACCCATCCCCTGTAAGAGAGGGGACACCAATAGTGATAACATCCACGAGCTCAGCTTCTGAACCCACTTCAATCAAACACCGAGCAAAACTGCTTCTACCCCAAGAATCCTTACACATAGAGCTTGTGTAAGAATCCAACATAATAGGTTTGCCAAGAAATGAAGCAATCAAGTTAATACCCTCATTTTCAAAAACTTGGATAGGCACATCATGCAGTTTAACCCATATCGGAATGCGAGTCAGCTCTTCCTTACATACGCTAGTACCAATAGACCATTTCTTAAGGATGAATGGAGAGTTACGAATCATCCAAGGACCATCTTCCAGAACAGATTCTAAACCAGCTTGATTATCAAATTTAAAAAAGAAGAAACCTTTAGCATTCATCATTATCTTTTTCAAACCATACTTAGCCCAATTGTTTCTAACAAGGTAATCAACCACTGGAAACGTCATTCTCTTCCCAATAAAGTAGCCATATAAAGTGTGCTCAAGGCGTGCACTAACCTTTTCTACTACTCTACGTTGAATAGTCACGTTAACTCCTTCACATACAACCTCATCAACCAAAGGACCAGACGGAGCGGCTTTAAAAGCCGCCCACAAACCATCGACAGCATCCTGAACCCTCTGAACAGCATCGTCATCCAAAGTATCCCACACCGTATAGTTACCAGCTCCCACAGCTTTAACAAAAGCATCGATATCCTCTGGAGTTTTAAGAGATACTCCAAACAAAGTTTCAATAAAATCATGCTTACTCTTAAGAGAGGACTCCACATCTGAATCATGTGAATAACCAGAACCATGTGGAATCGGCTCCACAGTAATCTCATGATTGGTTGCCTTAATATTCAACTCCGCACCCAATGAACCAATAGTCTTCTCCACCGGTTCATCGTCAACAACATTCCTATTAGTTTTCTTATGTTTCCTCATAGTCACATACGACAACGAGTTTGTCGCTTCAACTGACTTTAAGAGTTCAGAAGCACTAAGTTCATCAACATTCAAAGAACCCGTAACCTCAGCAAGAGGTGGAAAATCATCATCCAAGGTATGCAAAGAAGCATCACTAGTTTGACCAGATTCCAAATTAGAGTTTGTTAAAACCCTAAGAGCATTACGAGGGTACTTCACACCAGAAACATCATCACATTGCACATTCAACGACTTCAAACTATCCCCCACCTTACCAACATCGACCTTAGCAGCACCAACTTTCTTCATATCGATTCAGAAAACATGAAAACAAAGGAAACCCTAACTAGCTATTGAAAGAAAACAAACACAAGGATCCACGTCAATCCTTAATTTGATTGCCTCAACATAAGTCGAGGCATAGATTAAATACGTACCAAAACCTAACCGACTTCCATGTTATATGGAATGATCGATCAGCAAACAAACCCTAACAACTAAATAGCGATTAAACAAAAAACCCAAAAATCGAAACCCTAAATCGATCAGGTCTGAATCCAAATAAAAAAGATGTTATAAGACTGAATTAATCTAGTTAACCGTCAAAAACATAATCGTTATAAGGATTAGAACAAGATTAAGAATATTAGAGATCGAATTATGTGGAGGTTAGGGTTTTTTGAAAGAGATCGCCCATAGTATACGAGAGAGAAAGTTGTTTATAGCTTATTTGGTGCTTATTTCTTGTGCTATTTGGTTTCTTCTGCCTTATCTTAAGTAGTTGTGTATCTGTTTTCAGCTTATTTGTGTTTGCATCATAAATTGGTGGCTTTTGCACTTCATTCAAAGTCCTAATAAGGTTTAAAAGCTCATCTGTCATCTTATAAGCTACTCAAATTGCTTATTTGTGACATCCAGACAAACTTGCTTCACAAAAGTTGCTCAATATCAGTTAATAAACAAGTTTGAAACAGAAAAGCACCAAAAAGCTCAATTTGTTGAAAGTGATAGATTCCATTTAAGCCAATTGGCTTATTACCTTAGCTTATTTATAAGCTAATTTCATTTTTATAATTTTCCTAGGCTTCTGGTATATAAAAATAATTTTTGTAATTTTCTCAGATTTTTCTTGCATCATTTAGTATTTTTCTTAATTTAAATTAGTTTTTAATAATTATTAAATAGTTAATAATTAATATTAATTAATTAGAAAATCAGAAAAATATAAATTTAATTTTAAAATTAGTTTTTAGTTATTTTTTATTTTTCCAAATTTTATTTTCAATTTTCTAGTGTAATTTAATAATTAATTAGAATTTAGGTTAATTTAAATAATTAAAAAAGTAATTAATAATTAGTTAATAATTAGTAATAATTAATTAAAAAGTCTTAAAAATATGTTTTCAGTTCTAAAATTAGTTTTATAGTATTTTAGATTTTTCTAAGTTTAAATTTTATTTTTCTAGGTTAATTTCATAATTATTTGTATTTTAGGTTAATTTAATTAATTAAAATTAAATAGAAAATTAATATTTAATTAATAGTAATTATAAAAACAGTGTAAAAATTAATTTTAATTTTCCAAAAATTTTCTTTAATCATTAGGTTTGTAAAAATATCATTTTTATACCATTAGCCTTTTCAGATCACCTCATTCACTTTTATTTTACGTACGTTTGTTCCCGTTTTCAGCAAACGTACGGTTTTTAGGTTTTAGTTAACTTCTTCGTAATGTAAATTCCAGTAATTAATCACATAGCTTTCCTAAGCTACTTCTGTTAATAATTTCCAAATAATTCTCATAACCACCATTTTCTGTGAATAATCACCCGATCACAAACGCGCTCAGATACATTTCACACCTCGTCGGGGTATAACGACCTGGTGATTTCCTATATTACCCGGAGATTGACTCTAGGCTATTTGACTTTGTTGACCATTCCTTGGTCAATATAAGTTGACGGTTTAGGGCAAATCACCTTCTCTCGTCATAGATTAATCTGTTGAAATTTCCCATTGTTAGCATCTCATTTGGGTATGACATGTTTGGTATTTGTTTCAAGCTCTTGTTGTTACAAAGGAGCATATGTTAAATATATGTCAAACATATATTCTTCCTTTCCTCGTCGGTCAGTTCCAAATCTGAAATTGAAAAATTTGTAAATACGTTTGTTAATATCACATTTGCACATAAATTAATTCAAAAATATTAATAATTAATTACAAATGTTTTTTATATTTTAGTTTCTTAAATTTAAATTTTAAAAATTTTTGTTTATTTTAGTTGTGTTATTATTTAACTTTGCTTTAACGGTTTTGTATATTACTTTTTAAAAATTACAGAGGGTATTTTATAAAGTTTTTAATAATGGGGTTATTTTTAGTGTACAATTAATCTAGACTATCATTTTTAATATTTTTAGGGACAAACAGGTGGCTTGATGGTACTCAGAAACAGAAAGACCAAGTGTATCATATCTGTTAGAATACATTCAACAATGTGTTGGTGTCATCGTTTGATTGTGCACCTGGTATGTTTACTATAATATTATGTTTAATTTTATATGATCTTATACATATTTATGTTGCATTTAGTAAGATTACATAAAATAAGGTTTGGATTGGTTATGTTAAATGTATATTTATTTAGAGAGACATCTTTTTTTGAATCAACGTAAGCATAAATTATTGTAAAATTTTACCTGGGTCATTCCTTTTTCTACGTTCAATTTGTAAAACTTCCGCTGCCAGCACTTCCCATGTCTTTTCGTAAACAATCTCTGGCCTAGACATGCTATCTGTCATTATCAGCATCACGTAAAAAGAACGTAAATAATTTCCCATACACCAATAGCTGGCCTCCAACAAACCATCTATGTATTCCTTATCATCTTCTAGGAGGCCGCGGGCCTGGCAGGCGTCTTTATACGTTGCGTAAGTAACGTTTTTCAAATTTCTTGAAATCATTCCAATCTTTAGGACCCCCAACTTTATTTATCAAGACTCTCAAATAGAACATCTCTCCGAAAGCATGAGATACATGGTGAACACGTCCGAGGCATGTACCTTTTTGCCTTTCGACCCATTTCCTATCTTCTTGTATCCATACATAATGCTGTGGAATCTCATGATAAAGCAATTTTTGTGCTTTTTTGTCAGTTTGATTGAGTTCCATCCATGCCACAAATTTTGTGTCATTTACAGATGTCTTGTCCAACATAACGTCGATACTTTGGCTTGCTTCAAATATGACCGACTGTTCACCTTCTAAGTGGAATGGCAATCTTTCAACAGGTGGTAACCTATAACGTATGTCAAATCCATATATTCTCCACGCTGCTTCACATGCCGACAAATATCAGCAATCGTAATATTCTTGTATTTCATCCACATCTTCATCTTCTAGAGAAATTGTTGATCTGTCTGGACCCTTGTTAATATATTTGAATAAATAGTTAATAGAACCAACCTGGTTGCACCACTCTACGTTAATGTGTGATTGAAATCGTCGCAGCAAGCCAGGGTTGTAGGGTACAACATATCCATTGTGCAGATCAATTCCATTTTTGTTTATAGTTGATCCATCATTTCTTCTTTTGTAAATTGCATACCCACTTTCATCAATGAATGTTCGATCATTGAACTCTTTTGGAAAAATTTTGGTGCATTTGTTCTTGACCGTGCAAGGACAGCTTGGCCTTTCTGGACCACAAGGTCCATGCATCATGTGGTCATTAACAATTTTATACAGTTCTGGATCGTCATTCTTATCTGGTATCTCTGCTGAAATAAACCGATCAATGTGTGCCGGTGTTTTTATCTTATCTGTGTCTTCAAGAAAGAGCCAAACGTGTGCATGTGGAAGTCCTCTCTTTTGGAACTCAATTGTGTAAACAGCTGCACCAATAAGATATTGTAGATATTAGTATATGGTGATGTATAGTTTACATATAATTTTTAAAAACATTTGAAAATTACAATATGACTACCTGCTTTAAGGGCACCAAAGTATTTCTTGTCCTTGAATTCTTTCATGAGGGTGTCTAGTTTTTGTTTAAAAACACGTGTGATTACGTCCGGTCTGTCTTCTGATTTTAATTTTTTTTCTTCCATAAAACGTTCAATCTCAGGCCAATTCGGGTTGCACGTAAATGTAATGAACAAATCTGGGTATCCATATACCTTGCAAATTTTCATTGCATCTAAATAGTTCTGCATCATGTACCTTGGACTACCTGTGAATGATGAAGGCAATATGACCTTTTTTCCTCGTAGTTTCACCCCCGGATTCTCTTCTTCCGCCAACTTAGGTAACCGATTGAAAGTTTCGCTTCGCAGGTCTGGTTGTTGGTTTTTAACATATGACATCCGTTCAGATTCAATCATTGTGAACGCGTCCACAATAAATTGTTGACATAACCGCCTTGCGTTAAGTACCATTGAGAAAACATTTTCCCTTTCCTGCAGTGTATATGCAAAATACTCTTTCATTGAGACCCGAGTTTTTTTTGTTAGTTGGTGTATAATCAGTTACACCAAAATGATATAAATCTATGTCATAACCGTCTTCACCATAAGGGAACAACAACGGATACTGAAGAGCAAGATAAGATGGGTGCAGTTCACTAATTCTTCTGAGGCCCCCTTCTTGCATATGTAGTACAATGTCCCTTTTGTTAGTTACAGAATAAAAATCCCCCACAATTAAACCAGCTACTTCATCAGCTGTTGGTAGATTGTATTCTCTTCGATCGCGTTCTTTTGTTCCAATGAGCCGTAACTTAAATTTATTTCTTTCACTTGATCTGACAAACTGTTCACCCGCCATTCTGAATTGAGCAACCAATGGGTTTATTTCATCAAGCATGTCGCGTAAATCAACTATTAGTTAGTGGTCCATAGGATGATTGTCTGTTTGTGTAGATGGATCGTAGTTGTGTTATACAATTTTATATAATAACTTTAGTATTTTAACAAAATATATTAAGTTTTTAATCTGTATATTTATATGTAAGATAGTTATTTTCTAAAGTATGAGATGAACAAAATTAACAACATACCTGACACCATTTATTCTATTCTGGATTTCATTTGGTCGATCAAAAATATAAAGTTGCGCAAACATTGGTGGTTTGTTTGTTTTTGGCAGTAGTGTGCCTATTCTATGGTAATTTTGCCCTTGAATTCTGTAACAGTATGGACCACCTCCTCTAGTAACCGACATGCATGTCTTGTTTCGCGCGTAAGGAAGTGAATGAAAACATAGAATTATAACGCCTTATATTCTTGATGAATGTCTTGCTTTTTGGGTGGTTTCTGGTAATAAGATTCTTCAACAATTCTGGTGGTTGTGGCATTTCATTACCTAATTTTACTTTCCCTCTTCCACAACACATTGAATATTTATTGGTGGTTTTATGTGTTTGTCCTACCATACTCTCAGCGTGCCATAAAAGCGCACCGCACGATTCACAAGGGAATACCGGATCTCCATGGTCGATATAAACTGAGAAATAAAAATTTACAATGTTGATCATCTGAATTTCCTTAGAGTTTAATTATAAAACATAATTTGAAATACAGTTTTAGATATTCTACAGAGGATTTGTACCGTTTGAATATATATATATATATATATATATATATATATATATATATATATATATATATATATATATATATATATATATATAGGGTTGAGATCAAATAAAAAGAAGATTTTTGGTAAAAAGAATAAGAAGAATTTTTGACCCTTGATTTAAAATCAATGGATAAGATTAACTTTCATTATAACTAATTATTAAGGGTATGAAAGTAATTTTACATGCTAACTATAATCCTAACAACCTATCTAATAAACATCGGTTTTTCTTCTTCTTTCCTCCACACCAATACAAACACTTCCATCTCTCCCCTACACAATAAAACACACAGTTTCCCTCCACAAATAAACTCACAATCCAGTTTAATCCATTAGGGTTTGTAAAATTAGGGGTTTATAAAACCAATCAAATCAGGCTTCTCCAAACCATTCCACAATGTTCAATCAAATTAGGGTTTGTAAAACCAATTACTATCTTCAGTGAATTATTAACCGGGACTCAATTAATTGCATTCGTTTGTATTGTGAAAAATTGTTGAGTACTCGTAACTAAAAAGCTCAATCAGTTCCGGATGCCATCGATCCATAACAACAAGAATTGTGGTATGTGTGTTTATGCGATTTTATGATTAATATGTATAATTTTTAATTAAATAACTAAGAAACAAACATTGATTTGGTTGACTTGTTTTGCTATGGTGCATCAACTATAGCTTTTTCTTTTGTAATTAGTGTGTTTGATACACAATTTTGTGCTATTAGTGTAACTGGATGCATATTTGTGTTTTTAGTAGAATTTGATAGGAAAATTAGTGAATTTGGTACATAAATTTATGTTATTAGTGTACTTAATATACATCTGTATGTATCCATAGTAAAATTGTATGCGCACATTACTGTTTCAATTGTATTTAATATAAAGTGTGTATTTTTTTTTAGTGTAATTTGATGAAAATATGTATTTTGTAGTGAAATATGATGCACAAATTAGTGTTCTTGTTGTATTTGATCCAAACTTATATATGTAGTAGAAAATTGATGCAAAAATTAGTGTAATTAGTTTTTAATACATAAATGTGAGAAATTAGTGTTAGTGTTCATCTAATTATGTGTTTATGTTGGAATTTGAGCAAGATTAGTATTATTAGTTTAAATTGACATATAAATTTGCTCATAGTAGAAACTGATGTACAAATTAGTGTAATTTGAAAATAAGTTTGTATGTGTAGTAGAATCTGATTTAAAATTAGTGTATTTGTAACGCAAAATTTTCCTATTAGTGTTTTTTTTAAGGAAATTTGTTTATTTATTAAAATTGATGCACAAATTAGTATTATATAATATTCAGTACATATTTTTTGCATTATTAGTGTGATTTGATCAAAACTTAAATTTTCGGGAATTTGATGCACAAATAACAGGTATTGGTGTACTTAATATCTAATGGAATTTGATGCACAAATTAGTGATTTTGAGATATGAATTTGTGTCATTAGTGTACTTAATATACATCTATATTTTTATGTAAGTTTTATGCACAAATTAGTGTTTTCATTGTATTTGATATAAAAATGTGTGTTATTACTTTAATTTGATGAAAACTTGTATATGTAGTGGAATTTGATACACAAATTACTGTTGTTGTTGCCTTTGATGAAAATTTATATTTGTAGTAGAAATTAATGCACAAATTAGTGTTATTAATTCTAGAAAATATGGATTACTTGAAGAGAAGAGGCACTAAGGGTCGTTTGGGTCAAGATTACTTGAAGAGAACCAAACAAGATGGATTAATTGATGTTGCCAATAGGAAGGGTAAGCTTTTGGGTTTGTGGGTTCATCTTGTTGCTTATGGATAGCATGTGTGCGCATGTTGTGTTGAATAACATATTTTCAATGAGAAATTTCATCTACTGCGTCTATCTTCGACTTGTGCTTTTACCTTGTGTACTGATGTTAAATAATAAATCTTCATCTTTTTCGTATGTGGGTGCGAAGGTGAGTTATATTTTATGATTCCATGAAGCAATTTGTAGTCATATGTGTCTTAAACCATTGTGGTAATTACTATAACGTGTATAGTTTATCATTCCCGTTAATTATTGGTTATTATTATTATTGAACTACAGATGGGCCGCTGAATGGACCGAGAATCAGAATTGGAAGAGTGAGCCAAGGAGGTGGCAGGAGACATATGTTCATTTTCAGTAAACTTACAGACGACGGTCAAGTGACCTGCTACATTATTTTTGACAGCCTATGAAGAAAAGTTAATATGTTGAGAGAACGGATTTGATGTATTGCAATTTTGATTTTATTTTGTTATTGATTTAAACTATAAACATATTCTTTTTAGGAAATTATGTTTTCTGGTTGGTTACATTTACAGATTGGGACGCAATGTCCCATGTGTACAAAACTTTGGTATTCATATGATGTTGTTAAACGCTTTATGTTTCAATGATCAACATGCGCTACTTGAAATAAATCTGTTTTGTGCATGAAAATTGAGGGAAAGTGCATCAATTTTTGTATGATGTGGTAAAGGTTTTATTTTTCTATGATCGATCAGCAAGGGTGTTTAAATTAAAGTTGTTTTGTGCATGAAAATTTAGGAAATGTGCATCAGTTTTCGTATGACTTTGCAAAAGGTTTTACTTATCTATGATCGGCATACAAAAAAAACATAAGATTAATACCAACATCATATGAAATTCTATGCTTATTAGCCCAATTTTCATACATCAAACAGTTTTCAAAAAGTCGTCGATCATGTTTTTGTTTACACTTTCAAAAATCAAATGCCTGGAAAAGTTTTTAAATGATACCCATTTTGATATCATGGTTGAGACACACTACTAACCAAAAAAACTTTAAAATGTTTTTCGTCAACCTGAACCTATTTAGACTCTTAGTAAGAAAAACATGTTTTAGACCATTACCCAACTCACCTTACCCGACTACTTATCGAACTCTTGCACATGAAATAATTGAAATATTACCTAAATTAGATGATTATTGGAAGCACGAATTAATACCAACATCGTAAGAAAACTAATGCACATTTCGCCAATTTTCATGCACAAAACAACTTAATTTCAAAAAACTCAGACCGATCATCAGAGAAACATAACACTTTTACAAACATCATACGAAAACTCATGCACGTTTCACTCAATTTTGATGCACAAAACAACATTATTTCAAACAACTCATTCCGACAAAGATGAAACATAATACTATTGCCAATGTCATATGGAAAAAGATGCATATTTAGTCTAATTTTCATGCACAAAATAATTTTATTTCAAAAAGCTTATGTAGATCAACGATTCAAAACATAACAAGCGATGATATTCTCAACAAAGTACATCAAAGAGATACAAAATCTGTTTATTGCGAAAAGTAATCTCATTTCCTTAGACAATTCATCCTGAACACAATTCAACTAAGATATGAGTCTTCATAAATAAACTTCCCATTTCTAAAGAAATACATTCCAACAACAATACAATTGTTTTATTTTAAAACAAAATGGAACCGAACAAAGACATGATATCATCAATTTAGTTTTGCATATCTTCCACCTCTTCCTTCAATCCTCATTTCCATTTCTAAAGATACCCCAATCTATACAATTATTCTTTGTCTCTGCAGCTAATTTTAAACTTTACGAAAACTTTCTTCTTCATAGAACAAAGTTTTGGATGTTCCTCGTATGCCAAGTATTCACTGAGAAGTTGTTTCTGCAAAGAACATACATTGGACATAGGCACATTTAGCTCGTTTCTGCAAAAATAGTGTTATATCACACGACTCATAATTATCCAAACATATCACACTTTTACTAACTTTCTACAAAATATAATACACATTTAGCCACTTTTAATGCATAAAACACTATTCTTCCACAAAAGACATGATTATCTAAATGAAACACGATTTTACTAACTTCATGTGAAAACTAATGGATAATTAGCCCATTTATAATGCACAAAACTATGTAATTTCACAATTTCACACAACTCATGAATTATCCAATCGTACCGTACCTTTGCTATCTTCCTGCAAAAATTAATGCACATTTAGACCATTTTTAGTGCACAAAACACTGTTATTTCACACAATTCACAAATTATCCAACCGTATCGTACCCTTACTAACTTCCTGAAAATATTAATGCACATTTAGGCCATTTTTAATGCCCAGAACAGTGTTAATTTCAAAAACTCATGAATTATCCAACTGTGCCGCACTTTTACTAACTACATGTGATGACAATCACACATTTAGCCCATTTTCTATTGCACAAAACAATGTTATTCCACACAACTCACAAGTATCTAACATATCGCGCTTTTACTAACCACATAAGAAAACTATTGCACATTTAGCCCATTTTCTAATGCACAAACCAATGTTATTCCACACAACGCACGAGTATCCAACATATCGCGCTTTTACTAACTACATACAAAAACTGTTGCACATTTAGCCCATTTTATAATGCATCAACCAATCTTGTTCCACACAAAACATGATTATCGAAATGCATCTCACTTTCACAAACATCCAGTGAAAATCATCACACATTTAGACCAAGTTTCAATGAATACAACAGTATTATTTCACATAACTCACAATTACCGAAACATATAACATTTTTACTAAAATAGCGATTTATCCAAACGTATCTCGTATTTATTGAATTCCAACAAAAACTACTGCACATTTAGCCCATTTTTTGATGCACAAAACATTGATATTTCACACAACACACAATTATCAATATGTATCCTACTTTTAAACTTCATAAGGATATTAAGATATTTAGCACATTTCTTATGCTCAAAACAATGTTATTTTACACAACCCACTGTTATCAAAATGTATGTCATATCTACTTACTTCCTACACAATCCGATGCACAAAACAATCAAATATGCTACTAATTCTTATTTAATGAACAAAACAATAAAAATTCATTCTAATCCTTATTTGTAATGCACAAAACAATCAAATTTGCTACTAATCCTTATTTTAATGAACAAAACAATCAAAACTCCTTCTAATCCATATTTTAATGAACAAAACAATCAAAATTTCTTCTAAATCCTTATTTTCATGCACAAAACAATCAAATCTGCTACTAATCTTTAATTTAATGAACAAAACAATGAAAATTCATTCTAATCCTTATTTAATTGCACAAAACAATCAAATTTGCTACAAATACTTATTTTAATGAACAAAACAATCAAAACCCCATTCTAATTTATATTTTAATGAACAAAACAATCAAATTCTTTATAATCCTTATTTTGATACCCTTCTTCCACTTTTTAATCTTTTTTCTGCTAATTTTTTCAAACAAAATGCATTATAATGTGGCTACTGTATGATAATATGAACAAAATCAGATTTTGTTGACTTACCATTGCTTTCCAACGACATTTTTTAGATGATTGTATGAAACTAAGGATTTGATGATCGGATTTTAATGAGATTGATGATTGGAATTGATTGAGAAAATGATTTGAATTTTATGAAGAAGATGATTGGAATTTATTAGAGAGATGATCAAATTTTAATGAGATTGGAATTATTTGAGAGAGAAAGTTGTTGGAAGAGAGAGAAAGTAAGGATTGATCTAGTTTAATGAGACATAAAGATATAATAGTGTGTTTATGTATTTTTACTAAAAGACGTTTTTGTCCTTCCAGCCTTAATAAAGTGTATAATTTAATCTCATCCATTGATATTAAATCTAAAGGTCCAAAATTCTTCTTATTATTTTTACCGCAAATCCTCTTTTTATTTTAACCCTTCCCTATATATATATATATATATATATATATATATATATATATATATATATATATATATATATATATATATATATATAATTCTTGTAACCGGGGATATAAGCTTATGTACGTGTGTCTTTTTTCAGTGTTTTAATTTGATTGTTTCTAAAACTCATCTTCGTCTAACGTCGTGGCGGCCAAGTGAGAAGCTTGGTAATTTTATCGACGAGAAAAAGTTTAAATAGACAAAGTAGTACAAAAAGTCTAGTTTACGCGCGTACCAAACGAGTAATATACTTGGTGTATGTGGTATAGCGCGTGACATTTGAAAATGCACATGCATATTTCCATCATCAATGTCAAAACTTGAAACTTCTCATAATTATTATACGTAAAAGAAATATGATGCGATGATCATTTTCTTTCGTCTCACAGTTAAACAATAATGTGACAACCTTGATAACATTAATTGTAGCATTTTATCTGCTATGCTTGAGAAATACTTAAATATGTATGATAATCGAGCCACCCGAACAAAATAACAGAAGTTTCTTTCGGCTTGTTGAATGCTACTGAATGACCCGCACCCTGCATCATAATCAAATAAATTAGCATAAGTGTATTTTTAATCATTTGCTGGGGTTAATTCGGATCATATACTCAAGTCACGACGTATAAAATAGTCTCATTAAAGTAACAAAAGTTTTCACGTCACACCTCTTTTACTTAAAGTTAGTACTGAACTTTTACTGCTTTACACATTTGTCACTAAATGAGACTGTATGGACTTTGTTAATGTCTGTATTTTTATTTTATTTTATTTTATTTTTTTTTTGGTGCAAAAGGTAAATTTCTATTTGTCACTAAATGAGACTGTATGGACTTTGTTAATGTCTGTATTATGTGTTCAATGATCGAGTCATTAAACATGGGAATAGAAATGCTTTAAATGTTGTGTTTCTTACCTTCATGGTTGCATAGGTTAACGAATATCCTTTCTTCCCATATGTCATCTGATATCTACAAAAGCATATCACGTTACATGACCAACTTTAGTAAAGCATGTCATTTAATAAATTTACTCCAATTCGATATCATATATGGAATTAATAAGTAATATGAGAGTGTTAACAAAAAGGAATTTGAAAATTGATCTCACCCCGCGATTTGATTTTCAACAAACCATGGATTCCATGGGCTCTCAATAGGCAGATTGAGTGACTTTATCCATTGTTCTACACCCACGTATGGAAATGTCATATCATGATCACCACTGACAATTATTATTTTCAACAAAAAAAAAAAAAAAAAAATGTTATAAGCTGCAATATAGGAGAGGATTGTTAACCCACAAAAATTATGTAAAAACCTTTAATAATAATATCCAGTGAATTCAGTAAGGATTGCAGGAATTAACATGCATGATTTCAAACAAATAGATATATTATTTCTTTTGATGATAGAGGTTAATTAATCTGTATGATATAAGAGTGTTTGTAGTACCTAATGATCAAAACATGGCAATCTCTATCAGTAAGTTGTTCATGGTAGACGATAGAGCTCAAGATGTCATACGAGTAACAACTGGTGTCATTTTTCTTAAAATCATAATGCATAGTTGTCAGGGGCGGAACTAGGAGCCAAGTTTAGGGGTAGCGAAATACGAAAATTTGTTTAGGGGTAGCGAAAATTTGCTTCAGGGGTCGCGAAATCGCCAAAAAATGGCAAAAAATCGCCAAAAATCGCTAAAATTACACTACCGGGTAAAAGTTCAGGGGTAGCGACCGCTACCCCTGGCTTCTACATACATCCGCCCCTGATAGTTGTGTTGGATTTCTTCCATGTTTCTACCATTCCCTGCACATGAAAGCATATTTAGTTCTTGTCCAACGGATCGTGTTTACGTATATCTTGTAAAGCGGGTATATATCTTCGGTTTCCCTTGTTAAGAACCCTGTGAGAAGAATGGTCTTTCTAGAGCCAGGATAACACTTACATTAACAGGTGAATTCCTTCTAGTGATGAGAAGGGTTTGGTGTGATAGAGGATGTGTTCGTGATATTCTTCTCTAATTTACTACAGTATATGCTTGGTTTTTTGTAAGGCTCTTTGTAGCTTGTGACCATGATCTTGCTTACGTTAAGAATTGGAAATTTAGTTTGTCATGTTTACTCATTACTGAGATTTTTGTTGGGTTAGATTTGAATATTACTCGAAAGAGGTTGTTTGAGATTCATTATTGTATTAATTGCTTAAAAGGGGCTCTTTAGGATTGCTAATTTATGTACCACTTATATGGACTCTTTGGATTGCTTACTGCTCACAATGATAAGCAGTCTCAATAAGCAATCTCAAACCCTCCCTATAAGTAGCTTTAATAAGCGATCCCAAACAGCCTATTTATTTATTTATTTTTAAATAATATAATAGAGACTTTATTAATGAGATGTTCTTTTTCCATCTTTCTCTAATTGATATTTTTGTGCACGTCGAAAATATTCGGCATTCCATTCCCAGAGATACGTGCTTCCAAAAATTACTTAGCAAATATCTAATGGAACCACTTCGCATAATACTTCATCTACATATTGATTCGTAATAGCAAATCGAAACTTACATTGTTTGTTGACTTGTGCATCCTTATTCTTATGGATCCAACCGGTTGAGGACGTGGAGTAGTTTCCAAACCCAATCTTTGCACAATCCTAGCAGATATTTTATTCTTTTGACTTCCCATGTCGACTTCGGCCTTGATTAGTTCTTGTTTCACTTGGATATTTAGAGTGAATAACTATTCCTTTTTATCTGGTTGGTCTTTTGTATTCAATGACTTTTCTTTCTGCTTCGTCATCAAGAACAAACTCTTGTCTGCTTCTTGAACCGACTCAAGTTCTACTACATCATTGAGCAGGGCAGTTGCAACTGTACGTTTCTGTTGTGGAATAACCGCGATAATATCCCACCGACTAAGTATAGAGTGTGAATCTTTCAACACCACAAGTATACCTCAAACTAGCTTATTGAAAATTAAACAATGCAAAAGAAACCCAAGAATGGAACACTAAACTTTCTTATATATTTCTTAAGCTAGAAACATAATACAACCTTAGAACAAAAGAGAGAAAACTATCTAACTACACAAGATTGCTTGTGTGTTTTTTTGGTGTGCCTGGAAACAAAAACTAAGCCTTCTATTTATAGGCTTCAAATAATAAATCAAGTTACCAAGTTGCATACAAGTGGATGAAATCTTGCAAATCTTCCAACTTGCATATCTTGAAAAATCCTGCATATCTAAAGATTCTATATCTTTATAAGATATCATATCTTATCTTTATTGAGCCAGTATGTAACAAATCTCCACCTTGGCGAAATACCGATTCCTTCAATCTCGTTGTCAACCATCGTTGGTGGAGCACTCAAACCAATCTTCATGTTTTCACAACATTGATCAAGTCTAAAAACTAATTAAACTTGATCCCAACTACTATTTAGTCAGCATATCTGCGGGATTTTTAGATGTATGAATCTTCAGGATACTGACTCCACCTTCTTCAAGTATCTCTCGTATGAAATGATACCGAACATCAATGTGCTTCGTCCTTGCATGATAAACTTGATTCTTCGCTAAATGAATTGCATTCTGACTGTCAGAATGCATCATGACAAATTTTTGATTGATTCCAAGTTCACCGAGCAACCCTTGAAGCCAAATTGCTTCCTTTACAGCCTCTGTGATCGCCATATACTCTGCTTCCGTAGTTGACAAAGCAGTAGTTGACTGTAAGGTAGACTTCCAACTAATTGGAGCTTTTGCCAGAGTAAATACAAAGCCTGTCGTAGATCTTCGCTTGTCTAAGTCTCCGGCATAGTCTGAATCGCAGTATTCTTCTACCCACTGACTACTTCCATGTTCGAATACTAACCCTACATCGACTGTGTTATGGATATACCGTAATATCCATTTAACAGCTTGCCAATGTCCTTTTCCAAGGTTATGCATATACCTGCTCACCATCCCGACAGCATGACTAATATCTGGTCGAGTACATATCATAGCATACATTAAGCTACCCACAGCATTTGCATAAGGCACTTTCTCTATGTATGCCCTCTCTGCATCATTTTTCGGTGACATAGCAGCACTAATCTTAAATTGAGAAGCGAGTGAAGTAATAACTCGTTTTGTTTGATTGTCGAACCTAAAACGCTTTAGAATCCTTCTCAGATATTGTTTCTGAGTCAAACAGAGCTTCCTCAATTTTCTGTCTCTGACTATCTCCATGCTGAGAATCATCTTTGCTTCACCGAGATCCTTCATCTCAAATTCGCTTTTCAACCGAGTCTTTAACTTTTCAATCTCGTTTAGACTTTCAGAAGCTATCAACATATCATCTACATATAGAAGAAGATATACGAAGGACCCATCTTGTAGCTTTTTCAAATAGACACAATGGTCATATTTGCTTCTTGTGTAGTTCGACTCCATCATAAACTTATCAAATCGCTTGTACCACTGTCTTGGGGATTGCTTCAATCTGTACAACGGTTTATGAAGCTTACATACTTCATGCTCTTTTCCAGCAACTTTGAATCCTTCTGGATGAACCATATAGATTTCCTCTTCCAAGTCTCCATGTAGAAATGCAGTCTTCACATCCATCTAAACTAGTTCCAAATCCAACTGTGCTACCAAAGCCAACAAAATTCTAATAGAGGAATGCTTTACCACTGGAGAAAAAATTTCATTGTAATCAATTCCCTCTTCCTGAGCTTAGCCTTTAGCTACCAATCTTGCTTTGTAGCGAACATCATCTTGGCTAGGAAATCCTTCTTTCTTTGCATACACCCATTTGCATCCAATTGCCTTCTTCCCTTTTGGGAGGTTGCTCAACTCCCATGTCTGATTCTTCCGAAGAGACTGCATTTCTTCGCTCATGGCAATCCTCCACTTCTCGCTCTCTGAGTCTCGAACCGCTTCAGAGTAAGTAGTAGGAACATCATCAGCTGCAATTGAAGATGCACAAGCCACCCTATCATTAAGGCGAGCAGGCCTTTTAGTGTTTCTTTTGGGCTTGCTGGTAGCAATTGATTCATGTTGTTGCTGTGGAGGTTATTCGGTTTGAACCTCCTCTTCTTCATAATCTCCTTCTACCACAGGAGAATCATCAACTGTTTCTCTATCATCTGGTACAATTATTCTTTCAAACTCCACCTTTTTGGGAGTTCCATCTAACTGCTTAGCATTCACCTTCTTCAACATGGTAGATTCATTAAAGGTGACATCCCTGCTAAAGATCGTCTTCCTCGTCTCTAGACACCATAGACGATAGCCTTTGATTCCAGAGGTAATCCCCATGAATAATGCTTTCTTTGCTCTGGGATCCAACTTGATTCCTTCACATGATAATATGCAGCGGAACCAAACACATGCAAGGAATCATAATCTGTAGCAGGTTTTCCAAACCATTTCTCAAATGGTGTTTTCCCATCAATGGCAGTAGATGGAAAATGATTAACGAGGTGACACGCATACGTCACAGCTTCAGCCCAAAATTCTTTACCCAACCCAGCATTGGATAACATACACCGAACTTTCTCCAGCAAAGTTTGGTTCATGCGTTCTGCCACCCCGTTCTGTTGTGGTGTATGCCTGACAGTGAAGTGTCTGACAATGCTTTCGTCTTCACAAGATTTTGTGAACTAGTCATTTTTATACTCTCCGCCGTTATCTGTTCGGAGATGTTTGATCTTTTTGCATGTCTGAGTTTCCATCATCTTTTTCCACTTGATGAACACTCCTAGCACTTCATCCTTTGTCTTCAACGTGTAAACCCAAACTCTTCAAGAAAAGTCATCAACAAAGGTCACATAGTAGTGTCTCCCTCCTAAAGAGCTTGTCTTTGAGGGACCCCATACGTCAGAGTGGACATAATCCAAGATACCTTGTGTCTTGTGGATAGATGTCCCAAATTTCACCCTTGTTTTCTTCCCGTTGATGCAATGCTCACAGAGATCCAACTTACAGGAACTCACTCCTTTTAATAATCCTTGCTTTATGATCAAATTCAAGGATTTTTCTCTTGCATGTCCTAAGCGCATATGCCATAGCTTCACAGCTTCTGAATTTCTATCACCATCGGTAACAGCTACTACTGTTCCAACAACCGTTCTACCCTTATAGTGATACGTGTTGTTGATTTTACGAATACCCTTCATTACTACAAGTACGCCAGAGATGATCTTCATAACCCCGTCCTTTGCTCTTACTTCGAATCCTTTAGATTCTAAGGTACCGACGGAAATGAGATTCTTTTTCAACTTTGGCGAATAAAGAACACCTTTCAAGGTCATAATTGTTCCATCTTCATTCTGCAATCGAACGGAACCAATCCAATGAGTAGTGAGGGGAGTTTCGTCTGCCGTATAAACAGCTTCCTCATGTTCTTCAAAATTACTAAACCACTCTCGATGTGGTGTAATATGATGGCTACATGCGGAATCTAATAACCATACATCAGAAGCATTCTTGGTTGACGATGTTGCAAGTGATAGATCTGATTCTTCATCATCACACTTGGTGACATTCGCCTCCGCTACAGCTTTCCCTTTGTAGTGATTGTCCTTGGTTTTCAACTTTGGACAATCTCTCTTCTAGTGACCTTTTTCATGACAAAAGGCACATTCATCTTTGCTTAGTCTTTGCCTCGAATTGGATCTCCATCTCTTATCAGTGCCCTTCTTCTGAGAACGACCTCTGACCAGCAAAATCTCTGCATCTCCACTTGAACTAATCTGCTTGTCCTTCCTTCTCAGTTCTTTACTATACAAGGTAGCACAAACTTTACTAAGAGACACATCATCCTTCCCATTAAGTAGAGTTGTTTCAAGCAACTTGTACTCCTCTAGAAGTGATCCCAACAATATCAATGCTAGATCCTGGTCTTTGAACACCTCATCCATATTCATCAAATCGGTGACCAGTTGGTTAAAACTGGTAATGTGATCATTCATCGTGGTACCCGGTACATATGTGAAGCGAAAGAGTCGCTTTTTCATAAAGAGCTTATTTTGACAATTTTTCTTCAAAAATTTCTCTTCCAATGCCACCCACAGTTTGTAGGCGGATGTTTCTTTTGAGAAAGCATATCGTTGCTCTCTCGAAAGACATGAACGAACCGTACCACAAGCTAACCGATTGATGGTTAACCAATTCCTCTCTTCTACATCATCTAGTTTACTTTCTTCAATGGCAATGTCTAGACCTTGCTGAAAAAGAGCGTCTAGAACCTCACTTTGCCACATACCGAAATGGCCTGTGCCATCAAAAACCTCCACCTCCAATCTTGCATTCGTCAAGACCGGTCTAGCCCAACTTGGAGATGTTGGATCCACCGATGTGGAAGGTTTGTCAACTTTGCCGTCCACCATTTTGTATACAAATTAATTTTCAATAGCTTCAACCAAAAAACCAACTTAATTCTTTTCTGATGTGGAGGATCAAAATAAATTGCAACCACAGAGCATACTAAGAATAACCTCGGCTCTTGATACTGATGTGGAGGATCAAAATAAATTGCAACCACAGAGCATACTAAGAATAACATCGGCTCTTGATACCACTTGTTGTGGAATAACCGCGATAATATCCCACCGACTAGGTATAGAGTGTGAATCTTTCAACACCACAAGTATACCTCAAACTAGCTTATTGAAAATTAAACAATGCAAAAGAAACCCAAGAATGAAACACCAAACTTTCTTATATATTTCTTAAGCTAGAAACATAATACAACCTTAGAACAAAAGAGAGAAAACTATCTAACTACACAAGATTGCTTGTGTGTTTTTTTGGTGAAACAAAAACTAAGCCTTCT
This sequence comes from Artemisia argyi, assembly GCA_030686995.1. NCBI lineage: Eukaryota > Viridiplantae > Streptophyta > Magnoliopsida > Asterales > Asteraceae > Artemisia > Artemisia argyi. Next base: position 82,658,691 of record CM060684.1, on the reverse strand, counting down.
ATTTATAGGCTTCAAATGATAGATCAAGTTACCAAACTGCATACAAATGGATGAGATCTTGCAAATCTTCCAACTTGCATATCTTGAAAAATCCTGCATATCTAAAGATTCCATATCTTTCTAAGATATCATATCTTATCTTTATTGAGCCAATATGTAACAGTTTCCCGCTTCAATCATCTTTTATTCACTTCTTCGGGAACAACTCTGGATGTACTTTCCACCATTTCTCTTCTGTGTGTCATGTTATCCTGCAATTGCTACAATATTTATTTTCGTTGGAAGATTGCATCGCTCCCATCTTTTTAAAATCTATCTTCTATCAGTCACTGCTCGAACCATCGGTTTTTGAGCCTTCTTCAAACTTTTGACTACTAGATTATTTTTTAATTTAATAGCCATCGCAATGTTACTTGCCTGAGATTTTTTTTTTTTTTTTTTTTTTTTTTTTTTTTTTTTTTTTTTTTTTTTTTTTTTTGTATGAAGTCACATTTCAGTTTGAATCTGCTGTACGTGGTAAACCAGCAACATATTTCGTGAAAATGTCTTCATTATTGGTGGAAATTCCTAACGTCACAACTAGTCGACGAAAATCTATGGTGTACTCTTGTACCGTTTGCCCTCGTTGTTGTCTTAAATTGTGCCACCGTGTCCACGGATCTTGTGAATAGCCCATCAGATAGAACTCGATCTTGTCGAAACAAACGAGTAAATACTTTCGTGTTCACTTCTTCTTCACTTAGACTTTTTAACATGGAATTCCACGAAGCCAAAGCACGGCTTGTTAATTTCAATCGTGCAAATATCACCTTTTCTTTGCTGCGAAACCCATACAAGGTGAAGTAGGTCTCTAACTGGTCAATCCATGAATCCAGAATTTCCGCGTCGATGCATGGTGCCATCATACGTTGGGATATCAATCCTTGCTTCAACCTTGAATGGTTGTGAGAACCAATTTTTGGTTCTTTAAATACATATGCACCCTCTGTATATAGGTAACAAAATTATCGTATCTTTCTTTTACGGTGTCACTCGAGCTTTGGGTTGGTTGTATGGTTGCGCTTGTATCCAACCAATAATGGATTCTAGTTGTGGTGAGTTCATCAACCTTGGTTGCGAGGTCATCTTGACCAGTAGGTTGATCACCTTCATTGGCCATTGAAATTATTGTTTCTTTAGCTTGCGGTGGTCGGCAGTGTTGTTGCAAAACGGTAATTGGTTCTCCTAATGCCTTGTAACCAGACTTAGTTTGCACCATACGGGTAGAACGAGGCTCTTCATACCACTTGATCCATTATGAACTCGAGATTATGCGGAAATTAAATTAATAACAAGTAGTGATTGTTATTGACGAATAGTTTTGAATGATTTTCTAATTTTCTCTCTAAAATACCATTAAGCAATTACGAGAGGAGTTGCTTTGTTTTTTTTAGAGGCGACCTCCTTATCTTTTACTCATCGATCCTGTATAAATACTAATAAGGATATGCATAGCTTTCTCATGTTTGTAGACGTACACTATAGGGTCTCTCATGCACATGCATGGTTTTAGGAATTTGTTACCCACTCCCCCGCAACAATTTCCACAATTTTAAGTGAAGTTTGTTAAAATCATTTTTGTGAGTGATTGGTGCTTGGTCAACTGTTTACTTAGATCCGTTTCGGATCACTAATAGATATACGTACTTACGAATATAAATTTTATTCAATATGTTATGCTGAGTATCAGTTTTGGAAATTCATCGTGGACTAACATTACATTTGAGATGAATCCAAATTCATGGACAAAGGTTTATATTCTTTTTATCATACTTTTTTTTCATCATACTATCAAGAGTATAATATTATTTCAATCCCACATATTCTTATTATCATGCAGATGACTTAAAATAGTCAAAAGAAAATTAGTCGGGTAACCTAAGTGAAAAAAATAAATAAATAAATAAATAACGTAAAATTCAATAACCTTCATTTGCATTAACCCAACCATATACATTTATAAATATTTTAAAATATGTTTGTTGAATGTATGGTATAATGACAATAGTTTTGAAATGTTTTAGGTCGCTAATATTATATTCGTAGATCTACCGGCTGGCATAGGGTTTTCATATGCTAAAACATGGGAAGCATCGAGGAGTGGTGACTCAATTTTAGCATTACATGTTTATGACTTTATAAGAAAGGCAAGATAACTTCTATTGCTTCATCAATATTTCAGTTTTGAACAGAAAAAGTAAACTCATGTATCAATCTCTTCTACAATATTGGAACTGCAAACGTAAATATTGGACTGAAGGCCTATATGTTAGTCCAACGACTAACTTGAGAAAATCTCATTTAGTAATATTGAAATAATTATAATATGTGCTTCATCGATTTGATGTGGATATGTAAATATGCAGTGGCTTCTTGAGCACCCAAACTTTCTCAATAATCCACTATATATATCTGGGATTTCATACATGGGCATTGTTGTACCAACTGCTACGTTAGAGACGTTCAAGGGTAAGAATTCCAAGATACAAATGTTAGTTAGCATCATTCATATGGTTTAATTATATGCCTACTGATTTATATTCAAAATAAAAATATTATGAATTTCACAAAAAAGTATTGAAAACGAGTCACTTGCAATGTTAACTCTATAAGCAGGATTTTCTTATAAGCATGACAACATTTAAAATTTGTTTTATTGAACTTCTGGTATTTATGTTGAAACTTAATCTACCAACTTTCTCACAACATTGGTCACATTTAGTCTATGGTTATATTGTGGATCCTAAAAAATGGGTCGAGTCCGCCGTATACAGGGCATACATTATCCCCAAATAATATGAAGATAGAAGCCCATGAGTTCCTCATGTAATGCATTAATCATTTACCATGTCTGAGAGAAAGAGAATAACTATAATGGTGTGTGTCACAAGCTATACCCAAGCTTTGGTGCAAAAATTAAGAATTAATAATGGGGTGTTACAATGTTAAGCAGCGATTGTGTTTATGTACATAAAAATGGGGATAAGGAATATGTGTGTGCGATGCATAATTATGATTTCTACCATTTTATTAACTATGATTTCTAATTTTGTAGGCAATGAACGTGGAAATCAACCACAACTCAATATAAAAGTAAATATCTTTAACAAACTCAATAACACTTGTGTACCTTTTTTTTTTTTTTTTTTTTTTTTTTTTTTTTATATATATATATATAGATAATTTACTACAAAACTATTGAACAGTCAAATGAACTAATATTTCTCCCATTACACAGGGATGCCTAATTGTTAGCCCTCTGACTTGATAAATTCAATGATTTTAATTCAAGATTAGAGTTTGCTCACCGGCTCGCACTTATATGAGATGATATATATGAGGTAAATGGGGATACTTATGCTAGTAGAATATTTTCTTCGACATGTTATTGATTCTTGTTGTGTTTTAGTCTACAAAAGAAACCTGCAATGGTAACTATGTGTATAATGATCCGAAGAACACCCTATGCTCAAATAGTCTTCAACGAGTAGATGAGGTAATGGATCATTTTAATCATGCTATGTGGCTTAGTAATATATTAGGATTCTAATCCAGATTTCTTATTTCAGTGCACAAGTGCACTTAACATAGCAAATGTCTTGGATCCCGTGTGTGATCCAATCAACCCAGAACCAATTTGTCGTGTAAGTTTTCATTCTAAAATTCATAAATGTGTATTCTTTTGTAGCATAATTCTTTTATAAAACATTGGAACTTGTGAAAAATGAGAAAATATTGTTATCCTTTTGTGTTTACTAGGAAGCTGCACAGATATATTTAGAGTATTGGGCAAACTATAAAGATGTTCAGGATGCACTTCATGTTCGTGAGGTATGTTGTTCACAATGACCTCTAATACTTATAAATCCCCTTGGTAATGATGATGGTGTCTAGGTAGATCACAAGTATTTGTAAACAGTGTCACTATAAATCTATAAATTATTTATATATAAATAAGCTGTAATTGTTCTAATTGCTTGAATATTTAGTACAGTATATTACAATGAGTAGTCTAGCTGTTTCTGGAGATGAAAGCAATTTCGATGGATATATCTTAGCTAATTAAGGGAGTAACAATAATTATTTTTAAAAATTCGTTTACTTTTTTTTATCAATGTTGTAGCTAGTCTCTTGGTGATTTAAACTTGTTTCTCACATGATGGTTATGAGCCCGTTAACTTTGCTAGAATATCAAACAATTTTGGGACATCGATAAAAATAGTTACTTCAGTTTACTATTTTGGCTCCTTTTTGTGATCTTTTTATTATTATTATTATTATTATTATTATTATTATTATTATTATTATTATTATTAGAGTAAATTGTAAAAATCGTCCCTAAAGTTTGGCTCATTTGCATGTTTCGTCCTACAAATTTTGAAACTGCAAGGATCGTCCCCAAAGTTAACCTTTGGGTCATATATCGTCCTTTTTGGGGCATATATCGTCCCAAAATTTTGAAATGTTAGGGACGAAACATGCACACGAGCAAAACTTTAGGGACGATACATGCAAATGTGCCAAACTTTAGAGACGATCCTTGCAGTTAAAAAATTTGTAGGACGAAAGATGCAAATTGGCCAAACTTTAGGGACGATTTTTGCAATTTACTCTTATTATTAGAAGACTTCTTTAACGTTTTTGAAATACACTAATTGTGTTTACTTTTACATTGTAATCAACATTTAATGTACACATAAAATAAATAATCAAACTTTGCGAGTTCTATTTTACTCATATCATATGCTTATTCATAGACTATGCTTTTGCTAATCAATTCACTAGCAACTTTGATTACTGTACAAAAAATTGCCTGCATGTCACTATGATACAACACTCTTTAATGTCACATTTCTTTTTGCAGGGAATAATAGAAGCTTGGCAGAAAAACAATGATACCCTCCATTACGATATTGGAAAAAATGACACTGTGTATTACTCCTATGATATCTTTAGCAGTGTCGACTACCATAAACAACTAGTTACAAGAGATTGCCAAGTTTTGATCCTTAAGTACTTACTCTGAATTACTTTCATATCGGATTATCATTTTAAACATAATACAAATAGTCAAGTTTGCAATGCATAGTAATAATACCATTAATAATGATTTGTAATTAGCTCTATGTTTAGGTTTTGCTTAATTAGCTTACAAGTTTTCTATATTCAAACATAATTATTGTTTGAAAATATTTGAACTATTGGTCATCCTTATGTATATGTTGATATTTTTTACATTTTCGATTGGCAGCGGTGATCATGATATGAATTTTCCATACGTTGGCACAGAAAAATGGATAGCCTCACTCGACATTCCCATCGAAAGCCCATGGAACCCATGGCTAGTTGATAACCAGATTGCAAGGTAAGCTTTAATTTATAGCTTTTTTTGGTAGCGACTCATGTTATTTTCAATCTACGATGGTATTTTTAATATATAATTTTCCTATACTAGAATGTCTTTTGTTAGGTTTTCCAGTATTTCATGAAATGGGATTCTTTACTTATTTAGACTATTCACACAAAGTGATTATTGTTCGTTTATGTAGATATCGGATGACATATTCCAAGAACCGATACTCATTGACGTATGCAATCATTAAGGTAAAAATCATGACACTTAAGTAACATTAAATGACACATATTTCTTAAAGTACACACACATCCACGCACGACAGATACAGTGTCTCAGAGTTTAGACAATTTAATCAAAAACACAAAGTTGAAACCATAATTTCATGTTATTAATTAATACATAAAATTATTAAACTTTACATTGTAGTTTCACTAAACATTATAATTTTCCTTCAAGCATAACTATCGAATTATTTGGTCATTAGTTAGTTGCTAAATACTTTTTCAACAGTAGATATCGACAAGGAAAGCATGTACTCAACATGTACATGTAGAAACTGTTGTACTATTTGGAAATTGGAAAAATATAAGTGCATCCTTTGAATAGTCGCTAATTTTCCCATACTTGACACTTAGAAACTGTAATAGGATATTTCTCTGCTCTTTTTAAGTGAAATGTTTTGTCACAACATAATTTTCACATCTTGTCAACTATGTGCAAACCACCATCAAGGTGGCCTAATGGTCACACGCACCTCTTTTCCTCCAAGGATGTCTCATGTTCAAACCTCATTATATACACAATTTGGTGGTTTTAAGGTAAAGGGTCAGAAAAGTTCACTATCGTTTACCCCGATGCCATTTACATTTAAGTCAAAATCTTCCCCTCCTCGGATACTTGAACATGGAAAACCTCATCATTACCAAAAATAATTCACAACTATGTGCAGTGCTGTAAAAATACCTAAATAATGTATAGAATGGAAAAGGTTTTGTAGTGAATGAAACACATAAATCTATAGCTCTAGACAACCATGTACTTATGTGTTACTTTGTAGGGTGCGGGTCATGGAGTGGCATTGTACAAACCCAAGGAAGCTTTGGACATAGTGGATGGGTGGTTTAATTCTCAAACTTATATAAGTGACTCTTAAGAGTAATGACTTTTTATGTCGAGTATTATGGTTTTATGGAATTCGTTTGGTAGCAATCTTGGTTAATTTTATTTTCTTTAGTTTAAAATGTTATGTAATTTTTTATTTCGTAACTATTGGTGATTATGTTTCTTCTTCTCCAAAGGTTTCAATGTACGTCTATCTTTATGGATGATGTTTTTTATTGCAGTTAATTTTTTGCTAGTTTCAGGTTATAGATAGCTTTTATTTTGTGTTTCCAAAAAAAAGAAGAAGAATAAGAAGGTTAAATTACACCATTGGTCCCCAAGGTTAAGGCGAGTTACACAATTGGTCCTCAGGAGACAAAATCATTTCAAAAGACAAAATCATAAAGTTTAATAAAAGTGGGACCACTATAAATCTCAGCCACTCAAATAGAATATTCATTCACTAAATTCTCTTTTTCTTACTTAATATGGAAACCAGACAATTGTTTTGGGACATCCCAAAAAAGAAATGTGGACTATAATTTTGAGACGGGGAGAGTAATTTACAACTTGAAGTAGAAAAGTGCAATACGGTCAATCGAGAAGCCAAGCTTGCAAATGCTTCTTTGACAACATAGATTGAGAACTACAAAAAACGTTTAAATATTTTTAGAAAACAATCAAAATAGAGAAAAAGGTTTTGAAGTTGCTTTTCAAGACTCTCATGCACATGAGCAAAAACTACAAAAGCTTCTTAATCAACAAGTCATACTTGATAATCAAACAAATTTCTTTCTTGAAAATGAAAACACTGATTTTAGAATACAGATTTTAGAATACCAATCTTCTAGAAAAGCGGGAATCATTGAAGAAACTTGAAAAAGAAAATCTATAATTGTTGAAACAAATAAGCAATCTTGATAACAAACTTCGAAATGCATATCAGACTACTCAAACTTTTCAAATGATGCTTCCAAAGGCAGACATTGTTAATGTTGTGAAATATGGTCTTCGTTATGAGGATTCAAATGATCTTGAAAATCCTCAAATTTTGAGCTAAGCCAAAGAGTGGACACCTAGTTTGTATGATGCAGGAAAACTGGGAAAAGGTTTGTCAACTAATCTTCTGCTCAGTTCACAAGATATTGAAAAATCTAAAGAGTAAAAACGTTTAAAAGTAAAACAAGAAAATATCCACTCTCATATCATGGCTTTGTATATGGTTTGACTGAATTCGAGGAAGTTCCAAAAGCCCCGTTGAAAATAAAAGACACAAATTTGAAAATACATTTGGAACAAAATGTACCACATGCTTTATCATATCCAATTGAGGCTAACAATCTTAGTTCTTGGCAAAGTTTACCAAAGAATTATTTCTTTTTTGTTAAACATGCAATGTATAATTTTATAAAATAAACTCATTATATGGAAGAGAAGCGTCCAAAGCATCTCTACGCTCCCTAAACCGAACGAAACTCTATCCTCGGGGAAGATAGACGATTGGTGCAAAATGATCTTATGCCTTTAGCTAGACACATAGATCTTCAACTTACTGCCTTTCAAAAGAGTCTTTTCACTGTATGAAAGATGATTTAAAGTATGTCAAGTCTCTTGAAGATGAGTTTGATGAAAAATGCTTAATCTTGGATATTCAAAAAGAATTTTTCACAAATCAGTTTGAGTCTACCAAATCAGTGTCTATCAACTATGATTATGAGAATGTGAATTTTGAAAAAAAACTCTTCTTTGGAATATGAAAATCTTTGTCTCAAAAAGAAAATTACCAAGCTTTCAAAAGAAAGAACTGATGTCAAAGTAGCATTATCTAAAAGAACTGCTCAGTTTGAGAAAGATTTTACAAAACTTGTAGCAAAAAGGATTTCTTTCCAACTCAAACTGCAGAAAAAAGAACGTGAAAATATCTTCTGAAATCCCTTTGACATCGGTGCTTAAAGGAAAAGAAAAGGTTTTCGAGGAAAATTGTGATAATGCCAAAATCAAGTTTGATTTTGTCGAACTTGAAACAAAAACTATTAAGTTGGAACATATTGTGGAATCAATACAAAAAGAAAATGAGCATTTGAAACAAACTTACAAAACTTGTTTCATTCAATCAAAAGATCACGAGTTCATACAAGAAACAAAAAGAGACTACAGATTTGAAGTCTCAATTGTCTGAATTCACTAATAAAAAGTTTGAAAATGTTGTGGAAAACTAGAAGGGGGGTTGAATAGTTTACCGCTTTTTGATCTTAATTATCTATTAAAACTTTACGTTTGTTTAAAGATATAGACTCAAATTACTTGTTTTAATCTTTAAAAAGCTTTACGTTTGATCAAAGATATAAACTCAAAATACTTGTTAATCTTTGAAAAGCTTTACGTGTAATTAACGATTCTAAATAAAGACAATATGTAATATGCAAAGATAAAGAAAGAAACGATCAAACCACAACACGATTGTTTATCGTGGTTCGGCTACAAGGACTCTTTTTCCTTGCCCTACATCCACGCCCCGAGTTTCCAACTCGAGAGTTTCAAGCACTAGTCAACAAGCTCCTTTCACGGGTGGAGAAACCTTTACAATCGTCGCTTACACTTTATCCGGTACAAATCTAGATACCGGGTCCTAATTCAAGGTAGAACCAACCTAACATCGCCTATCCACTATTTCCGACACTAAGCTAGATGTCGAGTTCTTTTACAAGGGTACAACCACTCCCGATAGTGGGTACAACAACTCCTGACACACTATGTCTTTTGAAGCCTAAAATACTAACCCATCACTTCTACACAAGATACAAATGAAGTATAAACTATCAAAGTTCATATATAACAAAGCTAACAAGTCTTGCAACTTTTGAGTTGAAACTTGTAACTTCTTGGAAGAACTTGTGAACTCCTTTGCTACATAAGAGAATCACACAAGTCAAATGTTACTGAGTTAGATGAGAGAATGTGTGAAATATATGTCCTAAAGTGATGGGTAAAAACTAGCAAATGGCTTGTTATTTATAGCAAATTCTTCAGCAGGTCTGGCGGTCAAATGGGTTCCGCCCGTGTACCTCCAGGGTTCCTGCACGCACACAGTAGGTTTTGCAATAAAACTTTCCAAACCAACCAAAGTCACATCAACTTAATTCTAGTCAAACACACATTGAACCAAAGTAGAATGCTTCCAAAGATGTGTAAGAGCTTATGGTAAGTCAAACACAAAAACTTACCATAAATGCATGTTGATGTGATGTGACACTTACTTATTTAAGAAATAAAAACAATGTTATGTTAAAAGAGAAATGTAAAATCTAGTTATACAAGACTTAAAACTAAAGTGATGTTTTTACTAATAAACAAAAGTTCATACTTTGTCATTAACAAAACTTAGCAAAGATCGTAAAATATAAATAACGTTTTTAGGCGATATTTGTATTAACAATCTCCCCCTTTTGTTGATGACAAAACATAAACTTTATTTATAAGTAAGCCACTAGTTTTAGTGTTAAGTCTTATAAAGTTTGTATTAAAACTTGTTTTTGCAAAGATGATGTGATATGCAAGACAAAAGATGAGAACAAGTTTAATATAAATTCTCCCCCTTTTTGTCGAAACAAAAAGAAGAGTAGCGAAGCGGAACAATGCACGTGCTCCCCCTTGTTTGATACTCCCCCTAAAAGGACAGCTAAGATAGAAGACATGGATTTTGAACCTACAAAAAAATGTTAGTTGTCGCAATGGACGAGCACAGAGCAAGTCATGAGGTGAAAAGTGGCGAAGCGGAATAATGCAATTCTCATGCTCCCCCTTGAATATTACTCCCCTAAATGGAGTATTAAGGAAGGGAAACATGGATAATGATTCTACAAAAAAAATAGTTTCAAAACACAAGATATATGTATGCTACCATAACAAGGCAAAGTTTTACTCACAATACCTAAATGGTCAACAAACAATGCATACCTTATAGTATAATGAAATTCATTTCATGTAAATGGAAAAATTTGACTTTAAGAAAGTCAAAGACAAGAAATTAGAAAGATAACATCCTACTTCTAAAAATAAAAAATGAAATAAAAACTAACCAAGAATATAAAATCCTGCATCTATATAAGAAAACAATCATTTTCCTTTTGTGAGAAACATTTTCCAAAAACAAGGCTAAGGTTATTTAGGGATAAAAATGGGTGTTGGAGGGTGTAGAGGATTTCATTTTGAGTGTTGTGGAAGTGAGACGTTTTTGGTTTGTTGGTTTGTGTTTTTGATGCTATTATGGATGGGTCCCTATTGTTGTTGGAGACCCTAGAGTTGAGGTGGGTGAGACAAAGACTCTAGATGGTCCAAAATGTGGTTTAGGATAAACCTCATTTCTTTGGTTAGCATGCGAATATCCGTTCGACACCCTTCACTAATGTGAGTTGTTCTTTCGCAATGTCCGCAATTATGGCGGGGAAAGTTTAGTGGAAGAGATGTTTGATTTGTTGGTGGTGGATGGTTTGAACTTGAAGGAGCAAATGTGGATGGTTGAGAGGTGTTTTTGGTTCCTTCACTAGATGAGTGTAACGTTGTTTGTAAAACCATAATATGGTTGATTTGAGAGTCAACCATATGTTTGAAGGCATGAAGGTGGTTTAAATGAGTGTCAATCTCATCATTAAGGTTTGGAGATTTTTCCCAAATGGATGCTTCTATTTTCTTATACGAAGGAAATAGAGATTCAAAGTGTTGGGAATGCGCTTGTGGTGGTGGTTGTTGTTGTTGTTGTGGTTCTTGTTGTTGCGGGATTTGTTGTGGTGGTTCTTGTTGTTGTGGTGGTTCTTCTTGTTGTTGTTCTTGTTGTTGAACAAAGTGGCGGAAGCTTGGTTCTCCGGAAGGATTACCATGAAGGTCTTTGTAAATTGGGTGAAACACAAAAGATTGTAGGTGTGTATGACCTTGATCTTGTGGAAAAATTGATGGTCTAGCATAACGGTAAACTAAATGTTAAACCAATGATGGTTGATGAGGTTCATCATCTAATTGCTCACTTGATTGTTGTTGAGTTTCCATTTGAGCAATTGTGTCAAAGAGTGATAATGACGGAGGGCTTGATGATTTAGGTGATAGGTCTTCTAAAGTTTCCAAATAGGGTTGTGGTGATGTTGGTGGTGTATGGAAAAGTTCCATTGGTGTAAGTGTTGGTGATTGAGGTGATGGAGTTTTTGATGGTTGAGTTTGTTGAGAAGGTGATGTTGAATCACTTGAAGGTCTAGTTGGTGGCGGAATAGTGGCTATGTTGGTGTTGCAATGTGTTGGAGAGGGTGTTGGAGTAGCAAGATTAAGCAAATCTTGAATAGTGATCACATTGGTATTGCAAGGTGTTGAGGATGGTGTTGAGGTAGTAAGGTTAAGGAAATCTTGGATAGGTGAAGAGATGTCAAGAGATGCATCACTTGATGATGATCAGCTTGATTTGATGGTTTTGTTGAAGCAACACGGTTTTACACTAATCCTAGTGGTTTTTGCAAGGGATTTTGATGATTCGGATGAGGTGTTGGATTTAGTCATTTAAAAAGTGAGGTTTTGAAGCTTTAAGATAAGGGATTTTGATGGTAATGGTGTGATTTGAAGTGTTGCAAAATTGTCAAATTTATAGAGTGGAAGAGATGTTGGAAGGGGTGTTTGGATTTGATGTTTTACCATACAAATGTTGAGGTTTCTAATGATTTAGAAAATTTCCAAGAGCATGTCAAATCATTGGATGTCAATCCAATGGAATTTGGTGGAGTGAAAGACTAACTTATGCACTCGATGCTAAGTAATCATGGGAAGTGATTTGGTTTAAAATGTTCTAAAGGTTTTGAAGGATCCTTTGTAAGGGTTCCTTGGGTTAGTTATGTTTGAATTTGAGTTTCTGGCGGGAAATGACTTCCTAATAGTTCTAGTGAGTGAGAGTGATTCTAATATGTTTATTGAAGTAAGGGCATATGTTTCTCACTAAAGATAATGATTTGACATTTTACAAATTTTGAAATTTAGAAAATGACAAAAAATTTCTGCCGGTGACAGGCGGAACCCTCGCGAAACACAGACGGAACCCTGTTTTGGGTTCCGTCTGGTCCGTTGGGCCAAAACTGGGTTGCCCAGAATTTACACTGGCGAAACCCATTTTAGGGTGCCGCCAGATCCGCCAGGCCTGAAAAACAAGGCAATCAACGTTTTTGACCCGCGAGACGATTTTCAAATTTTTCGAAATCTCTTAAAAATTAAAATTTATTATATGTCTGATTAGGAAATGCAAAAAATGGACATGTAGACATTCATATCATAGGACTTTGACCGGGGGCTAGCGATTTTCACCATACTTAGTGAAATTTTCCATAAGCAAAAAAAATTGACAAACACTTCAAATATTGTCAATATGCATAAAAGCTTATACAAAACATAATCCGAAGAAAATAATAAAGCATGGAAGTAAAAAACAAAACAAATCACATAGTTTAACACATACAAAGTTCTAAAACTGTAGAATACTAACTATATATGAAACATGTTTATCTTGTGATTAGTGAGACGTTGGAATTGAGGAGGAGGAGAGGAAAGAAAGAAAGAAATGAACCTTGAGAGAAAAAGAGAAATATTAGATTGAGATTAAGTGGAAGGTTCAACCCTCTCCACATGTGGAGAGGGGTATTTATACTTACAGTATAACGCCCACTACCGGGCTGTGGATCAGGCATACAGTGGGTGAAGACCCGTCCTTCTTCCACGATGTTACTTAAACTAAAACTAATTAACTAATAAATAAACTAACTACGAGCTAACTTAATGCTATTACAATCATTAGGTGACCGAGACTTTTACAGGAATATTTGTATTCCTAACAATCTCCCCCTAAGCGAGGTCACCTTTGAAGTTAAGATCTTTGGTCTTTAAGCATTCTTTTGTCTTTGTAGCTCGTAGGATCTGATTCTTCTCTTTTCAGCACACTTCGTACTTCAAGCAAGCGAACTTGTGATTAGAGTTCCTTTGAGATATGTGATCTTTGAGCTTCCTTTGAGATCATCAGCCAAAGTAAATCTCCAAGCTCATCCATAGTTGTATTGCCTTCATGTGATGTAGTGACTAAAGACCATCATGCTCACACCCATTTGTGTCTGGAGACGTTGCATTAGAGTTGTGGATCAGGAGACTTTTTTCATCAGAGTTGCGGAAACGTTGTTGGTAGTCTCTCAACATTTGTTGTAGCAAGTCTCTCATCATCATTGATAGTGTGGAGGATGTGTGAGCATGAGGTATGGATTGACCCGATTCAGCTGGAAACTGGAGCCATCAACGCCATCTTTATATGTGTCCCTGAAATAAAACAGTTAGCAATAAAGATAGAGAACGAACATGGCTTTGTCATTCATTCTGCGAGGACAGACTACCCTCCGGTTTTGTGAAAACCGACCTGTGATCAGGTAGAGTCTCTTTTAAAGAAGACTCTTCTTTACAGGAATTTCCAGCTTGTAGTAATGAATTTTCCAAAGAATCCACTTTGGAATCTTCATACTTAGCATGTTCTCATACCGGAACGTCTCAAAGCAGACAGCACGATAGAGTGAATCGGTGAATGAATATTCACGGATTGATGAGAAATAGATTTATAGAAATCACTCGTGTGTCCTATGATAAACATTTTTGAGACACAACGAGAGTTTTGTATTTAGAATCACATTTCCATCAAAAATACTTTTGTTTGAAAGATATTGTACACAATCAATGTGCTCGAAAGATTAGTTGGTGAGCACATTGAGAGGTTTTAGCAAAAGTATCCGTCAATCCATATCCTGAAACAAGTTTGATTCATTTATGAATCGCACCATCGTTGCTTTCCAGTTGTCACTTGATCATTGATCCAAGATGGATCTCACATGTCACCTACCAAGAGCTTGAGTGATGTTCGCTCTAGAAGGATTTCCATCTTCATTGTGAATATTTTCATATCACTCGGATGTTCTGGCAATACCACAAGGATAATGCGTAGGACTCTAAATATTTTATCTTATTTTACACATTGTGTGGAACAATAAGCATATTTGGAATGTGTCCTATCGAGATTTATGGATGATCTCATGGCTCTAGACTCAATAGTGCGTTTTGATCCGCTCCTGGAGACTGGGGAGGCGTCTCCTGTTTTAGGTATCAACATGGCTCGCAATGAGCGGTCGATACATTGCACAAGGTTCCCCGTGAGAATGAAACAAGCTCTTTTAAGAGAACTTAAGTGGTTGGGAAGTTTAGTGCAGTGCGTTACTAGGTCCATGACGTCTTGTCTTCAATACTAGTGTTGCTTAAGTAACCACTAGTAGATTATGAATTGAACCCGGTTTCTGCCCTAAGGTTGAATATTTGGAGGGCTGTTTCTTTTTACCCTTTCTCATTTCATTTCTTTTTCATTCTTCAACCCCTTCAGTGCTTACCGAGACTTCACCACTAGAACCTTGTTGGGTTTGTTCTAGTCCTAGCTCTATCTCAGTCTGCACTCTTCCCTTTCTCACTTTTCTCCTTTTTTCAATCATTCCTAAGGACTTCTAATCTATCTATGGATTGTCCCTGGGAAGATCCTTCCAGTTCTGGTGGATCATGGGAACTTATACCTAACCTTAACCAACCTTATAACTTCGTGCATTAAAGTAAATGGTCGGTCTTAGGTATTATTTCCACAAATGCCTTTCGCTCCCCCTTAATATGTGCATCGATATTCGAAAGTGTTTAGCACATATGTGGGAGCCCATTATTGAGTCGAAAAGATCACATTTGATATCAGAAGATTGCATATTTACATCAAATTCTCTCCCCCGATCAAACATTTCAAATCATTCGAGATTTTTGATCTCAATTGATTTAAATAATTTAGAAAGAGTTTTGGGAGAGAAATGCGGTCAATTTTAATGTTTTCTGATAAAAAGGAACTTTTTTTGCTCCCCCTCAAACTGTGAGGGAGGTTGTTATGTGTCAGATTTGAAGAGTTTGCAAAAGATTCGAAGTTTTAACAAAAGCTCTTTGAAAATTTACTCATTCTGACACATAACCATCACAAATCGTATTGTTGTTTTTGTACAAAGTGGGGAGTTTTGATGATACATAAAATTTTTGAAAATCATTCTCCCCCTCAATCAATGACGGATGTTTAAAACATAAATATGTTATGTCATTGATTGAGTGAAAAATTTTATCAAAGATTTAGATTCAATTTGATTTTCAATCAAGATTTCATGGTACCACCAAGTTTTGCACAAACACTTTCAGGAAAAATCATAGAAGGGAAAGTATTTGGCGATAAAAAGAAGACTTCTCTTCTTTATCAAGAAATAATGCACTGAAACGTACATTAGATCGAGGAAACATGGATATAAAGTAATCCATGCCCAGATGAACGACACCCTTTGTTAGGAACAACCGTCTTTTTGGCGACGTGTTTTCCTTAATTTTGAAAAGCGGGTTGCTATCTGAAGTAATAGCAAGCCATATTTTTGAAGTGCGGGTTGTAGCCTGAAATGACTACAAGCCATAATTTTAAGTCCGGGTTGCAGTCTGAAATGACTGCAAGCCATAATTTTAAGTCCGGGTTGCAGCCTGAAATGACTGCAAGCCATATTTTGAGGAATGTTTTGAGAAACGACATGTTTTAGAAAACCATTATTTTGAAACAGAAAAACTCTTGCTCAAGCATATGTATGATTCCGTGTCATTATTGAATGACATTTCTAGAAACGTACATAATATTGATTACACAAGAGACATGTCGTGAGAAGAATATTTTTGTATTTTATATGATTTTTCAGATTTTTATGATTTTATATTTTTCTATGTATATATACAGAAGAATGTACACCATGCGAGATAGGATATGCAAAAGGCAAGAAAAATGTTTATAAGGATACACAAGGAGGGCCACAAACTAATGACAGTACAAAACACACATCTCAACCAACACACATAATTATGATACTGAACCCCACTACTGATCTTATTACTCAGTACGTTGGAGAAGACGGTAGTCCCCTTCACGAACTCTGCCACCAACGTAGCACTCCAGGCTTCGGAAGATTCTTCGTGTCTTTAATCTCTTGCGGATACCAGCCAAAAACCTCTTGTTCCGGGTTAACTCATTTGCAGTCCAGTGATTGGTATAATGTCTAGTTCCCTGGTCATAAACGTGGTATTCTTTCACTCTGAAGTCCAATGCCTTTTCGACCATACGCAAGGTACCGTCGCTGAACTTGTGTATTTCATTGAAGTGCAAAACCATGGGCACATTGTATTTGTCTCGAAATACCGTTGCCAGAGGAGATTCAATGACTGTAAAGTCAGCAACCCATTCCAGACTATTAACATTCCATAGGGGTCTTGTAAGGTTGAGCTGGGATTGGTAGCTTTCGATACCAAGCTGAAAGTCTTCGACCCGTTTCCTGATGACGATACCCCGGATCCAGTGAAGTACAGCAAACACAAGAGACTTCATTTCACGTGATGGTAGATGATGCAGCTTTCATTGAAGATGGAGTAGATACAAATCTTCGAAATCATTAGGGCGTAGGTGTTTGAAGTCCCCTTTGGATATGGTGTAGTCCTTGAAGTCTGCTCGTCTGAGTGTAATGCTCTTGAGGTAGTCATATCCATAGATGGGATGTATTTGAACTTTAACCACACTAATGATTTGAAGTGGTGAGCGAACTGACTTTCGGTCACCTGGAGCTTGAAACCGATCTATGTAGAACTGTTGCTTCTTCAACCACCAGTGTGAAATGCCCAGAGATGCCGAGATGTTGTAGTCGCATTCTTGAGTACTCCACATACTGTCGGGGACTAGCTGTTCCAACCCGATATCAGAATAATGGGCAGTTTTCATCTTTGTGATGGACAAGGCTGATTTGCATTGTCTACTCCCAAGCTTAAGATATTCAAGGTCTTTGTTGAAGAAGAATTCAGCTTGGATAGTGACATTTCCTGGAGGGCCACCCAAGGGAAGTGGAGTGTTGTAATTATACTTCATTATTCCTTCATCCACAATGTCATTGAACATCTTGTGGCACTCTTCCATCTGGTATTGTAGATGATTAACATCCTGATGAAAAGCTTTGACAATGTTGAAGGCAGGGCCTTCCAGGTCCTTCTGAGTGAGCCTTGAGAGACCACGTTTCTTGCAGAACCATGCGATGAATGTTCCCATATCACCAGTTTGGGAAAGTAGGGAATCTTCAGAAGGTGGAACAAAACTGGTGGTGATTGCATTGATCCAGTTACTCTCATTGGTTGGCAAGTCAGAGGAAGGAATCGTCCAGTCAGGCTCAGGTGATTGCGGTTTGTTGTCATCTGGTTTCCACCATGTCTCTTTGTCATCCTTGGTTAAGGGAACTTGCGGTGGATCATTGGTGTCAGTTCTGGTGAATGATTTCCACCACTGTCTCCCAGGAATGTGAGTTGTAGAAGCATCATCATCTTCGTCATCGGAAGAATCATCGTGTTGTGGAGTGACAGAAGCTTCATTAAAGACACGATCGTCAGGGGTATGAGATGCAATGGAGGTTGCACCAGCGTCAAAAGTAGTCCAAGCAGCATACTTAACTTGTTTTGCTTGTTTAGACGGAGCTGACTTGGTTGACTTGTCAGTCTGATGTTTTTTAGATGGTGATGAGGTGGGTTGTGATGATCTGCTAGGAGCTTGAGACCCACCAGGCAGTGAAGGAATTCCTGATGGACCAGATGCCCCAGCAGGTGGAGGAGGTGGAGGTGGTTGAGGAGGTGATCCAGATGATGGCTTGGGGTGACCCTGACGCCGCTGTTTTCTTTTTCGTTCAATTTCCATGTCCCGGGCGTGTTCCTCAGCATCATCTTGTTGAATTGAGGCCTCCAATGCCTTATACAGCTGTACGTGAGCATCGTGTCCTGTGTGTTGACCCTGTTGATACATACTGTGCTGCAGAATGATCTTCATGTCATTGATAGGTAGGTCTTTGAACCTGGACCTGAGAGGGGCTTCGAGAGCAATACTGACAGCTTCAGCTACCTGTTCGTTGATAGCCTGAGATACTTGTCGTTCAAGATCAAGATGCTCCAACTTGTATAATCTGCTGCCATGATTAGTAATTGTTTGTGGCAGATTAAGGTTTACTAGGGTTTGAAGCAGAGAGGCATGCTTGTCCAACTTCTCACGAATGGCAAGATTATCTTGAACAGCATCGGCAGTCAAAGCAGCTAAAGTGTCCAGATCTAATTTCTTCTCAGTGCTAGCAGGAGCGGCAGATGCAGACGGTTTCTCTTGTGTGTCAGCAGCTTGTGGGATGTCATCGTTGTTAGGACCAGCAGTAGACGTTGGTGCAGACTTGGTAGGAATGGTGGAGTTGTCTTGCTCAATAGGCACATCAACCATTGACACAACTTCTCCATGCTCATCACTAGACTTTTCACCTTCAGCATCATCTGGCTTATCCATGAGGAATTGATCGCCAAAAGTATCCAGATTCTTGTACGATGATAGCGTACCAGTGGGGCTGTCAGGTACCACCTCGAGCTTAGGATCATCAGTTTTCAATTTGAGGTTACCTTGAATATCCGGATACGCAATAGAAACAAACTCGTCATCGAGTGGATCGACCGGGGGTACAGACTCAACAGGTTTATCCTGTACTGGTTGATGGCTGGTTACATCTTGTGTAGAGAGGTGGAGTTCATCACCTTTGGGAGCAGAACTGGTGTCAGTCTCAGAACTGCTTGATTTAGCGGGTTGCCCAAGACTTGGTGAGGAGACATTTTCAGAAGAAAGCTTAGCAGATGAGGATGTTGGTGAGCGTCTTTTGAGGATATACTTGGAGCTGGTTGATTTGGAGGCAGGAGATGATATTTTCAATAGGGTGTGTGCCGCTTGTTCTTCTTTGGCAACATCCTTGCCTTTACCGGTCACGTGCTGGATCTGTGAAGCTTTATCAGATCGAGGTTCTCTAATGTTGACCCCACTGACTGGTGGAACCGGTGGCATATATGCTTCCTTCAAGCTTTCAGTAGTTGCCATTTGTACCATTTCTTCTTCAGTGAGAGGCAACTGAGTGGAGCAAGGTGCAGCATTGGGGTCTTCAGCACTTGGCGATTTAGTTTTTGAGCTGGTTCTTTTACCTCCAGTGGTCTTCTTAACTCTTTTAGAGCCTTCAGAGGATGCAGCTGAGGTATTACCACCTTTGCGTTTCTTAGATGCAGATCTTACAGACTTAGTGGATACGGCTGGCTCATTAGGTGGTGCTTCCCGACTTGTCTTCAGAAGTTTAAGATATTCCTCATAATATTGAGCAGTCAGTGTATCACGGGTAAGAAGGGCAGTGGGAATGTCCATGCCGAATATGATCTCGCCAGTGCTCTTAGAATCATATTTGAGGAACCCAAGTGGATGTTCGTCGGTGGGTTGATGAAGAGGGGATTCTTCTCTAGGGTGGAATTTTAGAGATCGCTGAAGGCTAAGTATGATCAGCTTAGTAAACCGAATGCTTGGAATCAAAAGCTTGGCTGATCTTTTCTTTCCGTCTTTGTGTGCTCCAAGGTTAGCCTTGTCGACCAAGAAAGAGTGAATGGACTGACTAAATTCCTCCCAGATACGTTCAGCAAAATTGATGTTCACACTGTTGACAACACCCCAGAGAATTTGTAGAGATGGAGCTCTAAGTCTTTCATATCCCGATGTTTTTCCAGTCAGACACAAATTGATTAGGCTTGCAACTGCTCTCCATGGTTGATAGAGATCATGTGTGATGACAGTGGAAAGTGTAGACACTTGAGTGGGATATCCAAGTTCATTGAAAAAATCAATAAGAGTAGATGGAGTAGGTGGGGGAGTATATTCAACATTATCACCCGTTGGTAATATCTGCAGAGCACTACCAAGTGTTTCCATGGTGATGTTCACCCAATGCTCATCCAGCTGACACTTGTACATGTTGGTTGTTCTGTCAAGGCACATAGTGTTCCAGAACTGTTGGATGTAGATGGAGGGGATTGAGGAGGATGCGGTAAAGGCATTGAAGAAGGTGGTGTTTTTCAGTATGTCCAGTGCTACTCTGAATATGGGATGATTCTGAGGTCTATCTGTCTTAACATAGCAGTTGCTTTTCCCAATGGGTACCCACTTGTTGAAAGGCAAAATGTCATCGTCAGAACGAACAGGTGGAGCCAATGGTTCTTCGACAATAGGTTCTGCCATAGGAGCTGCATTTGACACACATCACCACAGAAAGCGACCATATGTGATATTGAGTGTTAGTAACAAGAGAAACCCTAGAATCAAATGGTAAAGAGATAGGAACATGGCCAAGGGTTATGTTCGGCTAGTAATAAGCACTCATAAGGGAAATCATTCAACACATAGAGTAGCAGTTTGGACAAATAAGAATGAGTGTCAAACACACCAAGCCATGCATGAATAATTAGACACCCATACATAAACACACAAGCTGAGCACTTCTAATAAATGTTAGACAGAGTGAGTCAAGTTAGTTCCCAGTTAGAGTTAAACGCAGAGCAATTAAACGCAAACTCAATTAAACGCAAACTCAAATTTTAATCGCAAAGTTATAATCGCAAACTAAGTTAGCCGCAACAAGTCAAGTTAACCACAACCAATTGAACCGCAACACATGGTCAACGCACATCAAGTTAACCGCAAGTATAGGTAACCGCAGATTTAACAAACCGCAGTCACAGTAATAATTACACGCAACCATTTTAATCACAGAGAAGGTTAACCGCAAGTTCTGTGAAACGCAAGGTTAAATTGATAGCAGCCACACTTAGAGAGAAACTCGCAATTAGGTTAAGATAAACGTAATCAAGGATTCACAATAACCGCAGTCAAGATTTTAAGTTAACCACAATCAAGAACTTGATCTAACCGCAGTCAAGAACTTAATCTAATCGCAATCAAGAATCATAAACTAATCACAATTAAGAATTTAATCTAACCGCAATCAAGAACTTAATCTAACCGCAATCAAGAACTTAATCTAACCGCAATCAAGAATCATCAGCTAACCGCAATCAAGAATTCTCTCCACACTCCGTAATATTCCAACAGATCTAACAATGGACACCGTAAATTACAATGAGATCCATCCTCCTAAGCAACTAACTCTACTTTTACTTACCTAACATCAAAAGTACTTCACATAGTATTTCCGTCCTAACCGCAATACCAACAAACCCAAGATCTCATACTCATGACCGTGAATCTCACACACACGCAGTAAATGAACAATTACATGTATTATAAAGCAAGTATGATCTAACCTATTGGACACAAACTCTTTTACACGAGATAGTGAGCACCGCGTATATCCACCTAAAATAACGCAACGCGTGAGAAAATGAAATCATGGAAGGTACTAGCAAATGTGAAGATAAAACACTTGACATACCAACAATTGAGCAAACAGGGAACACAATCAAGACTTAATCGCAGCACACGTGAGTAGAGATGAGTTAATAGCAAGATGTGTTGTGGTTAGCCTTTTTTAATCGCAAGAAATAGAATTTCTTAAATATGAGATGAGACACATTTTGCTATAATGACACATATAGTCCCTGTACTACACTATCACATATTAAAGAATAATGCTAGTGCACAAGATTGGTCCCTGTAGTTATGAGAGATGCCCACGTGATGAGGAAGTCTACAAGACGAACATATAATACCATGATGCTGGATATGAGATGCAACAGACTACATAGAGCAAGCATATAGACACAATGTGAAGTAAAAGAATATACACAGAAAGATAGCCTGAAAATATAATTAATGTAAAACAGACACACAATATGTACACAAACTACTGACATAGAGTATAAACAGTGAATGCGTTAGTGGGTGAACAGTGAAACACGAGTCCTGAAACGAATTAGTCAGGAGTCCACATGATCTCGACTCATATGTGAGCAGACATGTCTCTAGTCGCGGGAGATGTCAGTGTCTTTGGAAGCCACACACAGGTTTTAGTGGACCTGTTGTGTAATCCCTTTGTAACACCTGTGTCAATGGTGCACACATGTGACCATTTGTGACCATTCATCACGAATGTCCTACCAGTTGGTATCCATAACCAAGAAGATCTAAACCTGTAAGTAGTTTCATGCATGGTGACATTCTTGTGATGAGTAGTTCTATGGTCATATTTCCTTGGTCGATGTCTTAAAGGTTTAACATGTTTAAGAGCATTTAATTTATGAATTGTGGGTTTTGGCCTTACAGACTTAGTCAAATCACGTTTTTTATCCACTTGAGAAACACATCGTGTATTCGAGAATTTAGGTCTTTCAGAACTAAAATTCTTTGGTTGTCTAATGGTAGTTTGATAACCAACATTTTTCAAGACAGGTTTTCCCAAGATAGACGGTTTTGAAAGACTGAGTCTCATTTGACTAATTGAAACATCACTTGGCACTGTGTGCTCACTAGGAGTTTTAGAACATGACGTCCGACTTTGAGCAGAGAAAACATCGTTGTTAGCAAATTGTGGAGTAGTCAGATTGATGTTCTCAGCATTTATCTGTTTGAGTGACTCATATAGTTTATTACATTTCACCTTGAGATTCTCATTTTCAACACATAATTTAGCAATTTTGCAATTAGTTTCATACGCATTGTATTTCCATTTGGCGTCATTACGTTGCTCATACATCTTGATCTGATTTTTAAGACAGTTGATAGTTGAGTCCTTGTCATGCAACTGAGTTTTCAGATTGTTGATCATAAAATATTCATTAAGATCAGGCAATTCAGGATTTAGACACGGTTTGCAGTTTTGAAAGCATTCTTCTTTACGTTGTATTTCAATTTCAAGTTCAATGCAATGTTTTTGTAATTGTGAAAACCGTTTTTGGAGTTGATTAAATGTCTCTTTTTCAACCATGTTCTGGTCCAATGTCTTAGAAAACTCAACTTTGAGACAAGGGTTTTCATCAAACAGATCATTTCTGAAGACATCATACAGATCATTTTCTCCCCCTTTATAACACATATTTGTTGAATTAGATAAGGGTAATGCACTGTCAGCCTGTCTCAACAAATTTGTGTTATAACTGAGATTGCTTTGATCTGTATGATGACTTACATTTGATGGCGTATTGTATTGATCAATTGATGATACCTCATTGCTTGAGTCTGGTGTGGGTATGTTCTCCATAGTCGGGGTCACTAATTTAGCAGAAGTGACTCTCTCATCCTTTTCTGAATCCATGAGTTCAGTGTTGACCGACTTTGCATCAACTGTTAAACCCGAACCCAAACTATCACATGCTTGTTCAACATGTGACTCGGCCTTGTCATCATCTACAAGTTCAAGTATTGGCTGTCTCTCGATGTACTCTTTAACCTTGTCCAGGTATTGACGTAGCATATCTCTATAGTGATCAACATCTATCTTTGTGTGGTCAGTGAAGCACTTCATAGTCATCTGACTGTCGTAATCATAGATCATGGAGTATTTTGAGTCAAAGAAGTTATGCAGTTGTTTGTTGAGCACTCCTGGGGCAGCAGAGGATCCCTCGTTAGATGTTTCTTTTCTGACCAATTGTTGTCGTAATTGATCCAAATTCAAGATCATAATGTCTGTGAATGTTTGAACATCTTGACCGAAAAGTGTCATGAATGCACGTTCAAAACCCATTACGAATCCATTGCCCTCAAGCAGCATAGAAAGATGTGACTGAAGTGTATGAAAGCATTCAATGTGACATTCTCTTGCCAATTCAAGCAATTTGCATGACTGAGGAGACTTATTCCCTTGAAAGTCCGAGCATGATTGTCCACTAGAGTCAACATATGATACTGGTCCTTTCATTTGAAGATTACAAGGAGGAAATCACATGTGAAGAGATAACCGCAAGATATGCTAACCACAAGACCTAACCGCAGAAATCTAACCGCAATACACTGAACCACAGTAGCAGAAATCTAACCGCAATGAGTTAATCGCAATACACTTAACCGCAGAGAACTATTCTCAGTGAACTAAACGCAGAGCATTTAACCGCAGAGCCTAAACGCAATAAGCTAGCTGCAGATGACTTAACCGCAGGATCTACTCGCAGAGACAAAAATCCAAAACTGTCACTTTCATTGCGTTTTGTTTGTATTCCCGAAATAGTAAACGCAGCAGGCTAACCGCAGATGTCAGGACTTAACCGCAACCAAGCAATGAAACAGTAGACTTAAACGCAACAAAGAAATCCGCCCATAATCAACTCCAAACTTCAAATAGCTTAATGATATGGTAACACAAACTAACCTACAATGTTCTACAAACACTAATGAACATAAAAGTACACCACAAACATGTATAACAACACTAGATAGATTAAACCAAGATGTTTTCCAAGAAAGTGACTCCAAACTCACAAAACCACTCAAAACACCATCAAAATTTGATTCTACAAGGCCCTAAGATGAAACCTTGGCTCTTGATACCAATTGTAGAATACTAACTATATATGAAACATGTTTATCTTGTGATTAGTGAGACGTTGGAATTGAGGAGGAGGAGAGGAAAGAAAGAAAGAAAGGAACCTTGAGAGAAAAAGAGAAATATTAGATTGAGATTAAGTGGAAGGTTCAACCCTCTCCACATGTGGAGAGGGGTATTTATACTTACAATATAACGCCCACTCCCGGGCTGTGGATCAAGCATACAGTGGGTGAAGACCCGTCCTTCTTCCACGGTGTTACTTAAACTAAAACTAATTAACTAATAAATAAACTAACTACGAGCTAACTTAATGCTATTACAATCATTAGGTGACCGAGACTTTTACAGGAATATTTGTATTCCTAACAAAAACCTACATAAGCCAAACGCTCCTTAATCACACATCTCACAACCGGTCTATCTTCTTATTGAGCTTTCTTAGGTATCTTCCAAAGCACTTGAAAATTCCTTTGGTTTGCTTGAACTCTTCGGATGCATTGCTAATGACGAGAAGTTCTTGAAGGTAGTCTAAAGGGGGTAGCTTAGAGTTAGGAAGTTTATCGTCATCACTCATATCGGATGATGAAGATGATGGTAAAGGTGAGCGAGTACGCTTGCCCTTAACTTTGAAGACTCTTTTATCACTTAGAGGGACGAAAATGTGAGGAACGAGAGAATAGTCAAGGCACATTCCCTAATCATTAGGAGGAATGGGCGAGATTGCTCTAAAGAGGCGGGTGAGAAGCATTCCATAAGGAAGAGTGGTTGTTCCTACCAAGGATATGTCGGCCATTCTTTTGGCAAGGTAATAGGCTAAGTTAAAAGGTTGACCGGTTGAAATGCTATAGAGCATGTGGCTAAGACATGTGTTGACATGATCTCTATTTCCTATGGAACTTATAACGTTGGCTCTAAGAATTTCTTCCCATTTCTTAAATTGTGGTTTAAGCTCATTGAGTTCCATACCAAAAGGGACCTTATCTACCTCTTTTCCCGAATGATTCTTCTTAGTTGTTGAGGTCCTAACAAAGAGATGCTCACGAATTTCTTCCTTATTAGCAAGAGGAGTGTCGTATGGATGATAACGCTCAATGGAATCAAGACTAGAAAGGGGCCACTTATCCGTGTAGAGACATGTACCCACATTAGGGACACCAAGAATTGTTGAAAAATCTTTCAAGGATAAGATGTTTGGTATTTGATTGGTTGAAAAGGTTAGTGAGCACTCACCATCGTCATCGAAGAAAAGGCTTATGGTTGCATAGAATTCTAAGATGAACCTAGGACAAATTTGCTCATCGATGTCTAGGAGGTAATCAAAGTTGATTGCGGCAAAGTTTTGACGAATGGATGTTTCCTTTAGGAAGGATGGATCAATGGTTCTTCCTTCATGAATGTAGCGTTTTTCTAGACTCTTAAAGGTTTCAACTTGATCCTTAGTAAGGCCTTTGGTCCTATGGTGTTTGGGTAAGTACTTAAGAGTTTCCTTGTGATCGGAGAATGTTGTGGGAGGCATGTTGATTCCTAGAAACACAAAATTTAAGTTTAAATTAATGACTTTTATAATGTGGATGTTCTAGTATAAGCCTATATGAAAACAATGCGGAGGTGAGGTTATCTTGACTCATTTTGATGCTTGAACCATTTTTCTAATGCAAGTTATGTTATAAAACAAAAGATAACCCAAACGCTCCTAGTTCAATATAGCTTCGTTTGAATGTACCCGAAAATACATATTAGTTATGTATTCCCTTTAGCATTCAAGAGACATTATGCAAGTGATGTTTTAATGATGTTTTTAATTTGTTTAACAATGTGGTGAAAGGTGGTGTTCTAGTGATTTTTGAAAGACAATGAACTTGGTGTGTTTGGTAAATCATGATAGTAACAAGAAAAGTACAATTCCTAACTAATGGAAATTATGATTAGTTTACAACCAAGGTTTTTCATGAATCAACAAGTTTATACATAAACCCTAAGATTCTAGTTAATGTATGTAGATGAAAATGATAGACTTTGATTGAAAATGCAATTATGATAAAAATACTTACAAAGTTGATTGGATTGGAAGAGATGTAAGTGAGAGCCCTAATTTTCGTGTGGTAAGGTGTTTGTGAGTGAGGGATGGCTGTTGGTAAGTTGAAGTTGTGAGTAAAGAGGTGTTTGGTTTTGAAATTAAAATAAAACATGCTGCAGATTCGGCGGACCAGGCGGAACCAAAAGGAGGGTTCCGCCCGTTTGGTCTCAGGGTTCCGTGGGTACTGCAGAGGAAAAATTAAAAAGGTTTTGTCTTGATTTTTGTGGTTTTATCCTAATGTTCAAAACTAAGGTTTTAGGTCTCATGAGTCTTTAACTAAGCCTAGGGAGGATGAAAGATTCTTATTCAAGAGGTTTCGTGAAAATGTCGACAATATGGTTATCGAGTAAGACTTTCTTGGTTGAGATGTTCCTCAATGAACATTTTTACCAAGGCGATGATGATGGATCACAATATGTCAATTAAGAACATAATAGAATGGATTGTCGCTGAAGTCGATGTTTCCTTTGTTGAAGAGATAAAATTGTTGATAAGAGGAATTTCGTTTGTTGATGCGTGTTTGCTTGTTCTAGAGGAGCTTGTTGACGTGCTTCTTCATCCGATACTAATTTGAGAACCTTAAGCGTTTTGGGGAATCATTGGATAAGTAAGTATAAAAGTGGAAGTACCACTTGTGCTTTTCTTATCAACTTATTACTGACATAATTCCATTTGGCATACACTATGGTTTCTATTCCCGTTCTTTTGGGATACCATAATCCTAGTTGTGTAGTGCCTTTTGATGTATCCAAACAAGCTCTTCCGAAAGAGTTGTTTTAGGATCTTTTCTTAAAAACGAGCACATAGAGAAGCACTAAACATAATGTTGGATCTATTTGTTGAGAGAAGAAGTAAACTTCCAAACATTTCTCTATGTTTAGTTTTACCTACGGATTCACTAATCTCATTCTTGATAAGTCATAAAAGACTTAATCATTGTGAACTTGTGAATAACTAGGAATATCTTTGAGTGATTATTCCTTGCTTTTGGAGCTTGCTTGGTTATTAAAAAGCCTTTCATAGATTTACATTATTTTCTATTTTGAAAGATCTATTTTGTTTTAATGGTTGCTTTACTCTAATGTCCAAAAACTGTTTTTATCAAATTTGTTTTAATCACAACTATGACCCATGACTCAAGTTTTTATGACCATGTCAATATTGCTTGACTCAATGTTTAACACAAGACGAAAAGATGCTATTTTCATTTTTAATAGTTCATCTTCCTTGTTATCAATCTTAACTTACTTGTCTTATCAATGTTGGACTTTCGACTAAGTCATCATCTACCAAATATGATATCTTAGAAGGAGGTGGTCTTTCATCGAATGTTAAATTCAATGACTCCTCGACTCTTTAGGTTTATTTACTTAAAACATTATAAGTGTAAATGTCCAAGAGATACAACATCATAAGACTATGGGTCGAATTAGATGTGCAAATCTTAGATGTTTATAAATCATTTTCTCCCAATCATCCTAATGTATTCGAATGATTTATTTTTCTTTGTGTGTCTTATATGGGACTTTAACAAAGAGTGATTGAATTAAACACACGATTGAAAATATAAGGTATCATGTCAAAAGATGTTGTACCACAAACATCTATGAAATGTTGTGTTTTTGTTAGATTTGCAAGCATCACAAAAGTGTTGGTTGTAAAATCACTTAGGAGATTCTTAGTTAGCTCACTTGTAGACAAGTATTAAGTGAGACTCACTCAAGAGTTTCTCGTGTCTTTTCCCGAAAGTTTAAAGAGGTAAAACACCTTATATCTCCTACTAGATGTAGTTTCTAAATCCTTTAATCGCAGAGGATCTAATCCTTGTTGTTACTTACATTACATAAACACCTTAGAGTAAAAGCTATTTATAACACCCACGACAAAACTTAATGTCTATCAACAAGAAGCAATGAAAGATAAGTTGAAGAGACGTGTACCTTTTAAGCTCCATAGATGAACCACCAAGAAGATAATCTTTAAGCAAATTATCTTGACTCGTAAGAAAGCAAAACTCTAATACTTATTAATCCAAGAAGGTTAGACAAACTTATAAAAGTGTTGAACATGATATCTTTATCATTTTATCATGAGCTCCTAATAGAGATAGAATTACTCCTACAATTCTCTCCTAGGTTTCACAAACACAACTTGTTTTGTTTTACTTGTCGATGGTGCATTTGAGTCAAATCCTAATTCGGTTTTATCTCTAAATGACTTTTGACTTTTCAAAAAGCTTTTGAGAGCTTTTGAACTTTCTTCAAATTTAGCAAGCATTTTTCCTTTTTCGTTTTGTCTTTGAATTTCATATTTGTAATCTTGACATATTTTGCATTCTAGATCAATTTCTACATTGCTTTCAAGTCTAGGCATATTATCTTCTAAAATTATCTCTTTTTCAAGATTGTTCACAAGAGATTTTGAATGTTCATTGTTAAAGATAGTTTTTAGGTCCATGTTACATAAAAATTTAGACTCATTTTCTAGTTTAGAAAACTCTAGAATAAATGTGTCAAAGCAAAAGTGTTTGGTTTTAAATTGTACCTTGCTTGATGTTTTATCTAGTTGAGAATCACAAACCGGATAGTTGGCTTCATCTTCATCCGTGTCATTCCATGAATCGTAAGCATGGCCACTTTGAGCTTGACATAAGTAATCATCTTCACTTACACATTCATTTAAAACATTTAAACTAGTAGCACATGTATTTATTTCAACTAAATGTCTATTTATTAATTTTTCTAAGACTTCTAATTCATATGTGAGATCATATTGATCATCTTTGACTTGACATATTTCTTGATGAAAGTTTAACATATTTTTCCAAATATCGTTAGTTGTTTGACAAAAATACACTCTTTCATATTCGGTCCTTGGTAAAGCTTTATAAATCATTATCTTAGCTTTAGTGTTTTTATCAAGTTTAGGATAATCATCTTAATTTTCAAAACTTGTTTTCGTTAGTTTGGAATCACCAATAGAAATAATATGCCAAAGATCTTGATCAATTGATTTCACATAATTTTCAAATTTACTTTTCCATTCAAGGAAGTTTTCTTTTTCAAATAGCGGTGGCTTTTGAATAGGTTGCCCTTCTTTGAGATTTAAAAAAATCCATGGATCGATCCAAGTTTTAAAATACAATATATTTTAAAGATCTTGAGTAACGTAGCTCCTGATGCCAATTGTGGAAAACTAGAAGGGGTTGAATAGTTTACCGCTTTTTTATCTTAATTATCTATTAAAACTTTACGTTTGTTTAAAGATATAGACTCAAATTACTTGTTTTAATCTTTAAAAAGCTTTACGTTTGATCAAAGATATAAACTCAAAATACTTGTTAATCTTTGAAAAGCTTTACGTGTAATTAACGATTCTAAATAAAGACAATATGTAATAGGCAAAGATAAAGAAAGAAACGATCAAATCACAACACAATTGTTTATCGTGGTTCGGCTACAAGGTCTCTTTTTCCTTGCCCTAAATCCACGCCCAGAGTTTCCAACTCGAGAGTTTCAAGCACTAGTCAACAAGCTCTTTTCACGGGTGGAGAAACCTTTACAATCGTCGCTTACACTTTATCCAGTACAAAGCTAGATACCGGGTCCTAGTTCAAGGTAGAACCAACCTAACGTCGCCTATCCACTATTTCCGACACTAAGCTAGATGTCGAGTTCTTTTACAAGGGTACAACCACTCCCGATAGTTCTTTTACAAGGGTACAACAACTCCCGACACACTATGTATTTTGAGGCCTAAAATACTAACCGATCACTTCTATCCAAGATAAAAATGAAGTATAAACTATCAAAGTTCATACATAACAAAGCTAACAAGTCTTGCAACTTTTGAGTTGAAACTTGTAACTTTTTGGAAGAACTTGTGAACTCCTTTGCTACATAAGAGAATCACACAAGTCAAATGTTACTGAGTTAGATGAGAGAATATGTGAAATATATGTCCTAAAGTGATGGGTAAAAACTAGCAAGTGGCTTGGTATTTATAGCAAATCCTTCAGCAGGTCTGGTGGATACGGCAGAACCCTCAGATGGGTTTCGCCCGTATACCTCAAGGGTTCCGCCAGGCACACAGTAGATTTTGCAATAAAACTTTTCAAACCAACCAAAGTCACATCAACTTAATTCTAGTCAAACACACATTGAACCAAAGTAGAATGCTTCCAAAGATGTGTAAGAGCTTATGGTAAGTCAAACACACAAACTTACCATAAATGCATATTGATGTGATGTGACACTTACTTATTTAAGAAATAAAAATAATGTTATGTTAAAAGAGAAATGTAAAATCTAGTTATACAAGACTTAAAACTAAAGTGATGTTTTTACTTATAAACAAAAGTTCATACTTTGTCATTAACAAAACTTAGCAAAGATCGTAAAATATAAATAACGTTTTTAGGCGATTTGTATTAACAAATGTTTTGCAAAAGATTGAATCAATGAAAAAGAAAGAGTTTGTTTCTCAAATCACAAAAGTTTCTCTTTCAAATCCATTGTTCGATTCTAACACTTCAAATCTTGAAAAGGATATAGGGGGAGAACATGCATCTTTTTGAAAATGAAAAACGTGTGCTTCAAATAAAATTTGTTGAGCTTGGAATGCTTTTAGCCCAAGAAACAAATGATTCTGAGGATGCAAAAACTGAAATTTTTGACAAAAAGACCAAGTTTGAAAGTTATTTTAAAATATTTGAGAAAGAAAATGTTGAGTTCGAACAAAAATTAGCTCGTAAGATTGATGATTCTAAAGCAGAAAACATTAATTTTAAAGTTTCTTATGTCCATGGTTGTCTTTGTCATCAATTTACTTCATTACATATGACCATTTTTGATAGAGTTAATCAACAGCTTTATTTCTGTGTATCTCATAAGAACATTCATAAACCTTAAGAACCATTGAACATAGTTTCCCCGATACAACATGGGAGGTTTGGCATTACTCCCGACAGCCAATGCATCTTGAGTTGTAGACATTGTGATGTTGGATCTTTGATATGAGATGTTGTTTTGTTGTGAAATGCTGTGTTTTATCTTTTGAGTATGTGTTTGTTCATTAATTAGATGTTAAAAGTCTTGTGAAAATGAGTTGATTAAGTCTCTTAACAATTTGAACACTAATAAAGTTGTGAAAGTAAATTAAGTCCAAATGAATTATGTGTAAAAGTCTTGTAATCAGTCTCTCGTAACACCAAGTCATGCAAACAATCTTTCTTAACAATTCTTGCGAAGTCTAGCAACAAACTCTTGCGAACTCAAAATAGGTTTCTTTCATAATTTTGTGGGTAAAAAAAAGTTTCGTATAACAAGTCTCACAGAAAAGTCTTGCAAACACTTTTCTCTCAAACTAAAAGTTAAAAGAATTTTGCAACAAAAAATCTCGTAAGAAGTCTCGTAAAAGAGCTTTCGCAACTTGAGTCTTGCAATAAAGAATATAACGACTTAGAAAAATGACAAAAGAACAAGTTTCGCAAAGAAAAAGTCTCTTAAACCACTTTTGAGAGAGTTCGCAAAGAAAGTCTCTCAAAAAGTCAAAACCCTAATCTTTGGGAGGGTTCGCAAAAAACTAAACCCTAGTTTTGCGAATGTAATTAGAAATACTTAATATCGCGAATGTTTTAAAAAGCTACTCTTTATAGAAACCTTGTAAAACACGTTTTCTCAACCAAGAATAATCATTTAATCGGGAAAAAGAAGTTTATGTATATAAAAGTGTTTCTCCAATCTCCTAGAATGTTTTTCCAAACACTTTTTTGAAATTTAATCACATAAATGATTAAATCAAAAGCTTTAAACCATGAAAAATATTCTTTATAGAGAATAACTATTTTTAAAACTATAAAAACATAAACTTTACTACTAATGATGATCTAAAGCTAAGATAAACACAACTAGGTGAAACAACGTATCATATATGGTTTTGATACCAATTGTTGTCACCATAATCACATATCTACTACTAAACAAGAGAGACAAAGTGGGTGTAGACACTTAATCTTAGAGAGAGAAACGAGAGAGAATAGTGAAAGTCTCGCAAGACATCATACATTGACACACACCTCATAACTCATGAGGTTGGAGGTATATATACCCTTACACACATATATTGTCAGACCTCACAGCCTATTAGCTTACCCCTCATACAAGTTTTACGAGGGAATTAGGTCTCACAACACAACGCGTATTCAACTTACCCTATCTATTACATATAGTTACATATAAGTCCTTGCACTAATGATTTACACTTTTTGTGTCCTAGAAGTTTGTCAAGTATATAAACATATTTAATACTTTGGTTTGTCAATTATACTATAATATAATAGGCATTTTTGATGTGACACTAATTACTAAGGTTAAACTCTTTATTATTGCCTAATTTGCATTCCTATTGGTTCAGAGAGTCATTTTACCTTCAGTCAAAGGGCCAATAGTGTTAAAATGATAGTTTGGCAAATGCCCATTGGCCAAGAAACGTGTGGGCTTTTCCTGTTCATAGATTAAAATAGCTAATGACTTTCATTGTACAGTTAGTGGGTTCATTGATCACATATGGCAGACCTAATATTGTACAACTGAATATCAAGCAACCATGTGTCATCTAAAATTGTACATGACCATGTACACTACTGTTGATGAAGCTTCTTGAACAAACGTCTGAGAACCCAATAAAAGATTAAAACATAACCACTTTAGATAAACAACGCTTGCAAGAAGAAAAAGTTACAACCAGAAGGAACAAAACCCTGAAAAAAAAAAGAAAAAAAAAAACAAGGAAGAAGGAATAACAGATCTGAACAACACACCCTTCTCAAGGTATGTTTTCTAACATGTTTGTGGCACTTTCCTTTCATGGGTGGCTTATTTGAATTCTGAAAAAAAAACTTAGATGCTAACTATTTTGAATTTATGAGGGTGTTAATTTTAACTTATGCCTTGCCATAAGGTGAAGATAATATGCTCATAAGCTGAAAAACTTAACTTATGAGCTTTTCCAGATTCGGATAGCCATCCATAACCCGGAAAAGAATATGGGATTGTAGATTAATTAAGTTGGTATTTGATGGGTTTGAATTTGATTGTGTTTAAGTTTGTGGGTTCTGAAATGGGTCTGGGATTGGGGCCTAAAATAGGGGCTCAAATAATCAAAATTTGATTATTGATATTGGGGATTAATTAAGTTGGTATTTGATATGTTATTTTAAAGCAGGCGGAATTGGTGTCTTTGCTCATGATATCCGTGCAACTGGAAGTTACATACGTGGAACAAATGGAACATCTAAGGGTATTGATCCAATGCTACGCGTGTTCAATGATAATGTCCGCTACGTTGACCAAGGAGGCGGCAAGAGGAAGGGTATGTGATTTTAATTTTTTTTATTTTTATTTTATTTTTTTTATTATTTTTTTTTTAATGAAGCTGCAGCATTGTATTAAATCGTTTAATTGAATTAGGTACTTTTGCTGTATATTTAGAGCCATGGCATGCTGATATCTTTTGTTTTCTGGAATTGAGGAAGAATCATGGAAAGGTAGTATTGACCTATCTTACATACTAATTATGTTGTTGTTAATGTCACAACACTAAGAATTTTACTAAATTCTTTTTCCATTTCCTCTAAACCTGAGAATGCGGTGTTAAAGTTGTTCTTTTGTAAATTTTGAGGTTGAACTTCATGGGGATGGTTGGTTCATTACATTCTTAATAAAGAGTTTATGATTTACTAACATTTCATAGATCTGCGCCTGCACATGCTGCTTTATGCAGGAAGAGCAGCAAGCCCGGGATCTGTTTTATGCTCTTTGGATACCAGACCTTTTCATGGAAAGAGTCGAGAGTAATGGGCAGTGGTATTTTTTTTGTCCTAATGAGGCTCCAGGTTTAGTTGATTGTTGGGGCCAAGAATTTGAAACCCTGTACAACCAGTATGAAATACAGGTAATGCTTGGAGGTTGAATTCATTTGGTTGTGTGAGTTATCATAGA
Source organism: Artemisia argyi (assembly GCA_030686995.1). Lineage (NCBI taxonomy): Eukaryota > Viridiplantae > Streptophyta > Magnoliopsida > Asterales > Asteraceae > Artemisia > Artemisia argyi. The sequence goes on along the minus strand of CM060684.1, from coordinate 82,623,657 downwards.
TTTATGATAACAAGGCAGCATAATATGTAAATTAAGTTTCTTGGTTGTTATCTTAATCCATTTTCACCACCAATGGCAAGAAAAATGCCAAAATGCCCGCCCATAGTTGAAGCCAATCAATGCGGTTGTGCGTGGAGCTTTAGTGGTATTTTTGACCACTACCATGAACATCCTCACCGGAAATTGCTGTCAGAAGTGACCCATGAGAGCAAAAATATTCAGGGTGAGTTCGCTTAATTCTGATTATATTCTTTTATTATTCCGTTAGATGAACTTTACATAGTAGTCTTAATCCATTGTCGATATGAAGTTATTATATTTTTTACAGTTATTAATTTAGATTAACTTGGTCACAATGTGAAGTTGCATTGTCATATTGACTTAGAAGTCAATCCAACTGATATAAAATCCTCGCATTTATACGAGTACTTATGTTTACTGAGAATAACTCGCGTAATACAAATATGAAAAGTTAGTACTAAATTTGTTAATGCATTCTTAGGAATTTGATATTTGGAAAAACATATGTTGAGTTTAGAAATCAAACTGAATGTTTTGATTTCTTGCTTTAGGAGCAGGCAATGCAAGGAGCCAAGTACAAATGCTTACATTTGATGAACAACTTAGAAGAATCAGTGTAAGTATGCATTTCTACTTCTGATTTTGAGATGTAGCGTGTATCTTTGGATTAGATTTTGAATGCATATCCAGTTTTTTCCTTCGTATTCAATCAAAGAAGAAAAACGCAAGCATGAACCAATCTACAAGAGGGGAAGCAAATTCTTCAAATCAAACACGAAAGGATGACGAGGTTTGGAAGAACACGGACAACATAGACTTATCTTTTTGGAAAACTATAAAATCACGATATGAAAACACGAACAAGAAAAACGAAAGCACAAGCTTTGTAGATAGAATATTGGTTTTGAAGCCAAGTCAGCGTGTTGTAGAATGTCCAGTTGATACGGGATGCAGGTGCTCATTGCATAAAAAAAAAACTCATTAAACGCACTCACGTTTCGTTTAATGATGTTAGAAAGAAATTGAAAAATGCAAAGAAGATGAAGAACAGTCGAAAGATTAAATCTTTTGAGGCTTCCGAAAGTGGTGAAATTAATGAAATTGATTCAAAAGTGGAGAAATTATCGATTGTACCCATCTCAAAGAAACAGGAACCTGAAGTTTAGTTTTGGTATGCTGTAATTTATGGACAGTACTGTCCCATAGGAGCACTGTCAAAACAGGAACCTGAATTTAGTTTTGCATATTGATCTAGCTTTTCGTCTCAAAACAACCATTTGACAACTACGTTGGCTTACCATAATTAGCAATCACATATGTTTATATTTTTTTCCTATACACATGATTGTTCATCCCCTGCACACCCAACACGACATCAACAACAACGTCAACCACATGAAATTTAACCAAAAAAAAAAAGAAAAAAAAAAAAAAAAAAAAAAAAAAAAAAAAAAAAAAAAGCCGCACCGCAGCAACACGCGGGCTATTTTGCTCGTTATATATACTAGACGAGTATCCATGCATAACAGAATTTTCTAGCGGCGAACGACTATAGTTATACAAAACACTTAACCAAAATATCACTATAATTATTTGCCGTTATAAATCTCATTGTCATGCACGAGTACTCGTCTATTATTTTTTGAATCACATATATTTTTTTCATATTTAAGAATAGAAAGTATAAAAGTATATCCAAACATGCCTATACTTGGAGTTTTTTAGAACACTGTTAAAAATCCTCAATATTTGTAAAATCACAATTTATCATTTAAATTACAAATTTATGAAATATATACATCTTTTTTCCTAATAAAATAAAACCTCTAGTGGGGACTTTTTCATTTCAAAAAAATCAAATCATTCCTTATTAAGTAATAAAAATTTTATTTTAAAGATTTTTAATAAATAAAGCCATACATATTTCCTAATTTAACCAAAAAAATTGTAAATTCGTTTTAGGTGAAAAATTGAGTGAAAAGTTATATGTGTCAAAAGTATGAAAAAATAAAATTTTAAAAAGGTGGGGGTGAATCTACAATATCTTCAGGGGTTTAAACAAAAATTTAAAAAAAAAACAAAACACACCTCCTTTTAATCGATACCACATAATCCATTCATCAATCATCATAGATCGAAACAAATCACAAAACCCTCTTTACAGTTTTCTATCTCGCATCCCCACCTAAGCAACCATTCCACACCGCCACAATCCTCCATTACAGATTTAATCTTGTGTTCAGTTATATCATAACATCGATCCTATTCAACTTGTCTCTGTATGTGAAATCTGATTAGGTATGATACTGATGGATTTGTTATTAAAAGCCCTAATTCGACATATTCAGGATAAAAATTTTAAGATTTATGGTAAGCTAATTCACCTAATTTTTATGATTTTATTTGAATTTTTATTAGACAGGTGACACATTATGTTCATATATCTTTGTTTTTTTAGTAGCATTGTTTATATTATATAATTGGGCACAATGATGATTTGTGTATGATCTAATCTGATTATCTGATTATTTGTTAGTATTATTTACAGTATTTGATATTCTGATTTCGAGCTAATTTTTAATTCAGGTTTTGCAGATGCTTTAGTTTTTGATAGTGTGTAAGATAGTTGGTTGAGAATGGAGGATAGAAGAGGTGATGGATCAACTAGGATTTAGGAGGATTTTGATAGAACCAACAAAACTTATCGTACTTCTAATTCAGGTATAATCCACTTTTGTTTTCTCAAAACTCGATTTGATTTTAGATATTGTTCCACTTTAGACATGTTTGATTGTGTATATACATGGATGAAGATGCGATGGATTGTTTTGCCTACATCTCAATAATTAGTTTTCTAACATTCTAACTTTAAAAACTAAAAATTGATAATTTTGTTTTTTTGTTGAAACTCAATAAACAGATTATTGAGAGTCCATGCAACAATTAGTTTAATTATACATCCGAAGATCCCTTTAATCGTTTGTTACACAGTAAACATTAAATACAGTGATACTGACACTGTCCTTATGGGATGCCAAGGTTATCTACTTATGTCACCATTATAAAATAGTTCATAAAACATACATGGTGTGTTATGTCATATTTTAACCATACTTATATGGTGTATATAATATCTATGCATATAATAGATTAGCTATTTATTTTTGGTATTCTGAAACAGGTTCTTTCAAGCGAGTTCTTAACTGTCATTGTAGCATCTGAGTAGTGATACATTACTTTAGTGCAATCTTTTAAAGGGTTAGGTTGCAAATTTGCTCGACATTATGGATGCTGAAATGGAGGATTCTACAAATGATATGGAGATAAGAAGTCAAGACGATGATACGTCTGCCTATAACAGCACCTACAACGGCACCGTCTCTTCTCCAATCCAGTTCTCATATTACGAGAACTTGAGCAAACTCTAACTCATGAACCATAATTCAAAAAGAAGACCAAGAGAAAGATGATTACGATGCCCGTACTGAATTCTGCAAATGATATTTATATACATAGTCAAGAAGATGATATGTTTGCCTACAACGACGCTTACAATAGCACATACTCTTCTCCAACCTGACTCTCAGTTACGGAGAACACAAGGAAAAATCCTGGCTTTGAACCAGATATTCAGAAGGGTAATTATGACGCGACACTCAATGCTGCAACTGATATCGAGATATGAGGTCAGGTAGAGGACGTGTCTAACGATGATGACACAACCTCTTCTCAGGTTCATCTCTCAAATATTAAGAACCTGATTAATAATCTTACTGCTGAACCAAAGATTCAAAAGGGAGACAAGGAGAAGTGTAATTTAGTAAATGATGGTACTGATATTGAGGTTGAGGTGAGATGTCGGGAGGAGGCTAATAATACTGCTAACAATTCATCTTCTCCAGTTCGGCTTTCAAACTCTGAGATTTTGATCATTGCTCTTATCGGTGAGCCAAAGATTCAAAAAGGAAACCAGGAGAAGGCTAATTCAGTAGATGATATTACTGATATTGAGGTTGAGGTATTGATTTCCATTCTTTACACTTTCTTTCACTTAAAGATGCTCCAAAGGTACAATTATTATTACTATATTTCTTTTGTTTGATTAATCTTAGATTTTTTTGTTTGTTTCGTAATAGTAAAGCATTGCACATCTTCCTAATTTAAAATGAACCTGGTATTCTAATGACTAACTTATCATTTATGAAGGAACGGACATTATAATCTTAGGTTGCATTGACTTTTAATCATATTGGAATGAGGTATATATCAATTCATATTTGTAAATTTATAACTTATAAAATTACAAAAAAAAAAAAAAGGAAAAAAAAAAGAAGAAAAAGTATAGATCAACGTTTTGATAGTATATATTAATCAAAGCATAACTAATTGAAATTCCTTCATATAATAATTTTTGTCATACTCTATAAAACTAGAGGTGCCAATTTCGATCTACTTATATATGAATGGGTTTGGCTGTGTTTTATGTATAGATGGGTCATATCAAAAAACTTGATTTCAAACTTATTATAAATGAGAGAATCCACCGGACGAAAATAATGTGGATGGAAGATATATGATGCAATATGTTTAAACAAATGCTACTGGAAAGCAAAAATGCTACTTTTAAACAACAAATTTATATGCAAAGTAGCCATATGAAAGTTTAGTGTAAAAAATGTTAGATTGTTAACCTTATAAAAAAATGTTGCAATGTTCCTGATATCATCATTTTAATGTGATAATCAATTGACAATTCGCATTGGTAAGCTAATAATTTGAAATGATAACCATTTATGTTTGCAAGTCATTATTACTTTGTTACAACTCATTATTCATTTGTCATATGATTCTCCATTCACATATGCATTTGTACATAGTTTGTGATTTGGTTTTGCTGTCATTTTTGATTTTTCTATTTAGGAGTGTTTGGGATTTGCTTATAAGTTAAGTTTTTGCTCACTTTTTAAATTTATGGGTGTTTACATTCATGTCTATGTTTTTATGTTTTTTAGTTTCTTATATTATGACTTTTAATAGTTGCTCTTGCATCATCTTATATATTGAATCAATTATAGTTAATAGTCACGGTTAAAAAAGTGATCAATTATATCTATGGTAGTAACTTTATAAAACTGGGACAATGGTGTTTTTAGTAGCGGAAAAAAAATTCCAAAGGTGAAATTTGTGAGATATAAAAAAGGAACGCAAAGCAATCCACATGACCATGTGTTCACCCTGCAAAAATATTTAAAACAAGTAATATTCCTGTTTTTTAACAAGAAACTATGGCCACTTATTATCCTGTTTAATCATTTGTGTAACATATCTTTGTTTAGCTCTATTATATCCTATTATACCATTGGGCTTAGGGACACAAAAACATGACCAGTTTGGTACGTTATGAATGTACGCAAGAAAGCAATCGACATAAAAGTGGTGATTATCTTGCAACCGGTTATTGTGGGGGCAGGATTGTATTATTTAAGATACATATACGAATGAGATCACTAAGCCATAATATATACTCGGTTTATTGAGATTTTATATCGAAGATAAGTGCTTTTTCATTTTGTACAGCTGGTTTCTATGTTGCCTTAAGTTTCTTATGTTAATTGCATATTTTGAATTTGATTCATTGTGTAGCATGGTGAAAGTAGAAGGGATTTAGAGAAGACTAATTATGTAGAAAATAGGCATCGGGAGTTCCGCTATAAAACCGAGTTCCATGGCTATGAACCTGAGGTTTCTTTGAAATTTCCATTTGCCATTTCTTTCATGTTGTTTATATTTTGGTAGATGGGCAATATTTTTTTACTTTGAAACTTATCATCACCTAAGAAAATAACTTGAATTTGGGCATGTTATGGTTTTGATCATTCTATTGGTCTTCACTCTTCATGTTTGCTTGTCAAGTATTTTGTATATTTGTTCAATATAATGGGATTTTTTTATTATGAGTTTGAATAAGTAATTTTACTTAATTTCTATTTTGTTTCTCTAAATTTTTTCGTATGAACATATCCCAACAATATTTTTATTTTTTTTAACGAACGATATTGTAGATCAATATAATGTCATGGGTTCTTCTTGCTAGGATCAATATCATGTTTATTTTTGGTTTTGCCATTTTTGTTGGACATTGCTTGTGGTGGATCAGATTCACAAATTACTCGAGCAGGAGTCTCTGTAGCAAGAAAAAGATGAGTTCATCAGTTCATGCATAGGTCAGTGCACATTTGTTATATCCAAAAAATGGTATTTGATTAAAGTGTGTCCATGTCGGTTTATGCTTCGATATGTTTTGACAAGATTTTGATAATTGAAGTTGGTTTCTTTGATTCACAGTAGTAGTGACAATGAGAAATACCGTGGAGATTGTGATTTAACAGTAATAAAAATAGCTTAGTAAAAAACACGACGGGTTTCAGTAATAGATTAAAGGAAGCACAGTGCGGTGGTGATAGTATTAGCAGTATTTTAAATCGAAGGACATTGTGCACAGTACGGGACCGGTACCATGATTCGAGCAAAAGCAAAATTCGGGAACACTAATATGGTACCGGTATCAAACCATGATAGAATCTAGATATGGTAAAATGGAACTGTCAGGTTGGGTTGGGTGTCGGGTCAGACATGTAGTATACGATGCAGGCTGAAATGGGTCGGTTTGCACCACTTTTCTCTTAAATGTTTATAATCTTATACATATAGATAATGTGTCATTTATTGAAAATTAATTTAGACTAACAAAAACTTTTGCCAGCTTTTGACCGTTTCTTTTCTGGCTAATATTTGTTAGTTTTGCCCATTAGAGATGAAACAACCCAATCGAACCATTAACAAGTATATGGGAGGAAATTTTCATTGTTAGGGCCCATGATAAGTTATAAGACCGCCATGAATTTGAGTGATTGGGTTTGGTTGCAAGTTACCATTCTATGTGAGTAAATGAAAGCAAAGTCTATAGGAAAAAAATGGTTTTAGGTGTGAACACCTGTAATTGGTGCAACAATTTTGATTCAGCGTGATAAGTTTGAAATTTTGATATTCTTATATTGGTTCGATAACAGGTGCCAACCGGTTTCAAATGTGGTATCAATTACCAGCCACCAACAGTCGTACGAGGGGGAGATCTTGCAAAGGTTCAACGAGCGGTTTGCATGATCAACAACACATTATTGACCACAAGTTTGATCTTATGTATGCAAAGAGGGTCGCCGTTCAATGGTACGTTGGTGAAGGCATGGAGAAAGGTGAGTTTTCAGAAGCTCGTGAAGATCTTGCGCCTTTGGAAAAAGATTATGAGGAGGTTGGTGCTGAAGGTGCAGAGGATGACGGTGAGGATGAGTACTGAAGTGGTTACTCCTTTGGGACTATAGAGAGGAGTTTTGTGGAGTAATCTTTGGTTACCTTTCTATGTCTCTCTTTTATGACAAACTACATGTGCTTATATTCTATATGTAGGACTATATACCAAATGATTTTCAAGTATATGAATTCTAGCAAGTCTTTATATAATCATTATGGTTGGTTTGAATTAGATCATGGGTTTGGACCAAATTTCTGAATCAATATGTGTGATTACTATATTAGTTTATTTTCCTCTGGATGGTCTATTTCTTTGGAACTTTCAGTTAGTTTATCTTATGTGTTAAATTTGCTTTTTTGATTTGTAGAAGATCCAAACTCAAGGGCATTTATGTTTCATCTCCCAAGAATACATGATTTTCTATGGCTTGCTGACTAAAGGTGTGTATCTGATATCACACTCTTGGTGGGTCGGATGGCTTTGAATAATGGCTCAAAATTGGCAACTTTTTGTGTTGATTAGAGCAGGTCGGCTCACGTTCTGTGAACCAAACATATGATTAGAAAAGTTTTTTTTTTTTTTTTTAATTTTATTTATTTATGATAATTTGAAAGGTTGGATGAAGAAAAAATACGCTTTGGAAAACTGTAGACCTCTTTGACCCGTTCAACCAATTTGATCCATTATTTGTATGAGTAATTAGTGCAGATATGAATAAAATAACTATATTTGTTTAGTAATAATCTAGGAGTAGAGTTCTTTTTAATTTCATGAAAGGATTACCGTCTGTAATGACAGTCAAATATAGGATACCGAATACTCATTTCAAGAAGTTATTCTGCAAATCTTTAAATAGAATCTTGAAAAGGCTTATTGCTACTTCTTGCTGAAAAGGTCTTAGATAATTTCCATGGTGATTCCAATCGCTGGCATCATCACAGGTATTTGGACATTTTGGTTTGCACATAACGGATGGATTGTATCAGATTGTTTTGTTGATGGGTTAAAAGTTTGTAATTCAAAGATATTTAATATTTAACCAACTAGGCTAGCTCAGTTGTCCACCAAGTGTAATTTTGGGAGGTATCCTTGGAGAGGTCTCAGGTTCGAGTCTCACCATGGATCTTCAGGGGCCCAAAAAAATAAAAGCAGGAGTGAGGTTTATCCCCTAAGGAGAAAGGTTCGATGCTTGCATACTGCCCAATTGGATGTCACTGTGGGCTCGAATCACTAACTACTAACTCGCCGTTAAATAAAAAAATATATATATATTTAATATTTTCTATTTTGTGGCTTGAATGTTACTCCGTATTTTCTATATATGAGTACTAACAGAAGGTGTTGTCAATAGATATACCTCTCTTTAGCATACATGTCATCTTAGTTTTATTGATCTAGCATACATGTCATTTCACTTTTATTGATCTAGACATTGATTTTAATTTTTTGTTGTGATCTAGGACTATATAATGGTTTGAACTAGAAAAAACCTGCACTTAGTAGATGTTAATCCATTAGTTGTAATAATTGATAAGTAGCCTATGTTATACGGTTCAACTGCATGGCCCGTGGTGATGGTGATTTCATTTTAAACAATTCATAGTTGTTAGTCATAATTTTAGGAGAATAAAATATTATAAATTTAGCAATTAAGCTGAACCGGATTTGTGACCAAAATTTGTGATGATTTGGATATTTTATACTAACTGTTAGACATGATGATCCTCCAAAAGAACAAAATATTCTTGAACAATAAGAACAATGCTTTTTATCTTACTCCATACTATGTGACATATACTTACCTATTATTGTAGTACGGTGTCTTTGAGTAGTTTAAATTAATTTGCTTCTTTTAAAGGCCCATAACTAACGATATTATTGCGTATTATTTCCGAGTAGTGCAAATGGAAGATGAATTTGGCCTTCGAAAGATTGAACATGAAGTACTTATTGCGTTTCTCGAGAACATTCAGGTTGATAACGCTTTGGATACTTACTTGGTTCATCACCGTTACCCAACGCTTATTGACCCAAATCATCGAAGATGGAGACAAAGGATGTGGGAAAGAAGTGGATTTATAAGTGGACACGTTGAGGCAAAATTGCTTATAGACGACAACAATGAATAAACCACAAAGTCAGTGTCTTTCTGTGTGCAACTTAAAGTTATATGTACTACTTTTATTGTTGTAGTGTGTTATCAATTATACTGGTTGGCTTGTGATATTATTTGCTTTATAGTATGTATTAAAAATACGTTATTCAAGTAAAGTGGCATTAAACTTATTCAAGTCTAAGTCAAGAAAGTCAACATTTTGGTTTTTTAGTATATAAAATACATTATTCAAGAATGTTAAAAAAATCTCATGCATTTACCGGCATTATAACCACACATAGTCGAGTTCTCTTCATCGTATAATACAAAATTAAAAACCAAAATAAAACAAAACAAATATTAAATTATTTGTTTTTTAATTAAAAAAAATACGTTATTCAAAAAATTAGAAAAAACCTCGCGCGTGCGCGGGTATTATAACTAGTTATGTAATATAGATTCATCATATTAACGGTTGAAGATAAATTAGTTTAGTAAAAAAAAGTATTTGAAATTAAAGTATGGGTTAAATGGTTAGAGAAAAATAATTTATGGAGGAAGAATCTCGCTAAAAGATGATTCTTTGTCCTCACGAGAATGGCTGCGAGCCCCCGCGTTGCGGCGGGCCAGCGATCACTCAATTGTATGCGCATACAGTACGCTTAGCGATATTGTAAATGACAGTTCTACTGTATACTCGCGATATTGTAGATTTTGGACTATATTTTTACGCCAAGATATTGAAAAAAAAAAAAAAAAAAAAAAAAAAAAAAAAAAAAAAAAAAAAAAAGGCTCAAGATATTGGGCCTAAACAAAAGCAACAGTCCAACCCTTAGAACCCATATTCAAAACGCCAACTCTAGATATACTAATATCAGTTTTATAATGTTTTGGCAACAATGAGACCAACTCCTTTGAGAAAAATGGCAATATCACTCACCATATGGGCAGCATGTGACCCCCACTTCCCTTAAATAATTCAAGAGGGCGCGTGACCCACTCTTACCACACCACTCAACATACACGAACTATTATTTAATAAACGGACCAAGCAATTAGGCTATTAGTTGGGCAAGCAACCACCAAAATTGTAAACGGACCAACCAATTAGGCTATCAGTTGGGCCGTCCATGGGCTACGTTTTTTGGCGGGAAAAGCCCACATCAAAACGGCAGCGTTTTGAATGTGGTTTAAATAAATGTATAACGATTTGTAAACGCCGTTGAAGATGGCTTTGTGTTTTTTTTCATTATTATCTTTTTTTGGAACAGTTTATATAGCTAAAGCTTTTTTAAATATTTTCTTAGTTGACATAATAATAATATTCTTTCAATACGATACTAATAGAAAATATGGAGTATTACGTACAGATAATAACAAGTACAAATACGTTTGTCTAAACATTTTCTTATTTTATAACCCACTTGCGAAAAGTCATATTTAGGCTTAAAAGACTTCGTACTTTCACCACTTCACTAGGCCAAAAGTCGATTTGAATAATTCAAATTTAGTTTTTTCATTAATATATAATACTACAGTTATCCGCACAAAACGACAACGTATAACGGAAAATAATTTATACTTGCGAACTTGTAGTTATGATCTAACTCTTAATACAACATTTAAGAGTTCAATTTATAGTAATTGCGAAAAAATAGTTTAAGTAATAAACAAAATAAAATAAAAAGCAATATTTATAATATTAATTCAGTGGTGATGTTAATACCATTTTTAATCAAAGGTACGTAGTAATATAGTTTTCACATTTATTCAAATTAAGAATTTTAAGATAAAGAAAATTTATGCATGCATTATAAGTAATATAATATAAACAGTAGATCAAGTTGTATTAAATTATTACTATTGTTTATTACTCCGTAGTTGTTATAATTTTCGTCTAGTATTTGTTATATAGTAAAGATACTGGTAAATTGCAAATTTATTCACTAATGTTGTCCAATAACGCAAAAAAGACATCGAGAGAAAAAGGCATGCAAAAACACAATTAACGTTTCATTTTTTTTGCAAAACGGCCACCCAGAGCTAACTATCGTTATTTTTCTCGTTAAATGCCACGTCACTGAGGGTATTATCGTAATTTTACTATTCCAATACACGACTTTATTTAGATGGCTAAATTTTCAAATAAAAACTTAACTTACTAAACACTATTCATCATCTTCCCCTTTAATTTTCTATTTAATTTATATATATATATATATATATATATATATATATATATATATATATATATATATATATATATATATATATATATATATATATTTGGGAAAAAGGGACCCTCCCCGGCAAACTATATAAAACACTCAAAAAATTACAAACAACTTATATGGACATACCCATATAAGCATGATCAAATGACATTCCGAGAACATGTTTTGGGAACATTACAAGCAATAATAAAATACTCCTATAACTAGACTTATTACAAACCAAATAACAACTAAAATAAACAGACATCCAAATGACAATAGCTTCCCACATCCAAACCACATAAGAAACCATGAAATTCAACTTAAATGCCGGGGAAAAAATCTTCATCTTCAATACCTGAACCATCACAATAAGATAACCAATGGAGCATTTCACCAAATGAGATTGCCTCCTTAAAAAACCTTCCCGAGTAAAACCCATCGGGACAAACCCCGAGCAAGGAAAAAGAGAACAACTCTCACTTAGGACTCCAACCAATATGCAATTGGCCTTCAAATCTTCAAAACTTGGGAATAACATACACATATGAAAGCTGAAACCAAATTGACTCCAAATAAGCACAAAATACTGTAACTCCCACAACCCATCATTCCAAATAAGAAAAGGGACCAACTCCTTGAAAAAGAAGCCCATAAGCATAATCATCATCCCAGATATAGAATAAAACTGAGCAGCCCAAATAGCATAAACTCCAACTAACCAATTGAGCCCATGCATAGAAGAAGAAGACTTAACCCATAACACTTCAAACCAAACAATCAACCCCTTATACTCCAACAACACCATTCGCTTAATATTGCACCAGATTATATCAAAATGATAATGAAGCACACAAAGCCAATTGTCATAACAGAAGGAATAACCACAAGACCAGTACACTTCACTCCATACAATGCAGCCAGCAAACTTCAAACACATAATATACTTTTCCGACACCCAAAACCAGCAATCAGCTTCACCCATCATGGAACAAAGAAGCATTTGGACTTATTACTATTCATAACATTAACATTCCATATTTTAGCTGCCTTGAGAACATGAAGAGAGCACTTAACTTTAAGGCTCATAATTCTCAATCTAATCTGCTCTTTAATAACACAACATAGGCTCTCCACATTACGAATCTTACCATGAAAAAGCCTTAGGTTACGTTCTTGCCATAAAAAATACACTAGTGCCCCAAGGACCAACCGTTGAATGATACTCCATATAGACTTACCCAAAGGTCTGTCCAGTAATAAATCAATAATCTCATAAAGGTCATCAGATCCAGGGTCAAAATTCATAAAAACTTTGAAGTGATTCAAAACTTTAGATGAAAAAGGACAGCTGAAGAACAAGTGATTATGATTATCCTGAGTCATATTACACAAGGAACAAACCAAATTACCTACATTGGCCCAAGAAGCAAGCTTATCCTGGGTTTTAAGTTTCTTCTTAATAGCAAGCCACATGACAAAAGAGTTCCTAGGGATATTTTGACTAAACCAAACAACCTTATACCAGGGAACAATGGGTTTAACAGGTATAAGGTCATTCCAAACAGTCTTCACAGAAAAACCCTTTACAATATCACCATTAGTTTTCCACAGCACAACATCTCTTCTATCATGAAATAAAACAGGAGGAGGAAGATGAAGAAGAAAAGAGAACTTATCTGTTAAACACGTAGGCCAATTCCATTCTCCATTATGCACCACATCAGCAATCTTGCAGTAGAGAGATAATCCAGCCTCATAAATATCTCTTTTAGAAATAAAGTTTCACAAAGGACCAAAAAAACACCAGTTGTCAAACCAAACAAAAGTATCACACCCATTACCAATTCTATGTACTATATGACTTCTTAAAACATCCCTAATCTGCAAAATCTTCTTCCAGCCCCAACACACATCATTCTGAATCGGAATATCCCAAAAACTCCTAGCACACTTGTTCCTATCACAAATCCTGTAAGCATTAACCCACTTTACCCACAAAGAATCCTTTTTAGAAACAATATTCCAAACATGTTTAGACATCAAAGCTGTGTTCCAACATTGTAACGACTTAATCCCAAGACCGCCTTGAATTTTCAATCCACAAACATCATCACATTTCACCTTAGCCTTTCCTCTCTGTAATTCCCCTTGAGACCAAATGAAGCCCCTCATAAGCTTTTCAATGGCTTGAGAAACATAAACAGGGAGGATAAAAACCGAAGACCAGAAAACTTGCATAGAGCAAATGACAGACTTAATGAGTTGAAGTCTACCAGCAAAAGATAACGCTTTATTCTTCCAATTATGAAGCCTATTCTTCACTCTATCAATCAATGGATCCCAATGCTTTTTATACAGTCTAGAGTATATCAACGGAACCCCTAAATACCTAATAGGCAAAGAGCCAACAGTAAAGGGCATGATATTGAGAATAGCAGATCTAGTATGAGCCTGAACATTACCAAAGAAAACCAAACTTTTCTCCATATTAGGCGTAAGACCAGAAACTCCACTAAATTCAAAAAGGGCATCTTTTAAGATAGTAACAGAACCCACATCACCGTTAGAAAATAACATCAAATCGTCAGCAAAGCAGAGATGCGAGAGATTGACTTTGCTGCACCTCCAATGGTATTTAAACTCATTACTCTGCCCAATCTTCCTATTGATCATTAAAGTAAGAACTTCCATAACAAGCGTAAAAAGATAAGGCGATAAAGGGTCACCCTGTCTTAGACCTGTCATACCTTTAAAATAACCAATATGATCACCATTGAGACTAATCGTAAACGAGGGGGATAATATGCAACTCATAATCCAGCAAACCATTTTAGAAGGAAACCCGTAATGAATTAAGCACTGTCTAAGAAAACCCCAGTCAACAGTATCATAAGCCTTATTAATATCAATCTTAAACGCTACTTTAGAAGGGCCCATTCTCCTATGGTAATTTCTCATCAACTCCTGAGTAAGCATAATATTATCGCTAATTTGACGATTAGGGATAAAAGCACATTGAGCATTACTAACAATAGAATCAAGGACCCCTTTCAGTCTATTAGCAATAACTTTGCTAATACATTTATATAACACGCTACAGCAAGAAATGGGTCTAAAATCAGATACCTTGCTAGGAGTTTTGACCTTTGGAACTAAAGCAATCACAGTAGCATTTACTTCTTTTAATAGTTTACCGTTATGGAAGAAATCTTGAATAGCCTTAGTAACCTCAGCTCCCACAATAGACCAAGAAGATTTGAAAAATTTGGAAGAAAAACCATCCGGTCCAGGAGCTTTGTCATCCTCCATACTAAATAAAGCAAACTTAATTTCGTCATCTGAAATTGGCCTCACCAACAATCAGCATCCAAAACTGACAACTTTTTTAAGAATAAGTTACCCGGATCAGAAATAGTATTAACATCCACCTTCCTCCCTAGAATATTTTCAAAATGTCTAACAAATTGCTTCCCAGCATCAAAACCAGAAAAGTAATTTCCTTCTAAATCTTCCACATAATCAATCCTGTTCCTGTTTCTTCTTTCTTTCATAACATTATGAAAATACTTGGTATTAAAATCACCTTCACTCAACCAATTAACCTTCGCCCTTTGTTTGAGAAAAAGTTCTTCATCCCTAGCAGCTAACTTATAAGCATTAAGAGCAGTCACTTCAGCATTTCTCAACATGACATTAGAAGGGTCTTGAACCATCTCAGATTGAATTTTACACAACTCCTCCTTACACTTCAACGTATTAGCAGCCAAATCTCCTTGAGCATATTTCATTTTCCTCAAAGGCTTCTTTAACAATTTTAACTTAGAAACCACAGAAAACATTGAAAAACCAGGAATATGACTATCCCATACATTACTAACTGAAGGCAAAAACTCCGGTTTAGAAGTTAAAAAGTTAACAAACTTGAAAGGCTTAGGTTTTGCACCAGAGATACCCGGAATATTAAGAACAGCAGGGGAATGATCAGAAACAACAAAAGGCAAGAACTGAGCATTAGCATTGGGAAATTTATCTAAAAAAGCCACATTACTCATCACTCTATCCAACTTCTTGAGCAAACCATTAGGGTTCCCGGGACTTTTATTCCAAGTAAATTGAAGACCCGACATCAAAATATCACTCACCTCAATCTTGAAAAGGCACTCTCTAAAATCATCCATACCAGCAGTAACTGAAGATGAACCCACAGACCTTTCACAAGGATCTAAAATAATGTTGAAATCTCCCAACAAAACCCAAGGAGCATCATTGATAGCCTGACTATGCTTGACCAAATCCTTCCAAAGTTCCTTCCTACCACTGCAAGTAACTTGAGCAAAGATAAAAGAGCAAAAAAATTTATGGCTACCATTGACAGATTCAATAAACACATTCATAAGTTGGGATGTAAAACTGTGAAGCATAATTCTCACAGCAAATGGATCCCAACCAATGACAATACCAGTCCCACCCTCACAAGCAGCAGCATTAGACATCCATTCCCATCTCCCCAAAACTTTAGAACAAATCTTCAACAACTTATTCTTTTTAACTCTAGTTTCCGATAACCCACAAAAACTAAAATTAGAACTCCTAATCAAATCCATAACTTGCTTCTGGCTATCATCATTGTTAAGACCTCTCACATTCCAAGAAAAAGCCTTAACATTCATCATTAACAGCTGTTTTGGTGGTCCTATCATTCACTGTATCAGGACCCTTATCATCTAACTTCTCAGGCTTTATAACATCCGCCATACCCTCATTTTCTGATTCCACATCCTCGTCATCAACATAAGGCTCCATTCCATAACTTGAACAATTCTTATAAAAGTAGTCAAGTTGTGATAAAGACCATTCAGTCCTTACATTCATAGAAGGATACACCCCTGATTTCATAACCTCATCAACTTTAGATTTTAACTTTGGCCAAACAGTATTATCATACTCCTTATTAGCTGCATCATTAAAAGCTTCTTCCTTATCAATCATATCATGGTCTTCAAAAGCTTGGTAAGAATTAGCAATAGGAATATCTTCCACACTAGCACTCTTAGCATTGGAACCAGATCCCCTAACCAAGACACGAGGCTTAAACTTTTCATTATATTTGGTACTCAGAGCAGGCTTCTGAACTAACCCAGAATTCAAAGAAACCACAGCCTTAGCACTCTTAACAGAATTAATCTTATTACCAGAACCACCCTTATTACTATTATTAGTGTTGCTCAACTTACCATTACTCTTAACTCCCATGGCTTGAGAATTAGAATTCCCCACTCTAAATTGCTGATTAGGCCCTTGTTTATAGAAAACCTGCTTATTACTATTACCATAATTCCTATACTTCATATCCTTTTGCTTAACTGTACTTTGATTAACAATAGGTTTATTATTTCTGCCAACAGTAGTGAAACCATCATCATCAGCCTTACCAACATCGACATTAGCAGACACATTCACATTAACCTTTAGAGCATCAGAAATGACCTTTGCAGCAATCTCCTCTTCTGTCCTAGGCCTAATTTTACAAGAACCAGTAGTATGCCCAAACGTCTTACAATGAGTACACAAAGGCGGTTTCCATTGATATTTAATCTCTAACTTACCCACTCTAGCAGGTCTATTCCCATATTGAGGATACTCATTCTCAATAAAATTTGGTAAATCTTCAATAGCAGAAACTTCAACCAACACTCTAGCAAAATCAAGTTTCCCCGCCTTCTTTAAACACCTATCTTTCGTTAATCTATCCATAAGCATGGGCCTACCCACTCCACTAAAAATCTTCCCAATCCCATTACCATTACATAACTCCAATGGAATACCGTAGATACATACCCAAATAGGAATGGTACTAGGTTCAACTTTCTCAAGCCAAATCCCAGGCTCCCACACATTTAACACCAACGGGATATTATTAACCATCCAAGGACCACTTTCTAACACACTTTTCATACCTTCTTCATTCTTAAACTTAAAATAGAACAAACCAGCATTAGTCTTAGTAATATCAGAAATCCCATAAGCCCTCCACATTCTACTTAAATTAGCATTGACAACTCTATAATCCATGGAAGTACCAACAAAGTATCCATAGAGTTGTAGAGCACAAGCCTCACTACCCTTCTTAATATCCTCCACTGAAATAGCCACTCTTCTAGCCCCATCACTACTTTTAGAAACACATTGAGGAGCAAAATTCATTTGTAATTCTCTATCTTCAACACCTTTCTTCATTTTTTCCGCAAAAGATTCAATGTTAACAGAACCATCAGATTTCAAAACATTAACACCAGCTTTATAAGATGACCAAGCATTACCAGCCTTATAAAACAAACTAGGTCCAAATTTAACACTAGTCAATCCTATAGGTGGCTTCTTAAGAATACCCTTACTACTCTGCATTTTACCAAAAACAAAAGCAGAATCATCTTTTCCACCATTCAAACCATCCCCATTAGTTTTCTTAACACCGTCAGACCCAAAATGCTCTCCATCAGCCACTTTGGTCTTACCTGTATCATTACTAGCTGAACAGGGATCTACAACATCATCTACTCCACCCTCCTTATACTCCATATAATCATTACTATCATTTACATCAGAAGAAATAGGCTCTAAAGGCTTATTAATGAAAGATCCATCATTACCATTAATCAAACAGTCACCCTTACTAGGCTTCATACAATAATCCTTAACCTTATCACTAACACCTTCCGTAAAAACCATATTATCAGGAACATTTTTATCATAATTTATTCTATCTAAAACTTTAGATAAAGCATCATCAATAAGAGTATTACTAGCCTTAAAACGCCTACCATTTTTATCCTCCATAGAAGAAACAACACTACGACTACGGCCCTTACCATCCATCTTTGAGCTTCTGAGTCGTTTAAGAATAGCTCCAGCCCCAGCTGAAGCAGAACCAGGGGATGGAACCTTAACCTTCACTCTTCTAAAATGATTTTTAGTCCCCTTAGGCTTACCACGTGGCTTAGGAGGACGATTAACATCAGAAGGAACAATGGGTTTATGGTTCAAACCCTTAGAATTCATCCCTGTAAGAGTACAAAACTCCTCAAGAATGGAATCAGGGGGTTTAGGTGGATCCGGTGGCATCACAATGATGAAAGAGAAGAAAAGGAATCAAAAGGAATAACAGAAAAGAGACACAACAATTGATCCTAAATTGCTAATAGATCAAATTATTGTTTCTAGGGTTTGGGGATTTCGCCACAATCGCCAGAGAGAAGAGAGAGAAAGACAAAACGTATTTAATTTATATTTAATATTAAGTAATTATCAAAAACATCGTCACCCTCTACCACCACCATTAAATCCTTTTTTCTTAAAAAAAATTGAACGCACCATCAAACCCAGATTTTATGAATTTTAACATTAAAAAAAACATTATTTGCAATTAATTATTGTTTGATAAAGCAGATTTGATAGCTTCGAATTGTTTTCCGCGATACTCAGAATGCCCGAAATGCCATCACAAGAGCTTCATTAAGCCTTCTTTGCCGCTAACTTTTTTATCTTCGTTTACCGGTAGTAATGCCTTCTTCATTGCTACTGATTTACAACAAGAAAGACATTTATTGATTATTTATAATCAGTTATCTAAATTTAAATGATAGAATATGGATAGATAGATATTATTCCGGTGTTTGTCAATTTGATTTTAAAAAATTGTGACAGATTGAACTAGATTTTATTGATTATTTATAATCAGTTATTTAAATTTAAATGGTAGAATATGGATAGATAGATATTATTCCGGTGTGTGTCAATTTGATTTTAAAAAATTGTGACTGATTGAACTAGATTTTATAGCAATTCACTTGAGAGTAATATCATTATGATGGATTTTGATTTGACAAGAATCGTTTGCATAAATTTGTTTCGAATATGCGATAATTATGGAGATGGGATATTTGTTGTTTGATTTGTTTCGAATCTTGCAGGGTGGTTATTTAATTGTTGTTACAGCAAAGTACAGACTTTATCAAATATACTTCATTGTTTAAACAATCAATGGGTGATTAACAAAGTTATAAAACTTTTTTTTTTCCTAATGTTAGTTCATAACATAAAACCCATTAAAAAGAGAAGGCGAACCATTATGAAAGGTAAATTATTAGACATTTTGCTCGGCACGAGCATGACGAGAGTGCAACTAAACCAACAAGCTTTACTAAACAACACAAAAGAAAACAGACAAGAGTAAAAAATAAATAAATAAATAAAATCACCAAACTAACATTTGCAAGCAAAGACAAGAGTGTTATTGAAACCACAAGCTTAACTAAACAAACACAAAGAAACAGGTCCAAAATAACTAAAGACATGTAACGTCTATTTCAGCAATGGGTGAGGCTCGATGTAGCTTCAACAACTTGCTAGTAAATGCACGCCAACATTTCCGATGGTCTAGCACAAATAACTATCTTCTTTAGCAAAGGAGAACGAGCAAGTAAAGACTTTATCAACCAAAGATCATTGGCTGAACCTCTAATAGATGTTAACACCACATTCCGAATCTGCGTCTTCCCCATTGTATCGTAGTCTACCTTTGAAGAACAAATTGCGGTTGGCTGGACAACATTCTTGTTTGTAGCCTACAATAATAAATACAATTCATACACAAAACTATGAGAGTTTTAAATGAGTATATAATAGGCTTGCATTTCACTCACTGTGATCTTAAGGGTCTCCAAATTTGAGGAGCCAAAAATCATTCCAAAAAAACAAGATACCATAAAACGACTGCTAATATCCATTTGGTATAACTTAAGGGTGTGTTTGGTAGAGAGAAAAGAAAGAGGAGAAATGGAATTGGATTGAATTCTTTTGTTTGGTAGAGAGAAATAAAAAAGTGGAGAATTGAAGGGAAATTTATGGAGAGTTGGAGAGAAATGGTAGTGTAATTTGATTAACCTCTATTTCCATCATTTTGGTGGAGAATTTAGAGAAATGAGTTTTTTTTATTTTATTTTTTTTAGTGTACTTTGTTAAAAAAAATTAAAAATACATTTTTTTATAGAATTGTTATTTAGAAAAATAATTTTTTAAATAATTTTTTTTAATTAATTTTATAAAAAATAAATTAAAAGAAATTAAAAAATAAATAAATATTTTTTTTTAAATAAGTTTTTTTTTAAAATAATTTTTTTAAAAAGATAAATTTTAAAAAAATAATTAAAAAAAATTATATATATATTTTTTATAATTGTTATTTAGAAAAAATAATTTCTTTAAAAAAATCAACAAACAAATACATGTGAGTCTCATATAATAAAATGTTATTTAATTATTATTTTTATTATCATTATTTTTTTTCATTTCTCAGCTCAAATCTCTGTTGTTACCAAACATTAGAATTGAACAAAATTCTCTACTGATTTCTATTATCTGGATTTCTATTCTCTACTTCATTTCATTTTTCTGAAATTCTCTCTATCAAACGTGCCCTAAGAGTCTTGAGGTAGGGAAATGCAGTTGAGACCCCCTTAGCACCAGCTACTTCCAATAACTATAAAGTGTACCATATAAAAAAATCTTTGATTAGTAGACTACTCATAAAGCTTTGTTTCAATATTTAAAAGAACGAACTACACAGACCCAACTTAGCCATTACCTTGCAGTTTGCAAAATCCAAACTAAGCCCCTCAAGTTTTGGGAGATGAAGACACATCTGCTCGAAGATACTTGGATATCTGATCATTGTTGACTAGTCAAGCAAAGACAATGGCAAGGATAAATTTTTGAGATTTTCAAGTTTTTCAATCTCAACCAATTGCACTTCGCATCCACTTTCGTGATTAGTAATTCTAAGAACCTCGAGTAAGGGACACTGAGCAATTAATTCCCCACATTGGTAGACAAGAGTAAAGATGTGTAGGCAAGTTGAGACATTGATGAGGAACACTTCTGAGGGTGATATCCTTAATTCCATTTCTCGACATTACACTTGTCCTCACCGCATTTTGTAGTGGCAATAATAGAGCCAGATCACATTAACAGTTGACTATATTAGAAGTCATTTTTTTGTCCTCTGATCGGATTTGTATCTCTGGAAATCTAATTCGGTTGTGTGGTGGTGCCATGATGGTAGAGGGTGGTAGTGGTGCTGGGTGGGTTTGAGATTGGGGAAGAAAGAAAAGTGTTTATGATTGGAACAGTGAAATGCAGTGTTGTAAATATCGGTCTTGGCGGCCGATATATCAGTGATATATCGCTTATCGGCGGTCGACTGATACGATATTTCACTTATCGGTCAAATTTATCGGTTTGGTCAAAATCGGTCAAATATCGGTCATATCGGTCAAATTTATCGGTCAAATATCGGTCATATCAGTCAAATATCGGTCAAATTTATCGGTCCAGGTTCTTTCCAATCAATCAGTCATATATTGGAGTTTAATTGGAGCACTTTGGTAGTATACCAGTTCTCTCCTATAAGTTATAAATATAATTTATGTTTTGTTTTGTGTTACATATGTTACATTTCAAAAATATACATAAATTTCTTTACAATTTATGGTCTCCGATATATCACTGATATATCGCCGCCATATCGGTCTTGGCGCTTGGCGGTGGTCGACCGCCGAGGTACCGCCGAGCGATATTTACAAAACTGGTGAAATGACAATAATACCCTCAGTGACGAGGCACTTAACGAGGAAAATAACGATAGTTAGCTCTCGGTGACCGTTTTGCCAAAAAATGGAACGTTAATGGCGTTTTTGCATATTGATGTTGTCGTTTTAGTAGTATAGTGTTTGTTTTACCGAAGAAATGCTTAGGAAAGTATTTCCCCGGGTCGTGTCCCAACGAAGGTGTGAATGGAATTTTAAATTTTCGAATCGCGAAACGTGTCGTGAAAGTGGTAAAAAGTGAAATTATAAGATTATACTAATGAATTAGTAAATGAAACACAAATAATCACTTAAACACGTATTTCAAGTAAGAAAACTAAAAACGTAACGTAGAATCGAAAACGTAAATAAAACGTAAACGTACGAAATAAAACGCGACTTTTAAGCTACACTACTCCTACGGACTTGGAAATAATTTTGAAAAGTTAAAACTGATAAAAGAAAATTTTGAGAAAAAGAAAATTTTGAGAGAAAGAAAAATATTTTTCTTTTGACTTTTTATTTATTTTTTACGAATTAAAAACTATTTAACTAATAAAAAATTAAAAGAAAATGTAAATAAAGTGAGAAAAATGAAACATAAATTTTGAAAATTATAAAATAACTAAAAGTAATTTTAAAACTAAAAACTAATTTTTTTGGCTTTTTGTATAATTTTTGTGAATTAAAAACTAATAAATCTAATTAAAAATTCAAAATAAATTAGAAAAATGCAAATTAAATTTCTAAAATTATAAAATAAATGAAAATAATTTTCTAAAATATTTTTGGATATTTCTTGGCTTTTTCTGATTTTTTTAGATTTTTTTATTAATTAAAAAGTATTAAAACTTGAATAAAAACAAAAATTAATTAAGAAAAATAGTAAATGAACTCAGAAAAATTTAAAAAAAATTACAGAAAATCTAAAATAATAAAATAAACTTCAGAAAAAATTTTGAAAGAAAAATAAGCAAGAGAAGTGCTATTTAGATGAAAACTGCTTATTGTGAAGTGCTTATTTATAAGCACTTTGACCAAATCTGACCCCAACCTTGACCAATTGATCTTTTAACTCAAATAAGTTTATATGATCAGAACTTAAGCCAATATGATCACATAAACACAGATAATGGACCAAAACAGCTTGGAATAAGCACTTAGTTATATAAGCTGTATCAAATCAAATAAGCAACGGGCACAAATTAACTGAGAACAGTAACTAGAAGCATAAAGGAACATAAGTGAACCACAATTCTCAAGTCACAAGCATACAAGCACAAAGGCAGCCCTAAACTATGAAAACAGATTACTAGTTCAAACCTTCAACTTGTAGCTTATTGATAAGCTATCTAATGAACTTATAAATGAAATCTGAGGGGGGCAAAGGTTATGCAGACCTACTGAGATGCCAGAAACACTAGAAATTGTAACTCTTGAACTTAATAGCAATCCTAAATGATATTAAGAAAGTTAGCCAAAACACTGATAAGCAGGGGACAAAAGAGTGCAAACAGTCAACTTATGATCTAAATAGCAATAAGCAATTGAGTCCCTAACTGATATTGTTTTGTTGATTATGTTTCACTTACTTCCAAACTTCTCAGCAAACCAAAAATTAACTAAAAATCAGCAATGGGGAATGAGCTAGAGGCTAATGAAAGAGCTGCGTTACAGAAACTGATGCAGTGGTAGAAAAATGGGTAAAAACAAAAGAGTGGACTAACTATGCTATGCAACAAATGAAATGGAGTATTATGGAACTTAAATAACAACTCAAACACCTAGAATTCAAATGATTCAATTTAAGCTGTAAAAGTCTATTCTAAGGCATGAAATTTTGGAAATCACAACTTAAGCTAATAAACTAATCTAGAATGAAATCAACTACCAAACTACCAAACATAATGAATTAAAGCTGATGTAAATTGGCTAAATTGTCAAAATGGTTTTTAACTCAAATTTGCACATTGTGCCAAACACCCCTGATTTAGACAGATTCTACTAACTGTATGAACTTAAGGCAACGAATACTTAAACTAGTGATCACATACCAAAACTAACTTATTATTTAAACTTTTAGAATGCTAAATTACCACTACTAACAACAGTAAAACAGAGAATCTTAAACTAAGGCAGTTGAGACTAGAAACTACACTAGGTTTCTGATTGCAGGGCTTAGTGTACTATAACTAATGCTCAAATTACAACACTTATCAATCCTATAAGCTAATAGATGCAGAGAAGTAAGCAACGAAATAGCAGGTACACACAGAACACTAGTAATCCAAACACCTCTGAATTCCCTAACTGATTACATTATCTCTATAGAACCCGGGCTTCAATTAAACTTCCAGTATACTCAAACTTAGTTATAGATCACTAACTGAGATTCAAACAATCAGAAATACCAACAACAAATCACAAACACAGAAAATCCCACAAATCTCAGCTATATCTCTAATGAAACTGTATAACACAAGATCAAAACACGCTGAGAATTATTAATACCAAGCTAAACTATGATGCAAATATTAAATCAAAACATAAATAAGCAACACTAAACAGTTCTAAACTAGATTATATTAAAACCACAATTATAAGCCTTGAAAATTTGAAAATGAGAACTTAACATCCCTTCTCAGTCAAACAGAGAAGGTTCCCACACAGCCTGTCTTTAAGACAGGCCATCAGCTCCTTGATAGCTGCCTATACTCCACAATAAGCTAATACTTATTTCAATAAGCTAATGATGAATTTGACTGAACCAATATTTAAACAGATACTAAATCACCACATACACTTATATACTAATAGTTAAACTGAACTGAATGAATTAAAGCTGAAAACAGAATTAAAAGTAAATGAGAGTTAGAAATTAAATTGCAAGGAAATTTTATGAAAAGTAGAATTTTATTAAAAACTGAAAGGAGATTACAAATTTTAAAAATTGAAATACAATAAAACTGAAATTGCTTCTAAACTATCTCTACTCCTACTCCTAAAATCTAACCTAACATCTAACAGCAATGAATTGATGTGAGTGAGGGGCTATTTATAGCCTCTGAGGTGAGGTGTTTGTTGAAGCTTCTAGGCTGCCATGTCACCAATCCATGGCACTTATGTTTCTTCGGAGCCTCTAATCACCGTTAGATCATATATTTTGTCATTCCCTCACTCGTACACCCTTGGATCATGTGCTTTATGATGTGATTGATAATCCTCCGTGTGTCCTGTGATTGGACCACGTGTCCCTGACCACTCCTGACCCTTCTAGAAGAAATATGATTGGGTAATTATTATTTATTGTGGGGTAATTGAGAGAATGGGGTTTTAGGGTTCATTGCACAGTAACACTTCTAGGTAAAATGGGATTTTGGGGGGCGGGGTTTATTTGGTTTGGGGTGTTTGTATGTTTTTATTATTTTGACCGTTGACCGAGTTTGTGGGGGTTGACCGGGTAAGGTGTAGGTGATGGATCGGGTAAATATAAATGTGGATGGGTTGTTTGTTTGGTTTGGGCTTTATGGTGTCTTGGGCTAGGGTATCTTTGGATATCTTTTATTATTGATCCGGTTGTATTAATAGTTTAGGATAAGTAGGATTTAACAAGGACCATTTTTGTACAAATCTGAAAATTAGGGACTGAACTTGATATTTTTCCAAAGTTATTTTCCAAGGGCTTGTTATGACTTTCTCTGAATATTGAGGGACCAAGTTTGACTTTTCTACTTCAAAGGACTAAAAGTGACAAACGTTGAAAGTAGAGGGACTAATCTTGCCAATTTCACCAAACTTTTATCATTTTGCTTCCCCGGCTCCGGCTTTTGACCTTTTTCCATTCTCGTGCTCGTTTTTGTCGGTTTTGCATCGTTTTTGTTCATTTTTCATATATCCGTACCTGCACATACACAAATACAAAAACACATATTCTCTTGGCATATTTGGTTAGTATTTGGTGTATTTGGTCTGAATTAAGGCCTAAAAAGGATGTGTGATTAATCACTCATCAAAATCCCCCAGACTAAGGTATTGCCGTGCCCTCACGCAATGTCATCACCTCACGCTTAAGAGATAAATAATTTCAAAACCTCTCCTTACTGACGTTGTAAAGTAGCAATGATGTTCAAAAGAGATAGTAAAATCATTTATTCTCAAAAATGCTCCGTTTTCCGATTTTCATGAATAACAACTACAACTACTATTTTTGTAATATTTCATATATATATGTGACTGTTTGCTTTGACTTTCATTATCAATTCTTATCTGTTGATAACTTTCAGGGTCAACGAGTAGAAACACTTCTCACAGAGAAGAGACCGTACGGATAAAAATCGTCATCCTTGATTTTTCACAAGCTCCCAAACTAAGCGTAAAATCGAGATCATTGTTTATTCAAAAGTTAGATGCTAACACTGCCCACAAAAGTTACTTGTGTATTAACTCTTGTTCCCAGGTCCTAAGTTTTGTATCTCAAGATTTTAATTTGTGAGAAATGAATTGCTTCATTTTTTCTCGTTTTGATAGTTATTAGTCCGATAAGAGCACAAAATTTGAACGCTAAGTAGTTTCCAAACTTTCCCTCGAAAATCCCTGCATACAGAAATCGGGTCCACATGAAGGTCTCTGATTTAACACAATTTGTAGGGGCTCCCTTTTTATTTACGACTGAGACATACCATGTTTGATACCCGAAACGGAAGATTTTTATTAGGGAAACCCCCGGAGTCGAAGCTTGGCATTTTTGCATAATCATAAGCACTTTAATAATACTTTGGTCCTTAGTCCTTTATTTCTTTTACAATCAACGGTTTATGAGCCGCCAAGATGTAAGAGCTTTATTATGACTTTGGATTTCTATCCGCTGCTTTTTTATAGCTTTGGATTCCTCTGCCTTTTTATTTGGCTTTGGACTATTATTATTGATATTCATAATCATATGCCAAACCCCAAGTCCTACGGCCTTTACTAAGATCACAACATCGGCTGCGAACCGGCAAGATGCAATAGTCTATTTTACCGTAACACTGGCAGTACCCCTATGTGTACCAAACCCCCATATCCAGAGATTTTGTTGGGAACAAGAAAAAACTAAGTATTGCCCAAACCGTATATCCTTAATTAATCCTAGAGATCTATTATTATTGGTGTGCAAGCTTGTGGGAACAAGGAGGCCACAAGTACCTCTCGTGGGTTTTTTAAATCCCAAGTAATGCGATCCGTGTATAGCACGAAACTTCTAAATAAACTCTATCATTCCTCGATCTCCGCAAATTTAAAATCCCAAATAATGAGATCCGCGGATGCTTAGCCATAATTTTTTGATTATATTGGTTAAGGGAGACGAGCTAGGGCTCAACACGCCCGGTCAAGTCGAAACATTTATTTCTACTCTCGCCGGTAGGAAACTCAAAACAAGGAGTCAAAACTTATTATTCATATCATTTATTTTTTTCATTTTTCATTTTTTTTTTCGATTGTAAAGCGGATACAAAAATTTAAAATTTTGGTGGAAAACGGAGTTGCGTAAGTTAACAGCTCAGACGATGGTACAGGTCAAATCGAATCGAAGATTCACCCCCCAGACTAAAGTGAAACATTGTCCTCAATGTTTTAAGGGTAAAGGTAATCCTACGTAAAATCTAAGGCCATTTATTAAGTATGCCAAGAGATAAACGTTAGTCGATAAGATTTTGGATATGGTGAATTTCCGAAAGAGCAGCGAAGGATGAGACTCGAGTGAAGAGAACAACAAACCGCGAGCACGAGAGTCCTCAAACTTCGGGGAAATTCCTGAACATTCACAAACAACCACGAAAACACGAGTTTGGAAAGGGTCGCCCCCCTCACGTCACGTTACTAAAGAAATAAGAAAATTAAGAAGATGAAATGGATAAGCATGGGATGCCTCCCACGAAGCGCTTGTTTTTGTTAACCGAGTCACATGAGCTTGACTCGATCCCCGAATTAATTCGTCCTTGGGGAGAGCAAATGGAACGGACACCAGGCATGTAAAACGGAGATGCCGGGGTCAAAAACGGTATCCTCACTCCCGGTGGAGTGGAAAAGTGAAGAAATGAGGGGATAAACAAAGAACGGTTGAAACACCCAGATGATAAAAGCAAAGTCGATTTCTGAATCACGTGTGGGTTGGGTGGGTAAAATATCAAGCATAGGAACATCATGTTCAGAAATCTCGTCCACCACTTCAAAAATAACTTCATTCGTATCTGATTCAAAATCTGCATCCGGTGGTTTCGCCGGTGGACGAGAAGAAGGTAAATTGGAAAGAATATTACTTCGTAGGTCATCCTCGCCATTCTCAATACCCGGTGGTATCGAGTCATTCGCAGCAAGAAATAGATCGTCTTCCTCTAAAAGAGGGTCACGTAACGGATTATCGGAAATAAGCACAGAATCGATCTCAAAATTAAAACGCTCATAATCCGAAAGAGAGAAAGCATGAATAGTGGGATTGCCACTACTCGTCTCTTCAAATCGAAAAATTTCAAGCTTGGGTAACAAATCACTATCCATAACGGGGATAGGAGAAAAATTCGGAGGATCTTTCAACGCCTCGATCTTAGAAATGAGAAGATTAATATTCAATAATTTTTCACGAAGAGCTTCATCTTGGATTTCCACATCATCATCTTCATCATTATCATCGATATCTCCACAAGAATCTTCATCACTCGTAGTATACTCATTGTGAGAATCGGAATAACTTTCAACTTCATCAAAATCTTCATTGCTCATCGAAGGGAGAGAAGTTAACGGTTCTTCATTCAATAATTCCTCAATTAAACGGATGTCTTCCTCTGGATCAAAATTAGTATCTTCAACCATCGTCGGCGTGGAATCATTAGCAAGACATGCCTCGATCTCATCTAAAAAGACATCACTCCTCTCAATCGGTGTGAAAGAAGGATAAGAAGTATCAGAAACAATTTCAGAATCACCGTTAGAAATTTCCCCGGACTCACTTGGGATTGGGACGAGGTTCTCAACACTAGACTTATTGAATTCGCCCAATTTCGTTGCCGGAATAGTGATAAGATGCTCGTCCCCCATTTTTAGAGAGTCATCGGGTACTACGGGAGAAACAACGGAATCTTTTTGATGATTAAGAACGATCGTAATTTTTTTCATCATCGTCGTCGGAATCATAGTAAATAAAATTCTTAAAAGGATTAGACGCTCTCTCTTCAGCAAGTAATTCTGCAATAGTCTTCTCACGAGGCTCGGGAGTATGCGTATAACGATTAGCCACCAATTCTTTTATCTTCTCGATCATGGATTTAATTTCACAAATATTATTAGTAAAATCGGAAGTTTGTGGGGTTTGGTTAAATCCATGAGAATCGTAACATGAATTTGGCTCATAATAAAAATTTCAAACGATCCCCCACAATTTTCAAAATTAGATGAATCATCATTAAAATATGGTACTTGCTCATAAAAGTTTTGAAAAGGATGATTGAAATCGTTTTTAGGATAATTATCAAAACTCGTATCACAAGCGTAAGACGTTTCAGCACTCGGGGCGTAACACATACAATTCGTGTATCCACATTGATTACAAAAACATTGCCCACACGGTAATCCTTCGTCGGATGGATTTCCACAATTAAAGCAAGTGAACGGAGACAGCGGTGGTGTTGGATAGTAATCGGGAACGTTTTGGAAAATTGTGTTTTGAACATACTCGGGAATATTACAAAACAAACACACTCCATCGTGAATATCATTACCACATTGTTCGCACGTACACCAAACACATGAACCTTCAAAGAACGGTTCTCCACATTTAAAACAAATTGGATCCATAAGAATTAAACATATAAGTGAGAAAGTGAAAGAATTATCGGTTTAGAGGGTTAAAGAAGAAGAATCAAATGATAAGAGGAGAAGAAGATTATTTTTGGTTTTTTAATTATCGTAAAATCAAATAAAAGGAAAATCAAAATGGAAAAGGAAAATCTTTTTTTTTGTTTTTGGAAAAGAAAATTCAAAAACTTAAAACTTTTATTTTCTTTTGTTTTTTAAACGTTACGTTAATCGTAAACCGTTTCCTTTAAATCTACTCGCGACGGAACGAGAGAGAAGAATGAATCTCTCTTCAGCTTGCAATTTAATGTCAAAGCTTCCGTATTTTCCGCTTATTCGGTTGTAGAATTCAAGTAATCCGATTAGCAACTAATTTCACGCGTTGTTATATTGTTAAGCTTATTTGGTTTACAACGCTCTTCCTTTCGGTCGACATGAGGCTGTAACTTTATTATATTCTTTTTTTTTTTTGGTATTTTTGAAAACGCTTTAAGAAAAGTGTTTTTCATTTTTCAATTTTTATAGTTTTTATAGAAAATATATACAAGGAAAGTTTTCAAAACACAATTTCGAAAAACGAAAACGAAAAATTCACTTCAACCTTCCCCGGCAGCGGCGCCATTTATGATGTTGTCGTTTTAGTAGTATAGTGTTTGTTTTACCGAAGAAATGCTTAGGAAAGTATTTCCCCGGGTCGTGTCCCAACGAAGGTGTGAATGGAATTTTGAATTTTCGAATCGCGAAACGTGTCGTGAAAGTGGTAAAAAGTGAAATTATGAGATTATACTAATGAATTAGTAAATGAAGCACAAATAATCACTTAAACACGTATTTCAAGTAAGGAAACTAAAAACGTAACGTAGAATCGAAAACGTAAATAAAACGTAAACGTACAAAATAAAACGCGACTTTTAAACTACACTACTCCTACAGACTTGGAAATAATTTTGAAAAGTTAAAAATGATAAAAGAAAATTTTGAGAAAAGGAAAATATTTTTTTTTGACTTTTTATTTATTTTTTACGAATTAAAAACTATTTAACTAATTAAAAATTAAAAGAAAATGTAAATAAAGTGAGAAAAATGAAACATAAATTTTGAAAATTATAAAATAACAAATTTTAAAACTAAA
The DNA here is from genome assembly GCA_030686995.1 of Artemisia argyi. Lineage (NCBI taxonomy): Eukaryota > Viridiplantae > Streptophyta > Magnoliopsida > Asterales > Asteraceae > Artemisia > Artemisia argyi. Next base: position 82,592,411 of record CM060684.1, on the reverse strand, counting down.
AATTAATTTTTTTGGCTTTTTGTAGAATTTTTGTGAATTAAAAACTAACAATTAAATATTCAAAATAAATGAGAAAAATGCAAATTAAATTTCTAAAATTATAAAATAAATGAAAATAATTTTCTAAAATATTTTGGGATTTTTCTTGGCTTTTTCTGATATTTATGGATTTTTTTATTAATTAAAAAGTATTAAAACTTGAATAAAAATGAAAATTAATTAAGAAAAATAGTAAATGAACTCAGAAAAATTTGAAAAAATTACAGAAAATCTAAAATAATAAAATAAACTTTAGAAAAAATTTTGAAAGAAAAATAAGCAAGAGAAGTGCTATTTAGCTGAAAACTGCTTATTGTGAAGTGCTTATTTATAAGCACTTTAACCAAATCTGACCCCAACCTTGACCAATTGATCTTTTAACTCAAATAAGTTTATATGATCAGAACTTAAGCCAATATGATCACAGAAACACAGATAATGGACCAAAACAGCTTGGAATAAGCACTTAGTTATATAAGCTGTATCAAATCAAATAAGCAACGGGCACAAATTAACTGAGAACAGTAACTAGAAGCATAAAGGAACATAAGTGAACCACAATTCTCAAGTCACAAGCATACAAGCACAAAGGCAGCCCTAAACTATGAAAACAGATTACTAGTTCAAACCTTCAACTTGCAGCTTATTGATAAGCTATCTAATGAACTTATAAATGATATCTGAGGGGGGCAAAGGTTACGCAGACCTACTGAGATGCCAGAAACACTAGAAATTATAACTCTAAAACTTAATAGCAATCCTAAATGATATTAATAAAGTTAGCCAAAACACTGATGAGCAGGGGACAAAAGAGTGCAAACAGTTAACTTATGATCTAAATAGCAATAAGCAATCGAGTCCCTAACTGATATTATTTTGTTGATTATGTTTCACTTACTTCCAAACTTCTCAGCAAACCAAAAATTAACTAAAAATCAGCAATGGGGAATGAGCTAGAGGCTAATGAAAGAGCTGCGTTACAGAAACTGATGCAGTGGTAAAAAAAAAATGGGTAAAAACAAAAGAGTGGACTAACTATGCTATGCAACAAATGAAATGGAGTATTATGGAACTTAAACAACAACTCAAACACCTAGAATTCAGATGATTCAATTTAAGCTGTAAAAGTCTATTCTAAAGCATGAAATTTTGGAAATCACAACTTAAGCTAATAAACTAATCTAGAATGCTAAAATCAACTACCAAACTACCAAACATAATGAATTAAAGCTGATGTAAATTGGCTAAATTGTCAAAATGGTTTTTAACTCAAATTTGCACATTGTGCCAAACACCCCTGATTTAGACAGATTCTACTAACTGTATGAACTTAAGGCAACAAATACTTAAACTAGTGATCACAGACCAAAACTAACTTATTATTTAAATTTTTAGAATGCTAAATTACCACTACTAACAACAGTAAAATAGAGAATCTTAAACTAAGGCAGTTGAGACTAGAAACTACACTAGGTTTCTGATTGCAGGGCTTAGTGTACTATAACTAATGCTCAAATTACAACACTTATCAATCCTATAAGCTAATAGATGCAGAGAAGTAAGCAACGAAATAGCAGGTACACACAGAACACTAGCAATCCAAACACCTCTGAATTCCCTAACTGTTTACACTATCTCTATAGAACCCAGGCTTCAATTATACTTCCAGTATACTCAAACTTAGTTATAGATCACTAACTGAGATTCAAACAATCAGAAATACCAACAACAAATCACAAACATAGAAAATCCCACAAATCTCAGCTATATCTCTAATGAAACAGTATAACACAAGATCAAAACAAGCCGAGAATTATTAATACCAAGCTAAACTATGATGCAAATATTAAATCAAAACAGAAATAAGCAACACTAAACAGTTCTAAACTAGATTATATTAAAACCACAATTATAAGCCTTGAAAATTTGAAAATGAGAACTTAACATCCCTTCTCAGTCAAACAGAGAAGGTTCCCACACAGCCTGTCTTTAAGACAGGCCATCAGCTCCTTGATAGCTGCCTATACTCCACAATAAGCTAATGCTTATTTCAATAAGCTAATGATGAATTTGACTGAACCAATATTTAAACAGATACCACATACACTTATATACTAATAGTTAAACTGAACTGAATGAATTGAAGCTGAAAACAGAATTAAAAGTAAATGAGAATTAGAAATTAAATTGCAAGGAAATTTTATGAAAAGTAGAATTTTATTAAAAACTGAAAGGAGATTACAAATTTTAAAAATTGAAATACAATAAAACTGAAATTGCTTCTAAACTATCTCTACTCCTACTCCTAAAATCTAACCTAACATCTAACAGCAATGAATTGATGTGAGTGAGGGGCTATTTATAGCCTCTGAGGTGAGGTGTTTGGTGAAGCTTCTAGGCTGCCATGTCACCAATCCGTGGCACTTGTGTTTCTTCTGAGCCTCTAATCACCGTTAGATCATATATGTTGTCATTCCCTCACTCGTACACCCTTGGATCGTGTGCTTTATGATGTGATTGATAATCCTCCGTGTGTCCTGTGATTGGACCAGGTGTCCCTGACCACTCCTGACCCTTCTAGAAGAAATATGATTGGGTAATTATTATTTATTGTGGGGTAATTGAGAGAATGGGGTTTTAGGGTTCATTGCACAGTAACACTTCTGGGTAAAATGGGATTTTGGGGGGCGGGGTTTATTTGGTTTGGGGTGTTTGTCTGTTTTTATTATTTTGACCGTTGACCGGGTTTGTGGGGGTTAACCAGGTACGGTGTAGGTGATGGATCGGGTAAATATAATAGTGGTGATGGGCTGTTTGTTTGGTTTGGGCTTTATGGTGTCTTGGGCTAGGGTATCTTTGGATATCTTTTATTATTGATCCAGTTGTATTAATAGTTTAGGATAAGTAGGATTTAACAAGGACCATTTTTGTACAAATCTGAAAATTAGGGACTGAACCTGATATTTTTCCAAAGTTATTTTCCAAGGGCTTGTTATGACTTTCTCTGAATATTGAGGGACCATGTTTGACTTTTCTACTTCAAAGGACTAAAAGTGACAATCGTTGAAAGTAGAGGGACTAATCTTGCCAATTTCACCAAACTTTGATCAGAAACTGATATTGCAACTTTATGAATCTCTGAGGACTTCGATTGACATTTTGAGCTTGTCTTTATCATTTTGCTTCCCCGGCTCCGGCTTTTGACCTTTTTCCATTCTCGTGCTCGTTTTTGTCGGTTTTGCATCGTTTTTGTTCATTTTTCACATATCCGTACCTGCACATACACAAATACAAAAACACATATTCTCTTGGCATATTTGGTTAGTATTTGGTGTATTTGGTCTGAATTAAGGCCTAAAAAGGATGTGTGATTAATCACTCATCACATATCTTTTTCTCTCGGTGTCTTTTTTACGTTTTTGAACAACGTCAGTGACTAAATTTGCAATTTACCCTAAAGATAATTTCGTCTAATGTTTGTTATGTTGTAAAGATGTATAATATTTCTAGATATAAGTTTTCATTAAATTTTATGCTTTCAAGAATTTAAGATTCAAGAAAAAGGATGCACCCAATCTATCTATAATACTATAAGATTGAGTCCCTAAATTTAATGTGGAGTTATGATGATAGAGATTTTAGAGTTAGAAACAAGTTGGAGTCGTTTAGTAGTTGCACAGAGTACAAGATAGCTAATGCTCGGAATTCAATGCAGCCTCATAATAACTATACAATCATGAAAAGAGATGAAGTGCAAGGGTTGCCCGAATTGATCACATGACATTTAGTATAGAATTAAAAGTCGGTTAGATGAAGTGCAAGGATTGCGAAATGTTACAAGAATAATTAATGATTTAACCTAATTCATGCCTATATAAACCGGTCAAAATCACATTTAGTATGTACATTTGAAGATGATTCACACATCTTTTTGATCTTTGATTGTTATTAGCGGTATGTAAATTCTTTTTTGCAATATTTTGGAGATGATTCACACATCTTTTAGATCTTTGTAATTAACTTGATCTTTTTTTTTTTTTTTTTTTTTTCTTTTTTTTTTTTTTTTTTTTAATTTAGTTATCATACGCAGGTACCATGAAAATCACACAAGATCATGCATGCTCAGATAAATGAAACCAAAGATTGAGATACCAACTATTTTCTTTGTTTCTTACATATTTAGGTGATTGTTATAGATAAACACACACACACACACACACACACACACACACACACACACACACACACATATATATATATATATATATATATATATATATATATATATATATATGTATGTATGTATATGTATTATGTTAATGCATTTTCATATATACAAGTAATGTATGTGCGTTTTTTATTGATATGATGTAGCTCACATGTGCGAATTAATTCAAGAAAATGTGCACGAGCATGTATGTAAAGTAACATTTAAATGGTTAAATGATACTTTTTAGCGTGATTAGTTTATGTAAGTAGTTGCTTTCGAATGCTCTTTGAGAAATATTAGAATGAATTTATCGTGTGCAATTGAATCATTAGTGAGAAACCGCGCATCGCAAAGTATTTTCTTTTTCTATATGTAGAATCATTAGTGAGAAACCAATATTTACGCCCATTAAATGAGTTTGCCATAATAGCAAAATACAACATATTAAAAATATCACATTGAGTAATGAATGGAAAGGAAAAAATACATAATTTTGACTTAAATTCGTTTGTAAACTATAATATCAAATAAAAAAGTTGAGTTTTAAACATAAGCAAAAATTCAAACTTTCATCGAAAAACAAAACCGGTGCATTTAATGTAAAGTATATACAACATCGAGATGGAAGTGCAAGGTTTGCCGGAATTTATCACATGATATTTAGTAATTAGTATATAATTAAAAGTCGGTTATTGATTGAGATGAAGTCGAAAAGCTTGCAAGAATAATTGATGATTTAATTTAATGCAATATATATAGATATATGTATTATGTTAATGCATTTTCATATACAAGTAATTTATGTGTGTTTTCTATTGATGTAGCTCACATGTGCGAATTGATTAAAGAAAATGTGCACGAGCATGTATGTAAAGCAACATTTAAATAATTAAATGATACTTTTTAGCATGATTAGTTTATGTAAGCATGCAACTTGAATAATGAATATGAAAGAAAAAGTACATAATTTTTGCTCAAACCCATTTGTAAATTAAAAAAATTGAGTTTAAGACATAATAGTTGAGTACAAAGGTTTTAGGATTATTAATAGTGTGTTAATTAATATTTATTTAGTTAGCTATTTATAATTGAGTTTATTGATAAAATTTATTAATATTGGCTAGACTTCAATGTTAATTTTTAATGAAATTAGTTGTACAATAAAATGAGATGAAGCTAAAAATGTTTGTAACAATTTTTGTACAGTTTATGTGGCATTATTATATATACATTATTACACAAACTTTAACTTACAAACTTAATAAAGAAAATATTTAACGCACATTAAACTATGACCAATTAGATAGACCCTATATGCTTCATATCACGATACAAAACCATCTAATGGACAAGTATTGTAGGGCTAAGTAATAGACCAAAAGAAACAAAACCATTTTTTTTATCATGCAAATAAGTAATAGGCAAAAAGAAACAAAGCCATCACAAGTTAATAACCAAAAGCCCATATATAAAATACAACACCACAAAACCAAAACAACATCAAACACTTTTAAATTTTTATACAAGAAAGTTAAAACATTTCATACAACATACTAAACAATAATTAAGTATACACTCGCCAATATACAGAAATAATACATGATTAACAATTAGATTTTTAGCCCGTGCGTAGCACGGGTTCTGCATGTCTCGTTATATATTAATAAAAATAAAATCCTTAAAGTATTTATGTTTTGAGATCTCCAATTTTTTTAAAACATGTCAATGTCACAATGAAAATTAAGTAATTATACAAAATTTGAATTTCTAGTCAACATACTGTGTATTAAACCTTATACATTTTAATTTCTAGCTCAAATATTTAGACGAAAATGTGATGTAATGTGTACTCCGCATTAAATAATGTCTTACTGTTATAATGAAAATTTCATGAAGTAAAAGTTCATTAAATTATACGAGTAGCTTTTAGCTCAAAAGTTAAGTTATTACTAAAACTAGCTTCAAGGCCCGCCCGATGGGCGGCTAGCTTTAAGAATTTGTCATTATAATAGATTATAGTAAAATTGTGATAAAGCATTTGTCATTATCATACCTTTAAGTTGCATTATATATGATAAAAATTAGTGATCATACTGAATATTGCAACAAAGAAATAAAACAAATACTTGTCCACAAAAATAATGAGAATGGAAGAGAATAAAAATGTTGTGTTTAATCATAACTTTGTTCGATAAGAAGACAGTACTGATAACCATAGGTTGCATAAACTGCAAATAGCCACCTTATTACGGAAAACAAAAGTACTTCAAAAATAGGAAAAACAAAAACAAACTTTAGGTGGGCTTGTTTTTTAAATGACAATGACACAGAAAAAACCCTAAAAAAGAACAAAAACATTATGATTAAACAAAAATAGCAGCATGAGGATGCATAGGAAAGTTATTCTTCATCGTCGGTCACATTATGGTCAACCATATAACCATCTGTTATCTTGCATCCTCTTGCACGTAGTCGTTGGATCGTTTCATCAGCATGCTTGACACGCTCCATCATGTTATTCCAATCGGCATTCTTTATATGCTTCCTCTTTATCTTATGCCAAATACCATTATAGTGCACATACTTATCTGATTAAGAATATGCAAAAGACAACAATATTGAATAAGTTATTAAATAAAGGGATATATAATAGAAAAATGCCTCATATATGTTTATGTGTAATTACCTTCAGGCTTTTCTTGTGTTTCGGCCTTGTTAGTTTCTTGATTTTCGGCCTTGTCTATTTCTTTTTCGGTAGACTGGTTATCAAGTTGGGGTGAATTTTCTGTTGTTCTTTCTTCGAAAAGGTTGTTTTCCCCATCTTTCTTCTGTGTTTCTTTGTTCAAAGAACTGGAAGCGTGTGTTTTGGATGGGTGTAAAGGTGTCGACATTTGATTATAAGAGAGAATTGTGTTTTTTTTATCTTTGGATCTGAAGAAAATTTGTATATATAAGGTACTGGATGCATACCATTGGTTATATAATATAGGAAGTGATATGGTCTATAATTTAAAAAGATAAGAATGTCAAAAAAGATTTGATTTTTTAAAATTGAATATTCTAACTTAATCAATGATTTTTATTTGATAATAAGTTTGTTGATAGGATAATGTATCTTATTGTTGAAAAGTTGAATAATATGAAATCGTTTTTAAATTTTGAATTGCTATAAAGTCATTAACATAGTGTTTATATCCTATACTTATAATCTACTTAAAAAGTGTATTTGTGAGTGATTCTCGATTGATACTGTTACCCCTGTTATTGAAAGGAGATAAAGGAGTTGTTAATCATATTTTATACAAAGACTACACAAAACAATAAGACACAAGCCCATCATACACAGGAAACTATGCTTGTGAAAACATGCATCACATTCGAATATAATACAAATAATACGCTAAACAAATCTCGAAGTCAAAGACCAAGTAGCAAGGAACAAATTAATTAAAACACCACCTGCAATGATCATTGTATTGTATGAAAAAACATACGATGATATGGCTATTGTGTATCTTTGGTCATAGTGATTATCATTCTTAAAAAATGAATTAGAGTATTAGTCACCAAAACAACCCAAACGCATTAAGTTCAATTAAAATGCAGTTGATGAAATAAAGATTTTAACCTAAACCATATAAAAAGTATATTGGCATAACAAAGTTTCTGTAATGTGTTCAAAAACAACACAGTCATTGTTTGACAAAAAAACAAATAACAATAAAAGAGTAAGTAAACTTATATATGTTGAAGGACTTCTTTATATACAACGTTTGTCGTATAATTGCAATACTTTCCATCGTTGTCGCAGCATAACACTTTCAAACCCTTCTTGCTCTTAACCCTCGATACGGCTACATAAAGTTGTCCGTGTGAGAAAACCGGACGTTCTAAATAAAGCCCAACTTTAGATAAAGTTTGGCCTTGACTTTTGTTAATTGTCATAGCAAAACAAATAGATACGGGGAATTGTCTTCGGTTAAGCTGAAATGGCATCTTTTTATCTGATGGACTAATTACCATTCGAGGTATAGCGACAACCGTGCCTACTTGACCTCCCGATATAATTTTCCCCTCAATGTTATTGATTCCCATTCTGGCAATTTGTAACCTTGTACCATTACATAGTCCTCCTCTTTGGTCAATGTTTCGCAAACACATAATCGGAGCACCAACTTTCAATACTAACTTATGATGAGGAACGCCTGACATCTTTATTGAATTCAAGAACTCTGTTGTGTAGAGCGACTCATGGTAATTAAAATCTTGATCTACATCTGTAACAGTATCGGAACTATAACAAACCTTTTCTCTACCAGGAAGCATAGACATCATACGTTCATTTATTTTGTCAACCTCTTGATGTGTTGGTGCAAGTATAGCTTGTGGAAAACTAGAAGGGGGGGTTGAATAGTTTTACGTCCTTTTAAAATTTATAAGCACAAGTTTGTTTTAAAAACTTCGATTCTTGTTTATGTGAATTCAATGCTTGCACTATATGAACAATTGTATAATAACTAACTAACTAAACTAATTAGTAAAGGTAAATAAATAAGTAATGAGAAGAGTTAGAAAGATCAAACCACAACACAAGGATTTATAGTGGTTCGGCTACAAGGACACCTTCCTTGTTCCTACTCCACTCCCCGAGTCACCTACTCGAGAGTTTTCTTCACTATGTCAACAAACTCCCTTATGGCGGAGAAAACCGTACACACCGATATACACACCAGTTTACACACCAATCTACACACCAATATACACACCAATCTTCACACCTATCTTCACACCAAGCTTCTACACACCAATCTTCTACACACCTTCTTCTACACACCAATCTTCTACACACCTTCTTCTACACACCAATCTTCACAACTATCCTACTTCACAACTAATCAACTTCTACTATCTACACAACTTCTATATCTTCTAAACAAATAATAACAAGCACAACACAATATTCACAAATGAATATATATACACTATACACAACAACTCTTCAACACTTCTTGAACTTGGTTGTAGAGAGTTCTTCTTTTGCACTTAGAATGAGAATGGATGATGAGGGATTGAATCACTTGAAACAAGGATTAATATACAAATGATCAAAGGGTTTTTGATGGGTTTAAGATGATTGTAGATCTGAAAATTTCGTGCAAAAGGTGAGGAAAAATTCCAGAATTAAGGTGGTATTTATAGGCAAAAGTTTCTGACAGAGGAGCGTGGCCGGTCCCCTTAAAGCATGGCCGGCCCCCTTAAAATTAAGGGGGCCGCCCCTTATAATTAAGGGGGCCGCCCAACTGTAACGGCCAGAAACTTTGTTTTTTAGTGGGGAAAGTTTATTTGGTGAAAAACTAACTGATTTTGGTTAAATATTTGAAATCATATATTTAGTATGATTAAAACATTTTTCCTTATTACCAAAAGTGTTTTTCAAAAATATATAATAAGATTATATAATTAAATAAACTTAGTATTAGTAAATTAAATACCCCTTTGATCATGAGATGTATTAAGCACTTATTTATTCATACCTTAAGTGATTAAGTTGGATATAGTGATATAAACTAGCTTAATACTTGTTTACGTAGTAATCAAACGATTGACGAGTTTACATTTTATGATCGTCAAAATATAGAGATATCGAAAAATATAAATAACGTTTTCATACATTATTTATGTCAACAATCTCCCCCTTTTTGATGATTACAAAATTTAAACTCATTAGTCAAAAATTAGTCTATATACAAGTATTAGAGTGAGTTTATATCACTTCTCCCCCTTTTTGTTAGCATCAAAAAGGTTATCCCAAGTAGATGGAAGCTCCCCCTTGAAGTATACTCCCCCTCATTATGAGGCCAAAAGGAATTGGGATATGGATATCTTGCAAAAATATTTAGTGGCAAGCAACATATATATATGGATATAGCATGCAAGAGTATAGACTAAACATAACCATATCATTGATTAAAGACAATAATACATCAAGCATTACATCAACAAAAGGAATAAGTAATGCTACAACTAACAAAAGCCTTTAAAGGCTTACAATCTTCATAGAAATGATAAACCAAGTCTCAAGCATGAGAGTCCTCTCTAGAGCTTGCCATCCAAAAAGGTTTAACACAATTTTATTTGTGAAACACCAAGCATGTTTAATTGGGAGGAATGGATGGTGAACATGGAGATGGTGGTGGAGGAGGAGTGTTTGTTGATGGTAGTGGAGGGGTTGTGTTCATTGTTGGTGGTTGATGCAACATGTTTTCAATAAGAGAAAACATGCATTGGATCTCATCTCTTAATCCGAACACAATTGTTCGGTTGTGTATGCAACAAAGGCAAGTGTCTCCATGAGCTTCAAGTAAGCTCCATGGGACGGGGTTATAGGTTGGTGGGTTGATAGGAGATGATGAGAAATGTGCATCAAGGGGTGTTAAGGGTGATAATGAGAGAGTGAGTGCAAGAGATGTGTTCTCATTGGTAGGTTGTGATGGTTGATCAATTGTTGGAGGAGATAAGTGGGTGTTGATGTAGTCATTTATGGATGAGGTGGATGGTATGGAGGAAGTGGAGTTTCCATTTGTTGAAGGTGTTTTTGAGGGTGCATTTGGTGCACTAGGAGATGAACATTGAGGTGGTGGAGATGGAGTGGTGTTGTCTTCATTTGTAAGATCAATGAAGAGTTGTTTGGGTGGTATAATGACAAGTTTTTGTTTCTTGGCATTGTTTGAATGGGTGGTTCTTGGTGATGACATGATGATGGTTATGAGTGATGAGGATGATGAATTGTGAATTAAACATGCATGGGAATTATATAGTGGGAAAACATGTTTAGAAGTGGAATTGTTTTGAAATTGTAATGTTTTATTCCAAAATCAGTTTGGTTTTTAAGAGTAATGGTAGCTGGGACTAGCAAAAGGGATCACATGATGCAAAAGAAAACAGTGTAAAAACTGTTTCAGATGGCCGGTCCCCTTAAATGGTGGCCGGTCCCCTTAATTTTAAGGGGGCCGCCCTTTATGATTTAAGGGGGCCGCCCATCTGACGACCCAGAAACCAAAATTTTCAAAAATTTTCTGGAAAGATGTTGTGTTCTGGTTTGAATATGCAGCAAGCTCAATTTGGACATCTCACATTTGTTTTGGTTTATTAGAAAGCATATATGTCAAATAGTTATATAACCATTAACTAATCATGCAAACATATATATATATAGATCAAGAGCAACATGCATAAAGATATCAAGTTATCATCCTAAACACATATTCAAATAACAAGTATTTCCGAATAAACTTCGGACAAATAACACACAAGACATAAAAATAAAACATTGTTAAATAAGCACAATCCGATCATATCATTTCTTTTTCTTCCCGAAGATCCCCTTCAAAGTCTTCCCAATAGATTTGAAGCCACCTCTAACTTCTTCATGCAAGCTCTTTTGTCTTCTAAGCATCTCGGTAGTTCGTTCATGAAGCACTTCTTCAGTTTGATCACTTGGAGATGGAGTAGAATAGTTGGGATAGTCAAGATCCTCTAAATTTTCAACGAACTCAGAAAACGAAGGGGTACTAACATCATCGATGTTTTCCTCCTCATCGTCATCATCTTGCCTTGAGGATGATCCATGAAAGCTATGACGACGAGGTTTACCCTTGTCACTTCGAGTTCGTCGAGCTTGTTTTAGAGCGAGAGTACGAAGAGTGGGATAGATGGATTCATAAATACTATTGTCAAGATCGGGGTAGTACTCGATAACATGACGATAGATACGAGTAAGGAACATTCCATAAGGAAGATTGGCTTTGGGAGTTTTTCTAGCACACTCAATCCGTTTGATAAAGAAGTAGGCCAAATTGTACGGCTTTTCGACAGCTATACAATACAACATGTGAGCAAGGCTAGCCGGGAGATGGTCCCGGTGACCTCCGGTACCAAACGCATTCTCACGAATGAGTTCTTCCCAACGCTTCATGTGTGGGCTTAATTCTTTGAGGAGAAGTTGGTATGGAGAAATTTGAACGTTTTTGGATTTTATTTTTCGACTTGTGGTGGCACGATCTATACCAAGGACTTGACGAATTTCGTCGGGATGAGGAATTTCGTCGAGATATGGACCGAAGGTTGGTCGATAGCGATTAAGAGATTCGAGGTCCCACTCGTTTGAGAAAACGGCTTGACCTCTAAATGGAATTTGGAGGATATGACCAAATTGTTCGAGAGTGAGGGTGATAAATTCATTTTGAATCATGAAAGAGATGGTGATGAAACCAAGATCATTGGTTTGGACGGTGACTTGGCTATAGAAATCCATTATGAAACGAGGAATGATGGGTTCATTTATTTCATAAAGACAATTGAAGTTGATGCTTGAAAACAAGCGATTTATGTACTCGGATTGAGCAAAAGCAAGATCTACTACACGTCCCTCATGAATATTTCTATCTTCAATTTGACGATAGATAAGTCCAATAGAAGGAGATGTGGTAGGGAGTTGAGAAACTTTGGGAATGTAGTTTTTAGTGTGAGAAAGATCTTCGTTAGTTGCTTTGGGCATTTTCACCTAAACACATCAACAATTCAAAAAGACCAAAATAAATATAAAGAAAGATAAAAGTACATGTTTATAGTTAAGGCTTATGTTGGAACGTAAACATACTTCGTCACTAATCCTAAGAAGTAGATTACCATGTTCCTTAATGTTGTTTTTAACTCGTTCTAGATATATTTTATGAAGTTTAATGAGTAGTTATGGACAAATCCAAACGCCCCTTTAAACATCTTAATATATCATGAAATTTGCTAGATTTCACATTAGATTGTAAAACTAGCTATTTCTTGCGAGTTTCTTATGCATGTAATTTGTTTTTGAAAAAGATGGTTTGTATTTTTAACAAAAAAAAAATCATTTTTAGTAATAAACCAAACGCTTCCTTAACTATTGACTTATAACTCAAGTGCGTCAATATACATATGAATTATATATTTTGACGAGTTCGATAAACAATATTAAGGTTTATAATTATAATAAAGTTTTATAAAAATTATAAAAGCTATGTTTTGATATTATTTGGACATAATCCAAACACCCCTATATTGTGAACCAATATAATTTTTCTTAGTTGAAAAATGTAATTTCAAGTTTTACAAGTTACACAAGTATAATGTAGTTAGTTTTAATACGTTTTCAAGACATTATTCAACAATGTGTTTACTAAAATTTTGAAAAGGAGTGTATGAAATTTTTCAAAAATTTTCGACATGATAGTTTATAATAACTAGTTTCTAGTGTTGATTAATCATCCTAATCCTAGGGGAAGCATTTGGTTATGAAGTTTTAAGGCTAAATTTGAAAGAAATTATGAAATTTGACGAATTTTATAAAACATGCATAATCATGAGTATGATCAAATAAGATGAAATTAGATGAAATGTGTTATGAAAAACTTACAATAAGTAATGGTGATTGTGTTAGATGAATTTGCCCTTTGCGAATTAACCCGAATTATGTGATTTGGAAGTGATTTGAGAGGTTTTTGGGTTTTGGTTTTCGTCACAGCAGAAGCAGTGGAAGGGGAGTATGAAAAAGTGGAGTGTTTGGCAAAAGGAAAAAGGAGAAAAACGGGTTTGAGCTATCAGATGGCCGGCCCCCTTAAACATTAAGGGGGCCGCCCTTCATTTGGCTGCCGGTCCCCTTAAACATTAAGGGGGCCGCCCTCCAAAAATCAATTTTTGTGATTTTGGTTTCTGGAAAGAGCAAGAAAAATATTTATTCGTATGTATGTATTAGATTTATATTTAATCAAAAATACGTTGGAGGGTATTCGCACGAAAGGAATTACTTGACACTTTTAATCGACAATTTGCCAATTAAATTTTCTTGATCATTTCGGATGAAATTTATCAAGTTGTCAAGTACACGAGAACGTTGTGGAAAGTTCATAAGTATATATATATATATATATATATATATATATATATATATATATATATATATATATATATATATATATATATATATATATATATATATATATATATATATATATATATATATATATATATATATATTAGTATGGGCTTATAAGACGAGAACGTAGGAGGGAGACGTATGCAATGGAAGCCGGGAGTTTGTTTCATCCATAGATTTTTCGACTCATCTCACTTCATCAGCATGAGTGTTGATTGAACATTTAAGTTCAATAAGGCAAAAGGGGAAAAGAGATGTTCGTAAACGAACAATCTCTAGTTCTAGAAAATCAACAAATGAATTTCCTAGGTTATAAGATCCTAAATATAGCTAAGTATATAAATATATATATATGTATATATGTATATTTAGATATAATATAGAAGAAGATAGAGATTAATAAGTCAAGTAAGATCACATACATATAACATACTAAACTAAGCATGCATTTCTAGACAAGGAACTTAAAAGGAAGTGTGTACCTTTTGTCTTTAATGCGTTAATCTTCAAGGTCTTCAAGAAGTAAATCGAACAAGAGGTGACAATAAAAAGTTCCATGTTTGGATGGAGAATATCATTTACGTTGGTGCCCATTGTTTCATTTGTCCAAAGTTATTTGGTCCGAACATGTTTTGTATTTGACTTGGATGCATATAAGGTGGAAACATTCCCCACGGATTGAAATTCCACATTTGTTGATTATAGTTAAAGTTTCGTCTATTATGGTTTGTTCTTGGTTGAGGTGTTTTAGGTCTAGGATATGAATTATTTGGTTTCCTAGGTGGTGGAGTTTTAGATCTTGTTTTAGATTTAGATAATCCAACTTCGGTTTTTAAAGATGGTTTATAGAATGGTTTTATTTCTTCATTACTAGCGATAGGTATTATTTTATTTTTTATGAGTAAATGTTTGGGATTAAGTATTGAAGGTTTTGGTTCATTTTCAAATTTAACGTTTTTAGCTCCACTTGTTGAAGATTCAGTTGAGTTAAATCCTAGTCCGGTTTTATCTCCTGATATTCTTTGAATACTTATAATTTTACTAAGTGAGTTACTACTATTTTCAAATTTATCAAGTTTGCAAATTTCATCCTTAAGTATGTTGTTTTCACTTTTAAGCTCTTGACATGTTTTACATTCTTCAACAATTTCTTTTCCTTTTTCAAGTTGACGTATTTTAATTTTTAGTTCAAGCACTTCATTTTCTAGTTGGTTGTTTATGTATTTTAATGATTTATTTTTAGCCATAACTAGTTGTCCTATTTTACATAATCTATTGTATTCACTATCTAAATCTTTTTCATCTAATGATAGATTTTCATCACTAAAGTATTCGGATTCGGAACGTACCTCACTTGATGATTTGGCCATGAGACACTTTTCATCCTTTGTTGTTTCATTCTCATCTTCATCACTATCACTCCAAGCACCTCCAACGAATGCTCTTTGATTTTGATCTCTTGTCATCATTGGACATTTTCCAATGAGGTGATTCGGATCACCACACTTGAAACACTTTCTCTCATTCTTGCTATACTTGTCATCATTATTCTTTTGAGATGTTCTTCTTTCATCGTGTGGTTGTCTAACGAATCTTCCTCGCCTTTTGAAGAATTTCTTGAAGTCTCTTACGGCCATGGCATATTCTTCGTCATCGCTTTCGGAAGATGAGCTATCTTCGTTGTTGGATTCCTTTCTAGCTTTCAAGGCGATTGACTTGCTTTGCTCACGTTTTCCTTTAACCATTTCAGAGTCCTTCTTTATAATTGCTTCGTAGACTTTCAGGTTTCCAATTAATTCATCAAGTTGTAGTGTTGACAAATTCTTTGATTCTTCAATAGCCGTCACTTTAGCTCGCCATTTTGGGTGAAGAGCTCTAAGAAATTTCCTAACAAAATTCTTACTAGAGAAATTCTCATCAAGTGCTTTTAAACTTGTGATGATAGTGTTAAATCTAGCAAAAGCATTATCAATTGATTCCTCTTCCGGAATCGTGAATTGTTCATATTGTTGAACAAGTAGATCTATTTTGTTATCTTTGACTTGATTATTACCTTGGTGAGTTATTAATAAAGAGTTCCAAATTTCTTTTGCGGTTTCACACATAAAGATCCTTTCGTACTCTTTACGTGGTAGCGCATTATAAATTACCATTTTAGCTTCATTATTTTTAGCAAGTTTTCTTTTTAAATCATCATTTTGTTTTTCAAAAGGTACGATTTCATCTTTCTTAGTTTCGGGGTTATTTTGAATAGGTAAAAAATCACCATTGGTAATAATATGCCAAAGATCTAGATCTTTTGATTTCACATAAGTTTCGAATCGATTTTTCCAATATAAAAATCCATCACTTTCAAATAGTGGTGGTCTTTGCATAGATTGCCCTTCTAAATATTTTTCAGATTCCATAGATCGTTAAAAGTTTTAAAATACACTATATTTTAAAAATCTTGCTAGACGTGGCTCTGGTACCAATTGTGGAAAACTAGAAGGGGGGGTTGAATAGTTTTACGTCCTTTTAAAATTTATAAGCACAAGTTTGTTTTAAAAACTTCGATTCTTGTTTATGTGAATTCAATGCTTGCACTATATGAACAATTGTATAATAACTAACTAACTAAACTAATTAGTAAAGGTAAATAAATAAGTAATGAGAAGAGTTAGAAAGATCAAACCACAACACAAGGATTTATAGTGGTTCGGCTACAAGGACACCTTCCTTGTTCCTACTCCACTCCCCGAGTCACCTACTCGAGAGTTTTCTTCACTATGTCAACAAACTCCCTTATGGCGGAGAAAACCGTACACACCAATATACACACCAGTTTACACACCAATCTACACACCAATATACACACCAATCTTCACACCTATCTTCACACCAAGCTTCTACACACCAATCTTCTACACACCTTCTTCTACACACCAATCTTCTACACACCTTCTTCTACACACCAATCTTCACAACTATCCTACTTCACAACTAATCAACTTCTACTATCTACACAACTTTTATATCTTCTAAACAAATAATAACAAGCACAACACAATATTCACAAATGAATATATATACACTATACACAACAACTCTTCAACACTTCTTGAACTTGGTTGTAGAGAGTTCTTCTTTTGCACTTAGAATGAGAATGGATGATGAGGGATTGAATCACTTGAAACAAGGATTAATATACAAATGATCAAAGGGTTTTTGATGGGTTTAAGATGATTGTAGATCTGAAAATTTCGTGCAAAAGGTGAGGAAAAATTCCAGAATTAAGGTGGTATTTATAGGCAAAAGTTTCTGACAGAGGAGCGTGGCCGGTCCCCTTAAAGCATGGCCGGCCCCCTTAAAATTAAGGGGGCCGCCCCTTATAATTAAGGGGGCCGCCCAACTGTAACGGCCAGAAACTTTGTTTTTTAGTGGGGAAAGTTTATTTGGTGAAAAACTAACTGATTTTGGTTAAATATTTGAAATCATATATTTAGTATGATTAAAACATTTTTCCTTATTACCAAAAGTGTTTTTCAAAAATATATAATAAGATTATATAATTAAATAAACTTAGTATTAGTAAATTAAATACCCCTTTGATCATGAGATGTATTAAGCACTTATTTATTCATACCTTAAGTGATTAAGTTGGATATAGTGATATAAACTAGCTTAATACTTGTTTACGTAGTAATCAAACGATTGACGAGTTTACATTTTATGATCGTCAAAATATAGAGATATCGAAAAATATAAATAACGTTTTCATACATTATTTATGTCAACATAGCTCTATCTTGAAAATACAATGGATCCCAACGGTTTTCCTCCCAATTGTCGTAAGTTTCCTTTATAATTGAACCAATGTGATCATCAGAATCTGGTATGAGCATTTCTTCGGGAAACAAAACCTCGGCATGGCCATCATTCTTCCCACCTATTTTTCCCTCGCCAATCTTGAGAATCCATTCAGCAAAGTCATTAATTTCTTCTGCGTCAGCTGGATTGCAACCAACACGTAGCCTCATGTTTTGTGTCAATTTCAAAACCGTGCAATGATTCCATAATCTAGACATGTTTAGCGAAGCATGTACAACATCTTGCCTAGTGCCATTAGGTATAACCGGTAGTATTTGCCTAAAATCACCACCGAAAACAACCACTTTTCCCCCAAAAACCTTGTCAGAATTAGGCGTGTAAGTACCTGAAGCTATATCTTTTAGTGTTCTATCAAAAGCTTCAAACGCAAGTCTATTAATCATCGGAGCTTCGTCCCATATAATTAACTTCGTCTGGCGTATCAAATCTGCAAGGGGACTATCTGCGGTAATTGAACACATAGAATTCTCCACAACATTTATTGGGATAGCGAACTGTGAATGCGCTGTTCGTCCACCATCAAGCAACAAAGATGCAATTCCACTTGATGCAACGTTTAAAACTATCTCACCTTTTGACCTTAAAGCCGCAGTGATCGTCTTGTATAAAAAAGTCTTACCGGTACCACCATAACCATACACAAAAAACATACCTCCCGTATTGTCATTGCATGCATCAACAATAGATTTATATATGCCTTTCTGCTCATTAGTCAAGCTTGCATAAAGCCCTTCATGTTGGATTATCAATTCTGGTATATTATAATCAAGTTCATCGTAAATCAATCTATTATATCCTTCCATTGTATACTCAGAATTGGGATAAGGCATTTTCACTATATCCTTGAGACTTCTTGAACAGCTAAGTAACTTATCCTCAATATATGTCAAACATATATTGTACCGTTGAGTATCGGTTAGTTGAAGATCTGAAACATAAAAGTCAAATGATATTTTAGTATAAAGCTATTGTGACAATAATCAACTATATATGTTATGCAATTAAAAAATAATTTAAATACATACCTGGATTATTTCGTTTTATTCTTTCAATGTGTTGAACATCTTCTGCTAAAAGATGCCATGTCTTCTCCCATACGATATCAGGCCTGGACATAGTGTCAGATATTATTAACATTACGAATAATCTCCGCAAGTAATCCCCCATGCCCAAATCACTTGCTTCAATAATACCATCAATGTACTCTTTATCATCATCTAACAAACCACGTGCGTAGCAAGCCTCTTTGCATGTGGGATATATTACATCATCAAACTCCCTTAATTCGTCCCAATCTTTAGGTCCTCTAACATGGTTTAGTAGCCTACGTAGGTAATAAAGCTCGCCAAAAGAAGGGGGAACGTGATGTATGCGGCCAATGCTCTTTCCTATTTAATAACAGCAAATGCATAAATGGTCAGTACATGTTTGTAGAAAATATAGCGGCAGCAAACAGTGTTTGGTTCAAGATATAGCAGCAATGAACATGCATTATATTTAGACAATTTTTAAAGGCTAAATGATATGTTAGTAGGGTTATTACTTATTAGGAAAAAGTATGCAGTTTTGTTTTAAAGATATCAATCGAGCATACATATGTCATAACAACAAAAATATATAATGCGGTCGTAAAAAAAAAAAGAATTATATATGTGTACCTTGTTTTCTTTTAGTCCATTTCTTAGTAGTCTTATTCCAAACATAATATTTTGGGAACTCCACGTACAACAACTTTTGTGCTTCAGTATCAGTTTGATTACATTCCATCCACGCTAAAAACTTAGATGTATTAGCTGAAACCTTGTCAAGTTGGAAATCTATGCTTTCAGTAGGATCAAACATGACAGACTGTTGGTCCGGAAGGTGAAATGGTAAGCGCTCAACAGCAGGGAATCGATGGTGTATATCAAACTTGAAAATCCTCCACGCAGCTTCACATGATGATAAATAACGGCAATCGTAATAATCATTAATCTCATCTTTTTCTTCATCTTCCAAAGCAGCCGTTACTCTATCAGGACCCTTGTTAATGTATTTAAAAAGGTATTTGATAGACCCAAATTGGTTGCACCATTCTACGTTGATATGTGCTTGGTACCTAATAGGCATTAAAAAAATATATATTTAGGAAGTTGTAATTTAAAATATTGGACTTTAAAAAAAACATAGAAATATACTCGTATGTGATATTACCTTTTCAATAATGTAGGGTTGTATGGAACGACAAAACCACCATGAAGGTCAGCACCTTGCTTCCTAACAGTTCTGCCATTATCGCTATGTTTGTAGATTGCATATCCACTTTCGTCAATGAAAGTGTTCTCATTGAACTTCTTTGGAAAATTCTTAGTACACTTGTTATTTTCCATGCAGGGGCAACTTCTATGTTCGGGGCCACAAGGGCCGTGCATCATAAACTCTTTGACTAATTGGTGTAGCTCGGGATCCGTTTCCTTATCAGGTATCTCAGCTGATATACACCTGTCTATGTCGGCGGGAAATCTCAACTTATCTTGTGTTTCCAACCACACGCACAAATGACAGTGAGGTAAACCACGCTTCTGAAACTCTATAGTGTATACTTCTGTTTGGAAATTGCAATAATCACCAAAGATATATGTTAGCACATATATACTAATGATTAAAAATGGATAGAGTATTTGTTTAAAAAAAAAAAAGGAATGTTACAATATACCTGCTTTTACACGGCCAAAAATACGTTTTTCCTTGATGTCCTTAATCAATTGATCAAGTTTAAATTTAAAAACTTTTGATATAATGTCTGGCCGATCCTCTGATTTTAGACCCTTTCTTCTTAGATACCTTGTAATTTCGGGCCACTTTGGATTACATGTGAATGTAATAAACAAATCCGGATATCCATAAGACTTGCACATAGCCATAGCATCCAAATAGTTTTGCATCATGTAACGGGGGCTACCGGTGAAGGTTGACGGTAATATTACTTTAGTGCCACGTTTTTTATTTTCTGGGTTGGATGCTTGTGCAGCTTTGGCTAATTTGTCATACGATTCACATC
This sequence comes from Artemisia argyi, assembly GCA_030686995.1. Classification (NCBI taxonomy): domain Eukaryota; kingdom Viridiplantae; phylum Streptophyta; class Magnoliopsida; order Asterales; family Asteraceae; genus Artemisia; species Artemisia argyi. Next base: position 82,571,282 of record CM060684.1, on the reverse strand, counting down.
TTAATTCCTTATTCTCTCTACGTACAAACAACAACCTTTCAGCCTCAACCATTGTATAGCCGTCAACCAAAAACTGTTGAAACAATCGTTTTCCATTTAGGATTGTTGAGAAAACATTTGGCCGGTCTTGAATGCGGTAAGCAAACCACTCACGCATGGTGACATATTTTTTCTTATCGTCTGGTGTTTGATCAGTAACACCTTGATGGTATATGTCTACCCTATACCCATCTTCTGCGTAAGGGAATAACAATGGATATTGTAACGGAAGGTATGAAACATGCAACTCGCTAATTGGTTTCAACTTGCCATTTATTTTGTGGACAATTATGTCTCTTTCGTTATGCTCAAAATCACCGATTATAAGTGCGGCAACTTCATTTGCAGTTGGAAGGTTGTGTTGTCTGCCATCTTTATCACGTCTACCTATTAGTCTGATCTTAACGTTATCTTCACCATTTGACATTCTCTGACCAGCCATTCTATACTTCTGAACCAAAGGGTTATGCTTATCGAGCATAAGTTTGATTTCTTTTGTGAGTTCAAGGTCTATGTCTTTTTTTGAAGAGGACGATGAGGTACCTGTTGAAGTACTAAAATCACCAAAAAATAAATTTACTTAGTAATTGCACTAATGTATTAAAGTAAAAAATTTATGGCGAGTAAAAGTATCATGTATCACCTCACAGCGTTAATCCGGTTTTCAATCTCATTTGGCGGATCATAAATGTAAAGCTGTCCAAACTTAGGTGATTCACCAACTTTAGGCAACAAATCTCCAATTACATGGTTGTTTTTTCCTTGAATTCGAAAACAATAAGGGGCACGTCCATTGTTAACCGTTTTATCTTGCTTACCGGCCATCCAAGTAAAGGCAAACATAGAATTATATCGACGGATGTCCTCCATAAATGACTTACTTTTGGTGTGTTCACCTTTCAACAATTTCATTAACAACGGTGGTGGGTTTTTGAGGGCAACCGGTAGTTTTATTTTTCCTTTACCGCAACAAATAGAAAAGCCTTCATTTTTTGACGAATGAGTAGATCCTACCATACTTTCGGCAAGCCACAATAATGCACCACATTTCATGCATTGTTCTGTCTGATCTCCATGGTCAAAATAATCTAAAAAATGGAGAAATTGTTGTAGAATTTTTTAAAATCTTAAAGATTATTGTTACTTACCGGGTAGAACTATTGGTGATGATAAATACCTTTAGATATGCCTTCAATCCGATCCATATATCCATATTCATCCTCAGGATCTTCATCCGACATCTCAAATACAGGTATATCTGCAACAGATTTGCCTTTTTCGAGGCTACTAATTTTTGGAGTAGAAGTAACATTGTGGTCTGTTTGAAAAAATCAACAATTAAATAATTCGACATACTGTTGTATAATCTAATATATGTAACAAATATAAGAGTAATAGAACTTTAGCTCACCAATGTCAAAGTGGACAGGAGTTGCGTCTTTGAACCTTGATATATGATTAGCCTTAGATGAGTTGGCTGTAAGTATGATTGTTAAACTTAACATCGTATACGCATACGGTTATCCTTAAAAAGTAAAACAAAAAACAAATAACGCTTACTTGTAGAGGTGCTGACTATGGGGCGCATGTCATGTGCTACAGCAGGGGTGTACAAATTAGGGGAAGAAGTTCCAACGTCTATTCTCAAAGGTGTAGTAGGAACAGGTGTTGGTATGGCATTATGGGTAACATGATCTATTTATTACATTTGTAGTTAGCAAATAATTGTATATACAGTTGTTAACATATCATATACTATTATTAAATTCTACTAAAAGGTTTTGGAAAAACATACCTGGTGTGGTGCACAGGTCAGAATATGGAGGGAATGGAGGAGTGTGATTAATTGGAACGTTGAATGAAGGTTGCAAGGATTGTTGATTTTGTAGAGGTTGATTTGCTTTGTAAAAAAAAAATAATCCAAATTAGATGGAAAAACATCTATAGTGAATGATGCTACAATAAAAAACAATACTCACAAATTTGTGTAGGTATTTTGCGAGGCCTTCCTACTCCTCTAACTGGTTTTGGTGTCACTTGGGTCTTACGGGGGCGTCCACCTCGATTTATATGTGAAGAATCATTTTGACTTACTGGTTCAGCGATGACATTTGTTGTTGTAGTTAACAACGGGTCAGGTAGAGATGAGTTGGGTAACTTTTCATTCGTTGAAGTCAAGGTACCTTAAAAATAAATCATGAGTATATGTTATCAATAAAAAACATAATAATTACAGACTAATTCAGCAAAATATATATAATGTGGAGCATTACTTGATGTGATGTCGGAAAAGGGATATCGACGTAGTTGGGTAGTCGAAAGTGTGTTGGCAAAACCTGGAATAGGCGTTGGTGGAGTGTTTATCGTATCAGGAATTGTATTTTGGTTGTGTTTTTGATGTTTAAAAGTTTTGGCGATAGTTGGTGGATCAAAGGAAGTTTTGCGTGGGCGTCCACGTCCCCTCTTTTGTGGTTCAAAAGTTTCAGATACGGATGCAATATTGTGGCTTGGTTGATGACTTACCACTTTATTCACAAAAGGTGTGTTGGCTGATAAAGAAATATATACAATAAATAATTTAGCAGACATATTACGCAAATTAATAAAAAGAATGTTCATAAAAGTATATTTCATGTGGAGATTACTTGCGGCGATGTTCGATACCGGATTCCTTCCCATGTTAACAATAGGAACTGAGTTAAAAACACCTGATAATGTTGTTGATTGCCTATTAGTTGTAGGCATATATATCGGTTGATATTTAAGAACATTCGTGTGTAACATAGATTCATGATCCGTCCTCGTTTTGCCTATTAAAGATAAAGAAGTTTCAATAAAAAATATACACTTGATTATTTTTGTAATGCAAAATCATAAATGAAAAAAAAAAATACATACCTGAAAGTGCATTAGAATGATTGGTGTTAGGATTTGCAACTGGTGGATGGTTTCCCAATACGTTAATACTTGGCAACGAATTTGGTAAAACATCATCATTATTGTTTCGGGAGTATAGTTGTACACGTTTTGCTGAATGATTTGGTTGCATGAATGGTAAAGCATTATCTTTTAAGGTTTTATCAATCTTAACAGATTTTCTCTTTTTGGGTTTGCCATGACAATCTAGGACAAAACAAATATATTATCAAGAATCAATACATGAACATGTTATTTAGACTCAAATCAAATAGAAAAAAGGTATTCAAATAAAATGGTTACCATATTGTTGATCAGTTGATTGTGTAAAGTCCTTTGAATGTGTTTGTTGACCTTCAAAAACGCCATGCTGATATGGAGAAAGGTTAGGATTATAATTTTCCTTCTCATTATTCGAATGAATAGGTATAACTGATTTGTTTTTGTTATTCATCTTTCAACAACACATAGAATCGTATTGTTTTTAGCTGTAACAATGATCTTCAAGTGTTTGTAGCATAATCTGAATGACGTTTTGAACAGGGAGGCAAATTGAATGTTGTTAACCTAAAAAATTAAACGTATATGTAAAAAGAAGAATTAAAATAAATGATAATAAATTAGGGGAGAAAAATCTGTAGAAGCCCAATTAAAAAACGAAAATGGGTTATTTATTTATGGATGGTTCAATTTATAAATAAAGTTGTGTAGCTACAAAATAGTATTGTTGGTTACTTGTCTTTTTGGATCTCGTGAATGATATAGTGATAATCAGTTATGAATATAAGTTGGTCAATGAATAAAACATTAGAAAACTTAATCATTGATAAAAGATACAAAAGAAGATCACTTCCATAGCTTCAATATTATTAAATGACATTCAATCTATAAAGATTAAACACAAATTCTGAAATAAAACTTTAAAAATAAGTACAATGTAAATAAAAAAGGTAAAAAACATCTTATTGAGGACAACGTTAATTTAACGTTTAAAGCTTCAAATATCATCATCAGAATTTTCATCATCGGAAGCATCATCATCGGCATCATCAATGAAGCCGTCCATATCATCTACATCATCCGTATCTTCATAACTAATTGGTTCCGAATCATCCAAATCAATACCAACATCATCATCATCAACATCGGCATCGTAAATGAAGCCGTCCATATCATCCACATCATCTGTATCTTCATAACTAACTGGTTCCGTATCATCCAAATCAATACCAGCATCTTCATCAATTAAATTGTTAGTAGATTTAATATCGGTAGTGTCGTCAGTGCTAACATCATGAATGCTATTGTTATTGTCAATGTCTTCATCAGTATCCTCGTCAAAAATAGTAAACTTGTTAGGTTTAGATCGTGTAGTCATCTTATTTTTTGTGGAACGACTGAAAGTTAAAGGTGTCGCATCGTCAAACTCCTGTTTTAACAACGCATTGATAAATTAGTTTTTCATTTGTAGATTGTTGTTATAAAAAGTTTTTGACAAACAAAATATTAAACTATTAAGATTTTATCAAAATACCGTTTTTCCATTTTTTGGACTTCTACCATCAGCAACTTGTTTATTAGGTATAGTATTTTCTTCGTCGGAAGAAATAAGATTCACAACATTGTTGTGTACAAAGGTACCATCCTTCATTAATCGTCTCCTTTTAGTTTGATTGGGGAACGGCTACACAATTAGAAAATAGTAAATGTTATAGTGACATGTTACATATATATGTATATAAATTATAAAGCACATACCAATTCGTCATCTGATGTAGGTATGACTTTTTTTTCGTTTGAAGTTTCAACAGAAGCTATTTTTGATTCATACGTTTTTTGTTCATTGCTAACCTGCATATTTAATCAAGGAAAAGATAATACATTGATAAGTTTTAAAGTAAAAAAGGAATAGCGGATTAATTTGTTGTAAAACTAATAAAAAAAATTAATAATGATATAGAATTGCTGAGTACCTTGGGGGAATCATTGTTCACCATTTTTTAAGTTAACCAAAAAAAAAGCTTGGGTTTGTGATGATAGAAATGGTTGGATTTATATATATAATAAGTCAAGTGAGATAATTTAGGAATTGATAGTAAACATTTAATTAGTTTAAATGCAGATTTAAAAAAAAAATGAAAGTTTGTTACAGAATAATGTTTATTTTAAAAGATAATAATGTTTGTTAATTTTAGATAGGATTTGGTTTGTTAATGATGTAAATGATATATTAAATGAGTAAAAGTTGTTTTGAGTAAAAGACGAATTGGATAAAATGATATACAAATATTTAACGATTTGTTTTTTAAAGCTTTTAGATTGGGGTTAATTTGTGGTGATAGAAACATGTGTTTGGATTTTTTTATTTGTATACACTAAAACAAACTACATTGGTAACAAATGTGTATACAATAAAACACACATAGTGATTAGAAATTGATTCGTTCAATAAGCCTGTAACAAAAGTTTATTTTGTTTGTACTGTTCAAAGTACGTGTTTTCACAAATATATAAATTCAACCTTTTAACACTTTTTAAAAAAAAAAAGTATGCAATATAGTAGATAATAATCATAACCTGGAAGTATTGCAAGGCAAAAAATACAATAAAAGGAAAAACTATCATCTTCATATCATAAAGAAACTGTTATTGGGAAAACACCCCAATAAAACAATGGTAATCCAAGTCTGGGAAACTAAAGCCGAAAAATCCAAAAAACACATCCAAAAAACATTTTAAGCGTGCCAAAGATAGATAAAACAAACAAAGAAAACTTGAAAAAAAAGCTGAAGATGATTTATTCAGGAACAATGAGATCACTCCTTGGGCTCTATCTTGACTTCAACCAAATCAACATCACCCTTGGTCTGTAACCGCTTAGCTTCTTGTTCAGAGTCGTCATATCCATCCAAATCAATTATGTTACGCTTACCACTTCCAGAGCTCCCTGTATCCTTACCAGAATTTTGTATCCATTTAGCTGTTGGAGGAGTTGCTTCAAGGTTGAACGGGATATTTTCACCACCTGAAAGTTTGTTGAACTTAACAGCAGACAACACTGGAGTTTTCATCTCATCAACATTAACAGGCTCCTACAAAAATAATTGATCATTGTGAGAAGCATGATAAGTATGCCACATTTTACATTTTCAAATTTATATAAAGAAAATAAAGAATTACGAAAATGTTATTTGTAAATCATATAACAATACCTCAATGATGAAATCAGTTTTAAAGGCATTGATGACTACTTCATCTTCAGACATCATTTTGACTTGATACACATGGTAGTTGTTATTCATATTGTAGTCGGTATAATGAAATCGGAATAACAGCTTCTTGCCGACCATTACATTAAGCTCAGATGGAAAATAGTCCTCGTGCTGTTCCCCATACTGTTTGATCAAATTGTGACAGGTTACGCCAGACAATTTGTTTACCAAGTCATCAAACAGTAGTAGTGATGCTGATCCAGTATCGTCAATGACACGTACAATGACCTTGAACCTGAATTTTAAAATTACATTTGATATGGTACTAAAAAATATAGCCTAATAACAGTTAATTGACTTAATGTTAAAGGAATACTATAGCCAAATAAAAGGTATATGTAAAATGTTAAAGGGTATACTATAGGCTAATAACAGTTATCTGTGTAATGATAAAGGGGATACATACGTTATCATCATAATATAGCATTTTTGAACCGTGTAATGTCTTATGATTGTTAAACTTAACATAGGTTTTTACAACTATATAAAAGTTAAGTATGATTGGTAATAAAATGTTTGTGTATCTTTTGGGATTGATAATAACAGATTATACACAGGGCAATTGAGTTTTCTATATGAGTATTGCACTTTATAAATTAACTTAACACAATGAGTTTACTTGCATTTGCTAAAATCCTCTTTTAATAAATCTACTTATTTTTGAATTAAAAACTACGTATTTATGATATATTCGATTAAAGGCGGACTATAGGAACTTAATACTAACTTCATGCCAAAGAGGAATTTTTGCATGCATACCTCATTCCAACGGCAGTGATCTCATTGTGTTGTTTGCACTTCCAAGTTTGCTTAGTCATATACCCTGCGCCAGTTGCAGGAGGAACCTCCTTAGCAGCACTACCACATCTTTTACATGCAAGGTATGCCCATCCGTTTTCCCGATGGATTTTGTGTATCTTAGCATACACAATAACATGGCATTCCTGAAACAATTTGTAAAAGTTTTTTAATGTATAAGCTGTTTATTTGTAAACATAATTCAATTAAATAATAACAATGACATATTTATTGTTAACTTACACGTTCAGAGTCACGTATATTGCCCACCATCTTCTTAACAGCACCTTCCAAAAACTCATCAGGGGTGAAAACCTTCTTTACCGGAGTGCAAACAGTGATTGTGTGTTTTTTTGGGTCATACCCATCAACATTTGCATACCTAAAATGGTTTGTTTATATATATTATTAAACAAAAATTAAATTTAATGAAACATCAATACGTTGACCAGTAAATGACAAATGATTTTCTTACCTTTGTCTGAATGCGACGATCTCTGGAATTTCTTCATTAATGTATATCTTTGTTGAGAATATAGCAGGACGCACAGAAGTATTTTTGTTAAAATACTTAACTTTCGCGAGCTGAAGAATTAGCACAACATGACCATGGGATTCACAGTTATCAGCATACTTGTTGAATTTAGCCGCCCACTCATCAAAGAAACAACACTCAAGTTTGAAGCCACTAATAACAATAAACAGCATATAAGTTGATTTTTATAAAAAGTATTATAATATTTTATGAATGAAACGGATTTAAAGATTCTTACTCAGGGTCTTCAAGTAAGACATTCCTCCTTATCTGGTCCACACCGGAGGTGTTAAATGGAACAGGATCAGTAATTGAGACAATGGTTCCAATCACATCTGGTGGTAAACATTAAATAATTATAAAATTTAAATCACAACTTATATGGATGTATTATTATATAGGATCATTAAAAGGAAATAAACAATAACTCACCAACAACATCAGTTTCTTTAAACCGTTTACTGGCGAAATTTGGGAATGGTTCAAAGTTGAAGCCACGAACATTGTTATCAAAGGTGGGTACCCTTGTGACAGAAGTGTTTTTGAAAAAGGTCATTTTGAATCGATGATTCAACAATGGAAACCTTCCTCCATTTTCACCAACCCCAAAATTTCCAATTCTGTAGCATGATCCTTCATCAATCAATAACTGGAACTTATTAATATTTTCCTTCGTCCTAACAGTTGCTTGGACACGATTCCCCTGAAATATAGTTTGAACGAATAAAATAACTATTTAATGAAAAATATTTGAAAGATGATAACATGTGTAGAAAATTACCTGTGGATCTTGGAGAACCATGTCTAAGCTCCAGATTTCATTGGGCCTTCCTGCAGGGTGGGACTTCCACATGCTTATGCAGCGAGCCAGAACCTTGAGATCATCCAACATAGGGTCGATGTCGGACAATGGAGTGATGTTATGTTCCATAGCTTTAACTACAGATATAAACATACAGTCAATGGTTAGAATAATCAAAAAAAAAATTATAGTAATTTAAAATAAGATTATGAGAATTATAATTCGAAGATAGAAGTAACTGGTTGAATAAAGGGTGAGATGGATGAGATGTGTGATGAAACTGCATATGAAATGTCAATATTTATAGATGAGTTTGAGGTATCAATCAAAATTTTAAAATATTCAGATAATTAAGGAAATTATTTTGAAATTAAAATTTAATCCCTATAATCAAGGGAATTGGTTAAAGATAATAATTATGGGGCGTTTTTTGAATAAATTTTGAAAATTTAATAGTTTCCTGAATTATCACTAATTTTAAGTTTGAAACTTTACTGAATCATAAATTGAGGGTTTCTCTTAATCAAATGATAATAACTAATTTGTATCCTAAAATAATGGGAATTAACAAACAAATACTTAAAAACAGGATCTGGATCATTAAACTGGAAAATTGCAACATCTTCAAAAACGCCTAAATAACACAATTTAATTTATTTGTTAACGTGAATAATTAAAAAAAAAAAAAAAAAAAAAAAAAAAAAAAAAAAAAAAACATACTTCAACGAATAACAAAGTAAAACATAATGAAAAGAATAATTTAAATTACCTGTGTGGAAGTCGAAACTTGTTCCTGCTCTTGTGGCTTGAAATCGAAATCAAAAAAAAGATGCGGCTAGGGTTCATATGATAATCGATAATTGGATATGGATTCATGATTAATTATATTAAAATCATTAATTGGATGAATATTAATGATTTCCCCCAAAATTGTTATCAAAATAAAAATTTTATGGATTTTAGGGTTCATATGATCATCCCCCAAAGATTAATGATTGTTGATATCAAACTACCTGATTTGATTAGAACAAAAAATAAATTGAGCAATGAAGAAAATCACCTTCAACAGGTTCATTGATCCAATGAAGAAAATCCAGCCCATGCTTTTGGAATCGTTTGAAAAGGTGTTTTTTTGAGAGAGAATGTATTCTATATGTTTTGTTAGTGTTGACAAATGAGATGTGTTTCAAGGAAGCCGGCCTTTTTTTTCCAAAGTCAAATGTTTCAAGACTAAATTGTTCCAGGCCGTTAGATTTAGAGTATTTTCCAGGTGTCAAGTTTTAAAGAATTTTGGAGAAAGATGATAATTTCAAAAGCCTGTTTTATTATTATAGTAGATTTATTATGCCAGCGAAAAAAGAAAAAGAAACATGGAAATTAAAAGGCCACGAGGATGCATTGAAAGTGGAGACAATTCGATTTAATGCTCTTTAATCACGCGACGAAATGCCGCGTTTTGCTCCAATAACGCAGTCAACTTTTGACTTTCTATTCTTTTTAGTGTTCTACAATAATAAACTATAGTTTTTTTAGTAAACTGCAAAAAATTTCTTAAACTTTGCCAAAAATAAAAATAATATCTTCTTACAAAAAAATCTTGCAAATCATGTCCTTGAGGAGTTAGTGCTCTGCAAATAATGTTATTGAGGAGTTACTGTTCATACAAAAATGGTTTTTTTAGCTATAATTGACCGTGCGAAATGACTTTTTTACCCTCACCTACTAAAAGGACATTTTTTGCAAGAATAATTTTTGAAGTTTACTATTCATTTTCTTTTTCACTTCCCCCACAACTGTCCTCTACCACCTCACAACCATCACCACCACCCTTCAACTTTATCTTCTCAGATGCCTAACTCAGAATCCGGTGAGAATATCCCTTTAAAAGGAGTTGGTACAGTATGCTAACAAATATATTGACTATTGTCTGGTTTTTATGGGGTAAGCTGGAGTTGCAAAAATACTGACTATTATCCGGATGAGAATATCCCTTTTAAAGGAGTTGGTATAGTATGCAAACAAATATTTTCACAACATAGGATAAAAAAAATAAAATAAAAAATAAATAAAAAATAAAAAATAAAAAAAAAAGGTACTATGGACTGGAATCAACGATATGAAATAATATTTGGGATAGCTAGAGGCCTTGTTCATTTACACAATGAGTTCCATCTAAAAATCGTTCATAGAGACATCAAGCTTAGCAATATTCTCCTCAGTGATGATTTTAAGGCCAAAATAGCAGATTTTGGTTTAGCGAGGTTTCAACCGGAGGACCAAACTCATGTTAGCACCAAGTTTGCTGGGACTCTGTAAGTTTGTTTTAACATACAGCCGCATATCATCAAATCATCTTTTGCGTCTAATTGAATTCTTTTTTTACCAAATAAATTATTTCAAGGGTTACACAACACCAGAATACGCACTTCATGGTATTTTATCAGATAAAGCCGATACTTACAACTTCGGAATCATGGTTCTTGAAATAATTAGCGGCAGAAGGAGTACTGATGTGAAATCTGATAGATCAACTACCGGTTACCTCTTAGAACATGTGAGACACTACACTAATTAAAACTATCTCCCTTTCTTTATTTTTATGTTATAGTGACAAAATAATAATATAAATAGTAAAATAGCCCAGTTACCCTACGGCTAGGCATATTTAGCCATTTTTTAAAAAAATCTCGTATTAGCCCAGACAACTTTTAAGATTGGGCAACTTCCATCATAAGGAGACACGTGTCACGTATAGTATTTTGGGCAACTATTTTTAGTTGGGCAACCGTATTTTAGGCAACTGGTTTTTTGGTCATTTTACATATTCTATACAATTTATAACACAAATACACATCTTTATTATCTCTATTTCTATCTAGCACAACCACATTTCACATCTAATAGTACCATCACCAATTCAATCAGACATCACCACTACAACTACCTCCCACCGGAATCCCTCCATAGCCGAAACCCCATAACCACTAAATCCCCACCATCGTCGTAACCTCCACCGCCACCGTAACCCTCCGCCACTACTACAAATTTTAGAATAGAGCCCCCTATTAAAGCCATGTCCAACTCAACCACTTCAAACTATATATCATCTCCACAACCACACACAACCACTGCCTCCGCCGTCTCGCCCCACCACCGCGGCGACGTCGCGCATCACCACCGCTGTCTCGCCACCATAATTACTAATTAGGAGGTATAGGCTCGATTTTATTTACTATCCAGGTAAATGGTTTTTACTATTTGATTTTCTAGCAATTAGATACCAGTATATGTTATTCATTTTATGTTGAGTTTGATTTAGGCATTTTATTGTTGAGTTTCAAATATATTTGAATCTAATTGAATACAGGATGCTTGATGAAATATATTTGCCTCTGCAGAAGGAGGTTAGCTTGTAAATTTTCACAAAATTCCTGGCTTATGATTGGTAGGCTCGGGCCTGGCTTATAGTTTGTTGAGTTCATTTAGTCTTTGCTTCAGCTTGACACAAGATAGACTTGTTCCGTAGAAGTTCTTTTGCCCCCTTCTAGATCCATATCAATGGCTAGAAACCGTCTAGAAAGGCTTCCATGTGGTGGAGGATCTCCTCTCGCTCATGGTCTTACCACGATATGCACTTGATCTTGTAAATCCTGGTGCCATGACATAAAAAGGAAAAACCACTTGATCTTGTAAATGCTAGGGGATTGTAGGTTTGTTTGCTTTATAGTCGATATCTGTAATTGGTGCTCTTTAGTTGTTAGTTGTTACAATAGCATTTAATCTACATTTATATTTGTCTGTAGACCATTAAGAATGATGATTTGGAAGAGATACGCCAGTTAGGAGCTGGTACTTACGGATCCGTTTATCATGGAAAGTGGAAGGGGTCTGATGTTGCAATAAAGAGGATTAAATCCAGTTGCTTTGTTGTGAAGCCAACTAAAAGGGAACGTATGGTATGTATTATTGCCATCTTTCCTTTGTGGTTATATTGGTACAGTTGAATTGACATAAGGATGTTTACTAATGTTTGACACTAAACCTGTGTGTGCTTCGCTTGTTGGTCTTATTACAATTATTGTCTTTCTATATATTCAGATAGCTACTAATGGTTTCAATCTGTTAATTACCAAAACTGAATTGCTAATATGCTTCTAAAGAAAAGGAATTGTGAGCGATATAGTGAATAAAATGTGGCAACATTATTAGATAATGTTGAGGATTTGAGGCAATGCTCCCATGAATCAAATAAGTGTTTGACTTTTTTTGTTAATTTCTATATAAACATTATCAATTGAGATTCTGTGGTCTTTTGTGTAATTTATCTTTGATAAAAAAAAAGTCAGCACTGCCCATAATCTTTGTCGCATGTCTGTCAACAATCTATTCATGAGTGTCGTAACAGAGTATTTATAGCTTGGGACGATACATCATGTTCTTCTGTGAACTCCTTCCAAACGCAATCTTTTGAGATGCTTTGGGTAAATTAAAAAAAGGAAGGAATGTACTTAGAACATTTGTTACAAATCGAGTGGACCAGGCTATGATTGGTCATTTATTTGATCTTTTCAGCATTCATCTCTTTATGATGGGCCTAATAAATAGGCCTAAAAATGAACCTAATGTATTAATTACTTGTACATTTGATCAAATGTACAAATCATTAATGCATTAGGTCCATTTTTAGGCCTATTTATTAGGTCCCTATATCACATCTCGCAACTTTAACATTACAGAAAACTGAAACTGCCTGTCTGCCTACATATTACACAGAACAAAGTAGGTTTGAATTTTTTAATGCAAGGCATGACATTACAGAGGCTGGGAACCATGTATTGCGCTGGTTGTTTTACAAAGGCGTACAGATATATGGTTTGACCTTACACTTCTTGAGGATTTGTTCTTTAGTATTTACGGTTTGTTTTCAAAGTTATTTTTTTGAGATTTAGTACTTTTACACCAATATTGTTACAGGTTTGTAGTTTATAACCAACATATCATTCAACATGTAGTCGTTTATTACCAACTTCTAGTTTTTGTTTGTAGCAGTAGCACAAACATTGGTCTCAATCAAAACTTTAGAATGTGAAAACAATTTCACCACAACTGGCAGGAAACCTAGCATTTATATTTTACACAAGTTCATCACTGACCAGATATTAGTATATCTCTATCCGTTTCTCTCTAGTTTAGTATCATATCCTTAATGAGAAATAAGGTTTAACATTATAGTTATAAGTTATGTAGATGGATATGACTGCTTGAAGCCTTGAACAACCAATCGCCTACTATTGGGAACTATAACTCGCCATTGAATTAGCTCCTTCATAAAAAATGAGTGAAAATTCTCATGAATGCATCATTCACTATTAGCTGTGTTCAATCCCATGGTATGTGTCTCATCATATTGTCTTTAGCACTAATAGCTTTAGGTAAAAAGGGTGAATGTTGTGGACTTCAATAACATTGATTTGAAACCCCATAAATGTTGAGCATATGTAGCTGTCATTCTCAGTTTTTATCTAAATTTGCTTACAAACATAAAAGTTTTTTCTTTGTTTTTATGATGGTTAAGCGGATTGGAGTCATCTCTCTTGAACCTTCTTTTTCTGAGTGCACATTACAGATTTCTAGAAGGAGGCTTTGTAGAGAACCAAATGATTTTCAAAACATTGGACTATAACAACACCTAATTTCAAAGCAAAATATTTATCACCGAAGTGCCCTCCGTGCCAGCGCTTGTCAACATCATGTTTTAAGGTTTGATTTTAGCACCCATCACACTAAGTTTACTACAGCACCATAATCACTGAGCATGTAGCATTATGTAGACTAAATGACTTATATTATTATTTTTGGGATATTACAATACCATGTCGCCCCCTGTTATTATATTGTCTGACAGTGATGACGTCATGCTGGCATCATCCTCCTTTCCCACTATAGACCTATCTGATTATGACACCCATGACACCCGATACACCCATGACACCCATGACTCCCATGACACCCATGACACCTTACCGGTTTCACCTGTCATCCCGTCTATCGTTCCATCTGGGAAAGCATCTGGAGAGACTGAGCCCTTTGAGGAGGGTGAGGTCGCTTCGACACCTGTTGACTCTTTTGCTGTTCAGCCACTTTTCCGTCCCATCTGTGGACCTTTGACACACAATCAATATCTGTATGATCAGTATCTCACGTCTCAGTAGTTTCTTGTGGCTGATGACCGTCCTACACCACCTCCTAGTCACCATTCTGGTTCAGATACTAATGACGAGTCTTCCGACTCCGATACTTCTGACACTGCTGGATCTATCCCACCACCATCCCCGCCTGCACCGACTCGTCGATGCAAGCGAGTGTGGACCCTTGAGCCTTTTGAGCTTGAGCCTTTTGGAGAGTTGTTCCGATTTCATGATGATAGCTTCACCCGCAAGTGTACGACTCAAAAACGAGTCCGTTCATTGCCTGCTTCCACAGCTCCATCACTTATACCTATACCATCATCTGTGCCATCACCCACACCTGCACATTCACCTGTGCCTGTGCCGTCACCTGTGTTATCACCTGCACCCTCACCATCTCTGTCACCATCACCTATATCACCATTACCCAAGCCACATCCTTATATGTTGCCTACTTTCACCGCACCCCACTCTTCTGAGGTTTTACCACCCATGCCACCACCCACTGTCTTCTACTCTCAGACCACTACTGTGTCGACACCATCACCTGCTTCATCACCTATCCCATCACCTCCATCTGTTCCCACTGAGACCACTACTTCACCTAGCATCCATAGGAGGGTTGATGCCCGTCGATGGTCGTTTCTGTTAGAGTGCATTCGCCGTTGGAGGTTTATTGAGGGATCACTGAGAGCTTCGGAGCTTAGAGAGAGTTCCTCAGTTGTGTTACCGGTCACTGGAGAGCCGATGCACCATACCATCCCTTTACTGGCTGCTAGATTGGTTAGGTATGAGGATCGTCTAGATGAGCTGTTGAGTGTTTTAGAGGACATATCCCTTGAGAGGATTGAGATCATGTAGGAGGAGGTTGAGAACCTCGTTGTGCATAGGACAACTCTGGAGACAGTGTTCGAGATGATGGGTACTGTGATTGAGGAGACGCAGGCCGTCATTACTGATTTCGGTCATAGACTCGATGTGCAGAGACACGAGATGGAGGATCTGAGGGAGATTGCGAACATCACACAGCAGATGTTGGAGCATCAGACCCAGGAGCTGGCAGCGTCTAGTGCTACTATCCATACTCTTTCAGTCACGCTTGAGGAGGTCTAGGCTAGAGAGAGAGCTAGAGACCTAGAGATTTTGGAGGTCATCAAGATTGTTCGAGAGATAGGGCGGAGATCAGGAGACGCACCTGGAGCTTCATAGATCTATGACGTATCATTACATTCAGAGACATCTTAACTTGCCCTGCGCGACATTAATAATGTTGTATCTTGTTCTTTTGTAACAATGAATTCAAAATTATTAAAACTTTGTGTTGGTTACGATTGTATTGTACTGATATTGATTTATGATGTTTTAGTTGTTTGATCTTATGTTATGCTCCCATATTGAGATTCATTATAATTTCCATGTGTGTTGTTACATGTCATGATGATTATTTATGGATGATATGGTTTATGTTGATGTATGTATTCATGGTGTAATTGTGATGTATTTTGTGATGATCTCGACTATTATGAGCTTGTTACATTATTTCTCTTGTTATTGATCGATGTTTGGAATTCTTACTTATGCACTTGCGATTTTATAGAGATATGGCCCCTAGGAAGACCGCAACTACCACTTCGTCACCCGCTATGACTCAATCTACTATCAAGAAGTTGGTTGCCGACAGTGTTGCTGCAGCTTTGGAAGAGCAGGCTGCCGTAATGGCGTGATCAAGTAGCAACAACCGACCCACTGCAGAAAGCGAGTCCTCTGCGACTCGGAAGTGTACCTATAAGGACTTCATAGCTTGTAAGCCATCTCACTTCAAGGGCACTGAAGGAGTGACAGAACTTGCTCGATGGTTTGAGCGAGCTGAGACTATGTTTGTGAGGAGCGGTTGTGCCGCTGAAAACAAAGTCTCGTTTGCTACTGGAACATTGCTGGAAGACGCGTTGTCTTGGTGGAACACAACTGCTCAGAAGATAGGCGTGGAGGAAGCCTGTCAGATCACCTGGGCTGACTTTAAGGAAAAGATGTTGAAGAAGTTCTGTCCAAGAGGAGAAATCAAGAAGCTAGAAGATGAGTTTCACCTGTTGGTCATGAAAAGGGAATGACCTCAGGGCTTATGATAGGAGATTTCAGGAACTTGCCACGCTATGCCCTTCGAGGGTTCCCGATTTCAAAAAGTTGTTGGAAAGGTATATTGAGGGACTACCTAGGAACATTGAGGGAAACATCACCTCGTCAAAGCCTCAATCTTTGGAAGAAGCAATGACTATTGCCCAAAGAATGGTAGACAGGGAGAATAAGCGTAACTCTGCTCAGGGAAACAATTATCAAAAAAGGAAGTTTGATGACTGAAAGACAAACAACAACAACAACAACAACAACCGTAACTATCACCATGACAGGAACACCCACCACAATCAACAAAACCGACGACAAGAAGCTGTCAAAGCTTATGTCGCTGCACCAGCTAGGAATGCTGAGTATGCTAGACCTGCCCCGTTCTGCAACAAGTGTAAACTGCACCACACTGGACACTGTTATGCTAAGTGTGGAAAGTGTTCAAGGACCGGTCATAAGATACAAGATTGCAAAGCTACAGGAGCTAACTTGCAACCCGTGGCTGTGGTATGCCATGCTTGTGGAGAGAAGGGACACTACAGGAGTCAGTGCCCCAACAAGGACAACAATGCACGAGGAAGAGTGTACGTGCTGGGAGAAGGAAACACTCAGCAAGATCCGAACATTGTCACGGGTACGTTCCTTCTAAACAACTGCCTCGTTAAAGTTTTATTTGATTCTGAAGTCGATCAAAGTTTTGTATCTATTTCTCTTGCACCCCTACTTAATATTTCACGAACCAAACTAGACACCACATACGAAATTGAACTAGCCGATGGAAAGCTAGTGAGCACTAACACCATAATCCGGGGTTGCACCCTATGCCTATTAAACACACCTTTCGTCATAGACCTTATGCCAATTAGACTTGGTAGTTTTGACGTCGTCGTAGGAATGGATTGGCTATCCAAGAACCGCGCTAAAATCATTTGTGACGAGAGAGTCGTTCACGTCCCTCTTAAAGACGAAACCCTAATTGTTCGCGATGAGCGAAGTAAAACACGTCTAAGCATCATTTCTTGCGTCAAAGTAGTGAAGTACATCGAACGAGGATGTCAAGCCTTTTTGGCTCAAGTCACCGAGAAGAAGTCGGAGGAGAAGCAACTTGAAGATGTACCAGTAGTCAAGGACTTTCCTGAGGTATTTCATGAGGAATTTCCTGGCCTTCCACCAACACATCAAGTGGAATTATAAATTGACTTGGTGCCAGGAGCAGCACCCGTAGTACGAGCACCGCATGAGATGAAGGAGTTATCTGAGCAATTGCATGAATTGTCAGATAAAGGATTTATTCGCCCAAGTTCGTCACCGTGGGGAGCACCAATGTTGTTTGTAAAGAAGAAGGATGGAACCTTTCGGATGTGTATCGATTATCGTGAGTTGAACAAACTTACTGTGAAGAATTGATATCCGTTACCAAGGATTGACGATTTGTTTGATCAACTGCAAGGATCGAGTGTTTACTCGAAGATTGATTTAAGGTCAGGTTATCACCAACTAAGAGTTAGGGAAGAAGATATCCCTAAGACAGCTTTCAGGACGAGATACGGCCACTACGAGTTCCAAGTAATGTCATTCGGTCTAACAAATGCACCCGCTGTATTTATGGATTTAATGAACTGAGTGTTCAAACCCTATTTTGGACAAGTTTGTGATTGTATTCATCGATGATATCCTTATCTATTCACGTAGTAAGGAAGAGCACACTGAACACTTAAGGGCTATACTAACACTGCTCAGAGAAGAGAAATTGTACTCCAAATTCTTCAAGTGCGATTTTTGGATAGAGAAGGTACAATTTCTTGGGCATGTTATTGACAGTAGAGGTATTCATGTTAATCCCGCCAAGATCGAGGTTGTTAAAAATTGGGCGTCCCCTACGAGTCCTACCGAGATACGCCAATTTTTAGGTCTTGCCTCGAAGATTTATTGAAGGTTTTTCAAGGATTGCTAAACATTTGACTGAGTTAACACAAAAGAAGAAGAAGTTTGACTGGGGAGAAGAGCAAGAATCGGCATTTCAGTATTTGAAGCAGAAGCTTTGTGAAGCACCGATATTAGCACTACCCGAAGGAAGTGAGGATTTCGTGGTATATTGCGATGCATCAATCCAAGGTTTGGGTGCCGTATTGATGCAAAGATTTAAAGTAATCGCTTACGCTTCTAGACAACTTAAACCCCACGAGGAAAACTACACCACCCATGATCTAGAACTAGGAGCGGTAGTATTCGCTCTTAAGATATGGAGACACTACTTGTATGGAACCAAGTGTACTGTCTTCACCGATCACAAAAGTCTCCAACACATTTTAGATCAAAATGAATTGAACATGAGGCAACGCCAATGGCTAGAGTTATTAAGTGATTATGATTGTGAAATTCGCTATCACCCTGGGAAGGCAAATGTTGTAGCAGATGCCTTAAGTCGAAAGGAACGACTTAGACCCCTTAGAGTCAGATCTTTGGGAATGACAATCAGATCACCACTTCCGTCTCAAATACTTGAAGTTCAAGCGAAGGCCTTTAAAGAAGAGAATAGACTACACGAGAAGATTTATGGCATGCCAGAGAGCATGAATGGATTTGTAAAGAACCAGATGGAAGGCTGTGTTTCAAGGACAGAAGTTGGATTCCATTGTATGGAGAAATACGAGACCTCATCATGCATGAGTCTCATAAATCTAAATATTCCATTCATCCCGGCTCAGACAAAATGTACCACGACCTTAAGGAGTTGTATTGGTGGCCAAACATGAAAGCTGACATTGCAGAGTATGTCGGTAAATGTTTGACCTGCTCAAGAGTAAAGGTTGAGCATCAAAGGCCATCCGGTCTTTTGACTCAACCAGAGCAACCAATGTGGAAATGGAAGAGAATTACAATGGACTTTATTATGAAATTACCCAAGGCATCGGGTGGATTTGACACGATTTGGGTCATTGTCGATCGTCTCACGAAGTCAGCACATTTCTTGCCAATCAAAGAGACTGATGATATGGACACTCTTGCACGTTTATACTTAAAGGAGATAGTTTCACGGCATGGAGTGCCGATATCTATTATCTCAGACTGAGATAGCCATTTCACATCTAACTTTTGGCAATCTTTACAGACAGCCTTGGGTACAAAGTTAGATATGAGTACCGCTTACCATCCACAGACCGATGGTCAAAGCGAGAGAACTATCCAGACCCTAGAGGACATGCTTCGGGCATGTGTGATCGATTTTGGAAAAGGCTGGGATAAGCACCTACCGTTAGCAGAATTCTCATATAACAACAGTTATCACGCTAGTATCAAGGCCACACCGTTTGAAGCACTTTATGGAAGAAAGTGTCGATCACCAGTTTGTTGGGCTGAGATTGGAGATGTACAAATCTCAGGTCCCGAATTGATTATTGAAACCACCGAGAAAATAGTAAAGATTAGACAGCGGTTGCAAGCCGCCAGGGACCGACAAAAGAGTTATGCCGATGTGAGAATGAAACCAATGGAATTTCAAGTTGGAGATAGGGTTATTCTAAAGGTATCACCTTGGAAAGGAATGATTAGGTTTGGAAAACGTGGAAAGTTAAATCCAAGATACGTTGGACCCTTCGAAATCATTGAAAGGATCGGTCCGGTGGCATACAAACTTGAACTCCCTGAGGAGCTCAGTAGAGTACATAACACCTTCCACGTGTCAAATTTGAAAAAGTGTTTATCGGATGAAACCCTCATGATTCCGTTGAAAGAAATTCGAATCGACGATAAGTTGAACTTTGTTGAGGCACCCGTCGAGATTATGGATAGGGAAGTCAAACGACTTAAGCATAGTCGCATTCCCATTGTTAAAGTCTGATGGAACTCTGGTAAAGGACCCGAGTTCACTTGGGAGCGCGAGGATCAAATTCGTGCCAAATATCCACACTTATTCGACAAATCAACCCCGAACACCGATTCAACTCTGGATTCCGGGACGAATCCAATCTAACGGGTGGGTACTGTAATACTTCGTAAAATTCCATGTCATTTATTAATGCTAATCACCGAATCTATTCTAATCAAAGCCATTTTTGCGGGCTAATTTATTTTTTTCACATGAGTCACCGTTTGCATGACACTCGTATCACCGTTAGTCACCATTTGCATGACACCGTAAACACCTTTAGTCACCATATGTATATCACCTGTGTCACTTTTGTCACTTTAGGTATGGCGCCCGATACATGAATTTATCACCCGGTATCACCCATAGTCACTCTTGGATGTCACCCAATGAGGTTAACACCAGTAACTCCCACTTGCGACGCGACACTTAGAAAGGACACCGGAATATATATATAAATGGGGCCTAAGGGTGTGTTTGTTTCATTAAGATGTTTTAGCTCTATATCTGACTATCACCTCTTACCAGTAGGAGGTGGATAAAGAGTCTAAATCTGAACGAAATAATGTTGTTTGTTTTTGTATAATTGTCCGAATGATTTTAAAGTGTTCATTTGTGCAATTTATTTAAGTAACTTATGTAAATATGAAACTAGACTTTTTATCAAAAATATCACATAGTGCGAGACTTGAATCTTTTATCGAGTAAGAGGCAGTAAGACAAGTCTCCCATCTTTTATTGAGTAAGATGTTATATGTCTAACTAGTTCCGAATTAAAAGAAAAAAAAAATGTCTGCGCACTTTTTACTGATAAGAATAAAAGAGCTAGGAAGATTATTTAAAAAAAAAAAAAAAAAAAAAAAAAAAAAAAAAAAAAAAAAAATCCTAAGTATTTGAAATGAAATTAACTCCAATTGCCTAAGTTAGGAATAAGAATATAAATCATATTTCCATATTTGACTAAAGAACCAAATTTAAAAGAAATGAACTACCACAGCTAAGTATAACTTTTAAGTTCTAAGAGCATCCACAATGCACAAACCATCAATAGCTTTTTACTATTACCAAAAGTCTTTTGAAAGGGTCTTTTGGCATTGAAGTTAAAGCTTTTTGAAAAGCTTTGTAGAAAGACTTGGCAAACTCAAAATCTTTCCTCAAAGTCTTTTGCATTAAACATAAGAAGCATTAAATGCATTAAATGCAAAAAGTCTTTAAAGACTTTTTGCATTGTAGATGCTCTAAACAACCCATAAAAAGTACAAAACCAAACGTAGAAGTTTCACAATGTCCCACTAACTACACCAAAGGCTTTTAATAGTAGTAAACTAGTAGTTGTCAAATAATTGTTTTTTCAAAAGTCAAAGGGCAAAACAAATAACCTCACCAATAATCCAAGGACTCAAAACCCAAAAAGCCACAAAGAAATAGCGTGGAATATGTGTGTTGCCCTAAAAATAACCTTCTCTCCACCTATAAATACACACCCAATTACACATCTCTCAAACCGAACCCACATTTACATGGGCACGTCCAACGTTTGGTCAGTTTTCTAGAAAAAAAAAGTATCAAATTTATTTCCAGTTTTCACATCTTTCTCTCTTTACAAAACCCAAAAAATAAAAAACCAAAAAAAAAAAAAGTAAAGCGAGAACGGTGTGAAACAATGGGAAAATATACCGAGATATTGGATGCATTTAGAATCGTTTGCAGGTTTCATTCGCACTGTCCGCAAACTGCCAGAATGTACTATCATCCACCGGCTGAGAACCATTCTCACGGCGGTGATGCCAAAGGTGTTAACGGTCGTGGTGGTGGTGGTCATGGTGGTCGTGGCGGTGGTGATGATGGTGTTCTCGATGTGATATCTGTATTCTGATTGAAAAAAATAATAATAATAAAAAATAAAAAAATAAAAAAAACTAAGGAATATTGACGAATGGTGCTTATTATGTTTCATGTGATGTGTTCGTGAAATTTATGTTTGTTATATTCTATTATTCATTTTAATATTAATCCGATTCTTTATGATTCTATTCTTTGTTTATGTGTTTGTTATGAATTTATTGAATTATTTAATACTTTTTGTATTTTTTTAAACAATTTTTTTTTTTCTATACATGTTTTTGGTGATTTTTATGGACCATGATATTTTTTTGAATGAGGGTGATGAAAGTATGAGATTGAATGGTTCAAATTTTGTTGGGTGTGGATGGTTTAATTTGATGTTTCTGGATTATATTCGTTTGGAATCTGCTGCCTCATATTCTTTGATTTGATTTGGTTGATACCTACCCCTCTTTCTTGAGCAATGGACCCATCTGCCAACTAGTAAATTGCGTATGCGTATGAAGGGATTTTTGTAAGAGTATTTTTATTTCGTTAGTTGACAACTCAACTTTACGAAAATAAGTACAAATATATTATTGTATTTTTATAATGTTATATACAATTAAGATCCTAACAAAATCCCCAACCCAATGTGCCTTTATGGCTAAAGAGAATGTATTTTGTGTTATTTAGATCATCAGGTGTGGATGGCAAGCTTGTGCTCTTCATTCGGGCTCACGCGTGTCACATCACCCAACACCTCTTTACAACTAACTCTCCCTCACTAAACAACCAACCTCAACCTCTTCATTTGAGCCCCACCACTTACACATTTATTTTTTTATTTATTTATTAAATAAATTAAATTCATTTAACTAATTATAAAAAATAATACAACACACTAATTTTATTTCATTAAAATAAAAAAGTTACAATACAAAAAAAAGAAAAAAAAAAAAAAAAAAAAAAAAAAGAATTATAAAGCCACACCTTATAAATGAATTTTTTTACTTGAGTTCATAGTTACTCTTAACAATTTACTTGAGCCCACCACCTAATAAATGAATTATAAAGCCACAAAGTAACCCACTAACACTAACCCTATCTTTCTCTTCCATGCCCCCATCTTTCTCTTCCCAAAAAAAAAAAAAAAAAAAAAGATCGGCAACTATCCATGTATCACCAATTTATTTTATTTTTCTTTATAGAAAGATAAACAGTAATCCAAAATTACAAAAGAAGGAAACAAAATGGCACTAACAAAAAGGACGGTTCCAACCTCGTTGTGCAGACGAGGAGCTCGCCGACAGCGAGCAACGGCTAGGCTTCGTAGTGTGGTGGCGAGCTGCAACGAGGCAAAAATCTCCTCAACGTGGGACGACGAATGTTTTCGGCGAGCCCACACCGGATGCTCTTATAAATGGTAAAAAAAGATATAAACTTTTTGTATGTATTAATTGTGTAGGTGAAAAAAAGAGAAAATAATATTGTATTAAAATATTGGTTTGTAATAAATTATTGATAAATATAGTGTACTCTAATAAAGACCAAGTGTATTAGAAATTGCGTACGTAAGTTGTTTGTCATAACTAAATTCAAACGTAAATCGTGAAAAAGTCTTTATGGTCTTAAATTGCAGACACACAAGTTTTACAAAATCAAAATTGAAGCGCGAAATTGAAGCGCGGTCATTGTATAAAGTATAAAGATTTAGTTTGCAATCTGCATGTTTGGCATGAGAGATTACGAAAAATTATAGAGATTAAAGTATTAAACGAGATTATTTGTTCAAAAAATAAGCTTTGCTCAAAAAATAATTTTTATTTACGTGATAAAGATTGTAGACTATTTTAGAACATAAGTTCCCGAAAAATAAGTTTTCTAAACCAGCTTTAAAAAGATTATGTAGATTATTTTCACAAAATATGTCATTTAATACTTTAATAAAAAAGTATGATTTAAGATCATTTACATATCAAACATTATTTATATACCAAGAGATCAATCTCTACCCTCCATCTCCATTTGATTAAATAGATGAGATTAAATCAACATTTAAAAAAACTCACTTTCATTATATATATATATATATATATATATATATATATATATATATATATATATATATATATATATATATATATATATATATATATATATATATATATATTGTGAAAAACTAGAAGGGGGGGTTGAATAGTTTTCCCTTCTTTTTCGTTTTATAAAAACTTTGTTTCAAAATGTTGATTAGAATTTATTCAATTGTTTGTTTGAAAAACCTTCAATTAGATTTTAGTATAAAAGCAACATATAATCAATATGATCAATTATATATGTGAACTTTTAGATTAGTTTTCAAAACTTAGTTTTATGAATGAAGCATAGATCAAACTTTATGTGTATAAGTTTTCCTTTTAAAATCTTAAAACGTTTTGTATCAAATTATCGATTAAGTTAAGCTCAACATGAGAAGTGTTAAATATATATATTAGTCCATTTGACCATAACATACAATAATATGTCCTATCACACTATTAACTTCTATGAACAACACATTCAATCATCACAACAATATAAGCAACAATTAAGACATATAGGCAAGCATAGATATAAAGCGATAAATGCAAGAATGAATGAAAAGAGATGAGAGAAAGAACATGCAAACCGAACACGATGATTTATAGTGGTTCGGCTACAAGGACACCTTCCTTGTTCCTACTCCACTCCCCGAGTCACCTACTCGAGAGTTTTCTTCACTACTCAACAAGCTCCCTTTTGGCGGAGAAAACCTTACACACCAATTTACACACCACAATAACTTCACACCTTAATCACAACAACTACACACCAATTCACTACTTAATCACACCTATCTTCTACACACCAATATTCTACACACCAATCATCTACACACCAATCTTCTACACACCAATCTTCTATACTCTTCACACCTATCTTCTTCACTCCTAACTTCTTCACAACTTAATACTTCCTAACTCTTTCTTCACACCAAGAGTATATTCACACCTTCAAGGCACTAATGTCTTGACACCTTCAAGCCACTAATGTCTTCACAACTTCAATGCACTAATGTCTTGACACCTTCAAGGCACTAATGTCTTCACAACTTCAATGCATTAATGTCTTGACACCTTCAAGCCACTAATGTCTTCACAACTTCAATGCATTAATGTCTTGACACCTTCAAGCCACTAATGTCTTCACAACTTCACATAAGCACTAACTAGATCCTAATACATCTTTGGGTTTATGATAGGGAGGATACTTCTCTTGCACTTTAAGTGATGAAAGATTGGATCACTTGAAACAAAGATTAATAATCTTATGATCAAAGGGTTTTAGAAGGATGTTTAGAGAGAATTGGATCTGAAAATATTTGTGCAAAAGGTTGGAAAAATTCCAGGTTTGAGGTGGTATTTATAGGGAAAAATTTCTGACAAAATCTGACAGGGGAGCGTGGCCGGTCCCCTTAATTGTGTGCCGGTCCCCTTAAAATTAAGGGGGCCGCCCCTTATAATTAAGGGGGCCGCCCTACTGAAACGACCAGATTTTCTGTCTTTTAGTGGGGAAAGTTTATTTGGTGAAAAACTAACTAATTTTGGTTAAAAGTTTGAAATCATATATTTAGTATGATTAAAACATTTTTCTTTATTACCAAAAGTGTTTTTCAAAAATATATAATAAGTTTATATAATTAAATAAACTTTGTATTAGTTAATTAAATACCCCTTTGATCATGAAATGTATTAAACACTTGTTTATCCATACCTTAAGTGATTGTTGAAGCATACTTGAGACGTTGAGATGTCGAGGCTTGTTGACGTAAGAATGCATAGATGAATTGTGATCACAAGTAACTTAAGCACTTTACGTTATATGTTGTAACTTACATTTTTGTCATCATCAAAATATAAAGAGGATGTTTAGATTAAATATCGTAATATTCATGCCAACAATCTCCCCCTTTTTGATGATGACAAACTATGTAAACTATAACTTATAGTAAAATGTATAAGTTACTTGTTTACACTTCTTCTCCCCCTTTTGTCGAAGCAAAAAGGTGGACTCTAAATGAGACTTCTACAATGCTTGAACTCTTGAGATAGAATATAAAAGGCGAGCTTGCATCATCGTAAGTGAAGCCTTGATCCTATCAACCTCAATGCTCCCCCTTGGTGTATGCTCAAAACTTGTTTTGGCTACCAAAGAATCGAGCGGTGAAGTAATCCTTCAAAACAAAGTTAGTAGACAAGTGCACATGTATATAATGATGATAATGGATATATGCATGAAACTAATAGGGGAACAATATATGGACATATTAGGTATATGCACTAAAAGTATGACACATGCAATTATTGTTTTTAAAACAAAACCTAAATCCAAAAGAAAATTTAGAATCTAATGCAAAGATTAGAACCTAGGAAAATGTAGGATTGGTGGGATCAAGGATGGATAAACTTTGATGGAAGGTTTAGGATAGAATAGGTTTGTGAATTTTGGGAAGTGTAGGATGAAATGGGCTAAAAAATAGAAAAGGAAAACAACACATTCGACCATCAGATGGCCGGTCCCCTTAATTGGAGGCCGGTCCCCTTAATAATTAAGGGGGCCGCCTTATGATTTAAGGGGGCCGCCCATCTGGTGATTCCCAGATTGCCAGAAAAGGGTTTTTGGTAGTGCATTGCAGAAAGGTTGTGTTTTTGGTTTCAAACAAGTCCAACTCTTTGAGGCAATTAAACATAGACAAATTATGTAGGCAATTATGTAGCTAAAGCATGTTAACCAAAGAGATTAAGTAATCAAGCAATTTCATCTAGCATGCAAACATACTCATCTAGCAAGCAAAATATAAGTGCTAGGAAACAATAAGCAACATCAAGTATTTCATAACTACATAACTAGGAGAATTAATCCTAATGCGTATTATGATAGCATGGGTTTCTAGACTTGTTACAAACGAAGTCTTAATAGATAAACCATGGCCCTCTTGATTTGATTTAGTTCACTTATAAGTGTCATTTATATAAATATAGATGACAAATATGAGATCACCATGCATGATTTAAAGAGACGTTTTTAGCATTATTCAACAATGTTTGAAAGTAGGTTTTCATGTAGATATGAGAGTTAATTGAATAAAATAGATTCGGTTTTACTTCAAAATGTGTTAATGAAAGGTAAATAAAATTTTCTCAATCTTTGGTTTTGATCAAAACAAAATTGTGGATATTTATTGTGAAAACATCTTATTTAAAAGTGGGATAGTTATTTGAAAAACTATTTTCCAAAATGTGAGGTTTTTGCATATTTTTAAAGATATTAGATTTTTGACAACAAATATCATTAATCATATATTTTAAAAGATGTTTGTTATAGATCTCATGCTCAAGAGGATTGGTTAAGCCTACTATTATCTCATGCTATCGTTTCTACAAATCCTATGATCCAATTGTGGAAAACTAGAAGGGGAATGAGGAGGGATGAGCGTGAATGTAAAGGGAAGGTGATGACAAAGGGTTGACAATTATGGTTTGGATTAATATATCGTTCGACAAGGGTGGATGATAGGGAATCATGGGATTTTTAGGTGTTTTGTTGGTTGACGACCGAAGGTGGATATGTGAAATGAGGTGGTGATGAGTCGACAACACTTGATCATGAGTCGACAACACTTGAAGCTTGGATTTCTTCATTGTGTTCTTCACTTGCTAGTAAGTGGAAATGACGCATTTCGTAATGAAATTCACTTGGATGAGGTGGTGATAACTTTTGGTGGTGGAGATAATTGTGAGTTGATATATTCTTTGATGGATGGAGTGGTGGATTTGAAGTGGGGTTTGTTGGTTGAGGGTTTTGATGTTGTTCAAATGATGGGGTTTGTTGAGATCTAGTAAGAAGATACTCAATCCAGGTAAAGTGCTCATTCAAAGCAATGGTATGTTGTTGAAGGAAGATGCAACAAGGGCAATTGTTAACATGCTTCTCAATTTGGTTAATGTTATGTGGTGATGATGGTGAGCTTGATTGAGGTGGATCCAAATTGCGTTGAGCAAGATGTAATGCTAAAAGAGCACTAAGCTCATGAGTCTCTTTTAGCTCCTCAACGAACTTCAAGTGTTCGGAGGAAGGTGATGGTGGTGGAGCATGATAATTGTCTTGGGTGAAGGTTTGCACATGCAACATGGGAGTGGCATGTGAGGTTGTAGGAAGTGGTGGTGGTACTCTAGGTGGTGTGAGGTAGAAGGATATATGTGAGTGAGTGTCATTTCCCTTCCCATTAAATTCATGCTCATCCGGATATGAGAATTGATTGGCACACTCTTATTTCTTATTTGCACACTCAAATGTACAACATGATGAAACAGCATATGAGAAATGTACAACTCTTATTGCACAGTTTGGAGTGTGCAAATAAGAAATGAGAGTGTGCAAATCACTAGCATCCGGATATATTATGAGACTAATATGACCTATCGGAAAACGACACTAAGGTTCATATGAAATAAGGGTGTAGGATCTAAAAGAAATAAAAATATACCTAGATGAATGATACATATAGAGTAAATCATGTAAAGGCATACAATCAAATCACATAGGAGCAAATAAACATCTAGAAATAACATATATGCGATATGCCATAAATCTAGGAATGAAATCATCTAATGAGAAGCAAAGTTCATAAAAGTAAGCTTAGCGTTAGGTACATTTAGGAAGAGCGATTTAATCAAGTTGGAGAATGAGTATGAGACTATTACTAGTGGTGCTCAATTCAGGCTAAACACGACCATTTTTACGGGTTACACACACCCAACTTCTCACATAGAAGCAATCCAACCGTTAGGTTAAATTGAGTTTCTAGTCAATAGATTCTCCAGTAGTCATTCTCTTTTTAGAAGAAATTGAGTTCCTAAATTCACCTATCGAAGAGTACCAAATATGAAGTTTGCTTGATTCACTAATACTTGGCATAATGTGACTCAAACACCATGTTTTTATGAAGGTAAGTCTACATGATATATTTTACTCACTATCCCAATAGAGATGTGTTAAATGTTAAGATAAGAGTAAATGCAAAGTTTTAATCTTTTGTTCATGATTAACCGGTTATTTGGTTTTGATGACATATTACTTGATTTAATAAATGTGCTTTGATTTATGAATGCTCCTTAGCATATCTTGAAGAATGAATCTCATTAAGATTATTTATCTTAAACGAGATTGTGATTCACAAATGATATCAAAACTAGACATTTATATATTCTAAAGCAAATATTATTTTCTATGATTTTTGCCAATGTTATATATATCATAATTTAACTAGTATTTGAAACAAAATGAAGTTTACTTGTTTATGCATTGTGACAAGTTGTTTTTCAATTCTAATAACTTAAATTATTTCAAAAAGAAAAGTGTAGTGCATTATCTTGTAACACAACCATTCATGCTACAAAGAAAATGAAATACATATAATATATAGTGTGTATTGTTCTTAAATATGTATTTTATCTTGTGGTGATAATTTTAAGTAGTGTGAGCAAAGTTTACATATGTTGTTAGTTTGCTCATGTTTGGTTTTTCGGATATGACACATTTATCCATTGCATTGCAATGTAAATTGCTTGAATATTTCGGACGAAACATCCAAGTCGTCAATCCTACTTCATTGTATATTTTATAAATGTGTTTAAAATGTTATTCTAATATTTGGAACACAATTATTGGACAAGTAGATTCAATATGACATTATCAACACAAGTGTGAGTTATGATCCAATGCATACTCTTTTCATCTACAAAGGATGTAAATATTTTCATATCAATCTAGTGTGATTGAGTATGTAGATTCAAGACTATATCATTTGATGTAATCTTGAAACTTAAATAAATAACAATCCAATTTCTTGTCCATACTCAAAAAACATGTCAATTAGATTTGATGAATATATCAACTATAATTTGAATAATGAATTGATATAATATCAAGATCTTTCTTGACCCTCACAAACACTCATTTAAGATAAATAGGCATTTTGATAGTGTGTTCCATTAATCCTAAGATTATTTATGAGTGAGGTTGGTGAATGATTGAAATTTGACTTATTACTTCATGATTGTTATAAGTTTTGTTTATGTGAAAGACTCTTCATTGTTACTTATAATGAACACACTTAGATTTTGAATTATTTAATACTTTTTGTATTTTTTTAAACAATTTTTTTTTCTATACATGTTTTTGGTGATTTTTATGGACCATGATATTTTTTTGAATGAGGGTGATGAAAGTATGAGATTGAATGGTTCAAATTTTGTTGGGTGTGGATGGTTTAATTTGATGTTTCTGGATTATATTCGTTTGGAATCTGCTGCCTCATATTCTTTGATTTGATTTGGTTGATACCTACCCCTCTTTCTTGAGCAATGGACCCATCTGCCAACTAGTAAATTGCGTATGCGTATGAAGGGATTTTTGTAAGAGTATTTTTATTTCGTTAGTTGACAACTCAACTTTACGAAAATAAGTACAAATATATTATTGTATTTTTATAATGTTATATACAATTAAGATCCTAACCTAGATTACTTGGCAACCCAAAATCCCCAACCCAATGTGCCTTTATGGCTAAAGAGAATGTATTTTGTGTTATTTAGATCATCAGGTGTGGATGGCAAGCTTGTGCTCTTCATTCGGGCTCACGCGTGTCACATCACCCAACACCTCTTTACAACTAACTCTCCCTCACTAAACAACCAACCTCAACCTCTTCATTTGAGCCCCACCACTTACACATTTATTTTTTTATTTATTTATTAAATAAATTAAATTCATTTAACTAATTATAAAAAATAATACAACACACTAATTTTATTTCATTAAAATAAAAAAGTTACAATACAAAAAAAAGAAAAAAAAAAAAAAAAAAAAAAAAAAAGAATTATAAAGCCACACCTTATAAATGAATTTTTTTACTTGAGTTCATAGTTACTCTTAACAATTTACTTGAGCCCACCACCTAATAAATGAATTATAAAGCCACAAAATAACCCACTAACACTAACCCTATCTTTCTCTTCCATGCCCCCATCTTTCTCTTCCCAAAAAAAAAAAAAAAAAAAAAAGATCGGCAACTATCCATGTATCACCAATTTATTTTATTTTTCTTTATAGAAAGATAAACAGTAATCCAAAATTACAAAAGA
The DNA here is from genome assembly GCA_030686995.1 of Artemisia argyi. Classification (NCBI taxonomy): domain Eukaryota; kingdom Viridiplantae; phylum Streptophyta; class Magnoliopsida; order Asterales; family Asteraceae; genus Artemisia; species Artemisia argyi. The sequence continues at coordinate 82,539,695 of CM060684.1, read as the reverse complement.
AGGAAACAAAATGGCACTAACAAAAAGGACGGTTCCAACCTCGTTGTGCAGACGAGGAGCTCGCCGACAGCGAGCAACGGCTAGGCTTCGTAGTGTGGTGGCGAGCTGCAACGAGGCAAAAATCTCCTCAACGTGGGACGACGAATGTTTTCGGCGAGCCCACACCGGATGCTCTTATAAATGGTAAAAAAAGATATAAACTTTTTGTATGTATTAATTGTGTAGGTGAAAAAAAGAGAAAATAATATTGTATTAAAATATTGGTTTGTAATAAATTATTGATAAATATAGTGTACTCTAATAAAGACCAAGTGTATTAGAAATTGCGTACGTAAGTTGTTTGTCATAACTAAATTCAAACGTAAATCGTGAAAAAGTCTTTATGGTCTTAAATTGCAGACACACAAGTTTTACAAAATCAAAATTGAAGCGCGAAATTGAAGCGCGGTCATTGTATAAAGTATAAAGATTTAGTTTGCAATCTGCATGTTTGGCATGAGAGATTACGAAAAATTATAGAGATTAAAGTATTAAACGAGATTATTTGTTCAAAAAATAAGCTTTGCTCAAAAAATAATTTTTATTTACGTGATAAAGATTGTAGACTATTTTAGAACATAAGTTCCCGAAAAATAAGTTTTCTAAACCAGCTTTAAAAAGATTATGTAGATTATTTTCACAAAATATGTCATTTAATACTTTAATAAAAAAGTATGATTTAAGATCATTTACATATCAAACATTATTTATATACCAAGAGATCAATCTCTACCCTCCATCTCCATTTGATTAAATAGATGAGATTAAATCAACATTTAAAAAAACTCACTTTCATTATATATATATATATATATATATATATATATATATATATATATATATATATATATATATATATATATATATATATATATATATATATATATATATGTAGATATATATATATCTACATATATAATATGTATATATATATATATATATATATATATATATATATATATATAATATATATATATATATATATATATATATATATATATATATATATATTGTGGAAAACTAGAAGGGGGGGTTGAATAGTTTTCCCTTCTTTTTCGTTTTATAAAAACTTTGTTTCAAAATGTTGATTAGAATTTATTCAATTGTTTGTTTGAAAAACCTTCAATTAGATTTTAGTATAAAAGCAACATATAATCAATATGATCAATTATATATGTGAACTTTTAGATTAGTTTTCAAAACTTAGTTTTATGAATGAAGCATAGATCAAACTTTATGTGTATAAGTTTTCCTTTTAAAATCTTAAAACGTTTTGTATCAAATTATCGATTAAGTTAAGCTCAACATGAGAAGTGTTAAATATATATATTAGTCCATTTGACCATAACATACAATAATATGTCCTATCACACTATTAACTTCTATGAACAACACATTCAATCATCACAACAATATAAGCAACAATTAAGATATATAGGCAAGCATAGATATAAAGCGATAAATGCAAGAATGAATGAAAAGAGATGAGAGAAAGAACATGCAAACCGAACACGATGATTTATAGTGGTTCGGCTACAAGGACATCTTCCTTGTTCCTACTCCACTCCCCGAGTCACCTACTCGAGAGTTTTCTTCACTACTCAACAAGCTCTCTTTTGGCGGAGAAAACCTTACACACCAATTTACACACCACAATAACTTCACACCTTAATCACAACAACTACACACCAATTCACTACTTAATCACACCACTTCTTCACACCTATCTTCTACACACCAATATTCTACACACCAATCATCTACACACCAATCTTCTACACACCAATCTTCTATACTCTTCACACCTATCTTCTTCACTCCTAACTTCTTCACAACTTAATACTTCCTAACTCTTTCTTCACACCAAGAGTATATTCACACCTTCAAGGCACTAATGTCTTGACACCTTCAAGCCACTAATGTCTTCACAACTTCAATGCACTAATGTCTTGACACCTTCAAGGCACTAATGTCTTCACAACTTCAATGCATTAATGTCTTGACACCTTCAAGCCACTAATGTCTTCACAACTTCAATGCATTAATGTCTTGACACCTTCAAGCCACTAATGTCTTCACAACTTCACATAAGCACTAACTAGATCCTAATACATCTTTGGGTTTATGATAGGGAGGATACTTCTCTTGCACTTTAAGTGATGAAAGATTGGATCACTTGAAACAAAGATTAATAATCTTATGATCAAAGGGTTTTAGAAGGATGTTTAGAGAGAATTGGATCTGAAAATATTTGTGCAAAAGGTTGGAAAAATTCCAGGTTTGAGGTGGTATTTATAGGGAAAAATTTCTGACAAAATCTGACAGGGGAGCGTGGCCGGTCCCCTTAATTGTGTGCCGGTCCCCTTAAAATTAAGGGGGCCGCCCCTTATAATTAAGGGGGCCGCCCTACTGAAACGGCCAGATTTTCTGTCTTTTAGTGGGGAAAGTTTATTTGGTGAAAAACTAACTAATTTTGGTTAAAAGTTTGAAATCATATATTTAGTATGATTAAAACATTTTTCTTTATTACCAAAAGTGTTTTTCAAAAATATATAATAAGTTTATATAATTAAATAAACTTTGTATTAGTTAATTAAATACCCCTTTGATCATGAAATGTATTAAACACTTGTTTATCCATACCTTAAGTGATTGTTGAAGCATACTTGAGACGTTGAGATGTCGAGGCTTGTTGACGTAAGAATGCATAGATGAATTGTGATCACAAGTAACTTAAGCACTTTACGTTATATGTTGTAACTTACATTTTTGTCATCATCAAAATATGAAGAGGATGTTTAGATTAAATATCGTAATATTCATGCCAACATATATATATATATATATATATATATATATATATATATATATATATATATATATATATATATATATATATATATATATCTTTTAAATCGTTAATAAAAAAAAAATATACCATTACGACAAGCATTTAATTATTTTTATATTGACGAGCACATTAATATACTTTTGACATTTTTTTTCATTTTAAGCTTGCATGAAGAAATCACATGTGATTAAATGCTAATTTGAATATCAATATATTAATAAAATCACATGTGATATTCGTGTTAACCACATATGATTTTATCACATATCATATATGATTTAATACTAACTAGCAGGGTCCCCGCGCGATGCAGCTGCGGGCACCCTGTAATTGAATTTTTTCCGGCTAATAATTCATTTTATTTGTACGTTAATTAGTTTTTTATGGCAAAAGTTTGATAAAATTTTGCTTAGTTTGTATTATTTTATTTATTATTTATTATTTTTTTTGTTTAGTAGTTTGCTTGGTTTGTACAATATGTGAACATATTTTAGTTTATTATGTTCTTTTTGACAATAAATTTACGGATATCAAAAATTTCGTTTAGCTCGTGTCCGTTCGGGCTCAAGCCCGTTTTACCCATGCCCGTTCGGGCTCGAGCCCATTTGGCCCATTGCCCGTTCAGGCTTGAATATTTGTATAATATACTTTATTATTTGTATTAGTGACATTTAATACAGGAATTATGTTTAAGTTGGTTGTACAACATGTTTGATTATTTGTATTTCTTATGTAAGGGCCAAGGGGTGTTTAATAAGTGCATTAATTGTATTTATTGACCAGTTAATTAATTGTATTTAATGTACATAATAATTTATTTATTGTATTTAATGTTAGTATTAATTGTATGTTAGAATTAAATATGATGGGAATTTCTATAAGTAGCATTGGTTGTTATACTTATAGATTTAGAAGTTGTAAGGCTTAATTTTAAGTATTTTATTAATAGTAGGCCTTCCTCCATTATAATATACTCCCTCCGTCCCAAAATAATTGTCCTCATTTGAATTTTTAAAGTCTTAATTTCTCAACTTTGATCTTTAATAATTTTGTTTATGTTATATATTAATTGACGTAAAATGTATGAATTGATTGGTTTTTAAATACATTTTCATTGGTATAATTTTCATCAAGTATTTTATAACACATACAAAAATATTTAAGATCAAAGTTGAGAAATTATGACTCAAAAAAGTCAAATGAGGACAATTATTTTAGGACGGAGGTAGTAGTATGATAACACATGTTATTTTATTAGAATAATCAAATTAGTGTTTAATCATATATGATTATGCAAGTTTCAACCACGTATATAAAAGATGAGAAAACGTAAAAGAAAACAAAAAAAAAAACGTGAAAAAAATGATTTTTTATTGTTGAAATATATATCAAAATGCCCATCTATAAAAAATAATTCAATGCTAGTCTTGACGGTATAATTTGTTTTATCTAACGATTAACAGTTTATAAGATATTTAAATTATAAAAAATTTATGAAATATTAAAATAATTTTAATCTCAGCCATTGATTTATTTTTAAATTGATAGTGAGGATGATTCCCTTCGTATGTAAGAATAATTTGGTATGTAAAATAACATTCATCTAAAAGTATAATTAGTTTGCCAAATACCACTACACAAAAAAAGCTACTTCCTCTGTCCCAAAATTATTGTCCAGTTTGAACTTTCAAAGTCAAATTGGTGCAACTTTGACCGTAAATATATGTATTTTTTTATTATATAATACTTGATGAAAAATCATATCATTGAAAAGTACACTTAAAACTCAATCCATTTATATATTTTGCATCAAATATTATATAACACTCACAAAAATATTTAATGTCAAAGTTGAAGAAAAAAGATTAAAAAAATCAATAGTGGACAATAAATTTAGGACGGAGGGAGCAATATTTTAATCTTTTTCAGCATCAGTAGCAACAACATCACTAGTAACAACACCAACACATGCACCAACAACATCTAGTTTTGCCAAACATGTCCTAAGCGTAATGATGACCACATATGACAGATTGACCATGGTCGTCGTTGACACTTCAACGTTAACTCAATTTTCTTTGTTTGCAGCCTTTTTTCATGATTTATTTTCTAAAGAAGTAAGCAACCGATAGAAAATCGTGAGCACCGTAATGATCTCTATCTATCGTGTTTCGTTGGGTTTTCGGGATTTAAGAATTGAAAGCCTGAACAAGCATAACGACAAATTTTAAAAACTGTATCGATACTACTAACTTCGTCTTCCTCATCAAGGATGTAAAAAAAATTGATCGAAATCAGTTTGTATGAGTTGAGAAGATTAAAGTATGTACAAAGGTTGGGTTTGAAAGTATATATAAAAAAGAAATATTGGGTATTTATAAAGTAAGTTTATTTAATTTTTTAAAGAATTATTTTTATTAAATGATGGCAATGATGAGCCATTTTTTTTTTTTTTTTTTTTTTTTCGCCAAACGAGTCGGTCGATAACACGACAAGTCCTCCCATTTCCACTATGGGACACATCCAAAGAGGGTGAGCGCAGCAAAGGAGACCCGTCTCGTTTGGGGTGACTGAGTCTCATGACCTTGCCATTACGGATGGTCATATAGACTACGACATGACAACATATAAAACTTCAATAGCGCATGCGTGATTTGAACATAGACGATTATTACCCATCAAAGTTACTTACAAATATTGTGTCTATAAATTAACATCACTAGCCGAGTATGCGTGCATAACAACGACGGTTTATACTAACGTTAATTTGCGTGTGCAATCTTTTTTATGTATATACGAATGTGGTGTAAGTGAATATGAAAAAAGTAGTAATTCAAATTGTAAAAGTATTTAAATATTTAATAAGTTGCATTGTCTTTTATAAGTATTTTAGTATAACAACATTAGTCATTTTTTAGTTTTTAAATTTGAAGCAGATATGTTTTTTTTATAAATAAGGATTGTGCCAGCAGTTTGCTATAACCACATGATTATTTTTGCAATTTATTATAGTTTTAAACTTTATGTTTTGGTGTATTCGTGTTGTATGAGTAACAATTAACCGTTTCTTTTAGCATATTGGGCTGAAGTTAAAGCCACTAATAGAGTTAGTATAAGTTGAGAAATAAATTACTACATAGAGTTAGCCTAACTAATAGAGTTAGGAGTAAAATAAAAGAGTGGAAGAAAAAGCAAAACTATATATGTCATATGCATTTACAAAAATAAATGCATCATATTTTTATTTTTATTTTTTTTCTCACTCTTCTCATTGTATTCCTCTCCTAACTGGATGAGCAAGAATGTAGGATGAGTGGTTCTAGGAACCCATATATTGCTTCACAATTGACTTTTTGTGTAGAGACGATATTACATCTGATCAAGCGAGAAGTTGTTGTATTTGACCTTAGTTGAGTATAGAGCACCTGCGATGTAAGTTCAACTTGTGAGATAAATACCAGTAGGACTTGAAAAAAAAAAAATGAAAAACAAAATTATAGAAATAAAAATTTATATTTTCAGTCTTTTGATACTTTTAACTTATCAAACTTTATATTTTTTGCTCCTTACTTTCATTTTTGTAGTTTATAAAAAAGACCAAATTATAAGAATTAAAAAAAAAAAGAAAAAAAAAATAAGTAACGCATGGAGGGGGGGGGGGGGGGGGGGGGGGGAGGATCCGTTTAAGGGGGGTACCAATAACCAATACTATTTGCAATAATTTCATTTACAATCACACGAAAATTTTAATATAATCATTTGTGAATTTAATATAATTACATGTGATTTGTGATTTTATCGTAAAGAATGAATTATATTTGATTTTATCTATGACATCAGTTACATCTTCTTCAAAATCCAGATATGCATATGTTTCTGCAATAAACTGGTTTTCTTTTTCATTCATAACCCGAGTTTCGTCATAAATAATCTGATTTTCATCCTCGATAATCAAACAATCATCCATATCTTAACTTATCTTTTGTTAATTGATAACTTAAAACTTAAATTCTAGAAAAAATAACGCGTGGATGGGGGGAGGATCCATTAAGGGGGGTACCAATAACCAATCCTATCTGCAATAATTTAAGTTACAATCACACGAGAATTTTAATATAATCGTATGTGATTTTAATATATTTACATGTGATTTTACCATAAAGAAAAAATTATTTGTGATTTTATCTATAACATCAGTTACATCTTCTTCAAAATCCAGACATGCATATGTTTCTACAATAAACTGATTTTCCTTTTCATTCATAGCCCAATTTTCGTCATAAATAATTTGATTTTCATCCTCGATAATCAAACTATCATCCATATCTAACTTATCTTTTGTTAATTGATAACTTGAAACTTAAATTCTAGAAAAAACCTAAGATTAATTATTAGTTTTAAAAAATTATGATCAATAAAGAAGATTTAGATTAAATCAACAATCTATTATCTAGCAACAAGAAAAATAAGGGATAGGTAATAAAGATCAATTGTTGGGCCATTTGTCAACATCATCGATTCATGGCTAGTGGCCTCAACACGCCTACTAATTTACTTTTTAATTAATCATTTATAAAAACACGTTTTAAATGTTTTATGTGGCATTTTCATTCTTTTGAAAAGTATGGATAAATAACCCAAACTTATAAAACTCTCTTGAATTTTTTTTGTATTGAGAGAACGAAACTGCAAGTGAAATCTTGAACCATAACATTGATATAATTTTTTCTTCCTTGGATTATTTCTCTAAATTACTTGACATAACCAATAGGATTTTAGATATCAACTATTATTTTTCTAAAAATCGAGATGTCACAACTCTCCTTTCACTTGGATTGTTCGTGTCACAAACTACTATTGTTGTAACTAAAACTATTTTCTAGATTACTCATGGTCATATGTAACTACTCCCCGACTTAGGCTTATATCATGTTTGTATTCTAACATAAAATAGATACTCCATCAATAAGAATTATTTACGTAAGGTACATATTGAAGGGTTGAGGAGGCTATACGGTTTGGTTTCCCGCGTTCAGTAAGGATCCCAAGGTGTGACTGGAGTCACGAGCTAGGGAAACACTTCTGTGGAGTAGCCGGAGTGAATTGTGAAAATTCACTCGGTGTGTGTGTGTGTGTGTGTGTGTGTGTGTGTGTGTGTGTGTGTGTTGAAGTTAAGTTGGTTCATTCATTGGAATGAACCTTCTATTTATAGGGATGGCTATAGGGTTTCGTGCCCTTCCTGGGAGTCCATCAATGTTTCCAGGATTGTACACGTGGTGGATATCCAACCGAGGAGACATGAATAACACGTGGTTTGCTTGTTTTGGTCTCACTGGATGCATGGAATGATCCATGCACGATTGCAGCACTACCTTTAAGCAAATGAGGTCGTGGCACATGTCTGATGGTAGTAACGACCTTGGGAAGGGTTCCTAGTACTGTCATTTCCTAAAAGTGTTTGGCAGGCATGCGATCCTTGTCTGGGAGTTCGTTTCCCACACGTAATATGATAAGTTGTAGCCGTTATTGGGCTTAGTTAGGGCGTGTGGGCCTTAGCCTATTAGGTTGATGATCTTATACCACTAGTACAGATTTGGCCTTTCGTCACACATACCGTATTTCGAATGGTCACACAGCAACATATTTACGTGACTAAATGTACCAGCCTTAAATAAACAACCACACTTGATCCGACTTATGTGACCATTTCGTAAAATATATGTCACACATTTGTGTATATATGTGACCAGAGGGTAACTGGTAAATATATTTCGACATTTTAGTCACTTTTAATTCGAGACGTGTGACGGATACAAATCAGCTCGAAACATTTGTCACACTATAGATATACATATGTGACAAATATATGTCACACAATTGAACAGTGTGACCAAAAAGATATATGGTCACATGAAGTACTTGCGTATGTGGCTAAATTATATAGTCAAGTTTGTCACACATTATATCAACGTGACTGCTATTCTTTGCTGAATAGTTAGCCACATATGAATTTGAAATGTGTGACAACTAAAAACTAAGTTTGAAGCGTTAGTCACGAAATGCATTTAAGAGTGACAAATATATGTCACACACTTGAAGAGTGTGACCAAATGTCATATATGGTCACACTAAACCATAGAAACATGATTAAGTGTAACTAAAATTCGATACATATGGTCACGTAAGTTAATATTTGTGTCTAAAGTTTAGTGTGTATTTGTTTGCCAAATCCTAATGTGTATAGCCACACTTAATTGAAGCACGATCATGTGACTATATGCTTTACAATAGTCACACCATATCACACATGTGTATCTAAATGATGTTTATGGCCACATCATAAGGGTATTAAATGTGACCAATACATTCAAAATAGTCACATTGTGAAATATTCATGTGACTACTATTTATAGCAAAATGTGAAGTCAGTTATCATTAACCTTAATATTAGTCATATTGAGTTTTTGTGTAACTAAATTAAAGATGCTATATATATGGTCACATGAAGTATTTATTTAGGTGTCTAAATCATAGTGTCATATTTTGTCACACATTATTTAAATGTAGCCACAATTTGATATATATGGTCACACATTTCTGATAACTTATGTATACTCTATCTAGTTTGAGTCTAATTTGATATTCACTGCATGAATTGAGTTCAGACTATTAGTCATGACTCTTCATTTGCCCCATTACAATGCTACTAGTTATACTTAGAACTGTTAAGTATATTTAGATGTTGGGATCATTGTGCATATGTTATGGCTTGTATTTTCTTTGTTTCTATACTAACATTTTGCAGGAAAAGCAAAGAAAAAGTTGTTTGGATTGGAATTTGGGTGAATGCTAGTAACTCGGAACTTAATGCTGCTAATGCTAGTAACTCGGAACTTAATGCTGCTAGGCAGAACTTAATGCTGCTAGCCCGTTAGTGAGCCCTCACGTGTGTTGCACGTCAGGGTATTTTCGTCTTTTCACTGTTCCCGACTATAACACACTTCAGCTACCTCCCTTTCACGAAAATCGACAAGGACATTTTTTGCAGATAACAAAACTAAGTCGTGTTTAACACAACAAAATCACACACACATAAACGCTCTATTGTCTTTCAACCCAATATCTCAAACAATACAGTCGGTGCTTAGCAGTCGTGATTCTTCAAAAAACACACGTACCAAGTAATCACATTTACTGATTTTTACTTCATTCAAACAGTATTTTGCATTTTTTTATAACCTTAATCGTTAATGCAGTAACCATGTTTGGTAATCAATTTATTTGCGCTATGGACAATCCTAATGTTTTGGATGAGTTTGTAAGTTAACACCATTATTGATAAGCTTTTATTTCTCTAAGAAAACTAGTTTAATTATTCCTTCCTGTAATTATAGTCCACTGTTGACTTTTGAAGTTTTTAGTTTTTAACTTTGACCTTAAATATTTTTATTTGTGTTATATATTACTTGATGCAAAATATATGAATGGATTAAGTTTTGAATGTATTTTCCATTGGTATAATTTTTATCAACTATTATATAACACAAATAAAAATATATAAGGTCAAATTTGCCAAATGAAGACTTAAAAAGTCACACATTAAGTGTTCACTATGATTTTTTCAAGTCTTTTTTCTTTAACTTTGACTTCAATTTTTTTGTCCGTGTTATATAGTACTTGATGCAAGATATATGAATGAATTAAGTTTTTAGTTGTGTTTTCATTTGTATAATTTTCATTAAGTATTATATAACACAAATAAATATATTTAAGGTCAAAGTTGGTGAAAAAATACTTAGAAAAGTCATAGTGGACACTTAATGTGGGACGGAGGTAGTATTATTCAATTCACAATGGTTGAAAATTTATTTTCATATACAGGAACTGCATAATGATTATGTTCTAGGAGGTTCCTATACTGGCAATGGTTTTATTTTCTTAGTTAACTGTGGGTGGGGGGGGGGGGGTAGATGGAAAGTTCGTGTAAGGAGAGTCTCACAATTTAAGTGTGTTGTTGATGGAGCAAGGTGGAATGATTTTGTCATTCACAACATCTCCTGTTCTGATGTTGAGTACATACATTTTGTTGAAGAGGGTGAGGATGTGTTTTATATAACTTGCTATGGTGAGGATGGGTTGGAGTTTCACAATTATGAACCCGAGAGTGCCCCATTTTGGAGATGTTTAGTGCCTGTGACAGACACATCTCTGCTTATGCAGTCATTTGAGGAAGACTTTATGAGATATCTGGATGGTCCAACCCCTACTAATTCGGTCGTGGTTTCCACTAACACGACTGACTACAATGTTAGCGTGGCCAATGATCATCTCTATGGTTGATACGTCCACTCCTTCTTCTATGGCGGTGGTTGGTTGACACTCGTTCGAGACTTGAATATGAAGGCTGGTCAGTGGATGGTTTTTACTCAGGTTGACCCGGGCCAGGAATTTAATGTGATGTTGTTTGAACCTGATCGAGGGGCCATCACAACTGTGGAGACATACAGCACCAATAATGCCATGAATGCCTTGTGTCACCAACCACATGACTATGGTATTTTTTGCTTTATTAGCTTTAACTACATCAAGTATATGATATCTTTGTAACATTTTGGATTATCTATAACTTACTCATTTTATATTATTAAATTCAGATTTTGAAGCCGGACGGATGAACTGGATGTGCAAATGGTCGTTTCATACTGTCCACGACCAAGAAGATAGGGCATTCTACCGACCACTAACTGCATGCTTCTGGAGAGATGGACGACTAGTAAGTGTCTTGAAAACTTTGATAATTTGTCAAATTCTTATGCTACAATTTCAATGAGATTACAAACTAAAAACTATCAATCTGTAGCAGTTGTAACTTTGTACATTTTGTAATAGACTATACCATTAAAAATTGTGCACAAGTACAAATTGTATGGGTACTCTGTCGCTGTTGTGAAGCACCAAATGATACAAAAAGTGTTCCAAGTACGTGAGAGAACAGTGGTGGTACCTGGTCGAGGGAAGGTGAGGAGGAAGGTGTTTATTGTTTCATGCTATGGTTTCAGGGAGTTGAGACAGGAAGCCGACTTTGGTGCAGCTGCAAGGGTCATGATGTTGTCGTTTTAGTATAGGTTTGTTTTACCAAAGAAATGCTTAGGAAAGTATTTCCCCGGGTCGTTCTCCCAACGAAGGTGTGAATGGAATTTCGAATTTCTGATTCGTGAAACGTGTCGTGAAAGTGGTAAAAAGTGATTTTGATGAAATTATACTAATGAACAAGTAAATGAAGCACAAATAATCACATAAACACGTATTTCAAGTAATTAAACTAAAAACGTAACATAGAATCGAAAACGTAAGCTTAAACGTAAACATAAAATTTTGAGAAAAAGAAAAATATTTTTTTGACTATTTATTTATTTTTTATGAATTAAAACTATTTAATAATTAAAAGAAAATGCAAATAAGGTGAGAAAAATGAAAATTAAATTTTGAAAATTATAAAATAACTAAAAAGTAATTTTAAAACTAAAAACTATTTTTTTTGGATTTTTGTGTAATTTTTGGAAATTAAAAACTATTTAATCTAATTAAAAAATTTAAATTAAATTCAAAATTAATGGGAAAAATGCAAAATAAATTTCTAAAAATCTAAAATAACTGAAAATAAATTTCTAAAATATTTTTGGATTTTTCTTGGATTTTTCAGATTTTTTTGGATTTTTTTAGTAATTAAAAAAATATTAAATTTTGAATAAAAATGAAAATAAAATAAAAAAAATAGTAAATGAACTCAGAAAAATTTAAAAAAATTACAAAAAATCTAAAATATTAAAATAAGCTTGGGAAAAATTTTTGAAACTAAAATAAGCTAGAAAAGTGCTTATAAGCTGAAAAATGCTTATTTGGAGTGCTTATTAATAAGCACTCCTTGACCAGAGTTGACCAAAGTTTGACCAATTGTATTTATGATAAAATTAAGCTCAAATAAGCTGATGGAGGACAAGTTTGAACTCAGAAACACAGATAACGCACAAAACAGATGGAAAAAGCACTACAGTGATAAGCAATAAGCTAACAGATAAGCTGATGATCCCAAAGCAGAGAAATAAGCTACTAAATGTACAGGAGAACTTATATGAGCAATGAATCTCAGATTTCAATCACCAAACCTAACTTGCAGTCCTATATATGAAATAAGAAACTTTGCTAGAACCTTTCAACTATTCAAGCTTAATAAGCTGTTGAGTCAGGCTTAAGAAAGTGAACTTAGGGGGGCAAAAGCTTCACTACACTACTGGGGTCCTAGAAAACCAATAATAACTAAGTTTAACACCTAATTGAACCTTCAATGTGACCCTAGATCAGAAACTGATTTATCTGCTCTTAATGATGAACAGGTTCAAACAAGCAATTTGCAGGCTAGATTTAAATGATCAAATAAAATTGAGAATGCTTGAATACTGATTTATTATAAAGTTTGGACTAAAAATTTTACTCAAAAACCATATCAAACATTTTGAACACCATTTGAGCCCATAAAATTCCTCATGAAATCTGTTGGTTTGGACAAGTTTTACCCAAGTTTGACTTTTCTAGAGCACTATTGTTTTGACTAAATTGGATTTCTCCTGATCAAGACTCAACCTATATGCAATATTAAACTAATTTAGAGTGTAATTATCCTAAATGTAACTAATTTCTATCAACGAGCAGAGTTGTAGCAGCAACAGTAACTGAATGGTACACAACGCGACTAGATATATGATTTTGACTATTCTAAGGTAAAAACTATGGAATTTCTGCTACTACTACTCTAGATGCACCTATGTGAGTTATAGAAACTAATTCTAAAACCTGAATCCACCACAACTCAAGAATACTAGATAATCCAAACACCCCTTAACAGATGAGGTAACACTACAACTTTTGCTTTATAAGCTACTACCACTGAATTTATGACTTGAATAGATCACCTAGACAAAATTAAAGCTACATGAATACTAATGATACAGTACCAACAACAGGAACACTACAATGCAATTAGGACAATATGAAGGCAGATGTAAAAATGAACTATCAAACCACAAAGCAAAATTAGATAATGATCAGATATGCTATATTGAATCAGAAACACAGATCTGAATTACCAATCTCAACAGAAATATAAAAGCACAGATCAATGAAACAGTAACTTACTTATTCAAATTATACTGAGAACTAAATTAATATCAAGCTAAATACTGATGCAATTATTGAATCAAAACAGAAATAAGCCATAACTAACGGATCTAAACTACTAATCTAAATTAAGGTTTGAAAAGTTAAAATAGAAAACTTACGAAACACCTCTCAGCTAAACAGAGAGGTGTATCCCACACAGCCTGTCTTTGGACAGGCCAAGAGCTCCAAATGACTGTCTATAACTCCAATATGCTTCAGCTTATTTCAAATAAGCTCACAGTAGATTTAACTTGACTTTGTGTATTTTTGGAAATTGATTTAATGACAAAATAAGTTCACAGTAAGCTTGTAGGAGAGCTTATGTAAACTTATACAAAACAGAATAAGCTTGTTTGAAACTTAAATTCAGAATTGAAACAATATTTTTTTTTATTTTTCTGATTTTCTTAATTTTTTTTTTGATTTTCTTTTGATTTTTTTATATAACTAAAAGCAGAAATGTAAAACAGGGATTTAAGTAAACTACTACAACTGATTTAAACAAACAATAAGTAGATGAAGAATTTAAGCTAAACAGAAATTTAAAACAAGGGACTGAAAATAAGACTTGAATTATATTAATAATGAAATTTTAGTACAAGGCTTTGGAATGAAAAATTACAATAAAGACTGAAATTAAGTGCTGAAAATTAAAATGACAAGAATTAAAATTGGTCAAAATCTTTCTAATAACATGAAAAATTGGACACCTTCCAATAAGTGAGGAGGGGGGCTTATATAGCTGAGCTGAGGAGAGCTTGGTGAAACTTCTAGGTTGTCCAAGTCATCCATCCTCATGATAGTGTGTTTGTTTGAGTCCCTCCACAGCCGTTTGATATCCCTTGCTCACCACTATGTTGATTTCGACCCTTGGATCAAATTTCACCTTATGATTCACTTTCATACGGATCCGTGACCTGGCACCTATCTGACATGTCAGGTGCCTTCTAGAACATGTATTAAATTCCAAATAAACCCTTAATTGCGGTGAAAATGGTTGGGTGAATCTAGGGTTCATGATGTAACAGTAAATCTGGGATTGGGGGTTTAATTTGGGGGGCGGGTAAATTGTATTTTGGGTGTTTTATTATAAGTGAAGTGTGGGTTGACCGGGGTAAAAGGTTTGACTCCGGGTATAAGTGGTGGATTGGATCGGGTCTAAAATAAAGGGGTATGGGCTGTTTGGTGGAATGGGCTAGCAGGTGTGGTAAGGGTTGGATGGGCTTGTGGACCAGGTTATATGTATTAGTATTTTAGGTTTACTAAATTTAATAAGGACCATAGTTGTAATTTTAAAATTCATAGGGACCAAATCAGTAAATCATCAAAAGTATCTCCAAAGGGCTTATTTTGTTATTCTCTGAATTATCAAGGACCAGTTTTGACTTTTCTTTGACTTATTTCTTCAAGGGACTAAATTTGAAAATATCCGAAAGCTGAGGGACTGAAATCGCCAAATACTCAAACTTTGCCCAGGGACTATTTTTGCAACTTCGTTAATCTCTGAGGACTTCTAATGACATTTTAAGCTTTCTTTGATCATTTTGCTTCCCCGGCTTTGGCTTTTGACCTTTTTCCAATCTCGTGCTCGTTTTTGTCGGTTTTGTCGTGTTTTTGTTCATTTTTCACATATCCGTACCTGCACATACACAAATACAAAAACATACGTTCTCTTGGCATTTTTGGTTAGTATTTGGTGTATTTGGTCTGATTTTGGGTCTAAAAAGGATGAGTGATTAAGCACTCATCAGGTCCGCTTCTTTTTAACAGATGACACAAACAGGTCCCAAAGAGTCTTAAGGTTTGATGTGTGTTTGATGGTTGTTGATGGTTTTATGTTTGTTTATGGGTGAAACAATGTTTGAAAGTTTTTATAAGTTGGATAAACTTTTTTGTAAGTATCTGATGTATGATAAACCAAATGGGTTTGTCACTAGACAATGGTATGTAATTAGCTAATGTAGGATGAACCATATGGGTTTATCCGTAGACAATATTCTGTAGTAAACTATGTAGGTTGACATTATTGTACGAAAGCGGCTTATACGGCCTTATAACTAGTTAATTGGGGATTTAAACCCTTAAGTGTAAATGTTACTAATCCACCCCTGCACTCTCATATCTAGTAGTACAAACCCACATGCAGTAATATTTTCTTAGCAGCAGAAACCTTTTTTTTTTTTTTTTTTTTTTTGAATAGAGCAGAAACTTTTGATTAACATAATACAAAATATATCCTAAGTTCTTGTTAATGAACACAACAATCAAAATATTGTAACAATTAAGTGTAAATGTTACCAATCCACCCCTACACTCTCATATCCAGCAGTACAAACCCACCTGCAGTAACGTTTTCTTAGCAGTAGAAACTTTTGATTTTTTTTTTAACAGAGCAGAAACTTTTGACTAACATAATACAAAATATATCACAATTTCTTGTTAATGAACACAACAATCAAAATATTATAACAATTAAGTGTAAATGTTACCAATCCACCTCTGCACTCTCATATCCAGCAGTACAAACCCACTTGCAGTAACGTTTTCTTAGCAGCAGAAACTTTTGATTTTGATTTTTTTTTTCTTTTCTTTTTTTTTTTGAACAGAGCAGAAACTTTTGATTAACATAATACAAAATATATCCCAAGTTCTTGTTAATGAACACAACAATCAAAATATTGTAACAATTAATGAAAAAATTTAGCAATGACAAAGTACGGGAATTAAAATTAAACATATTCTATTAAAACTTGAAATGAAAAATTACAAAATACTGGTAACAAAAGGTACACATTCTAAAAATCTACTAATCTAAAAGGATTACAACATGTTTATTCATAAAGTCAAATAAAGTAGTACAAAAGAATTACAAGGTTTATTCATATTACTTCCTAACTCAATTAATACATTTTCTTTTTACCCTTCCCTTTTGAACAAACTTTGGGCATTTTTGGTTCCCATGGTTTTATACCCTTGTCTTCACAAGTCTTAGCATTGGGCAGGCCTAGCATCTGAACCCTCTCATCAAAAAGCTCTTTGGCAGTCTTTTTTGGTGTTTTAACCTTCCTAGCATCTTTCTTTTTTGTGCCAGATCCAGAATATCCCTTTGAAAAGTAGTCTGCCCATGTATTTGGAGGACCTTCAGAACTGCTTGATATGTGAAATGAACTTGAGTCACTTGAGTCACTGCTGTCAATTTTAATGATTTCTGCAAAAATAAAAAATAAAAAATAAAAAATAAAAAATAAAAAATAAATAAATTAAAATTAAAATTAAAAAAATATATATAGTGTAAATGAAATAAAAGATAATGTTGCAATTCAGTGTGTGTTTGAAACAACCTTTGTTCTTGGAACTCCAATGGCCACATTACATGGTGGATGGTTGGTTTTAGATCATAAAAAAGAATGGAATGCAATAAACCAACATACTTAACTATTCTAAGTTCCCGCTACTGCTCCTTTTGTCGTTTCAACTCCCTTTGAGCAAAGGACTGCACCAGCCACATTGCTAGATTGTTGAAAAAAAAGGAACAGTATGGGAACTGAGAATGGAAAGGTCTGTTGAAACAACCATTGTGCTGATCTCTTGTTGTTTGCAGACATTGTTTATGAATACTTCCTGCAGGTTTTTGTTTAGAGATTTGAGAACCTAGGATTTGTGATTTGAGATACACATGGAAACGAGTATAAAAATGGGATATGGGAAAACCAAAAGACCTATGTTTAATGCAGGAAAGGATTGATGTTTCCCACAGGTGGCTTGAACCTTTTCAACATCTTCAGGCCAATCATGATCCATTAGGAAGAGCATTTTCCAAGGATTAATGCTTATAATTCTTGACAGAACTATATACATATTAGTCACCAACAAAGACTGGCCACAATGGAACATGATTGACTTGAAGAAATCTACAAAATTTCATAATCTTTGGGCATTTTTGGTTCCCATGGTGCCTGATCCAAATATCCCTTTGGAAAGTAGTCTGACCATGGATTTGGAGGACCTTCAGAACTGTTTGATATGTGAAATGAACTTGAGTCACTGCTGTCAATGTATGATTTCTGCAAAAAAAAAATTAATTTAAAAAAATATAGTGTAAATGAAATAAAAGATAATGTTGCAATTCAGGGTGTGTTTGAAACAATCTTTGTTCTTGGAACTCCAATGGCCACATTACTTGGTGGATGGTTGGTTTTTGATCATAAAAAAGAATGGAATGCAATAAAACAACATACGTAACCCTTATCAGTTCCAGCTACAGCTCCTTTTGTCGTTTAAATTCCCTTTGAGCAAAGGACTGCACCAGCCGCATTGCTAGATTGTTGAAAAAACAAAATGAACTGTATGGGAATTGAGAATGGAAAGGTATGTTGAAATCGGCACACAGGTTGAGTAAAGAATAGATACAAATGTTGAGTAAAGAATAGAGTCTAAGTAACATCACTCATCTTGAATGTGATAATGAACTAGTGTGGCATGTCATGAACAATACACACTTTAACATTATCGTATTGAAGATGTCTCAATTATCAGGCCAGATCCATCTAACGTTGCAGAAAGGTTCCATTGCTTTGTTTTTTGGACACCGTCTAATAACGGTAGTGTGCTTGATCTTGATCACGCTTTGGCACTTTCAAGAATATATCTTATTGAAAGAGCCAAAACTGGTGATCAAGATCAACCACACAAACAGTAGTAGATGTTTTCCAATTTAAGCAAGGGAATAAATCTACAACGTTAGATAGATCTTGCCTGATAATTGAGCTTTAAGTTATTAGAAAACAGATTCTTACTATCATTTATATTGATCCCTTAGATGTGACGAACATACATATTAATTATGTAGATTCTACGACATTAGAGAACTAATTGTGCATGAATGAAATCATATAAAATTTATATTAACAATGCAATGAACTACCATCCTTTCTACCCTAGCCAACAACAACTTATTATTCAGCCTTGAATCTCTAACCTACCAACATGCTGGAAGACGAATACGCTAAATTCAAGCATCGAACCTACAAATTATACTTGATAATTGTTTCTGTATTTTGACAAAGAGCAAAGACGAATCAACATGGATGAAAAACACCAAAACAAGTTTATGTTCATACTTGAAAGTGGTGTCTGTTCACCCATGTTGATACTTCTTCTATCTTTGATACTTGGATGTTTTAGCCTAAATATTCGCACA
Source organism: Artemisia argyi (assembly GCA_030686995.1). Classification (NCBI taxonomy): domain Eukaryota; kingdom Viridiplantae; phylum Streptophyta; class Magnoliopsida; order Asterales; family Asteraceae; genus Artemisia; species Artemisia argyi. The sequence continues at coordinate 82,520,388 of CM060684.1, read as the reverse complement.
CACATCCGCCACTTTTCTTCCTTATTCTCTCAAAAAAAATGTAACATAATTCTTATACCATATAGTCAACCTAAGCCTAAGATAAAATAAGCTAATCCAAGCAAACCTTAATATATCTTTTGCTCTAATTATTCACAAAAACAACACAACATGTTCTTTCTTATTCTATCAATACAAATGCAACGCAATTCTTATAACAGATAATCAACCTAAGCCTAAGAATAAATAGCTCTAAGGGGGTATTTACATTATATTAATGTGATCTTATCAGCCTTTTGAGATTTGGGATTAAAACCCTAGATCCGAGTGAGTTGTAACTATGAGTGTGAGAGAGAAAGAGAGGATTATGTTGAAGTGTTTGAAGTGTGTTTGATAAGTTTGTATATATTATAAGTTTAAAAGTGAAGTGTGTTTGATACTCTTGGTAGGGGTAATTTATTTATATTATATACGGCTCGGTTCGGTTAACCACAGATATCTAAAAGTAAAAACCGAAACCAAATGCTTGGTTTATCGGTTTCTCGGGTTATTTGAACCAAGGTTTTCAAGATCGGGATCCTACCCAGGTTCGTTTTTGTCTTTGCAAGATCATGATCGTAAGATCGGATCGGGATCTTAAGATCCTACTATAATGTCATTTTCTTAATAGTATTGTAATATTATACAAATTTACAAATTATTATATACCATAAACACAAAATTATCATATATCATAGTTTTATAATATCATTTTCTTAAGATCTTATGGTCAAGATCGAGATCCTATAAGATCTTAAGCTTTCAAAGATCCTATGTAAGATCCGGATCGTTTTTGCTTCCTAGTATCGTAAAATCGTAAGATCCTAAGATCAGGATCGGGATCCTGAAAACCATGATTTAAACACCCCTAATGCTAATTGGTAGGGGGTTAATTATAGGGGGTGAAGAATGGGAAAGGTAATGAAAAAATATGCTTTGGTAAAGCATAATGCAATGACCCATTACCCAATAGTGTGTTACCCATTTTCGATCACCAAGAATGTATTGGTCGATAACATGACACTATAAGTCACTTTTAAAATTTCGAATTTAGCAAAACTAAATAAGTTGTAGCTTATTTGGTTTAAAGGGTAAAATATCATAACGGTTTAAACCGTTTTCGTTCGTTTTTTCTTGCTTTCTTGATTTTGACCGTTTTTGTACGTCTGGGACCATTTTTGTCCATTGTCTGACATTTTCTTTAAAAAATCGTATGAAGGCATACAAAATGTACGAAAGCGAACACAACTTAGCAAAACAAAGAAAAAAGGATAAGGACGTGTGAAAACGAAAAAGTCGTACAAAAATGTACGAGAACGTAGCAAACGTTTCATAACGTTTTAATACGGAGGAAAACGTTCATAAAAGCTTGAATTGTATTTGAAGTTATTAAAGGCGGTCATGCATATGGGTTGCACCGGCTTGGTAGGTGTTTAGTGTGAAGGTTATATGAATTGTATTTGAAGTTATTAAAGGCGGTCATGCATATGGGTTGCACCAGCTTGGTAAAAGTATACCGTTTGTCATAAACACTAAGAAGCAAGTATTCAGGGACCTCCCGATCATGTTATCCAGGATATAGAAAGTTTGAACTCGGCTTGAGCTTGACTCGAAAAGCTCAATTTATTTTGTTTTCTTACACAAATTAAAATTGTAATGTAACCTAAGAATTGAAAACTCAACAATAACTCGAGTCGAACTTATATAAGGTTAAGCTCAACTCATTAAACATTTCGAGTTCATTTGATATATATAGGCTTGAGCTTGAGCTCAAAGCTCGATAAGAATTAGCTCGAACTAACACTAGTTGACTTGAGCTCGGCTCATTTATGCCATTAAGAAAAAATTAAAGTTTAGCTCGAGCTTGGCTCGTAATATATCTATTTTGAGCTCGTTAATAAGCTTTTTATCGAGCTTGTTAATAAGTTCACCTATAATACAAATGCATAACATTTTATACATGTTTAATATGTAAAATATCATAGTGTCATTTAGGCTCGTGAGCCAAATCAAGTTTTTTATGCAAAACTCAGGCTCGAGCCCGATTGATAGATGAGTTGCAACTTAGGCTCGAGCTCGAGCTCGTTTAAGCTCGGCTCATTCAAGCTTTTTACTAATATGATCCTGAGTTTTTCACAATCGGCTAGGCTCATTTCCGCTTCTAATATAAACAAAGATTAAGGTATTTCATGTGTTATAAAACTAGTTGATTTATAAATAAAATGTATAAATTAAATTAGATTTCCCTCTCATATTTTCAGTTGTCCCGCTCTAAGTTTTCTCAAAAAATCAAATTATCCCCTCCATCCAACAATTTGAAAACCAAAAAAATAAATAAACCACCATCATACTCCCCAAATCAATTTCCCATTAGATTTCCCTCTCACATTTTCAGTTGTCCCGCTCTAAGTTTTCTCCAAAAATCAAATTATCCCTCAATACATCAATTTGAAAACCGAACAAAATAAACCACCATCATAATCCCCAAATCAATTCCCCCCCCCCCCCCCCCCCACAACAAAACCAATTATCCCCCAAATCAGTTAATCCACAAAAAACTACACACCTTTAATCAATTATTCCAGATATTGCCGGTTTACAAACCTACAACACCATGAAAAAACACTAGTCTTGAATCTAATTATTATTTTTTTATCATCAAAGATCATACATAAAGATGATTAAATACACCTCAAAAAAATACCGGATCTGGGAGAAACCAAACACACGCCACCAAGGTTTGAGTTTTATTGGTAAGATTTATCTTTTGATTTTTGTTCCTTTTTTGGGGTTTTTAATTTCGTTGATTTTGGGGGTTTTAATTAACTATTATGTTTTCTTGAAATTAGGGTTCAATTCGTTTCATCCTTTAAGAAAGAATGATTAATGGAATGCGCTACCTGAAGCTCGGGGTATATGCTAACTCGGCGGATTGATACCAGTGGTGCTCGAATTGAAACAATCATTATCATTAATGGAATGCGCTACCTAAAGATACAACATATTAATTTTTGGTCAGTTATTTTATTTGTTAGAGAAAAGTATATAGTAATACTGTCAATACCTTTGGGCAGGTCAAGACAGATGGCGGTCTAAATGCTTCAATTCGGCTTCCTTTGTGGCAAAAGCCAATCCTCTAAATCGTGTTCCCCATAAATGAAAGAGTGAACTTCACCATGCACTTTGCAATATGTTGTCAAACATTTTTGCACCACTTGAAGATGGTGGAAAGGGTAACTGGCCTCCACCTGGTGTACACCCCGCACTTAACTTATGGTATGAAGCAGTTGCACGCATAAAAGTGCAACTCATGCATTGGACAGATAAATATTGCAAACATATAGCTGTAAGTAAATGACCGCATCTTTTTATAATATAGAGTTTGCACTGCTTCTTTGCATAACCTTACTTGGTTCTCCTCGTATATTGAAATTATAACGTTTTCTTCTTGTTTCACCATGTTAGGTTGCTTATGCTTTGGTGACTTTGCTTCTCTGTCTTGGTGATCCTGTCATATTTCTCAATAACTTTGGTCCTCATATGGATCAACTGTACAAGCATCTTCGGGTAACATTAATTAGTTTAACTCGTTGTCTAGAGATACATTTAAACAACACTATTTACAACCTTGTTTTGACCTTTTTCTATCATTGTGCTTCATTGGCAGCTCATGACATTGGCCATTATGTTCCAAAAGCAAAAGCTGCAATTGAGTCCATATTAAGGTCATGCAATCGAGCTTATAGTTTGGCTATTTTCACGTCTTCAACAGCCCACATATGGACTACTTTATCTGGCAGTGGGGAGATGATGTTCGAGTACTTGGCCGTCCCTGTTGTGAAAGGGAAAAATAGTGAGCTGGAGAAGTTTGCTGGTGGGCTTTATACTACTAGTGTGGAGGTATCTGTATGTATTATAGATTGACCTATAAATGTATTATAGATTGACCTATAAATGTAATCCATGCTTCAGGAAGTCGAGAAGGATGTGAAAGCTAAGACAAAAGGGGAGGTCGGAGCTGCGAAGACACTTTGTTCTCCATTTGACCAGCTTGAACTGCATGAAGGTATTTTTTAATTAGAGGCTTTTCTAATTCTATTTGCGATACCCGTTAAATTTATACAGATTAATAACACTAAACTGTCTGCTCGTTTTGTTCTACAACTGTAGCAAAATTGGTATTTGAAAGCAGATGACACATCAGACCGCTTTTCCGTCGGCTCTTGGTAAAATTATTCTTATCTCTTAAATGCAAGCACATGCACATACACATACAAATCAAACACAGTCATCGATGGCAAGAAAGGATATTGTATGTTCTTCTAACTTTTGTCATTTCTGCTTAAAAGAGATGGAGAATATCCAGATGATGAGATTAGTACAAAAGTTAGTACTACTAGTATAAAGTGTGGACTGCTCAGAGATTAAGACTGCTCGAAGTTAATACTGCTAATGTATTAGTTACAACTGCTAGTTATAAGTTAGTAGTGTTGTTTCATATAGTTAGTATTGCTTGTATAGTATGATATGTATTAGTTATTTATGAAAAAGATTATAGATACTTAGGAAAGTATTGTAAGCCGACTAGGACTCCTTGGTGTATAAAAGGAGGTCCTAGGGTATAGAGTTATATACGAATTTTATATTTACAATTTTATTGTATTTGAATTTATTTTGAAATATATTTGAATTTGTTTCGATATATATTGATTTGTTAAATGTGACTAAAAGATGTATATAGTCACACTTATTATCAGTTTTGATCACTATTTGCTTTATTCGTTGTGTAACTAAATATTACAGAAGGCCACACAAACATAAAATTCACGTGGCCATTGGATGATCTATAGTCACACAAATACACATTTCTTCACTTTAAACAGTATACGACCACACTTATTAACACTTTTGGCCACTGTTTCTTAAATTGTATGTGACTATATACCCAAAACAAACATGCTTTGTGTGACTAAATATTACAAAAGGCCACACAAACATAAAAGTCACGTGGCCATTGGATGATCACTAGTCACACAAAATACACATTTCTTCACTTTAAACAGCATATGGTCACACTTATTAACACTTTTGGCCACTGTTTGCTTAATGGTATGTGACTAAATACCTAAAACAAACATGCTTTGTGTGACTAAATATTACAAAAGGCCACACAAACATAAAATTCATGTGGCCATTGGATGATCAATAGTCACACAAAATACACATTTCTTCACTTTAAACAACATATGATCACACTTATTAACACTTTTTGCCACTATTTGCTTAATGGTATGTGACTAAATACCCAAAACAACCATGCTTTGTGTGACTAAATATTACAGAAGGCCACACAAACATAAAATTCTCGTGGCCATTGGATGATCAATAGTCACACAAAGTACACATTTCTTCACTTTAAACAGCATATGGTCACACTTATTAACACGTTTGGCCACTTTGTGTTAAATTGTATGTGACTAACTCCAAAAAAACAACACTCATTGTGTGACTAAATCATCACAAACGTCACATTTATTGTATATTCATGTGGCCACAAGATGGGAAATAGTCACACAAAATACACATTTACTTGAATATATCGTCTCAAATGTCACATATATTATATATTTATGTGGCCAAAGGTTGAAAAATAGTTACTCTCAAAAAACATTCGCGCGACTATAAAGTGTTTACGGTCACTGATAATGACTAATCCAACAAAACTTGTGCCTAATTTGTCACACATATTCGGGGTTTTGGTCACTCTTTTCCGATGGAAAAGGCCACAAACTCAACAATGTGACCATATGCCACCTACGGTGGCGGGACCTATGGTGACACACAACAAAAAAAACGTGTGTGACTATATGCATATCGTCACATATTTTTGGTGTGACCAATACAACTTTTTGTACCAGTGTACGCTATATACACTATCAAGTCCTCCTAGTTCATTAGCGTATTTGACTGTTCATGGAAATGCGATGATGGACTCATGCTAAAGTGATGAGACATCCTGGAGATTTTGTTGGCATATCTTAATATGCCCATGAAGTTTTCTTATTTTGTTCTTCCTGGGAATGTAGGATACCAGGGTTATTAAGTGTTTGAGGAATATTTTCATTTCCAAGACTGCCATGTTCTGCATGTGTAGTCTTTTCAATGTGATATTCTGAGAGGAGTTACTGCAAAGATTGAATGGTTATAAGTGTTTCTTATCCCAGGCTTTACCTTGCTTCAAATGTTCACATGGCTTGAGATTCTGTCTTAGCCGTAAACAATCTATCTCTTAGTTATTTCAAAGTCCTCTTGACTGTAAGCTACGAGTCAGCAATTTTTGTTGTTTAGTATCCATAGCTTAGGAATGTGTATCCGTTCGTGCGAAGCTTAATGTGATGTGTCCGTGAAACTTATGTTTGTTATATTATTATTGATTTTAATATTAATCCAACTCTTTATGATTCTATTCTTAGTCTATGTGCTTGTGATGAATTTATTAAATTATTTAATAGTCTTTATTTTTCTTGAAACAAGATTTTACTTTCTATCCATGTTTTTGGTGATTTTATTTGGGCCTTTGGCAGAAGAGATATTTTTTAGAATGTGTCTAATGAAAGTAGGAGATTGAAAATTGAATGGTTAATTTTGTTTAGTGCGGATGGTTTGATGTTTCTGGATTATATTCGTTTGGAATCTGCTGCCTCTTTGAGATTTTATTCGGTTGATACCTACCCATCTTTCTTGGGCAATGGGACCCATCTGCCAACTAGTATTATGAAGGGCTATTTTAGACTAGTGACCATGGTCACTAAGTTGAAAACCATTTTCACCTTACACATCAGCGCCACATCAGCTTTCACTCTCCTCACATTTACCCCCACTCAGTCACTTATTTGTAGACATAGTCACCTTAACCTCACCCTTCATTAAATACCCAATTTATACAAATCTACCCCACTAAATACCTCCACACACTCACAAACTAAATAAAAAACAATAAAACAAAACAAATGACCTCACTTTACACCGAGTATAACTCGGTGAACTGATCACCATAAGTTGCTTTGGTTTGTGTGATTCATGCGCGAGAATTTGGAAGGGCATGGGATGACTACATGAGTTTGAAAGTCATTAAGGCAAAGTCACGCCCTTTGTCTTCAGCCTTAATAAAAAACCAAGTGTATTGGAAATGTCGTATGTAAGTTGTTTGTCAAGTAATTTCAAGAGTAAATTGTGAAAATCGTCTTTTATGGTCTGGTTAAATTGCAGGCATAGATACAAGATTTGATAAACTGGAAATTGAAAGCGCGGTCACTATAAAACCTTTAGTGTGCAATTGGAATAAGCTTAATGGTGACCACATATGACCGTGCTTGATTTTTTTTTCTTTAAAACTTTTCACATGATCAAACTAGCTTAATGGTGGCTGTGGTCACCACTTACTTTCTAAAGAAGTAAGAGACCACTAGACGATTATGAGCAACGTAATGATCTTTATTTATCGTGTTTTGTTGGGTTTTTGGGATTAGAGAAGTGAAGGTTTGGACAAGAATAGCAGCAACTTTTCAAAACTTTAGATCGATACTACTAACTTCGTCTTCCTCATCCGAGTACGTAATTTTTTTTCTCGGAATCCATTTGTTTGAGTTGAAAAGATTTATATTTAAAGATTTATTTGAGTTGAGAAGATTGGAGTATGTATATAAAGATTGAGTTTGAAAGTGTGAATAAAAAGGAAGAAATATTGGGATATTCATAAAGTAAGCATATTTAATAAAAAGGAAGAAATATTGGGATATTTATAAAGTAAGCTTATTTAATTTTACAAAGAATTCTTTTTTGTTAAATGTTGCCAACGGTTAAAAATTAAGGCATTAGGAGAATTTTTTGCTAAACGCGATAACGCCTCATTTTTCCATTATGGATAGCATCTAAAGAGAAGTAGTATAATTTAGAACTTGACCAATTTTGCATATCAAGATCGCCAAAATGAGCTTTGCATTGGGAAAATTTGGAGTAATCGAGGGCGTAGCAAAGGAGATGTGTCTCCCTTGAGTGATTGAGTCTTATGACTTTGTCATTACAGATGGTCTTTTAGTCTACGACATGACAACATATAAAACTTCTTATTGCACGTGTGATCTCAACATAGACAATATTACGCATCAAAGTTACTTTCAAAGATTGTGTATGTACATTAAGATCACTAGACGATTACGTGCAGATAGCAGCGACGGTGTATATTAACACTAATTTCCGTGTGAAATCTTTTTATATATATGGGTGTGGTGTAAGAGAGAGTGGAGAATGTTAGGGCATCCAATATGGGAAGTGATTTGCACACTTTCAAAAATGATTGGCACACTCAAATTTTGAGTGTGTTGACATTTATACCCTTACATTGTTTGGACTTATTCTTGTCCCGTAAGGGTATAAATGTCAACACACTCACATTTTGAGTGTGCCAATCATTTTTGAGTGTGTGCAAATCACCTCCCATCCAATATGGATGAACTTATTAAAGGTTTATAAAATTGCCATATCTTATAATGTCATCAATTTATAAAACTTTTCATATTTTGAACCTATTCCTATTATGAATAAAGCTTTTGATGTTTATAAATTGGTTCAACTTTTAAATGCCATTTATTATTTAGTTAAAAAAAAAAAAAAAAAAAAAAAAAGACAATAAACATTTCTTGGACCTCTCCAAGATCCTAGACTTTTTCATACCACCTAGAGATGAAATGGTTCCTCACTATAGTATAATTTTTTTAAACATCTTCATAAGTGTTTAGACCTATTCTTAAACATCCATTATGGATGATTTTAGTTATTTAAATTATACGAGTAATTAAGTATTTAAATATTTAAATATTTAATTAGTTGCATTATCTTTTATAAGTAGATGTATCTTAGTCTAACGATATTATTCATTTTTAAGTTTTTATCTTTTAAGCGAATGTGTTTTTTTATAGATAAGGTTGCGCCTGCAATTTTCTTTAACCACATGATTATTTTTGTGATTTACTCTAGTTTTAATCTTAAAGTATGTTTTGGTGTATTAGGGTTGTTAGAGTAACAATTAACCATTTTTTTAGCATATTGGGGCTGAAGTTAAGCCTCCAACAAATAGAGTTAGGAACAATTGAGGAATAAATAAAATAAATAAAGTGAAAAGAATAATAACGATCCCATATTTCGGATATACTTACAAAGATAGATGTATCACATTTTAATATTTTTTCTTTTATTTAAAATACGTGACTAAAAATATTTTTCACTTTTTTTGTTTATTTTCTCTCATTGAATCTCTTCCAATAACCATCATATATGTCTACATGTCTACTTTACTTCGTAAGCGACTACAAGAGTGTATTTGGTAGTCACCACATCAATGTGCACATATTTAGGGTGACGAAGAATGTAGGATGAACGGTTCTAGGAACATATATATCGCTTCACAATTGACTTTTTGTGTGGAGATGATATTACATCTGATTAAGCAAGAAGTTGATGTAATTAACTGTATTTGAGTACAGAGGACCAACGATGTAACTTCAACTTGTGAGAAAAATACTAGTATGACTTGAAAAAATAAAATTATAAAAATAACACTTTATATTTTCTGTTCTTTAATACTTTTAACTTATCAAACTTTATATTTTTTGTTTCATTACTTTTATTTTCATAGTTTTATAATAAAAAGAAAATTATTTAAAAAAAACAGGGGGGGGGGGGGGGGGGTTTGCCAGATCCGTTTAGGGGGTATTAATAACCAATCATATATGCAGTAATTTCAGTTATAATCACACGAGATTTTAAATATAATCATATGTGAATTTTAATATAATTGAATATTTACATGTGATTTTATCAAAAAGACAAAATTATACGTGATTTTATCTGTGGCATCATCTACATCTCCTTCAAATCCATATCTACATCTGTTTATGCAATAAACTGGTTTTCTTTTTCATACAATAACCCGATTTTTGTTAGTAAGAACATTATTTTCGTCATAAATAACTTGATTTCATCCTTGATAGTCAAACTATCATCGATATCTAACTTCTCTTTTGTTAATTGATACTTAAATTAAAAAATAATATTGAATGTGAGCATTAATGATATGAAGCAAGAAATTCAAATAAGTGGTTTAAGCTAATGTGAATAAGTGGTTTAATTTGAACTTTAAGAGCTTTTAAGGTAAAATGTCTAAAGTTATTAATTTGCTCCTACATTATTACAACTAGAAAGGTGACGGCCCGCCGCGTTGCGGGCGGGTCTGTTTTTTAGCAGAGGCTATAATGTCGTAAAAGTATATATGAGTATTTTGGTTGTTCTAAATATCGCGGTAAATATTTGATAAGCATTTTCTTCAATATGTGTGACAAAACGTATTTTGTGTGTTTCTTTTTTATGATGTATAATTTTTGTCTCTTATTTTTTTTACCTGTTATTAATTTTTTTTGTTATAATATACATTTTTTTTATTGTTTTTTTTTTGTTGTCTACAATGTTATTAATTTTTTTTTGTGTTTTGTTTTTTCACACCAAAACCATCAGCATCCTAATAATATAACGCGGTGTTGTACCAAATTTCATAAACTCTTTTTAATCTTGATATGTCATTGTTCGATTAAATTTCCGAGCTCGTTTTGTTCATAATATTGCGGCATGTTCGGTACTATGTTTATTATTAAAAAAATTGCATATCTTCAGCCTTTATAGTTTTAAAAAAGCTTAGGATAATTTTTAAAGTTATTTGATATGATAAGGGTGCATTTTGAAACTTCTTTTATTTAAAAACCATACATATATTAAACTTCTAACTTTTTTACAAAACCGTACGTATGTCAAAAGTATATCAATATTAGGCTTGTTTTGTTCATTATCGAGAGACCAACTTGGTAGTAATTTTTTTATTGAAGAAACCGCTAGAGATTTGTTAGATATTTAGTAAATAAAGTTTGTTATATAAAAAAATCGTAAATATTAATTTTAGGGCATCTTTTGTAAAAAAAAAATTTATAAATGATTTGTTTTGATTATATGTGTGTGAGTCCATGGGAGTTATGATGGGGAGTCATGCTAGAACCAATAGGATCGGAGCACAGTTTTTTTTTTTTTTCTTTTTTATAAATGATTTGTTTTGATTATATGTGTGTGAGTCCATGGGAGTTATGGTGGGTACTCATGCTAGAACCAATAGCATCAGAGTATATACGGGCCAAGTAAACAGTTGGGCTGGGCTAGCTGATTTTTTGGCGGGAAAATAACGACGCAAACGACGTCGCACCTGAGCTCATTTAATATATACTTATAATATTACTTAACGAGTATGGCTCCGGTCCGCCGCGTTGCGGCGGGGCGTTGTAGTTGCCGTAGAATTTAGGTAGGATTTTAAGATAGAAATATTGATGTAAAGAGTTTGCGTTAAGTCGAAGTTGGATTTCATTTTGTTTGTAAGTAAAATAAATAATTTTTTTTTTTTTTTTTTTTTTTTTTTTGCAATTTTGATTTGTTAATGTACTTAGTACTAAAAATTAGGAGGTGGGCGACGGCATACCGCATTGCGGCAAGGTGCTGTTCTATATCGTTGATTTTTTTAAGACTTTTTTTGCGTTTTTGTATCTTGGAAGTCTGTTAATGTTTCAACAAAGAAATGGGGTTAGATATAGCGTTTTGTATTGTTAGTTCGCGGTTGGGCGTTATTTTATATGGTTGATTTGGGCGTTATTTTATATGGTTGATTATTTGCGGCGGTTTTTTTTTTTTTTTTTTTTTAATGGAACAAATCGAGTATATCAATTTTCTTAGGTTAATTACTCAATAAAGACATTGGTCTTTTTCGAATACAGTAATAGATAAAGCTTAGGCAAACCAAAAAGACAAAAGCCATCTCTGGAGTGCTTCTTTTTGCTACTTTGGTTGTGCAGGCCTAAAGAAAATAAACACGAAAATGAGGCCCATATTTCCATTATCCATCAAACATATGCCCTAATTTTTAGGCTATTTAATCACCACTACCCTAGATGAGTTAACCCTAATTTCTATCGTACAAAAATATGTGCAGCCACACAACAAAAAACGCAACGTACTATCCATAAACACTCTTGTTCGAACATAAAACATACCTAAACACAATTATTTGCAAGTCCTGAAGAAGTTTCGTCCCATTTTCATATACCAACAACCCACAATCTGTTTGGTTTTTTTACCTTTTTTCAACAAAACCGAATAACAGACTCCAACCGTGGCAAAGCATGTCTTCAAGATCTCTCGAATGAGGTCTCGGGTAGGCTTCGTTTGCATTTTCTTTGTTGTTTCAATTTGTTTTGTTTTTCTTTTTAGCGAAACAAAGTAAGAATGAAGCAAAGTTATTTTTGTTTTTTTATTTAAATCTTTCGAAAATAAAGATCGATGAAAGGTGTAGAAAGAACTACTAACAATACACACCGGAGATCTTATCTTGAATTTTCGATGGTTGTAACTGGGAGGAGGATATGAGACTAACTAGAATGGCGATGTTACGCCGCGTTGCGGGCGAGCCTGTTTTTTGGATGAGTTTATGGTGTATAAATAAATAGGTATATTTAAGGTATTTGAATGGGCAGATAAAAAAGTTTGGTTCCACTTTTGTAATTGTAAAATGCAACTCAGAATTTACTTCTTATAAAACAAATGAAAGTATGCATTAACTGAGGTGAACTGGCATAGTGAATTAGTGATGTTATGCATTCAATTTATATCTGTTGCCCAGCTAGTGGAGAACATTACAAATAAAGTTGTTCGGTACAATCAAAAGGATCCCTATGTAGTTCAAAATTTGCTACAACTTGTTTTTGAATGTGTACAGATTCATGCCTATGATGACGATGCTTGTATTCTCCTGGTAAACCAAGCATACCCCTTATGACGTTAACTCCATAACTACTCTTCCACCGTGATTCATCATCATTTACGGTGACCTATTACCAAACCCATATGAACCATCAAAAGAAGTTACTTACCAGTTTGAGCAAGTCCATTTATTATACCATTACTTTTTAGCTGACAAAGCACATACCATGCAGCTCTAACTTTTGTTCTCGGAAGTCTGTTAAAAAACTTGACTTGTGGTTGCGTGCCTCTTTGACAGTAACTGCAATACAGAATGATAATTTCAGTCAGGCGTAAGTCCAAGAATTATGCTTTATCGGTTAGATGAATCACACACCGGATGTTATTTATGAAAGTAATTGCAATATACTCATACCCACAACACGTTAAGCTTTATGAGCATAACCTGAATTTAGATCAATGCAAGCACGCGATCTGACCATTTTCAACGTAGTCCCAAACCAACCTGTCAAGGTCACCAAAAGCTTGTGGTAGAATGGTGATGTCAACTACTGGTTCTGGAAATATTCCAGCTTCTTTCTGCCGTTTAGCAAGGGGCGTCAACATTCCCTAAACATCGGCTGCAAAATTAAAAGCAATACATAAAACTGCAGTTCATGCAAAGACTGCACATGATGAGCACTACCATTTGACCAACAGTTTTAAGCACACACGTTTTTTGCGGCAAGTTAAACATATTGCAGGTAGACTTTAAGCGTTACACAAAAGATCAGCGCACTTTGTGGTGTTGACCAAAAGAAACCATATGCATTTTGTTATATCTTAGACTATTTGGCTAAAAATGGAAGCTAAAGAAAGTCTGTATTTTTGGGACATGTAATTAGCTTTATTAAATTGGTTTCTTTTGCCAAGCAGTAATAGAGAGTATTGTGAATGGTTTCTTTACATACAATGGCTAAAGTTGATTGATTGCAGTCATTAATTGCTATTTAAATAAAGCAAGATAAGATGCTCTGTACACAGTCAAGTGGTTGTACATATCTTTGGTATTATTCTGTTGGATATGTCATGCAGGCACCAATAATTTTTTTTTGGTGATGTGTTTTAATTGTAATGTTTGCTATTGTTGTCTGTGTTAGTAGAAGTTTATCTAGGTCTGTAAGATATTGTATTCAATCAAATTGGCCATTTGTGTTATGTAAAGTTGCGGAACTTACTTATTTTATTGTGATTGTTAGTTCATGTTTATGCTAAGTAAATGATCGTCGCGTACCTTTTTGCTTCTTTGGGTCCGTCGGTTCGCTCTGAAACAACGCGCGCTTGACTGAGTTGCTTTTCCCCTCTGCCTCCATCTTTTGGCTCGGATCTTGTTTGGTTGCTACTGTGACAGGCAGTGGTGGTGTTGCTGTTTTTTACAAAGGGAAAATGAATATCTGGATTTGTGCGAGTTTTTTTTCAATAAAAGAAGGCATCTAGTCAATCGGTGCTACCTGGTTTCTGTTCTGCTGCTGCACTTGGTTGCTCGTGAGCTTCAAACGATGCCATGTTTACTCCTGCAGCCACCACATTTTGTTGCGGCTCTTGGCATGCATGCTCTTCACACTAACCTGATACATAGAACCTGAGTAAGCTACTACAAATGGCTAAAGCTCAAATACCTGTCGCCCGTTTTAAAAGGTTGCATCGTTTGGCTTCCAGCATACAGTCACATACTCACCTAAATGCAGAAAAGCATATTCCACCGATAATGATAAGCATGATTGAATTATACATTTATACCTGATGACCAAAAAAATGTGGTTTGGAACTGAACACTGACAATCATAAGGGTTCTATATCGATACTGCCAACGATTGAAAGTTGAAACAAATGCTGATAATAGACAATTAATTGAAATCACTTACTTGCAACCTTACTATATTGGCAACTATAGGCACAGGATCAGGCTGTACATCACGCAAGTATAAGCAAATCACGCTGCAAGTGCAGACGCACCACGCTTAGATACAACTGAATCTTGTCATTACTTCTTCTTGGTGATTTTGTGCTAACCATCTGCCCAATTTCATAGAAACTTTAATAAGCAAACCTGAAACAATTTGCATATAAATTCTGGGAAAATGTGATACAGGCATAAAGTTTATTTACTTTTCGGGCGTGAGTTGCTGCAACCATTTTACATATCGTTGTTAATACCTGTGACAACCACAAATTATTGCGAATCAAACAAAGAAAAAAAAAAAGAGTAAAGTAACCCACAATACCGACTTTCACATGTTATGAGTCCCAATACCATCTTCATTACAATTTTTGTAACATTATATACTCCGATCTTAACGGTTACATATAAAACTTTTAATATGTTAAAGTCTTACTTCTTATGCTCATTTATTTATGTCTTATCGTCTACAATAATACTAATATAACAATAAGGACTGTTAATACATTTTAAAGAAACAAACCTGATGAGGCTAATTCTCTTCTTTAGTTGTGTCAAGTAATGGCGATTGTAATATTCGTTGTTATCCGTCCGAAATATTGAAATAGAACCTGTAAAACATAAAAGAAAACTAATGTTATAGTCGAACTTCAATTACACGGCTGTTTTGTGGTGATAAAAGCACCACCACTCTAACTATATACAACTCATGGCATGAAAAAGTTAACTAATGACAATGTTTGCTGCAAGATGATCCATCCCAATATTGTCGTTAGTCAATTTGTAGTGGGTTGTGATGATACAGCTTATTATAGACACCTTATCTACATTAAAAAATAATCAGGTACCCAAATACTTATCTTAGAGTGCTTATTGATATGTAAACAGTTGTATCTAAATGCTCTAAACTACACCAGCCCAAAATCGATATCACTAAGTTTCCTAAAGCAGAAAGATACAAATGTTACCTCTTTGGACATTCGGTGCTCATTTCCTGTCTCGTAAATTTCGTAGAGTGTCCAAGCCGACTAACCTGTGAAGCCATCAAAACATGAATAATACTCTATGAGAATCACCCATATATCATGAGTAAACCATAATCAAAGCGAAATAAGCTACAAAACTAACAAAAGCAATAAGGAAAATCAAATAAACTGATAACTTCAGAAAATAAATTCTTCCGAACACCCCCTAACAAAACTACCCTAAGTCATAAGTAAAATCAAATAAGCTCATAAGCTGGGATGATAAGTTCATCCGAACAAAATCAAATAAGCTCATAACCAACAAATCGAATTACATAATTATAATTAAAATACTATACATACCTTTTTTTTAATTTTCCCGTAACTCTTGTGTTTAATTAAATTCCGGCACCCAAAATTGAAACCTAGTTCTTGTGTTTTGATTAACTGCAACCGAACATGAATTGTATAACCGGCAACCCAAAACCGCAAAATTGGAACCCTAACTCTTGCGAGAACAGTGCGTATATCTGTGTGTGTGAGGAAGGTAACTAACTCCTCGCTTGAATGTTCTGGATTTCTCTACCAAAACATATGTCTATCATATACATAAACGGGCCAGGACGGGGCAGGGAAAAAGGCCAGAAAGGACGGCTAACGGGCTAAGCACTTGGGCCTTTTTTTTGGCGGGAAATAAGCGAGTAAAACGGCGTCGTATCGCATATGGTTTAATAATATGTATAGTATTTTTTTTAGTAGCACAGTGGGAAACTTCTAGTGTCCTGTGGAAAGGTCGGTAGTACCAAAAAGACTGAAAGGTTTATAGTCACAATGTTGGACCGAGTTTTTTTTTGGGCTTTGGGCTAAAGTGCGGGCTAAGCAAAAACCCACCGATACTGGTTGGTACACGACGTCGTATCAGTTGATAATTAATATATATATATATATATAATGAAATACTATTACGACACTACTCAGCCCTTCCAGTTTTCCAACCCATTCATGCACTTCATTTTCCAGCCCATACCCATTCCTGCACTTTTTTTCCCGTACATGCCATTTACAAATTAGGAATAGGTAAGGGTAAAGCATATGTACAGGCACACTTATTTAGGCAGTTTAAACATCTCAAATTAAGAATTGAAAAACTACCTTCATTCCATATTCCCTTCATTGATTGAACCAAGTCTCTTGGCCTTTCTGTGGTTCTATAAATAGTCCTTTTGTGTCATGATAGGCATCATACTTCCCATCTGCAGTTGCTATAACATTATGTGTAAGGCAAGCAAGAAGCAGGTGATGAAGGCCCCATTGTGGTCATGATTTGCAGAACATGGGATGTGCATAATATTAATGGCAGATACCTCAGCGCTGATTTTGTTGTTTCGGATGAGAGGGTGTAAATAATGTCCCTTTGTTACATCAATCTAAGTATTTTAATTGAAGGGTTCCTCATCTAATCCAAGATCTCATAATCATTCAAACATATGCTAAGATCTTTCAAGATTTTAAAGGTTTGACACATATCCCATCATAGATCTTAAGCCAAACACAAAAACGAAAAAAATATACCTACCGTAGACCTTTTTAAATATCTTAGAAGCTGTACTTAACTGGTTGCGATCTTGCGTTGTCTTTTGGCTAAGAAAAAGGAAGAAAATCTTTTTTGTGATTTGTGTTCTATACCAAGCAGAAAGGAAAAAAAACGATTATTTTAATCTACATCGTAACATTCACTATCCAAAACAAATATCAACACCTCGAAACTATAATTAAAAAAAACGAAAGAACAATAGAAAGATCTCAGTTTGTTCACTTATTTGTTCCAATCTTTAAAGACCTTAAGAGTGTGAACAAGAACCCATCATAGATCTTTTAGAAGCTTAACTTCTTTATATATCCGAAAGGTATATATATAAAAAAAAAAAAAAAAAAAAAAAAAAAAAAAAAAAAAAAAACCAATAACAAAACTACTATGGCTTTTCTTTCTTTCATTCAATAAAAACAAAAAAATAAATAAATAAATAAAAAAAAAATAAACCTACCGAGACTTTGCTTATCAAGTTTTGATTAACAACATAAAACAAAAAGAAAGGATAAGTATATTTGAGGTGGCTGTGTTTTAGTTTAAAGAGAAAAGAAAGAATGACCTTGATTATTCAAGATCTTGAAGCCTAAACCAATGGATTGCAGGACTCGAACATAAACTGTTATGAAAAGAATATGGGTTAATGGTTTTGGTGGTTGGGTTTAAGAGATTCATTGTTAAAAAATGTTTGATGAAGGCGATTAATTGGAGATGAGATGACTGAGTTTTGGAAATGAGTTTGGTGTAAGATGATGTAAAAGAGGGGGGACAAACAAAGGAAGAGAGTGTAGGGTTAGGTTAAACAAGTGCACGTAATACACATTTCGGCTTTACCTGATTAATTCATTATAGGATTGGACCGAATATTTCATTTAAAATGGTGGGCTGGTATGCAATTTTGGACTAGGCTGAACAAAGTTATGGACCTACAAAATGTGTTATCCCATTTGTTTTTGGCTGAACTAAGTAAACCAATTAATGTTGGATACTTGGATACACATTTGTCTATTTAAAGTTAAGTATAATAGTTGGCCAAAAGAGTTGTATTTTTTTTCTCTTGAAACGTATAATACGGTGCCCCCTAGCGAAAAAAAATATAGTGTAAATTTTCGAAAATATTTTGCTTTTTTCGTAATTTGCCCCCCTTATGTATCAATTTATAGTGTAGTTTCTAAAATTTATCAAAGTGTGCCCTCTCGACAAAAAATTTCTGGCTCCGCCCCTGGCTAGTTGAGAATAATGCTGCCATTACGTCAATATGATTATTACAAATTTAATTTCAAATATCTTTATTTGTTCTCTCTCTTTTCTTACATGCTTATCTTTTTTATAAGAGTTGTTCTTAGAACATTTGATTTAATAACCAAATTTGTGCATTGTACCAGCCTAAGCGTCATAGTCATTCTTTTAAAGTGATTCTATTTTTATTTGCATTTGAAACAATATCTCGAATAAATAGTCCACTTGATTTATTTATTTATTTATTTATTTTTTTGAGAAATTCTTTATTTGCTTATTCATTGATTAAGCAATAATTTTCTAGGACTCGAACATCAATTGACAAAAGAAACCACATCAGTTATGTGTAGTATCAACTATGTGTTTGAACTAACATGTTTTGCGGTACGATGATGAAAGTCGCTCATGTATTTTATACCTTTTTCTTCCAACAATTCTATTTAGAAAAAGTTAATTAAATGAACTTCATTTATTCAGTCAAATATCCCGATCAAACTAAGCATAGTAACTAAATAAACGTAATCCTTGCAAAGCTAATGATTCTTTACTATGAACAAAGCCTGTGCATCGCACGGGCCATGCTTTCTTGTGTTTAAAATAATTATGATCTAGTAGATTTATGATTAAAAATCAACAATTCTAACAACAAGAAAAATAGGGTCTCGGTACAAAGAGTAGGGGTGTTCATCGGTTTGGTTATCGGTTAATCGGTTTATTCGGTTCGGTTTGTTCGGTTAAAAAATTTTTTTGGGTCATAACCGAAAACCAAACCGAACCGAAAATATCTATAACCGAACTGAACCGATAACCGAACCAAAGTTCGGTTCGGTTATGGGTCAAAACCGAAAACCGAATTTTTTACTTAAATTACACTATTTATATTTTTTTTGAATTTAATTATATATATTTTTGGCAAAAAAAAATATTTCAAGCATAAAAAAGTGTTTTTTTATATTAGTATAAAATTTTAATGGATATTTTTTATATTTAAAATAATATAAATATATAAAAAATATATATATATATTTATATAAATTCGGTTTTCGGTTCAGATAGCTAAACCCATATCCAAACCGAAAACCGAATTTTTAATTCGGTTCGGTTCGGTTTTAACAAATTCGGTTCGGTTATATATTCGGTTCGGTTTTATTTCGGTTCGGTTCGGTTTTCGGTTTATTCGGTTAATTAACCGAACCGTAAACACCCCTAACAAAGAGTAATCATTTGGCCATTTGTCAAGATCATGGATTTATGGCTAGTGGGCTGAACACGCCTACATTTTACCATTTAATTAATCATTTATAGAGTAACTTGTTAAAACACGTTTTCAATGTTTTATGTGTCATTTTCATTCTTATGAAAAAATATTGATAGATTACCAAAATATATAAAACTCACTTGATTTTTCCTAGATTGAGAGACAAAATTGCAAGTGAAATCTTGAACCATAATATATATATATATATATATATATATATATATATATATATATATATATATATATATATATATATATATATATTGGGTGAGGTTCTTTTCAGAATCAAATAAATTGCGACAACTGCGAGAACCAGCATTAACCAAATAAATTGCACACACTTCTATTAACCATAAAATGTATGTGCACATCCTTATTCTATCACAAATAAAAAAGGCATACACGAACACCCTTACATCCCCGAACACAAACAACTTCGATTCATTTAAAAATGAATTAATAGTGACTTCATGTAATATTCAAATATTTATATTTATATTCTATCTTGTTCTTAAACCAAGATACATGTTAAGATCCTTAAAATTGACAGAAAGAAAAAACGACAATATGATGAAGGTATTATTTAAACCAAATTTTAAGTAACAAACATCTTGGCTGCTCCACACATATCCAAAAAGGTTTTATTTTTTTGAACCATTTTTTTTCAGTTCGAAAACCATATTAAGTTTTAAATCGAAAAGCCAAAAAAAAAAAAAAAAAAAAAAAAAAAAAAAAAAATCTATGATCATATTGAACATGACTTAGTTGTTACAACAAATCAAAGCCATATCCTAAACATAAAAACAATTAAGACATTACCTTAGAATATATGATACGCTTGAACAAAAGAAAAGAAGAAAAAAAGATAATCAATCATCAAAAAAAAAAAAAAAATAGAGATGCTTGAGGTCAAACCTTGTCCTTTAACTTATTCACCATAGAACCATCTAAAAAGTTCTTTTCTCATCAATATATGACGTAATGAAAAATTAGTGATTGGTTTTTTATTATCTGTGTGCCGTCATCTATATCTACATAGAATGAAAAGATGGGATGGATGCATTAAAAACCTAATTTGCATATAATAATCCTAATTAGGGCATCCATATAGTGGTTTATAAAAAGGTTTGTAAAATTATAAAGAGGTCTAAAAACTTGTAAATCATAGTGGACATCTATTTCATGTCATGTGTCATGAAGAGGTCTAAGATATAGGACCTTTTCATAATTTAATGCATTTGAATTATGTGAGATGTTGATAAAACTTGAAAAGGTTTATACATAGTGGGAATAGGTTTATAAAACAAAAAGGTTTATAAATTAATGTAATAACATAATTATAAACCTTTACAAAGGTTTACCATAGTGGATGGCCTTAGTTTTGAAAAAATGATTGAAATAAAATTCTTTTATTACCCTTCTACTATCTACAAAATAATATCTAAAGTTTCATTTTATTACAATTATGCCACCTTCTTTTGCAGCCATTGATCAAATATTTAATGGTTGTGATTGGTTCTCGCAATTTATTTGGTTTTGAAAAGAACCTCACACACTATATATATATATATATATATATATATATATATATATATATATATATATATATATATATATATATAGTGAACTTCCATAAGTGTTCCAATATGCATATTTTGACAACGTTTAACGTTGTAAATGATGCTACATGTTAGACTTTTAAGTATGTCACGTCATCAAAATATGCATATTAAAATAGTTTATGAAAGTTCGTTACATTTACACAACTTTTAAAGATTTCGGGTACCAAGTCGATATATTTTGAAAAGTTAATTGCTGTCTAATAAGTAATAACCAAAACTCCTTTTCTTATTGGTTTGATTATAACCAATGCAAACCAGAGTTATCTAATATATAGAGTTATCTAATATATAAAGATTATATCACTTTGACATTTATAATCATAAGTAACTATATACCATATATGTTAAAAAAAAATCATATGTAATTACAATATAAGCTGTTTATCTCGTCTAACTAAATTTCACTTTTCCATTGTCATCACTATTTCTACATATAGGCCACACATATAAAATTAAATAAGAATAAATATGTATAGTTGATAAATGCAGGTTATGCATTGGTGTACTTGCACTGAATCTGATAAAACTCAACACTCGAAACAAATTCTTGAGAAAGTTCTCCCACTTGTGAGAAGTATGAATGAAGAGCAACTTGTGTATGTTCTTTTAGTTACTAGTAAAACTGACGCATACGGCAGTAACGATAGTCTAAAAGCAAATAAAGAGGGGGGGGGGGGGGGGGAATAATGTTTAATGGAAAGTTATGGGAAAACCTCCTACCTAAACTGGAGGCTTACGGGGATATCGCAGGCTTTCCTTCTATAAAAAGGCGGCCCTGAATCCAAACACAACAAAAGTTAAAACCCATTTGGTTGGGCTTTTTGCCCATTTGGCCTTTTCTCTTTGATACACGGAGTCTAAACTCTTTGTAGACATAAGTAAATTGACTCTCATTCAGATGAGTCAATTCAGCAAATTATATGT
The DNA here is from genome assembly GCA_030686995.1 of Artemisia argyi. Lineage (NCBI taxonomy): Eukaryota > Viridiplantae > Streptophyta > Magnoliopsida > Asterales > Asteraceae > Artemisia > Artemisia argyi. The sequence continues at coordinate 82,497,989 of CM060684.1, read as the reverse complement.
GGTGTTTTTGCTAGGGGTGCACGGTTCGGTTTGGATTGGTTTTTAGCTAAAACTGAAATCAAACCGAAATGTTCGGTTTTTATAGAACTCAAAACCAAAATAGTTTGGTTTTTGGCGGTTCGGTTTTTTTGGTTTATTATCGGTTTTTTTTTCGGTTTCTAACTCTTTATATTTGGGCATGACAAATTTATAGTAACACACTTGTATTACATAGAAAATTGGTTATTCTTTTTTTTTTTTTTTTTTTTTTTTTTTGTCAATCTAAGGATAATAATGTTTATTGCATAATTGTTTAATTACACACATATAGATGAGACACGAACATACAAGTGAACATACACATAGTATGATCTGTGGAAAACTAGAAGGGGTGTTGAATAGTTTTAAGTCTTTTTAATTTTATTATGAAAACTTAGTTTAGTTTAAAACCTTGTTTGCTTTTAAAACTTTGATTCAATCTTATATGAACTTAAATCTTGAACAATATGAACAACTATATCTAAGTATTAACAATAATAATATAAGCTAAGTATGTGAAATCAACACATGCACAATATAAACAATTATAGCTATATACGAGAGATAAGTAAGTAATCGTTTATTTTATAATCCTTAGTTATATTTTGTATGGAAACTTTACTTGATCGAAATGATCAATTATATGTATGTTACTTTTTTAGTTTGATTGTAAAAAACTTTATTTTGTGAATGAAACTTTCGTTTGATCTTTAAGTAAAATCAATACTAGCACTATATGAGCAAATATATATATACGTCTACGTCTACAAAAGTAATAACGATATAAGCAAGATAATAAGTAAGATATGGAAAGATCTAACCGCGAGACAAAGGATTTATAGTGGTTCGGCTACAAGGACACCTTCCTTGCCCTACTCCACTCATCGAGTCACCTACTCGAGAGTTTTCTTCACTATGTCAACAAGCTCCCTTATGGCGGAGAAAACCTTACACACCAATATACACACCACAACTTCGTCACAACTTATTCACACCTTCTACACAACTTCTTCACACCTAGTCACTACTTAATCACAACACTACTTCTTCACACCTAGTCACTACTTAATCACAACACTACTTCTTTACACCTATCTATCTTCACAACTATCTACTTCACAACAATCTTCTTCACAACTATCTACTTCCCAACTTCTCTACTTCACAACTATCTACTACACACTCACTCTATCTACACACCTTGTTAATCTATCTTCTATCAAATATTCACAACTAGTTACATAAAGAAATAGATATAATGGATGATGCTCTAACAACTTGGATGTGGAGGTCACAACAAGTTGTAATACTTATTCTCTTGAAGGATTGAAGTATTCTTCTCTTGCACTTGAAAGGTAGAGGTTTGGATCACTTTGAAACAAAGATTTATGTATGTATGATCAAAGGATTTTAGAGAATAGAAATGAGATCTAGAACAGAAAGTTTTGGGGTGCAAAAGGTGAGAAAAATCTGTAGAGTGAACCAGTATTTATAAAGGGAAAAAAACTGTTTGGGAGCGTGGCCGGTCCCCTTAATTGGTGTCGGTCCCCTTAATAATTAAGGGGACCGCCTAGTATAATTAAGGGGGCCGCCTAATAAAAAAATATTTTTTCTTCAGATTTTTTGTCTTTTTGTGGGAGAGGTTTTTCCTGAAGAATGTAGCCGTTTTTTGGGTTGAAATTTGAATTCAAACTATTTATTTTGAATAAAACATTTCTTATAAATACAAAATTGTTTTGTATAAGTTTAAAAATGTTTGTCCCACTTTAATAAAATGTAAGGTTTATAAAAATAAAAATTTCTTTGATCATAAAATGCATTAGACACTTTGTTTATTCATACCTTAAGTGATATGGATGCTAAAGCAAATATTTACGACTAAATACTTGTTTACGTCATAATTTGTAGTTCAATGAGTTTACGTTTTGTGATTATCAAAACATAGAGATATCGATATATGTTAATAATGTTTTTAGGCATTATTTATATCAACAATCTCCCCCTTTTTGATGATTACAAAACCTAAACTCATTAAGTCTAAAAATTAAGTTTTTTTTTTTTTTTTTTTTTTTTTTTTTTTTAGACAAGTACTTAGTGAGTTTATATTCACTTCTCTCTCTTTTTGTAGAATCAAAAAGGTTATGCCAGCTAGCTTCATAAATGAAGTTAGACGGGATGAAAGCTCCCCCTCGTTCGATGGCACCAAGGGATCGAGATATGGAATGCTCGCAAGAAAAATATTAGAAGCACAAGAATATATAGAAGAATATGCAATATACAAATAACAAGCATAGCAAACAAATATTAAGGATACATAACAATTAATTCAAAGAGATTATGTTAAAGATCCTAATTTGCCAAAGAGAGCCATCGGACTTGCTTGTAACAAAAGGTTGGTTGATTCGTATTTGAAAGTGAAAATCATAAGCATATAGTATGCTTAGATGGTTGATGATGGAGTGTTTGGAATGAAGATGGTTGAGTTAGGGTAAGGTTGTTGGATTAATGGAGGTATATGTTTAGGTCATGAATGTTGGAGAGTTTGGTTGTGGAGAGTTTGTAGCGGAAGAGGTTGATTAAGGTTTTGGATGTTGTTCAAGTAAGGGTATTGGATGTGATCTAGTGAGAAGATATTCAATCCAAGTGAAGTGTTCATTGAATGCAATGGTTTTTAGGAGAAAGATGCAACAAGGTCAATTGTTGACATGCTTCTCAAGTTGATTTATGTTATGTGGTGATGAGGGTGATCTAGATGAAGGTGGATCCAAATTGCGTTGAGCAAGATGTAAGGCTAAAAGAGCACTAAGCTCATGGGATTCTTTTAGCGCCTCAACGAACATTAAGTGTTCGGAGGAAGGTTCATGATAGTTGTCTTGGGTGAGGGTTTGAACATGCAACATAGGAATGGCATGTGAAGTTGTAGGATGTGGTGGTGATACTCTTGGTGGTGGAGACATGTTTGAGCTTGGGTAATCATGAAAATATGATATGGGTGGAAGAGATGCTTCATGAGTGGATGGTGTTTTTATTGAATGAGCAACATGTAAAGTGTTGGTAATGAGGTTGAGATTATTGTTTTGGGATTGTGCATGCTCATCATAAGAAGGAGCATTAGTGGAAGCACGAATGGATGATTTGTTGTTAAATGGATCATTTGTGTGAGAGTGAGGTTTAGGTGTTGGTTGATTATGAACAACATCGCTTGAGTTGTGAAAAGATTATGAGGTTTGAGTGTAATGTAGAAGGATATGGGTGAGTAAAGGTTTTTGATATGTAATGTTGGTGAGAAGGAGAGTGAGGTGTTAGGTATGTAATGTTGAAGACATAGGAGGAATTTGGTGTTGGATGTTTGACAACATCATTTGGTTTGACGGGCTTTTAATAGAAGTTAGGCTTTCTTCTCCAAATAGGTTATTTGGTGGTTTTGGTTTAATGGGAGAGGTCATGAAGAGATGAGTATAGATTGAGAGGAATAAGAGTGTTTATAATGTAGGATTGGTGGGATTAAGGATGTATAAATTTTGATAGAAGGTTTAGGATAAAATAGGTTTTTAAATTTTGGGAAGTGTAGGATGAAATGGGCTAAAAAGAAGAAAAAGGAAACAACACCTTCGACCATCAGATGGCCGGTCCCCTTAATTGGAGGCCGGTCCCCTTAATAATTAAGGGGGCCGCCTTATGATTTAAGGGGGCTGCCCATCTGGTGATTCCCAGATTGCCAGAAAAGGGTTTTTGGTAGTGAATTGCAGAAAGGTTATGTTTTTGGTTTCAAACAAGTCCAACTCTTTGAGGCAATTAAGCATATACTAATTATGTAGGCAATTATGTAGCCAAAGCATGTTAATCAAAGAGATTAAGTAAACAAGCAATTTTATCTAGCATGCAAACATACTCATCAAGCAAGTAAAATATAAGTGCTAGGAAACAATAAGCAACATCAAGTATTTCATAACTACATAACTAGGAGGATTAATCCTAATGTGTATCAATGTGCAATAAGTGGGTAGTTTTGATAGCATGGATATCTAGACTTGTTACAAACAAAGTCTTAATGAACAAACCATGGTCCTCTTGATTTTATTTAGTTCACTTATAAGTGTCATTTATATAAATATAAATGACAAATATGAGATCACCATGCATGATTTTAAAAGAGACGTTTTTAGCATTATTCAATAATGTTTGAAAGTAAGTTTTCACTTAGATGTGAGAGTTATTTGAATAAAATAGATTGGGTTTTTACTTCAAAATGTGTGAATGAACGGTAAAGAATATTTTCCCAATCTTTAGTTTTGATCAAAACAAAATTGTGGATATTGATAGTGAAAACATGTTATTTAAAAGTGGGATAGTTATTTGAAAAACTATTTTTCAAAATGAGGTTTTTGCATATTTTTAGAGATATTAGATTTTTGACAACAAATATCATAAATCAAATATTTTAAAAAAATGTTTATTGAAGATCTCATGCTCAAGAGGATTTGTTAAGCCTATTATTATCTCATGCTATCGTTTCTACATATCCTATGATCCTAAATGAAATGAAGACGATAATTTATATGTTAGATGCGAGAGTGTTGAATGGGGTATAACCTAACATCTATAGTTCCTTTGTTTTCGCACGCTTATCTAACTTAATGCCATAGTCTACGAGAGCTTGTTTCATCCATAGTTTTCTTAGACGAGGGATCTAATCCTACTTCTATATTAACGATCGATCCACTTAACTCATTTCACTTCATCACCATAAGTTTGCTAATAGTGGATATATAAGATTTCCATTTTCTATTTCGTTCGGCAATGAACAATTTTATCTTATTCCTAGGAGAGTCAACCAATGATGTTTCTAGGTTATAAGAATATAAGCTATTATGTACACATATATGTATAACTAAGCATTAATCTAACTAATCATATATCTAAGCATGCAAATTATAGCGATGAACTTAAAAGAAACGCGTACCTTTTAGTCTTCAATGGAATATCTTCAAGCACTTCAAGTGACCATGTTGACTTATAGAAGTCATTTGTAGATGATATTCCAAGTTCTTCCAAGATTGACAGCTTAGCCACTTGGTTCCCATTGTCTCATTGGTCCAAAGTTGTTTGGTCCAAACATATTCAACATTTGGCTAGGATGCATGTATGGTGGTAGTATTCCCCAAGGATTGTAACTTGGTTGATAATTCCACATTTGATGACTAGTATTATTGTAGTTTTGTCTATTTTGGTTTCTTCTAGGTTGAGGTGTTTTAGATCGAGTATGAAGATTATTTGGTTTTCTCAGTGTTTTAGATCTTAATTTAAATTTAGAGGATCCTACTTCGGTCTTTAAGGATGGTTTATAAAAAGTTTTTACTTTTTCATCATTCGCAATGGGTATTTTTCTATCTTTTGTAAGTATATACTTAGGTTTTGATTCTAATGATTTTTGTTTACTAGATTCACATTCAAACTTTATACTTTTATTTTCACTAGTTGAAACATTAGTTGAGGTTAATCCTAGATCGGTGATTGGCCTTAAACAGTCAGATAATATCAACCAAGTAATGGTCAACAAGGTCAAACTGCCTAGAGTCAATGCTCCGCGGAATATAGTGTTTCCCCGGGTCGTTATGTCCCGACGAGGTGTGAATGGCTAACAAACGGTTATGTAATCGGGTGAATTTGGATGAGAAAAAGGTTTGTGTGTGATTGAACTAAGGAATCTACAATGAAATAGCTTAAACAAGCTATGGTGATAAGACGGGAAGCTAAGAAAAACCAGAAACGATTTAAAACTAAAAACGCGTACGTTACGTTTAAATAAAACGTAGACGTACAAAATAAAACGCGAGTTTTGGTAAAATAAAATACTTACAAAAGTGAAAATCACATTTTTACAATCCTAATAATAAAAGAAACTTTTTAGAAAATTAAAATTACTTTTTACACTATTTATCTAATTACTATTAATTAAATACTATTTATTAATTACTTATTAATAATTTAAATTAACCTAAATTATAACTAATTATGAAATTACACTAAAAATATGAAAATTAAATTTGGAAAAATCTAAAATATTATAAAACTAATTTTAAAATTAAAATTATATTTTTCTTACTTTTTATCTAATTATTATTAATTATTAACTATTTAATACTATTTAAAAATACACTAAATAATAAGAAAATTGTAAAATAAGCTTAGAAAAATAAAATTAAAACTTAGAAAAATCTAAAATAACATAAAACTAATTTTGAAACAGAAAATATATTTTTAAGACTATTTAAATAATTACTATTAATTATTAACTACTTATTAATTAATAAAAACTAATATTAATTATTAAAAATACTAAATGAAAAGAGAAAAATATGAAAAAATCACAGAAATTATTTTACAACTATAGGAACTTAAGAAAATTATAAAAACAGAAAGTGCTTAAGAAAAATAAGCACTTAAGCAATAGGCTTCTTAAATAGAAGCTATCACTTTAGGAATTTTTGGCTTTTTTGAATTTTTCTTTCACAAAACTACTTAAACACACAAAACATCAAACTTTAATGAAGGGACCAAGAATAGTGCTTAAAAATAAGCACTTTGGAACATAAAAAGCTTAACAGGTTTAGGCTTAAGGCTAATTTGAACTTATGAAACTTTGAAAAACCAAACACAAGCTACAACAGAGGTGAAATAAGCTAAAACAAATGTGTGGTAACTTAAAATAAGCTAAGTGAATCAGAGAAGCAAAAGAAAGAAGCCAAGATAAGCAATAAGCAATCCCATACTAACCACAGTCCACACAGGCCTAATGAGTCAACTTAAGAGGTCTGTGGGGTCCACATGAGAAGTTGGAGACCCAAGGGAAAGGCAAAGCTAATAAGCTGAGCTTATTGGCTTTCTAAAAAGCCAAGGCTTATTTACTGGGTCCCACTAGTGAGGTCATGAGAGGGATTGGAAGGTTGGTCAAAAACCTGAGCACACAGCTTATTTGTGGAATAGGACAGATTTCAAGGAGCTTGCAGCCCACTCAAATAAGCTAACAACTTAAAGATAAACCCATAAACTCAAAGAAGGGCTTATTGGCTTTATAAAAAGTCAATAAACTCTCAGAGGGATCCACTTATTAAGCTCAAAAAGAGCTTATGAAAACTACTAAGCACAATTGATGACTCGGTGTTTCTGAGTCAGTGAGAGTACTTTGAGATCTAAAATAAGCATGTGAATAAGCAGTGCATGGGATAAAAAGCATACTCATAATAAGGTGGCATAGTGGACTTTCCAAAACACCAAAAATCAAAGATTGGGGTGCACTATTAAACAGATTGGAGAGAAGGCTTTTAAGCACAACTACCCTGGTACAGGGGAGTTTATTGAAAAACTTACTAAAAGAAGCTATCAGATAAGCTGTATAGAAAAATATAAAAATTGTACTAAAATAAGGATTAAACAGATGAGCTACCAGAGATTATTAATCCAAAAGCTTAAAAGCTGAGATTGAAAATTGAAACCAAGAAAATTCTTGTAAGTTTTGGAAAAAACTGACACTAAGCAATGTTGACCTTTTTTTGAGTAAATCACACAAGTTGACTTAAGTGAGGTTTGATCCCCTCTAATCTAATGAATAAGTTATATGAAGCTGATTGAAAACTAAATTAAGCTGAATGTAAAGCCTATGCACCAATATCCAAACTCATAAAACCCACAATCATCACAGTGAATAGCAGACTTGATTTTAGAGGTACCTATGACTTTTTTTTGCCTATGACTTGCAGAACTATTGTTATAACTACTCTATCTTATACCTAAGAGTGATGTCTCAACAACTTATACTAACTGAAACACAAAGGAACAAGGTGAAACAAGCAAATCCAAACACTCCCTAATCCTATGACTGTTTTCTAATTAGTAAGGAAAATGGTGAATTAATGCAATCTACTGATTCTACCTTAGATTATAAGCTATAAGGACAAGTTAAAAGCTGATTTAATCAGGGACTAAACACAATATCAAGCACAAACAAAAATGACTACTAAGTAACCACAGGTTTGGTTTGAGACAAAAATTAGAAATGCACACCTCAAATCAGAGTCAAAAAGCTCATGAGAGCTTATCACCAAGCTGAGTAACCCAGAAACATCCACAAACACACTTGTGCATCAACTTTACATAATCACAAACCTCAGTTGACTTGTGTTGACCTTTGTTTGATTTTTTGAACTAGAACTTTTTTTAAACCTTTCTGAGCTTATGCAAGCTTATAAACAAATTAATTAGAGCTTATGAAACATTAACTCACAACTTTTAACAAGTTTTAAATCAAAATGATAAATTCAATGAAAATTGCAGGAAACTGAATTCAACTAAGAGTATTTAACTTGATGCTTAAAACAAGTTTATTACACACTGAAATCACTTACTACAACATTTTTGAGCTAACAATTACATTTGAAAAGGAAATTTTACTAAAACGATATTAAAACTACACTAACTAAACTACATTTACTCACTGCTACTTCCATCCTGCTTCTTTCTTTTCTTTTATACATCCTGGAGACACTCTCTTTCTTTCCCACTTGAATTTGAGCCACAAGATGAGATAAAATGATCTCAGCCCTCCAAATTGTTTTTTGGCGGGAAAAAAGGTCAAAAGAAGTCAGGGGTTTCTTGGAGGGTTTTGTGGTTAATTAATGTAGTTTGGATGTTAATGGAGGTGGAGGGGACATGGTATGGAGTGGGTAGCAGAAGAGATGGGGAAGGTTGAGTGTGGAAGAGAGTTACAGGGCAAGTGGAGGTGGAAGGGGTGAAGGTTTGACCTTCTTTGACCGGGTTTTAATATAAACAGGGGGGGTGAGTTTTATTTAATTAGGAAGTGGGCTTTGGTGGGCTTTTGGTGGTGGTGTTTGTTTGGATCAGGCTAGGGAATTGGGTGGGTTGGCAAGTTGTTGGGTTTTGGTTTTGGGATTAGGATAAATAAAAGGGTCCGTTTAGTTTGTAACTAAAAATACCACAAGGACCAACTTTGCAATTTTTAAAAACCAAGGGACTGAAAATGTCATTTTTCCAAAATATCACCAAGGACCAAAGATGCAAATATTCCAAAGTTCAATAACCAATTTTTCATTTTTCAAATTTTCAAAATTTCTCGGGGACTAAAAATGACATTTTTCAAAGTATAGGGGTTAAACTTGCCATTCAGTGAAAATCTTTTATCCAAGGACCAATATTGAACATTTTGAATTTCCAAGGACTAAAAATGATTTTTCATCCAAAAATATCCCACCAGGGATCAATTCTGCCAAAATCTGAAACTCCAGGGACCAAAATTGTAAATTTCCAAAACTTTTGAGATTTTTCACCAAAGGACTAAATATGACAACTTATGATTTCAAAAGGACCTTTGGTGATAATTTTCCATATTTTGAATATCCAGGGACTAGTTTTGTAATTTTATGAAAGTTGGAGGACTGAAACTGCCAATTTTGCAAACTTTGTGCGTTTTTCATCTGTTTTTGCTCATTTTGCATCTAAAACATATAAAACACGATTTTGAAATATTTTTGGTATTTTGATGCATTTCTGAGTGTTTTTGTATGTTTTGCAGTTCAGATTTGACCAAAAATGATGAGTGTTTGAGCACTCATCAATCCCCCACACTAAACTATTGCTAGTCCATAGCAATACTGTTTTGAAAACTTGATGGATTTTAAACTCTTTACCAAAAGCCATCACTTCTGGAGTAGCCAGGTGTAAGAACTGTGGCACACCTGATAACCGTGTGATTTTGAGCAAACCACCAGCTGTCAACGGATTTGATTCGTCTTTACCAAAAGCCGTTTGCTTCTGGACTAGCCAGCTCTTGATGGACTAAGTCAACATCTTAGTGAGCTGATTACCAATTATTGATTTTCCACGGCCTTTACCACAAGCCATAATCTTGCGGGCTAGCCAACTCATTTGTTTTTGGGGAGCTGAGGAACCATACAATTTTTGGCAAATTGCAAGCCATAAACGGATTTGAGATGTCTTTACCAAGAGCCGTTTGCTCCTGGACTAACCAATCCCTTTTGTCGTTTAGACAAGGCGGACTGATTACCACAAAATTTTTTGAAGTACCAGTGAAAAAATTTTAAAATTTTTGAAATTTTGGCTAAAACGGGGGTATTATATAGTAAAATGTGATAAAATTCGCTAGAATAGCGAATACCCCCCCCCCCCCCCCCCCACACACACACTTAGCATGAATATTGTCCTCAATATTCAAAATCCCGGCTATTATGCCGACATTTTGAACGTAAAAGGGCAACATTACAAGCTAAGCGTGGAAAACACCATTTTGTATTTTCACTTTTGTAATCATAGCATGGGGGACTCCCCCACACTTAGGGTGAAAACCCTATAAGCATGCTACTGTTTTTGTTTACCGAGTCGCTAGCTTGACTCGACCCCGAATTCATTTGTCCTTGGGGAAGCATGATGTGGAAGAAACAATCTCAATCGGACTTTCATTCAAGATGTTTGGATAAACATTTGAAGCACGTGAAAGTTCCACACCGATGAGATAAGTATCCGGCTCAAGATAATGATACATGAAAATGCCGGGATCAAATATAGTGTCCTCATTCCTGAAGGAATGAAGAACAGGAGAAGTCACCTGATAGGTGAAGAAAGGTAAAAAAATCTTGATGACAATCAAGATTGAGTCATCATCATCAGAAGGAGAATTCATGATTGGTGTATCATGAATCTCATCAGTAAAACTCATATGATCTAGACAAATGGGTGGGAGGGTTGGGATTTTGATATCAATCAAATTCTCAAGGTTGAGAATATTTCCCTCCGGAAAACAAAGATCAACTTTGTCTAGATCAAAGTGGAAGTTATCATACTCCTGTGGAGATATGATATGAGTAAGTTCACCGGAGAACTCCTCAAAAGTGAATGAATCATAACCGGGGAGAGAAATCTGAGAATGAGAAGTGGTACTGCCACTAATCTTCTCTCCCATATGATCAAAGGTAAAGGCTTCAAACTCCGGAATAGGATCGTCGGAGAAAATGTCACTATCCTTTATGGGGATAGGAGATGAAATAGGTTTCATATTGAAAGCCTCGATTTTAGAAATGAGGAGATCGACATTCAATAATGTTGCACGAAGTGCTTCATTCTTGATTTCAGTGTCAATTTCATCATTCTCTTCTTCTAAGCTAACTAGCTTAGAAGGTAATTCTTCCATAAAAACGATGTCTCCACAAGATTACGAATCGTCATCAGTAGAATCGGAGAACATCTGAACATCATTAGTCGGGAAGATAAGAGGAGGAGGGATATCACACAAATGATCAAGAGTTCCCTGTGACTCTCTTGGGATTGGGACAAGGTCCTCAACACTAGACTTTATGAATTCGTCCGATTCCCTTTCAGGAACAGTGTCAATATGCTCGTCCCCCATGATCAAAGAGTGAGTAGGAACCTCGGGTGTGATAAGAGTGGGTTGAGATGGAATCTCAACTGATGAACCTGATGAATCTTTATAAAATCCAAGGATATCAAGTGTATCCTCATCATCACTGTCATCAGGAATGAAACGAAATCGAGAGCTAGATCTGGCTGCTTTTTCTTTTGCTATTGATTCCCTAATAGAGTTTTCATAAGCATATTGGGAATTTATTTTAGCAGCCTGTTCGTCAGCTAACAATTCTTCCATCGATTTTTGGTTTGGATTATCAGGGGTATGTTTTATTCCTCTCAAGTCTTTCACTAAATCCAAAAGATCAAGGAGAAGACTTTGAGGAATTGGTGGAGATGGAGGTTCGTCATAATACGATGTGTCAAAAGTGTTACAAGGAAATGGATTCCTTGTTTGACAATCGGTGCTGAAGTGTGGACCTCCACAGTAATCACAACAGTAAAACTGATGTGGCTGTGAGTCGTATGTGCTAAAGTTATAATTGTTATCTGGAAACTGCTCATAGACAAGCGTGTTTCCTGATTGACAATCATAACTGTAGTGTGAACACCACATTACTCACAACAGTAAAACTGCTGAGTATCATGGTGTGGTAACTGATGGAATGAATCAGTCGTGTCATGGTAGGAATAGGGATCTTGGTTGTAGACAGACCCGTTTCCTGACTCTACCAAGCCACAACTGGGGCAATTGCCACCATTATAAGGATTACCACAACAATGGCAAACCAGAAAGGGTGGATGAGACATAGAAAGAATCAAATGTGTATAGAGGTTGAGGAAATGAGAATCAAAAGGGTAGGAGGGTGAAGGTGAATATTTTTGGGTTTTTGGATGAACATTTTGTACAAATGTTAAGGAAAATGTTTTTGTGTTTTTGTGTTCGTTGAAAACTGAGTTTTAAAAAGTTTTCGGGAATGGTTTTGGTTTTGATAATGGGAAAATATGAACAAAGGATGGATAAATGTACAATGGAACGAATTCCAAAGACACTAATCAGAAAAACCGTTTAGATACGCACACAACCTCCACGGCAGCGGCGCCAATTTTTGATTGGCCTTAAATAGTCAGATAATATCAACCAAGTAATGGTCAACAAGGTCAAACTGCCTAGAGTCAATGCTCCGCGGAATATAGTGTTTCCCCGGGTCGTTATGTCCCGACGAGGTGTGAATGGCTAACAAACGGTTATGTGATCGGGTGAATTTGGATGAGAAAAAGGTTTGTGTGTGATTGAACTAAGGAATCTACAATGAAATAGCTTAAACAAGCTATGGTGATAAGACGGGAAGCTAAGAAAAACCAGAAACGATTTAAAACTAAAAACGCGTACGTTATGTTTAAATAAAACGTAGACGTACAAAATAAAACGCGAGTTTTGGTAAAATAAAATACTTACAAAAGTGAAAATCACATTTTTACAATTCTAATAATAAAAGAAACTTTTTAGAAAATTAAAATTACTTTTTACACTATTTATATAATTACTATTAATTAAATACTATTTATTAATTACTTATTAATAATTTAAATTAATCTAAATTATAACTAATTATGAAATTACACTAAAAATATGAAAATTAAATTTATAAAAATCTAAAATATTATAAAACTAATTTTAAAATTAAAATTATATTTTTCTTACTTTTTATCTAATTATTATTAATTATTAACTATTTAATACTATTTAAAAATACACTAAATAATAAGAAAATTGTAAAATAAGCTTAGAAAAATAAAATTAAAACTTAGAAAAATCTAAAATAACATAAAACTAATTTTGAAACAGAAAATATATTTTTAAGACTATTTAAATAATTACTATTAATTATTAACTACTTATTAATTAATAAAAACTAATATTAATTATTAAAAATACTAAATGAAAAGAGAAAAATATGAAAAAATCACAGAAATTATTTTACAACTATAGGAACTTAAGAAAATTATAAAAACAGAAAGTGCTTAAGAAAAATAAGCACTTAAGCAATAGGCTTCTTAAATAGAAGCTATCACTTTAGGAATTTTTGGCTTTTTTGAATTTTTCTTTCACAAAACTACTTAAACACACAAAACATCAAACTTTAATGAAGGGACCAAGAATAGTGCTTAAAAATAAGCACTTTGGAACATAAAAAGCTTAACAGGTTTAGGCTTAAGGCTAATTTGAACTTATAAAACTTTGAAAAACCAAACACAAGCTACAACAGAGGTGAAATAAGCTAAAACAAATGTGTGGTAACTTAAAATAAGCTAAGTGAATCAGAGAAGCAAAAGAAAGAAGCCAAGATAAGCAATAAGCAATCCCATACTAACCACAGTCCACACAGGCCTAATGAGTTAACTTAAGAGGTCTGTGGGGTCCACATGAGAAGTTGGAGACCCAAGGGAAAGGCAAAGCCAATAAACTGAGCTTATTGGCTTTCTAAAAAGCTAAGGCTTATTTACTGGGTCCCACTAGTGAGGTCATGAGAGGGATTGGAAGGTTGGTCCAAAACTTGAGCACACAGCTTATTTGTGGAATAGGACAGATTTCAAGGAGCTTGCAGCCCACTCAAATAAGCTAACAACTTAAAGATAAACCCATAAACTCAAAGAAGGGCTTATTGGCTTAATAAAAAGTCAATAAACTCTCAGAGGGATCCACTTATTAAGCTCAAAAAGAGCTTATGAAAACTACTAAGCACAACTGATGACTCAGTGTTTCTGAGTCAGTGAGAGTACTTTGAGATCTAAAATAAGCATGTGAATAAGCAGTGCATGGGATAAAAAGCATACTCATAATAAGGTGGCATAGTGGACTTTCCAAAACACCAAAAATCAAAGATTGGGGTGCACTATTAAACAGATTGGAGAGAAGGCTTTTAAGCACAACTACCCTGGTACAGGGGAGTTTATTGAAAAACTTACTAAAAGAAGCTATCAGATAAGCTGTATAGAAAAATATAAAAATTGTACTAAAATAAGGATTAAACAGATGAGCTACCAGAGATTATTAATCCAAAAGCTTAAAAGCTGAGATTGAAAATTGAAACCAAGAAAATTCTTGTAAGTTTTGGAAAAAACTGACACTAAGCAATGTTGACCTTTTTTTGAGTAAATCACACAAGTTGACTTAAGTGAGGTCTGATCCCCTCTAATCTAATGAATAAGTTATATGAAGCTGATTGAAAACTAAATTAAGCTGAATGTAAAGCCTATGCACCAATATCCAAACTCATAAAACCCACAATCATCACAGTGAATAGCAGACTTGATTTTAGAGGTACCTATGACTTTTTTTTGCCTATGACTTGCAGAACTATTGTTATAACTACTCTATCTTATACCTAAGAGTGATGTCTCAACAACTTATACTAACTGAAACACAAAGGAACAAGGTGAAACAAGCAAATCCAAACACTCCCTAATCCTATGACTGTTTTCTAATTAGTAAGGAAAATGGTGAATTAATGCAATCTACTGATTCTACCTTAGATTATAAGCTATAAGGACAAGTTAAAAGCTGATTTAATCAGGGACTAAACACAATATCAAGCACAAACAAAAATGACTACTAAGTAACCACAGGTTTGGTTTGAGACAGAAATTAGAAATGCACACCTCAAATCAGAGTCAAAAAGCTCATGAGAGCTTATCACCAAGCTGAGTAACCCAGAAACATCCACAAACACACTTGTGCATCAACTTTACATAATCACAAACCTCAGTTGACTTGTGTTGACCTTTGTTTGATTTTTTGAACTAGAACTTTTTTTAAACCTTTCTGAGCTTATGCAAGCTTATAAACAAATTAATTAGAGCTTATGAAACATTAACTCACAACTTTTAACAAGTTTTAAATCAAAATGATAAATTCAATGAAAATTGCAGGAAACTGAATTCAACTAAGAGTATTTAACTTGATGCTTAAAACAAGTTTATTACACACTGAAATCACTTACTACAACATTTTTGAGCTAACAATTACATTTGAAAAGGAAATTTTACTAAAACGATATTAAAACTACACTAACTAAACTACATTTACTCACTGCTACTTCCATCCTGCTTCTTTCTTTTCTTTTATACATCCTGGAGACACTCTCTTTCTTTCCCACTTGAATTTGAGCCACAAGATGAGATAAAATGATCTCAGCCCTCCAAATTGTTTTTTGGCGGGAAAAAAGGTCAAAAGAAGTCAGGGGTTTCTTGGAGGGTTTTGTGGTTAATTAATGTAGTTTGGATGTTAATGGAGGTGGAGGGGACATGGTATGGAGTGGGTAGCGGAAGAGATGGGGAAGGTTGAGTGTGGAAGAGAGTTACAGGGCAAGTGGAGGTGGAAGGGGTGAAGGTTTGACCTTCTTTGACCGGGTTTTAATATAAACGGGGGGGGGGGGGGGGGGGGGGAGGGGGGTGAGTTATATTTAATTAGGAAGTGGGCTTTGGTGGGCTTTTGGTGGTGGTGTTTGTTTGGATCAGGCTATGGAATTGGGTGGGTTGGCAAGTTGTTGGGTTTTGGTTTTGGGATTAGGATAAATAAAAGGGTCCGTTTAGTTTGTAACTAAAAATACCACAAGGACCAACTTTGCAATTTTTAAAAACCAAGGGACTGAAAATGTCATTTTTCCAAAATATCACCAAGGACCAAAGATGCAAATATTCCAAAGTTCAATAACCAATTTTTCATTTTTCAAATTTTCAAAATTTCCCGGGGACTAAAAATGACATTTTTCAAAGTATAGGGGTTAAACTTGCCATTCAGTGAAAATCTTTTATCCAAGGACCAATATTGAACATTCTGAATTTCCAAGGACTAAAAATGATTTTTCATCCAAAAATATCCCACCAGGGATCAATTCTGCCAAAATCTGAAACTCCAGGGACCAAAACTGTAAATTTCCAAAACTTTTGAGATTTTTCACCAAAGGACTAAATATGACAACTTATGATTTCAAAAGGACCTTTGGTGATAATTTTCCATATTTTGAATATCCAGGGACTAGTTTTGTAATTTTATGAAAGTTGGAGGACTGAAACTGCCAATTTTGCAAACTTTGTGCGTTTTTCATCTGTTTTTGCTCATTTTGCATCTAAAACATATAAAACACGATTTTGAAATATTTTTGGTATTTTGATGCATTTCTGAGTGTTTTTGTATGTTTTGCAGTTCAGATTTGACCAAAAATGATGAGTGTTTGAGCACTCATCAACCGGTTTTATCTCCCGAAGTTTCTTGAACACTTATTATTTTCTTAAGTGGTTTACTACTATTTTTAAACTTGTCAAGTTTGAAAATTTCATCTTTAAGTTTTTCGTTTTCATTATTAACCTCTATGCATGTTTTACATTCTATAAAAACTTCTTTTCCTTTTTCCAAATTTTGTAGTCTAATTTTTAATTCGAGTACTTCATTTTCTAATAGATTATTAATATGTTTTAGTGACTTATTTTTAGCTATAACCTTTTGACCTAATTTGCATAACTTATTATATTCACTATCTAGGTATTTTTCGTCTAATGATAAATTTTCGTCACTAAAGTATTCGGTTTCGGAACGTACCTCGCTTGATGTCTTAGCCATAAGACATTTCTCCTCATTTGTGATTTCTTTCTCATCGTCATCGCTATCACTCCAAGCTCCTCCAACAAACGCCTTTTGATTTTGATTTCTTGACATCATTGGACATTTTCCGATGAGATGATTTGGATCACAACATTTGAAGCACTTCCTATCACTTTTGCCATTTTTGTCATCTTTATTTCTTTGGTTTTCTTTCCTTTCGTCATGCGGTTGTCTAACGAATCTTCCTCGCCTTTGAAGAATTTCTTGAAGTCTCTTACGGCCATCGCATATTCTTCGTCATCACTTTCGGAGGTTGAGCTATCCTCATTACTAGATTCCTTCCTAGCTTTCAACGAAATTGACTTGCTTTGCTCTCTTTTTCCATTGACCATCTTGGAGTCTTTCTTTATTATTGCTTCGTAGACTTTCAGGTTGCCGATCAACTCATCAAGTTGAAAAGTTGACAAGTTCTTCGATTTTTCAATTGCCGTAACTTTAGCTCGCCATTTTGGATGAAGAGCCCTAAGAAATTTCCTAACAAAATTCTTACTAGAAAAATTCTCATCAAGGACTTTTAAACTTGTGATGATAGTGTTAAACCTAGCAAAAGCATTATCTATTGATTCCTCCTCCGGAATCGTAAATTATTCATATTGTTGAACAAAAAGATCTATTTTGTTATCTTTAACTTGACTATTACCTTGGTGAGTGATTAGTAAAGAATCCCAAATTTCTTTTGCGGTTTTACACATAAAAATTCTTTCATATTCTTTGCGTGGTAACGCATTATAAATAACCATTTTAGCCTCATTATTTTTTGCTAGTTTCTTATTCAAATCATCATTTTGTTTTTCAAAAGATACAATTTCATCCATTTTAGTTTCAAAATTATATTGAATAGGGGGAAAATTACCAAAGGTAATGACATGCCAAAGATCAAGATCTTTTGATTTCACATAAGTTTCGAATCTATTTTTTCAATAAAGAAAACCATCACTTTCAAACAGTGGTGGTCATTGCATAGATTGCCCTTCTAAATATTTTTTCGATTCCATAGATCGATACAAGTTTTAAAATACAGTATATTTTAAAATCTTGTTTAACGTATATCTGATGCCAATTGTGGAAAATTAGAAGGGGGGTTGAATAGTTTTACGTCTTTTTAATTTTATTATGAAAACTTAGTTTAGTTTTAAAACCTTGTTTGCTTTTAAAACTTTGATTCAATCTTATGTGAACTCAAATCTTGAATAATATGAACAACTATATCTAAGTATGAACAATGATAATATAAGCTAAGTATGTGAAATCAACACATGCACAATATAAACAATTATAGCTATATACGAGAGATAAGTAAGTAATTGTTTATTTTATAATCCTTAGTTATATTTTGTATGAAAACTTTACTTGATCAAAATGATCAATTATATGTATGTTACCTTTTTAGTTTGATTGTAAAAACTTTGTTTTGTGAATGAAACTTTCGTTTGATCTTTAAGTAAAATCAATACTAGCACTATATGAGCAAATATATATATACGTCTACGTCTACAAAAGTAATAACGATATAAGCAAGATAATAAGTAAGATATGAAAAGATCTAACCGCGAGACAAAGGATTTATAGTGGTTCGGCTACAAGGATACCTTCCTTGCCCTACTCCACTCCTCGAGTCACCTACTCGAGAGTTTTCTTCACTATGTCAACAAGCTCCCTTATGGCGGAGAAAACCTTACACACCAATATACACACCACAACTTCGTCACAACTTATTCACACCTTCTACACAACTTCTTCACACCTAGTCACTACTTAATCACAACACTACTTCTTCACACCTATCTATCTTCACAACTATCTACTTCACAACAATCTTCTTCACAACTATCAACTTCCCAACTTCTCTACTTCACAACTATCTACTACACACTCACTCTATCTACACACCTTGCTAATCTATCTTCTATCAAATATTCACAACTAGTTACACAAAGAAATAGATATAATGGATGACGCTCTAACAACTTGGATGTGGAGGTCACAACAAGTTGTAATACTTCTTCTCTTGAAGGATTGAAGTATTCTTCTCTTGCACTTGAAAAGTAGAGGTTTAGATCACTTTGAAACAAAGATTTATGTATGTATGATCAAAGGATTTTAGAGAATAGAAATGAGATCTAGAACAGAAAGTTTTGGGGTGCAAAAGGTGAGAAAAATATGTGGAATGAACCAGTATTTATAAGGGGAAAAATACTGTTTGGAAGCTTGGCCGGTCCCCTTAATTGGGTGCCGGTCCCCTTAATAATTAAGGGGACCGCCTAGTATAATTAAGGGGGCCGCCTAATAAAAAAAAATTTTCTTCAGATTTTTTGTCTTTTTGTGGGGGAGGTTTTTCCTGAAGAATGTAGCCGTTTTTTGGGTTGAAATTTGAATTCAAACTATTTATTTTGAATAAAACATTTCTTATTAATACAAAATTGTTTTGTATAAGTTTAAAAATGTTTGTCCCACTTTAATAAAATGTAAGGTTTGTAAAAATAAAAATTTCTTTGATCATAAAATGCATTAGACACTTTGTTTATTCATACCTTAAGTGATATAGTTGCTAAAGCAAATATTTACGACTAAATACTTGTTTACGTCATAATTTGCAGTTCAATGAGTTTATGTTTTGTGATTATCAAAACATAGAGATATCGATATATGTTAATAATGTTTTTAGGCATTATTTATATCAACATGATCATCGTCGTATATTTATTGATATATTTTCAAGTAAACACACGACACGATAAACACGCATATAAACATAAACGTTAAGCTAAATATATTATAAATCTACCCACAAAATGAATATGAATTTATAAAATTGATTTATTTAGTTATTTTTTCATATTATAATAATTATATATTATTATATAATAAAATCGGTTCGGTTTGGTTTTTGTACGAAAACCAAAACCGAACCGTATTTTTCGGTTTTTGAAAAATTAAAAACCGAATCATCGGTTTTTAATTTTGGTCGGTTTTTTCGGTTTTGTTTGCTCACCTCTAGTTTTTGCACTTCTATGGTGGTCAAGCTTAAGCCTTGATATGTTTTTTAGTGCCACATCATGACATTTCAACATTTCTTCCTTTCATATCTTTCTTCACATCTCCTTCTTCACTCACACACTTAAAACCTCACTTTCATAGTTCATGGCAAAACACCTTATTTGTTTGACCCTTACTTTTATTTTATTTTCAATTTTTTCAAACCAATGAATTTTTCATTCATTAAAAATAAAATTACAAATAACACAAAACTAATAATAATAATAATAATAATAATAATAATAATAATAATAATAATAATAATAATAATAATAATAATAATAATTATAATAATAATAATAATAATAATAACAAAAAAAATACATAACATAAACTTTAGCCCAACTAAACAAACATTTTAAATTTTATAGGTATATATATGTTTAAGATTTAAAACGAAAAAAAATATAATAATAATAATAATAATAATAATAATAATAATAATAATAATAATAATACATTGCTTGCATGGTCACACACAAAATCTCTCAATAAAAACCCATTTAAATTAGAAAAATAATAATAAAATAAAAACCCATTTAAATTATAGTAAGTATATAGACTCTATTATTTATACGGCATTAGAGTGTTTTGAGTATGTAAATTTTGGGAGTCATCTATTTTATCTAATAAAACAGTGTTTTGTACAACCCTCTTAAGCAATCTTTTGTACAATCCTCTTAAGCCAACTAATTAATTTTTTATATAAGTAACTCTTCACCTAGAGCTGACACGTGGCAAAGACAATTACTAATACTTCAACCCTATTAAAAAACAGATCATTCGTTTTTTTGAAAAGCATTGACATCATAGAGTTTTTAGCCTCTCCTATAATTATTTTTTTCTATAAATAACTTGTCCTAACAATGCGACACCTGTCCAGCTGAGTTTTGAATTAGTTCCTCTGAGGTTGCGCGTGATATATATGGTTTGTAAAAGTTTTTCATGCAATCATCGTTAAAACATTCGAACTATTTTTGGACTATTTTTTTTGAATATATTGATTTTTCATATGATGAAGTGATCTTATTGAGTTTACAGGATTTATAATTGCGGATTGAGTGAATAACTAAGTAAGCTTCCACTGTGTTACGTCACATTGCTCTAATATTTTAATACTAATCTTCTTATCCCTTTTTCCTAACTTGTATGGAATCAGTCATCATATAACATGTTTCGTTTTGTAGATTCTGATGAAAGTAGGCAAAAACACACGTGAGAAGTAGTTCATATTCATCCCTTTTGCAAGGTATGACCATATATAGCCAAAGTGATCATATTACGAGTAGAATGATAATGACGATTCGTATACAAGTGTTTAGCGTGATAAGATTTTAATCACTTTTGTTTGCAAGACTTAAAAATCTCTGTTGGTGATTTTGCAACAAAACAGTAGGTATAAATATCAATTGATTTTCATGTTTATATAAAATGGAATTCATTACCAACTGTGCTACATAGTGGTTTATAAAGGCAATTGACCTTTTTGTATTAATCTTATGATTTATATTCCAGGTGATAAACTTGATCACAATGGCTTGAGAGTGACAATATTCACCAATTTGAGAGTGACAAAAACTATAATCAGAGTTCTCTAAAAAGCTTTAAGTTTTATTTTCTAATTTATAAATCACAATAGAGAATTTGTGATACTTTTATCTGGACTAACATCAGATTTGCCTATTAGTATAATGCTATTATGTTTTTGTTGTTGATCAAGTTGAAAATAAATAAATAAATAAATAATAAATGGCAAACAAAAGGTAGTGGCACTTTGAATTGAAAGAAAAAACACTTCTTATATATTTGGTGTAGTTGTGCATTGGGGGTAGTCTGCTGTTATGGCCATGTGTAGGGTGTTATTCGAATGGAATAGTCGGATATTAGATTAGAATGGAATAGTCGGATATTAGATTATTCGGACAAAAATAACTTGGTCCAATATCTATCTGAGTAAGAGTTCGGATATTTGGATTTAGATTTTTGCTATACAATAGCAAAGTACTTTCGTTATGATACATCATCTTTTTTCTGTTCCACTTAATATAATGAACTTTCTGGTTTTGTGCTACTTTGCACATCCGATAAGAATCACCAACATTAAAATCTTAATAATTACAAGGACAAAATTGCAAACCAAAATTAAGAAACAAAAAGATATTTAATGGAGTTCTATTACGCACCCCGTGATAGTAATCATAAAATGTGAATATAACTATACTAAAAAAACACACGAAAAGGTCGACTAAGCTTATTTGGGTTCTAATCGGATCGTATTCGGATAAAAGTGACAAATCTAGCTATGTGAGTGTTAGCTGAAGTTGTATGCCTGATTTATTTTTCAATCTTTAGTTATCATCTTGTGTCATATGCTATTGTACTATACTATCTTATTTATTTCCATATGTAAAAAGATTCAGTACTGATTCAAGAAGAATGTGATTATGAAATGATTTATACGGAGCAATAGCATATGTAGAATCAAAAAACAAAAATTATGACCGAGACAAAAAACAAAATTTGTGACCGAGACTATATGCTACCAACGGGACTGCTCATGCTTATCACGTCTCATGGTGAATCAACAAAGAATATAGAAGTTTGTTGTAAAATGTACGCTAGGAATTGAACAACACCACAACTAAAATTTCTTTATATTGTTTTAATTATATGAGAATTTGTTGAATTATTTGTATATTTCATTTGCTAACCATATTCTTTTTACAACTGGATATACTCATTTGTTTCGTTCTGTCTTAATATGTCTACATTTTTTATAACATTCTTTTAAATACCCGTGAATTTCACGGGTCTTTTAGCTAGTTAGATATATAAGAAGGTCACCCATATCTCGAAAATAGGCACTATCTTGTATTTTATTTTCGTTCTTTTGGTATCTTAAGAAGAATTGAGTACTGTTCATCCGGGTTTTTTTTATTATTATCTTTCTATTATTTTTTTTGGTGGGGGGGGGGGTGTTAATTCGACAGACAATAATGATGAAGGTAATCGAATTGGAGGCGAGTTTGGAGCAATACAAGGTTGAGCAAGCTGCGAGCCAGTCGGAATTGAAATAAATGATAGAAAAAAATAAGGCCGATGCGGACAAACAATTCACTGAAATCCTACAACTGTTGAAAACACAACAACTGCCTGCCACTATTGCCAAGACTGTACGGCCGCCCTACCACACTTAACCACTGCCATTCTCCTATCACACCATGTCGTGGAAAAGCCCTCTACCACCACTACATCGTTGCCGCCAACCTTTGTCCTCACCCAACCATTGCTTGCTCACCAACAACCCTAGTCGACCCTACCATTCTGTGCAGCGTACACTAGTTTTTCTAGCCTATCCTTTGACGCGCAGGGATTTCCGATTCCACCTGGACGGACTAGTGAATTTTCGTGACCAACTCGAACAATACCACCGCCATTTGTTCTTGGGAACGAACGGGCGTGGGGACCGGGGACTGACTATCGGTTGAAACTCAAGATGCATTATTTAACGAGGATGATGTATATGAATGGGTTAACCAGGCCCAGAGATTTTTCGACATCCAAGGGTTACTTACCTCAGGGGAGAGACTCAGAGTTGCGATGATGTGCTTATAGGGTCCAGCCTGGTCTTGGTTTCAATGGAGTGACAACAGGGAAACGTTCTGGGTTTAGGAAGACCTAAAGCGGCATATGCTGGTTCATGCTCATACCTTACAAGCGGGTAGTTTACAAGAACACTTTTTCACCATTAGCCAGAGCGGGACCGCCCAAGACTATATCACTATTTTTGAGAAGATGGCAACACAATTATTGGGGTTACAGGAGGAGGTACTTGAGTGGATATTCTAAAGGAGTTAAAACGGGAGTTACTCATGGCAGTTCGAACTCAAAAACCTACAGGATTAAGTCAAGCCATGGGATTAGCATTAATCATTGATGAGAACAAGACTTGTAACAACGTCTTATGGGGAGGTGGGTCACATTGTTCAACAATAGGGAAAACCACTTCCAGGGGAGAGAACTTTAGAAGATTAACTAATTCGGAACTACAAGCCAAGATAGCTAAAAAGTGTGTTATCAGTGTGATAAGAAATACGGCCCAGGTCACTGGTGTCCCAAGTCAGACATTATAAGTGCTGCTGGTTGATGAAAGTGATAGAAGTGATGAGGAGGTTGCACCAAAACTTCAAGTCTAATGATTGGATCCCAGAACAAAGATCGATTAAGACGAAATTTTAAAGCCACACGTTGAGGACAAGGTGTGTGTTTTGGAGGGGCGGGGGGGGGGGGGGGGGGGTAATGATATGATCCAACACTTTTAGGCAATTTTCATAAGTGTAAGGGCTGAATTAAATTAGTTGTTTTTATTATTATTAGTTTCCTTTTTTGTGGGGTAGCTTGGTGGCCAAGCTAAAGTATTATGGTAAGTATATAGTCTCTATGATTTATAATTATAGGGCATTAGGGTTACAGGTTTTGGGTATGCAGATTTTGGGAGTCATTAGATATATTAGGGGTGGCAATTCGAGTCGGGTTCGGGTTGGCGGGTTTGGGTTGACAGGTTGGCGGGTCAGAAAACCCCAATCCAAATCTGACCCATTTAAATTATCGGGTCAGTTATGTCAACCCTAACCTGTTTACACATAACCTGAACCTGACCCATTTAACCCGTATATATACTTGGGTTGGTGGGTTAAATAGATTATACAGGTTGAATAGATTAAACGGGTTTCGGGTTGACCAATTTAACCCATTTTATAACAAAAGTTGGGACGTTACACGAGTTAAACAGGTTAAACGGGTTTGCGGGTCGACCCGTTTAACCCATTTAACCCTTATAATAAAATATAAATAATTTATAATTTAAGAAAATAATGTTAAACGAGTTGATGGGTTGACCTGTTTAATTCATTCCCAGCCTGAACCTGACCTGTTTAATAAACGGGTTAGATGGGTCGACCCAAACCCGACCCGAAATCTATTTAGACTCAACCCTAACCTGCTAATTTTCGTGTTGGTTTCAGGTCGGGTTTTTTGTCGGGTCAGAAATTGCCACCCCTAAGATATATAAGGAGGTCACCTACATCTCAAAAGTAGGTACTATCTTCTACTTTATTTTCGTTATTTTCGTATCTTAATAAGAATTCAGCCCTGGTTCGTATTAGTCCTTGCATTTTTCAACTCTTTACAAACCTGCACAAACAAAGAAAACACACTAAAAAAACTTATGAATATTAGAAATATTAGCCCTTCAATATATCCATTCTTGAATTATTTTTAACACAAGATGTATTTTAGTACTTATCAAACCTCTCTTATCTATTTTCTTGGAAGATCAACCATCTCAAATCGGTCTCTTAACAATGGTGCTTTCATTGATTCGTATTATGCCTCCAACTCGTAACCTACCTTCACTTAAAGAGTCTATGGCGTCCATAGCCGACTCATTATCCAAACTCGTTGCATCTCAAATCGCATTTAATTCCCAACTCAATATTATCATCGAAAACGAGTAACAAACCTTATCCCTCATCTCACCAAACTTTTAAACTGCCACAATGGGATACCAACACGACATCCATCGCCGCCACAACACCAAAAAAAAACACAGCTAATATCACGCCGAACAACCATGGGCAGCAAATTTACCACCCTAAACCCAACAAACCCATGACTGAGGTGTTCACCACAACCTCTTCATCTATTACCAAGATCTAAAATGATGTACCTTCACAAATTCGAGTTCCCATTCCCTCACTCATCATGGACAAGTTCGCAAGCAAAGAAGTTTCGTGATCTAAGTCGTTATCAAGATATGTTTTGTTGGCTTAAGACATTTCCACCCGATCACCAATGTCATCTGCCAAAGTTTGTTTTTTCTTGATACTGAACACGAGCCATCTAGGAGCCATATGACATGAGATACAAAACCATGAGCCTTGAGGACAAGGCTCGTTTTCAGTACGGAGTACTGATATGGCTTCTAAGCTGATTCTTGGGACAAAGTCAAGAATAAACCACCTATTATCTCCATGTTATACTCATGTATGCTAAGAGGAATTTAACCCATATCTCCAAGCTCCTTCATGCATGACAACTAGTAGTATATCCATGCATTATTCTAGGATCCAATTTCCCATGTTTAGTTTCATGTATTCAATTTCCTGCAGTGTTTAGCATAGCATGACTTATTTCCTTTCCTATATATATGTAACCCTTGCATCAATTAAAAGAAGAAGAAAATGATTAAAGTATAGTTCCTTTATTTTTTTCTCTCTTCAAGTCTTGCCCGCTCAAAGGGCCTTATCAAACTTTATCTTATCTATTTTTTTTGAGAGACTGACCATCTCAAATCAGTCTCTTAACATGACACATGTGGAGTATTATGCCATATCTATCCACATTTCATTGTAACAAAGTATATGACCAACGTCAAATACATGTTTATTAGATTTATGATTGAAAGTGAATTAAAAGGTGAGTATCATGCCACATAACAATTCCTCTTAAAAATAAATTACATCCAAAACACATGTTGCATCTACTTCAAGACACCATTTGTCGCTAATGGGATGGATAGCGTAAAATGTTAACCGAAAACCATATTTATTGTTTTACTGATATGGCCTCTTTGGGTAGGATTATCTTTATCACAGTTAAAATTGGAAAATGTTGGGTGTTTGGTAGATGGATTTACATATAAGTAAGAGTCATTAAATAAATACATAATCTTATTATAGTATTTGAAGGTATTATATATAGGTATGAACATTTATCCTTTTTGCACTAGTGACAACTGTGTAGCATGCATATTTGATTTCTATAAAAGTTGCAAATGTCGCCATAATCTTTACTTTTTGTGTAGCAGGGATTTGCATGATGGTCAACTTCAAGGAGTTAAGGACATTATTTTGGGATGGAAACAACCTCATATGGATGGTAACATTCTTTTTCCACCAATAAACATTTTTGGTTGTGATTGTGGTGTTGCTTGGGCAACAAACATGTAAGAGAAAGCAAAACGGGGATATGCAAATTAAAATCATCAATAGTTATGATATTTTGCATGTATCTATAAAATTTAGTATGTGATTTGATTACCAGGAAGTTACAAAAAAGAATCGAGACAAGAAAATGTTAACACAAGTTATATGTGCGATCTTAGTGCTGAAGACATTCAACCTCGAGACATGGAACATTTCTATTTACAATGGTTAAAGGAGAGGAAAACAAAAAGAAATTATTGTTTGTGTTTACACAAGTTATTTGTGTTCTCTACACTCTGTTCCTGAGTGTAAAACATAAAGAAGAGAAATGAAGAGGATAAAAAGGACAGGAAGGAAGAGGAAATGAAACAACTTTTGTTTTTAGTTGTCTTCCCAAGTAGGAAAGAATAAAAGAAATTGGAACCAAATTAAGTTTAAAAGTAATATTATCTCTAAATATTCTCAATTTGAAAAAAAAGATTAGGAGAGGAAATTTGACATACTTTCCTTTCCCCTTATCTTCTCTGCATAAGAAACTCGGGAACATGATTTTTTGAAATTTCCATTCACTTCTCTTCTTTTCTCTCCAAATAAAACTTGTAAACAAGTATAGAGGGTGTGGTTCAAGGTTTTCTCTCGCCAAATTAGCTCCAACAAAATTTCATCAACTCTGTCTTTCAACTTTCCCTCAAACTTTGCACCATGTTATCTCTCGTCTTTAAAACCTTTTCCCACTTTGTATCATTAAACATACACCATAATAGAATTACCCATACATAATATACACACAAAATAATAAAGCAACATTTTACTCTCTTTTGTGTTGCGAGAATATAGTGACGCACATGATTTTGTTTTGTTGCGTCGTAAGTTTTCCTCAAGTAGGGTGTGGGTTATTTTTCTTGCAGCCTCTCTACAGCTCGTTTGCCCACAATGCACCCTGCACCATAGGTGCTAAAGACATTCAACCTCACATGCAAACATTTCCAGTTGCTTAGTTGGAAGGTGAGCTTTAGTGCATGATGTGCTTTCAATTTCAGCTTCCTTGGAGATTACTTGGGCGCCAATAGTGATGACGCATGCTTTTATTGACATGGCAAACATAATTTCCATGCGTATGACATAAAGGTAACCATCTGTTTGGATTCAAAGTGAGGTCAATGTAGTTATATAGTAGTATCTAGGAGTGGCAATGGGGCAGGTTTTGTGCGGGGTGGCCATCCCATCCCCAAACCAATTGGCAAACCACGCCCCAAACCCGCCTCGATTCCAGTTGGAGATCTTATTGGGGCGTCCCATTGGTGAGATGCTCTCTCAAACCCGCTACAATCCCTGTTGAGGTTCTTATCGGAGATTTTTTTGGGCGCAATGCTCCACCAAATATACGTTGTTCCTCGTTTAATTTTTATAGCATATTTTAGCAATATTATTATATGTAATAACGTGAAAAATCGAAACCCGCTAATAACATATTAGGTGCTAATAATATACTAGCAGGGTACCCGCGCGATGCGGCGACGGGTACCCTAAAATTAAAATTTTGACGAGCAACGTTTTCTAGATATATGCGTTTTGTGACAATAACTTTACAAATAGCGAGATTTTAAGTGGAAAAAAAAAACTATTTCATACAAAAATTGTAGGGTGCACATGTGATACTTCTAAAAATATAAAAACGATACACGGTTGATGAGTGTCTAAATACTCATCATTTTATACCAATCTGAACTGCCAAAACATCTAAAAACACTCAAATATACATCAAAATACTTAAAATATCTTGGAAGTGTGTTTTATATGTTTCAAATGCAAAATATGCAAAAACAGATGAAAAACGTACAAAGTTTGCATAATTGGCAGTTTCAGTCCCTCAAGTTTCAAAAATTGTCAAAACTAGTCCCTGGTTATTCTAAAAACTTGAAAAAGTCACCAAAGGTCCTTTTTAATCATAAAGTTACATATTTAGTCCTTTGGTGCAAAGTTTCACAAAATTACAAGTTTAGTCCCTATACTTTGGAAATTGACATAAATGGTCCCTGGGATGTAAAAACTTTGAGAAAAAAAATCAATTTTGGTCCTTGTGCTATTTATCTTTTGCAGGAATGGTCCTTGGTGTGAAGTTTTGGAAAATTACATGATTGGTCCCTGAAGTTTCACAGTTTGGCAAAACAGGTCCCTCAAAGTTTCAAACTTGACAGTTTTAGTCCCTGGGTTTTCAAAATGGGAAAATTATCATTAAGGGTCCTAGGGGATTCATAATTGTCACTATTAGTCCCTGGATGAAAAGTTTGGAGAAATTACATGTTAAGTCCCTGGAGTTTCAGTTTTGTCAATTTTAGACCCCGGGTATTTAAAAAAATGAAAAATATCAAAAATACCTTTGTACTATTCATTTATGGCAAAATAGGTCCTTATGATTACTTATGGGAATTTACAATTTTAGTTCCTATAATTTTCCCAAATTACAAAATTGGTCCCTATGTTACATAAACCAAACGGATCTTATTATTTAAAAACCAAAAACCAATCCATACCAAGCCCACTCCCAACCATTTCCAGCCCACAAATACCCTTAGCCCATACAAAAGCCCACCCCGTTTTTAAAATAAAACCAGGGTCAAACAACCTTTGACCCTTCCCTTACCTCCATACCACTGCACCAATACCACCATCTCCACCTCAGTGGTTTCACCACCACTTGTCTACCCACTCCTCCAACCTTATCCCTCCACCTCCACAAGCTCCCAAATACCCATAAATTTCCTTAAAAACCTAACAAGCAACCTCTATCTGTCCCAAAGACTTTTGGCGCCAAAAGCCATTTAAATGGCTAGGATCAGTTGCAGTGATCCAGTGGTTGTTATTTTTGCTGGGAAATGCTCCTGTGGGTCCCACAAGCCCTATAAATCAAGAGAGAAGCAAGGAGGACAAGGCAGTAGAGTAATTTAGTTGTAATTTAGTTTAGATAATGTCGACTTAGCCGATTTTCAATTTCCAGTGTAACTTAAGCTCTCAACTTGTAATCTTAACCTTTCTAAGTGTATTTTAACTTTGTTTTAATCATCAAATTCAGTTTCTAAAGTCCAATTCAGTTTAAGCTTTATTTTCTTGCAAAATCTCATGTAACTTTAGTATTGCTAAAAGTTGTTGTTTATTGGTATTTTAAGCTCACATAAATCAATAATAAGCTTTTATAAGCTTCCTGAGCATCCTAATCAGTAATTATTCAAAGTAGAGAAAAATACCAAAAATACTAGAAAAATCCTTGGAAAATCAAAAATCATGAGTTATGAAGAAAGAAGAATGAAGCAAGTTGGATTCTGGATGAATATGGTGCTAGTGCCTTATGGGAGGCAATAGGTTGTGTTTTTATCCTTTGGTTCACTTGTTCTCAACATAAACTCAATTGTAAGCTTATTTCTTTAATTTTAGCAATTTACTGTAGGACTTTCTAATTAGTGATTCTCTCAGCTAATTTATGTTTATTTAGTATGAATAAGTATTTTTATTGCTTAAAACACCTAGTTTGTTCATTTAGATATTAAGTTACTTAATTAAGAGTTTTAACAGGTCAAATAGCATAGTTGTAATATGTGAGTTTCATGCTGATATGATTAATGTTCTGTACTTCTATGATCTTACTACATT
Source organism: Artemisia argyi (assembly GCA_030686995.1). Taxonomy (NCBI): domain Eukaryota; kingdom Viridiplantae; phylum Streptophyta; class Magnoliopsida; order Asterales; family Asteraceae; genus Artemisia; species Artemisia argyi. Next base: position 82,467,242 of record CM060684.1, on the reverse strand, counting down.
GTATCATAAGTGTTAATACAAATATCGCCTAAAAACGTTATTTATATTTTAACGATCTTTGCTAAGTTTTGTTAATGACAAAGTACAAACTTTAGATTATAGTAAAACATCATTTTAGTTTAAGTCTTGTATAACTAGTCTTTACATTTCTTTTTAAACTTAACATTGTTTTTATTTCCTTAACAAGAAAGTAATTCTTTAATAAGAAAGTGTCACATCTCATCAATGTGCATTTATGGAAAGTTTATGTGTTTGATTATCCATGAAGTTCTTACACACTTTGGAAGTATTCCATGTTTGATACAACGCATGTTGTGACATTGCTTGTTTATGTGTTTGACTATCTATGAAGTTCTTACACACTTTGGAAGTATTCCATGTTTGGTGCAATGCATGTTGACTAGTATTTAGTAGATGTGACATTGTTTGTTTTGGAGTGATTTATTGTAAGTTTTGTTGAACAGTTCTGGCGGACCCCTGGAGGAACACGGGCGGACCCCTTCTGAGGGTACCGCCGTGTCCGCCAGACTACTGACTTTCTTTGGTATAAATACCAAAGGACTTGCAAGAAATCCCTCATCACTTAGAGTCATATTTTACACATATTCTCTCATTATACTCAGTAGCTACTAACTTGTGTGATTCTCTTATGTTGCAAAGGTGTTCACATGTTCATCTAAGAAGTTACAAGTTTCAACTCAAAGTTGCAAGACTTGTTAGCTTTGGTGTGTATAGACTTTGGTAGTTTATACTTCATGTCTATCTTGTATAGAAGTGATCGGTTAGTATTTTAGGCCTCAAAATACATAGTGTGTCGGGAGTTGTTGTACCCTTGTAAAAGAACTAACGGGAGTGGTTGTACCCTTGGAAAAGAACTCGACATCTAGCTTAGTGTCGGTAAAAGTGTAAGCGACGTACGGGAGTGGTTGAACCCATGTAAAAGAACTCGACATCTAGCTTAGTGTCGGTAAAAGTGTAAGCGAGGAATGGGAGTGGTTGTACCCTTGTAAAAGAACTCGACATCTAGCTTAGTGCCGGTAAAAGTGTAAGCGACGTTGTAAAGGTTTTCTCCGCCGGTGAAAGGAGCTTGTTGATTAGTGCTTATAACTCTCAAGTTGGAAACTCGGGGCGTGGATGTAGGGCAAGGAAAAAGAGTCCTTGTAGCCGAACCACGATAAACAATCGTGTTGTGGTTTGATCATTTCTTTCTTTATCTTTGCTTATTATATGTTGTCTTTTAGTTATAATTGCTAATCACATATAAAGCTTTCCAAAAGAATTAAAACAAGTAAAATTGTATTTATATCTTGAAACAAATGTAAAGCTTTTTAAAGAACTAAAACAAGCAAAGTTAGGATCATCACAAGTAAAGCTTTTCAAAGTATGAAACAAGTAAAGTTAGAATTGTTATTCACATGAAAAGCTTTTCAAAGAATCAAACATATAAAGTTGTGTTTATATCTTTAAGCAAACGTAAAGTTTCTAAAAGGATTTTTAAGCTAAATAAGAATCGAAAAAGCGGTAAACTATTCAAACCCCCTTCTAGTTTTCCACAATTGGCATCAGGAGCTACGTTACTCAAGATCTTTAAAATAGAATGTATTTTAAAATTGGATCGATCCATGGATTTTGAAAATCTCAAAGAAGGGCAACCTATTCAAAATTCACCACTTTTTGTAATAGAAAACTTACTTGAATGGAAAAGTAATTTTGAAAACTATGTGAAATCAATTGATCAAGATCTTTGGCATATTAATTCTTTTGGTAATTTCAAATCAAAGAAAACAAGTTTTTGAAAACCAAGATAACTAACTTAAACTTGGTAAAAATACTAAAGCTAAAACAATGATTTATAAAACTTTAAGTACCAAATATGAAAGAATGATATTTGGAAAAATATGTTAAATTTTCATCAAGAAATATGTGAAGCCAAAGATGTTCAAGTTGATCTCACAAATGTATTAGAAATCTTAGATATATTATTTGATTGATTTTTAGTTGAGATGAATACATGTACTACTAGTTTAAATGTTTTAAATGAAGGTGTAAGTGAAGATGATTACTCATGACGAGCTCTTAGTGGACTTACTTACGATTCATGGAATAACACGGATGAAGATGAAGCCAACCATCCGATTTGCGATTCTAAACTAGATAAAACATCAAGCAAAGTACACTTTGAAACCAAACACTTTTGCTTTGACAAATTTATCCTAGAGTTTTCTAAACTAGAAAATGAGTCTAAACGTTTATGCAATATAGACCTAAAAATTATCTTCAAGAACGAGTCTTCAAAATCTTTTAAGAATATCTTTGAAAAGGAAATCTTGTTAGAAGATAAAATGTCTAGAATTGAGAGTAATGTTGAAATTGATCTAGAATGTAAATTGTGTCTAGATTGCAAACATAAGATTAAAATGCAAAATGAGAAAGGAAAAATATTAGTTAAATTTGATGAAAGCTCAAAATCTCTTGAAAGATTGTTGAGGAGTCAAAGGTTGTTTAAAGATAAAACCAATTTAGGATTTAACTCAAAAGCACCATCAACTAGTAAAGTAACACAAGTAAAACTAATCATACCTAGAAGTGTGATTTAGGAATAATTCAATCTCTAATAGAAATTCATGATAAAAGGATTAAGATTATCATTTTCTATGCTTTTATATGATTGTCTAACCTTCTTGGATACATGAGTTATTGTGTTTCAAAGCGTGTCGTCAAACCAAGTTTTTACGCGAAGTGCTTATCCTCTTGATAGCATTTTTATGCAATTTAAAAGGTACACATTACTTCAACTCAGCTTTGATTGTCTCTTGTTTGTAGCATTATGTGTTATTAGTAATACTCTAAAAGTGTTTACTTGCTATTAGTAATAACTAAGATTTGACTCTATGTAAAAGGGAATTTCATCATTAGTACTAGTAGGAGATATAAGGTGTTTTGGTTCTTTAACCATCTAGAGATAAACATGAAAAACTCTTGAGTGAGTCTCACTCAACTCTTGATTACAAGTGAGCTAACTAAGAATTTCCTAAGTGTTAAAATGTCTAACACTTTTGTGTTGCTTGCAAAACAAACCTTTGTTAAACAACTTTCTCAAACATCATACTTTGAGTATTTAATTGTGTTTTTTCTTCAATCACTCCTTATGATAATCTCACATAAAACACATAAGGTGAAATAAATCACATTAGCATATATTAGGATGTGTGAAAGAAAATGAGTTTTCAACATCTTGGATTTACACATCAAATGTGACACATAGTCTCATGATGTTGTACCTCTTGGACTTTTTCAAAATAAATAGAGTTCATAGTGTCTTAAGTAAGAAAACCCAAAGAGTCGAGGAGTCATTGAATATGACATTTAACGAGTGATCTCCTCCTTCTAAGATATCATCTTTGGTAGATGATGACTTAGTCGAAAGTCCTAATGATGGCAAGACAAGCATGGAGTAAAAGCACAAAATAACATCCTCTCGCCTTGAGTCAAACATTGAATCAAGTAAAATTGACATAAGTTATAAAACTTGATTTATAGGTCATAGTTGTGTCTAAACAAATTCAACAAAAACAATTTTTGGAATTTAGAATAAAACAACTAGTGAAACAAAATTGATATTTCAAAGTGAGTATAGCGTCAATATTTGAAAGACTTTTTGACAATAAAAGCAAGCCACAAAAGCAAGGGTTTTTAACTTAAAGACATTCCTAGTTTCTCTCTTGTTCTTAATAGTTAAGTTTTTGATGACTTATCAAGAATGAGATTAGTAAATCCGTAGGTAAAACTAAACGTAGAGAAATGTTTGGGAGACTACTTGTTCTCATAACATTTAGACTCAACATTATGTTTAGCTTTTGTCTATGTGCTCGTGTTAAAGAAGATCCTTAAACAACTCGTTAGTTGAGCCTAGTTGGATACATCATAAGGTACTACACATCTAGGATTATGGTATCCCAAAAGAACGGGAATAGAAACCATAGTGTTTGACAAATGGAATTATGTCGGTAATAAGTTGATAAGATAAGCACAAGTGGTACTTGCACTTTTATACTTACTTACCCAATGAGTCTCCAAAACATGTAAGGTTCTCAAATTAGTTTTGATGGAGAAGCACATCAACAAGCTCCGCTTGAACAAGCAAATTCGTGTCAACAACGGAATTTATCTCATCAACATTGTTATCCCTTCAACAAAGGAAGCATCGACTTCGGCAACAATTCAATCCATTATGTTCTTAGTAGACATATTGTGATCCCTCGTCATCGCCTTGGTAAGATTGTTCATTGAGGAACATCTTTACTAAGAAAGTCTTCTACGTCAACTATTCCATCAACGCGTTCACAAAATCTCTTAAATGTGAAGCATTCATAATTCCTAAGCTTAGTCAAAGACTCATAAGACCTAAAACCTTAGTTTTGAACATTAGGATAAAACCACAAAAATCATGACAATTCCTTTTGAGGTCTCCCTGCAGAACCCACGGTACCTTCAGACCATACGGGCGGAACCCATTTTTTGGTTCCGCCTGGTCCGCCAAAGCCACAGAATGTTTTATTTTTAAGTTCAAAACCAAACACCTCTTTACTCACAACTCCAACTTACCATCAGCCCATAAGATTCACAAAATGAGCAAAACTTCAAGCATCTTCCTCATAACCTTTCATCACCCAAACCTCAAACAAGCAATGTGAAATGAGAAACCGAGTTATCCTTTGTCCTATCAATATCGAGTCATCCACTATTTCCATGCCCTCAAAGAAACCAAGAGTCAATATCATCTTCACCAATAACTCCACCTAGTCATCTTCACAAGAAGATTCCACAATGTAACCAAACAAGTGTGTCATCCCCACTATAACCTAACCTAGTAAGATTAAACCACCTTTCATGATACATAAACCTATGGTCACCTTTGTGTCGCTCTTTGAAACAAAGGGCAATTGTCATATCCATACTCTCATTAACATATTTGTCTATGTCGTCAAAAGTCAAGTGAATTTCATTATGAAATGCGTCTCTTCCACTTTCTAGCAAGTGAAGAACACAAAGAAGATATCCAAGCTTTAAGTGTTGTCAAACAATCACCACCTCATTTCACATATTCACTCTCGGTCGTCACCCATACTTTACCACCGTTCACCACATTGTTAAAACAAATGAAAAACGTCATTGAAACATCACTTGCATTATAAAACGTTTTTAAGCATCAAAACGAGTCAAGTTAACCGCACCTCCACATTGCTTTCATATAGGCACACACTAGAACATACACATTACAATAGTCGTTTACTTAGACTAAAATGTAAAATTTTGATTTTCTAGGAATGGCCTCCTCTAACTCACTACGACCACAAGGACACCATCAAGTACCTACCCAAACACCACAAAACCAAAGGTCTTACTCAAACTCAATTTGTTGTCTTCAAAGCCTTAGAAAAACGATATGTCCATAAGGGTAGAACCATTGATCCATCCTTCTTAGAAGATACAAACCTCTATACGGAATTTGCCACAATCAACTTTAGAGTGTCTCTTAGATATCGACGAGCCTATTTGCTCTAGGTTCATTTTAGAATTCTATGCATCCGTCACCCTCTCCAAGGATGAGTATGGTCGCATGCCTATTAACTTTAGGGCTAGTAGTCATCAATACTCCTTCACTCTCGAGGAGTTTGCTCAAATCCTAGGTGTCCCAAACCATGGTACTTGCATCTACTCCGACTTGCACTCCCTCTCAACTCTTGACACACTCTTTGACCGCATCCATCCCTATGATACCCCTCTTGTGTCCAAAGATGAACTTCGTGACCACCTCTTCATTAGGACCATCAACACTAGGAGAACTAGAACTGGAAATGAGGTCATCAAGGACCCATATGGAATGGAATTCAATGAACTCAAGCCCCAATTCAAGGAATGGGAAGAACTCCTTAGAACCAATGTAATTAGCACCATAGGAAACCGGGATCACATCAATATTTGCCTTTGCTACATGCTCTACTCCTTGTCCGTTAGGCAACCCTTCAACCTTGTCTACTACATGACCAAGAGAATGACCGACATTCCCGTGCAAGGCACAACGTCTATGCCATATGGAATGCTCTTGACCCGTTTCTTTAGGTTCATCTCTCCCATTCCATCAACTCCTAGAGGTCTTCACCTAGACTACTCTCTTATTCCACACGCTTTTGTCCCACTAAGTAATAGGCGAACCTACAAAGCCCATCCAATTTTCTTGTCTTTGACTCTTTAAGAGTGAAAGGTTTACATGGAATGAATTACATTCTACTACAAGGTGTGCATTGTTTGTTGACCATTTAGGTATAATAAGTGAACTATACCTTGCTATGGTAGCATACATATATCTTGTGCTTTAGAAACTAACCTCTCTTTTTGTAGGATCATTATCCATGTTTTCCTTCCTTGATACTCCATTTAGGGGAGTAATATTCAAGGGGGAGCATAAGTGTTGCATTATTCCACTTCACAACTCTTAGTTGTGTTCTAGACATGAAATTCTTTCATGACTTGTCTTGTGCGACAACTAACCTTTTTCTTGTAGGTTCAAAATCCATGTCTCCTCTCTTGGCACTCCATTTAGGGGGAGTATCGTCCAAGGGGGAGCAAGTGCTTACTTCCGCTTCGCTACTCTTCTTTTTGTTTCGACAAAAAGGGGGAGAATTTATATAAACTTGTGTGCTTACTTGTGCTTATCACCTCTACTAGTGCTTATCACCTCATCTTTGCAAAAACAAGTTTTTATACTAACTTTATAAGACTTAACACTAAAACTAGTGTTTTGCTTATAAATAAAGTTTATGTTTTGTCATCAACAAAAAGGGGGAGATTGTTAATACAAATATCGCCTAAAAATGTTATTTATATTTTAACGATCTTTGCTAAGTTTTGTTAATGACAAAGTACAAACTTTAGATTGTAGTAAAACATCATTTTAGTTTAAGTCTTGTATAACTAGTCTTTACATTTCTTTTTAAACTTAACATTGTTTTTATTTCCTTAACAAGAAAGTATTTCTTTAATAAGAAAGTGTCACATCTCATCAATGTGCATTTATGGTAAGTTTATGTGTTTGACTATCCATGAAGTTCTTACACACTTTGGAAGTATTCAATGTTTGATACAATGCATGTTGACTAGTATTTAGTAGATGTGACATTGCTTGTTTATGTGTTTGACTATCTATGAAGTTCTTACACACTTTGGAAGTATTCCATGTTTGGTGCAATGCATGTTGACTAGTATTTAGTAGATGTGACATTGTTTGTTTTGGAGTGATTTATTGTAAGTTTTGTTGAACAGTTCTGGCGGACCCCTGGAGGAACACGGGCGGACCCCTTCTGAGGGTACCGCCGTGTCCGCCAGACTACTGACTTTCTTTGGTATAAATACCAAAGGACTTGCAAGAAATCCCTCATCACTTAGAGTCATATTTTACACATATTCTCTCATTATACTCAGTAGCTACTAACTTGTGTGATTCTTTTATGTAGCAAAGGAGTTCACATGTTCATCTAAGAAGTTACAAGTTTCAACTCAAAGTTGCAAGACTTGTTAGCTTTGGTGTGTATAGACTTTGGTAGTTTATACTTCATGTGTATCTTGTATAGAAGTGATCGGTTAGTATTTTAGGCCTCAAAATACATAGTGTGTCGGGAGTTGTTGTACCCTTGTAAAAGAACTGACGGGAGTGGTTGTACCCTTGGAAAAGAACTCGACATCTAGCTTAGTGTCGGTAAAAGTGTAAGCGACGTACGAGAGTGGTTGAACCCATGTAAAAGAACTCGACATCTAGCTTAGTGTCGGTAAAAGTGTAAGCGACGAATGGGAGTGGTTGTACCTTGTAAAAGAACTCGACATCTAGCTTAGTGTCGGTAAAAGTGTAAGCGACGTTGTAAAGGTTTTCTCCGCCGGTGAAAGGAGCTTGTTGATTAGTGCTTATAACTCTTGAGTTGGAAACTCGGGGCGTGGATGTAGGGCAAGGAAAAAGAGTCCTTGTAGCCGAACCACGATAAACAATCGTGTTGTGGTTTGATCGTTTCTTTCTTTATCTTTGCTTATTACATGTTGTCTTTTAGTTATAATTGCTAATCACATATAAAGCTTTCCAAAAGAATTAAAACAAGTAAAGTTGTATTTATATCTTGAAACAAATGTAAAGCTTTTCAAAGAACTAAAACAAGCAAAGTTAGGATAATCACAAGTAAAGCTTTTCAAAGTATGAAACAAGTAAAGTTAGAATTGTTATTCACATAAAAAGCTTTTCAAAGAATCAAACATATAATGTTTTGTTTATATCTTTAAGCAAACGTAAAGTTTCTAAAAGGTTATTTAAGCTAAATAAGAATCGAAAAAGCGGTAAACTATTCAACCCCCTTCTAGTTTTCCACAATAAGCTTTAAAATCAGTATTGAGCTTTATTTCATCAATTTACTTTGAAAATCATCAAATACAGGTTCATTAGGGGTGTTTGGATCAGTGGTTTTACCCACTGATTCCTGTATTACAGCTAGAATCATTGGTTATTACATGTTATTTTAGGTTGTCTTAACTCAGATTAACCATAAAATTCAGTCCTTTTGTGATAAAAGTCAAATTCACCATCACACCCCTTCAACAGTTAACTGTTGAAGGATTGGTGATCCAAACCCACCCACATCAGTGCTTAAGTTGTTAATGTAGCCTAAATTGGACTTATTCTAGCTTAACACAACTATTTCAGCTTATAGGATCCATCACAAGTTCAAATAAGTCAAAGTGCAAGTGTAATCAAAAAAGTCAAATTGTCATATTCTCAGATTTTTACCAAAATAAGGGGATTTGTTTTGATTTTTCTAGGAGGGTTTAGACCTTAATCTTTTCAGAATAAGCAGTCCCCACCTTATCTTTGGAGTCCCACATTGGTTTGATTTTTAAAAATTTTCTAGTGGACCCCACAACCCTCCAAACAGGGCTGCAGGGCTGTTTGCCTCCCCTGCACCAGCAGGTTACCAGCCAACCCACCCACTTTGGTGGTGTTTTGTGACCACCACAGTGGGCCCCACACCTCCAACTTAGGTTCTTCCAACCCCCTCCTACCAGGGATCAATTTTTGACCTTTAGTTTGACCTAGATCATTGTGGACCCCACTTGGTTTTACCTCACAAAGTTGTCCCTAATCTGTCTTAGATTCCTAGAACCCAAGTGCTTATTTTGATATATTAGCTTATTCAGTGTACCCCAAGTGCTTAATCTTACTCAAACTTGTTTGAACAACTCATTGGAACCAGAATAATCCATAGTGGGTCCCACATAAGCTCATTTGAGCTTATTTGCTTATTCAGTCAACTAAAGTCAACTGTGGTGGCAATAAGCTTCCACAAATCTTATTATTAAGTTATAAATTAATTGTTTTTACAAAAGTTGTTTATTTTTAGATATAAGATAGGTTGGAAAAAGAAAATTCAAGAAAAAACAATATAATAGTAAGTGATAGTTTCTATTTAATTTAATTTAATTTAATTTTAATTTTCATTTTTAGATTTTTATTAAGTAAGTTGTATTTTTATTAATTTCCTTTTATATTAAAGTATTTTTAATAATTTTATTAGATTTTTATATTATCATTTAGTATTTATTAGAATTAATAACAGTTTTATTAATAATTAATCAATAATTAAGTTATAAATAGCATAATTAATTTTTATAAAGTAACACCTAGATTTTATATATTTTTTTTCTAGCTTTTATAAGTCATAATATAATTTTAGTAATTTTTCTAGAATTTTTACTGTTCATTTAATAGTTTTTATAATTTAAATAGTTTAATTAGTTATTAATTAATAATTAGAATAATAATTAGTAAACTAGTTTAAAAATAGATAAAATAAAGTTTTTATAATTTTTTAGGATTCCTGTGATGGTTAATTAGATTTTTAAAAATCTTCTTAATTATCTAAGTCTTTTTAGTATTTATAATAATTTAAATCATATAAATAGTTAAATAATAATTAAATAGTTAATAATTAATAATAATTAGAATAATAGTGTGAAAAATATAATTTTATTTTTAAAATAAGTTTTATAATATTTTAAGACTTTTAGAAATTTTAATTTTAATTTTCTAGACTTATTTTACATTTTCTTATTTATTAGTGTATTATTAGATAATTAATAATAGTTATTAAATAATAATAATTAATTAAATAATTAAGTAATTATAAATTAAATATTTTAAGTTTATTTAATTTGCATTTAAGCCCCTCAGCTTTGCAAATTACTACTTTAGTTAAATTCATTTTTGTTTCGTACGTTTACGTAGATTTGAATTAAACGTACGTGTTTTAAGTTATTAAAAGTTTTTAGATATCTAGGTTTTACGTAATCGTTCAAATAGTTTATCTAAGTTATTTTAAGTTATAACACCCTAGTGTAATCACACACACACACTTTATACCCTTTCCTGTTCACATTCACTCGATCACAGATTCGTTTTTAATAAACCATCGCACACCTCGTTGGGATATTACGACCCGGGAAAACACTGTATTACCCGGAAGCATTTGTTTTAGACGTTTGACTTGGTTGACCATTACCTGGTAAACTTAGTTGACTGTTTGAGGCGAATCAAAATTTGGCCATATTGTGAAGATAATTAGATAAGCCCAACCTCACAATTACTTTAACAAAATTTTCAGATTTAGCCCATACTAACTAAAAATTTGCAACCTAACTTTAAAAAATCCAGCAAGCCCATAATTATTATTTAATATCCAACCCAAATCCATAACAAACCTTACACCCTTTAGAATATAAGTTCTTTATTATGGAAACCTAAACACACATCGCACATTCAAGGTCCCCATCCAACCTTCTATATTTTGCGACGACCAAGTGTTGTTCGGTTACACGCTTTTTTTTAACAATAACCGTACAAACAAATGGGGAATTTAGATTAAAATAATTTTAAGCAATAATAGTGATACATAATTTCTTAGCATTTTCTAGTAAAATAAGCTATAGATATGCTATATTGTTTCTTAATATTATAAGCATATAACATCTTTCCAATAAATTTGACGTAAAAAAGTTAGGATTAAGTTTTATTTGACAAAAGTGTTCACATTTAAAAATAAAATAAAATAAATCCAAAACGCTTATACAAAAAATACGAGCACAATAAAATAATAATCCAAATAAAATTAACACATATTAAAAAGACTTGTCTAACAAGAGAGTATCAATTTATTACATTTTTAAATAAATCTAAAAATCAAACATTATAAATATATTATCAATAATTCTATCGCAACAAACCATTACCTTTTGTGTAAAAAAGTAATATGGCTCAAGTTATTAACGCAACGTTTTCTGTTAGCTGCTGATCTATATCACCCTTTGTAACGATAGAAGAAGATATCCAAATAAGCAAACAAATTAGAAAAATTTGCTATTATAACTTTGGATAAACTTTTGCATGTTTAATAATTTTGCCAGCCCAAATTATAAGCATTTCGCATAATAAACACAATTTAGCCCGATCCATATTTCCTTATGCCCAAAACCATCGAATTGAGCCCAAAAAAAGGTATAACCTGATTCATAAGACGATCCAACCCGGCTTATCCTAATATAACTTTTGTAATTCCTTTGTTGACCTAAAGTGAGTTATTTCCACAACCCTACACTCACATATGATTATCTGCCTACCATCTCTCCTAAAGTCATCTCCCAGTCAAAAACTCATCTCATCTCATTTTCCATCATCACCAATCACACAACAAATCTTCCTAAACATCACTAACACAAACTCACAACCGTACCTTTACCTTGATGTCTTCATTTTTTGTTCCATACGAATCAAGATAGCAATTTATGGCTTTAAGATCCTTTGGAGGGTCTCACATAGGTTCCACAAATTGTTTTCGTGTCTTTTATTGGTCTTTGAACGAACTAAAGAAAGAAAATAATAGATTTGTTATATTTCTTTTCTTTTTGCTTCGGATATTAATGAAGTTATGCTAAAAAAAAAGGAGGATCGATGACGATTTTCTTTCGTTTGTTTGGCCTTGAGAAGTCTTGTTATATCTTTGAGTAACACGAAAGAAAGAACCGAGATCTTTTGATTTTCCATTTATGTTCGAGTTTTGTGAGATTTTGTAGATTGTTGTTGTCGGGTTTTGTACACACAGCTCCCTTTTATCTATATTTTCTCTTGTTACAACCACGAAAAAAACACGGTCTCTTTCTTATCCATTAGATGAGTATTGTTTTAGATTTATGTTTTGGAAGGTTAATATTTTGGAAGCTTAATTTGATTGTATATTACGGTAAAATGGTTGTGTATTTTAGTGAGATGGTAAATTAAAATAGTGTATTAATTATATGTGTTGGATAGTACTTTTTTTAGTTATCTTTGTGCTCTAAATAGTTGTAAACAATGCTTGATAATTTATATTTTTATATACGGGGTGTTTTAATGACTACCATTTAATAGTATTAATGTTGTTTGATAGAATTTTGGTCTTAAAATGACACCACACTTGTTTTTGTTGTACAATATGCTTACTTTGTTGTAATTCTGAAAATTGGGTGCATTAAAGTGTTGTAAACCATGCATTATTTCTTGTAAATCTGAAATTTTTTGAGAGAAAGTGCTCCATACATTATATGTAGTATAGATTATGTACCAACCTTAATAAAGTTTCAACAAATTAAACCTCATTTACAAATATGACACGAAAGAAATTTTTCTTAATCACAATTTGCGATCTTGCAAAGATACAAAACTATAAAATTTCGATAATGTTGTTTTTATTCCATAAATACTAACATAACAATATATGAATACAATATATCTATATGTATATATATGTTTCGGGGTGGGGCGGGGTGGGGTTGTTGAGGCTCGATCCCCGCCTCGAACCTGATAAAAATACCCGTTAATGCCCCGAAACTCGTCCCGTAACCTGATAAGCATGTCCCGCCTCACCCCAAAAACTTCGGGTTCCGAGTTTCCTTATTGGGTTGAGGTTATTTTCTCCATCCATACTAGTATCATGCAAAGCATTATACTTGCGTTTTCTTTCTGAAGTGTAACTTAAAAGAATAAATTGACAAAAGTACAATTTTAAGCAACATGATAGAGTTTACGAGTAATAAAAACTAAGTTTATTTTCACTTATAGTGAACCAACTTGGAAATAAGAGGAAAACAATATTTTATGATCGGGTGCATTCCATTAATATCGACATCTATACAAAAATGAACAGATGTAAAAATACACAATACAATGTAAGTTTTCTCTGATTATCACAATTGACAAAATAATATCTTAACTGAAAAAATAATCCAAAAATAATATATTGTTTTTTATAATTGCGAGTGACGATAACATGAAATACAGAGTATTACTTAAAAGTTAAAACACATGATCTTAAATTAAGTTGAAATAATGATCAACAAATGAGTTAATGGTAAGATCCTTGCTGCTGCTACTTGCTGCTACTACTTATTACTTATAGATGGAATGCAATTAAGTTGAAATAATATCTAAGAGGCGTTCGGCTACTAGCATAATCTCGCGGTTACTACTTGCTGCTACTACTTATTACTTATGGATGAAACGCAATTCAAGACTTTTCAAGTAGAGGAAGTCTACCGTTGTTGAAGTGGTCCAAGTAATTGTCTCTACTGTCCAGTTGAAGTTGGTTACATTCAAGCTCAAGAAACTAACCCTCCGGTCTCGTCTACTATTGGATTCATGGAAGATTCCAAATGCTTGTTTTATACATGAGGGAAATGCCAGGTAAGGGTTGTACTCTTTTCCCTACTCCAAGGTTTTTCCCTCTGGGTTTTTCTTGGAAAGGGTTTTTAAGGAGGCAAACTTCCTGGGTCGCCTTGCTTCCTTCGTACTTTTGGATGGATGCGGGATGTTCACTTGCTTCAAGATTTTTTTTCTTGTTTTTTATTCCTAGCTAGGTGATTTGTAATATAGCTAGGTTTGTTGTGTTTATGGCATGTTATAAGCACTAGTATATCAAGCTTTTGCTTGAGGTTAATGTGGTACTTTAGACACATTTCATTTATACCTAACATTATTCTTTGGTTATATATTTACCAGGTTAATACCCTTTACCCAAAATAGTAAGATCCTTGATTTTCTCACAAGTTAAAACACATGATCTTAAATTAAGTTGAAATAGCGATCAACAAATGAGTTAATGGTAAGATCCTTGATTTCTTCACAAGATATTAAAAGAGTTCAAACTAAACTAATGTGTCATATGTTTTTTTTTGATAGAAACATATTCACTTTTCTTGTTTGCTGGCGTGCAGAGAGTTTTTTTTTTTTTTTTTTTTTTTTTTTTTTTTTTTTTTTAATTTATACGTAAGTGTTTCTTTTCACTTCTCACTTATTTAAAAATTAGACGGTATGTTTGTTAAAAGTAGCAGTAATCAGTAACAGTGAACTGTGAGCAGCAGTCACAACTCACAGCTCACAGCTTCTTAAAGAAGCATTAAAAAAAAATAAGCATTCTTAAAAAATAGTAAATTTCACCTAAAAAAATATTTGTCTTCCTAGATAAAACGTCACCCATAACCCTCTTTTATCTTAACTTTACGTTGATATGCAAAGAGGTGAAAATGAATACTCGGATAAAAGGTGTGTTTAGTAAAAGTAGCAGTGAGCATTAGTAGTGGGTACTAGTAATAAGATGTGAGTAGTAGCCACCGCTCACAGTTTTTTAAAAAAGTTTTGAAAAAATAAATATTTCTAAAAAATAGCAAAACTCACGGCTCCTTTAACAAACGACTACGGTTATGTTTGGCAAAAGTAGCTGTGAGCAGTAGCATTGAGCAGTAGCAGTGAGCAGTAGCTGTGAGCTGTGAGCAGTAGCTAAAAAAGCTCACAGCTTCATAAAGAAGCATTGAGAAAATGAGCTTTCCTAAAAAATAGCAAAGCCCACAGCTCTCATGCCAAACAAATATCAAAATAAAAAAGCTCATTCTCACCGCTCATTACCCAAAAAAACTCCAAAAAAGCTCCGCGCCAAACATAGCCTACGTTTCCGTGCCAAACATACCGATCAGCGGTCAAAAGTTCAATTATAAACAATAGAAAGGTCAAATATCGAACATAAGCATATTCTTAAAGATATTAATAAAATTTTTCATATTCGATTTGTTCCAATTGGTTCTCAATAATAATCACCAACCTCCAAAATATATATTCTGCTAATTATATTCATCATCGAACAAGCTATTGATTTTCCAAACAGGTTATTTGATTTTATATATTTGATTATCTTTATTATACGCACAATTTGTTATTTCAAAAATGAGTATATATTTAGTTATTTGAGAATTATTTGTTTTGAGGTTTGATTTTTTTGTGTGATCATGTTTTGTTAATGAAATTGGAATTGTGCTATGTTTTGTTTTTTTTATGAGCTTATTTTGAGGCTTATGAGCCTATTTGGTTCACCTTATGCAGAAGCTGGAAAATAAGCTGGAGGAAATAGTTTTACCAAAATAAGTAAGCCAAATAAGTAACAATTTTTTTAAAATAAACCGTCGTAACAATTTATAAGCAGTAAAAGTTTAGATGATAGAAAACTGCTTCCGTTTGAAAAATAGAAGAAGAAAACAAGTAATCTGAAGTGACCGCTATATTTACTCCGGTTTATTTAGGTGGGTATAAGAAAACTAAGTTTAAACTTAAGGATATGTTAATATGCTCCTTTTGTTCCGGTGTTGATTACACATATAGGAGTTTCGCTAACAACTAATTTGTGGGCTTGTAGGAAAATAAATCTTAGAAGTATGTGTTTTTAAGCCCAATTAGTTAATCATCGGCGGAGCGCGCATAAGATAAACGTACTAAGGGTATGTTTAGCAAAATTAGCAATAGCGACAAGAGTAGCTGTGAGCTGTATGTGTTTGTTTTATAGAAGTGTTGTAAAATGACATAAAAGCTAAGCACTAATGTTAAACGTTTCTTGAAGTCGCACTTTAAAAGTTGCGTTTTTAGGGGGAAAAAAAAAATGCTGAACACTCTTTGCTAACGAGTTTTCAATTCTAAAGGCTTAATGCTAAACGCTTTTAAATGCTTTTAGAAGCTCTGTGCCAAACATACCAGCCTTCTCTTCAAGTGCCCAGTTAAGCATCACATTTGGGATGTTGAACCCACTTCTTTAGTCTAGTCTAGAAGAAATAGATGACTTAGTTGTGAAGTATGTGAGTGTGTGAGGCCTCGATTTCTCATGCTAGTCTGCAGTTTCTTTAAGGTTGTAACTAGGTGCCGCTAGACTTACCTAATTTTAGATAGTGCTATCAAGTTTGTTTTAAGCTGCTTATGTCTTATGACATATTGGATCAGCAAGATATTAAATATAAAACCGAGTTCTAATGTTCTATCACAGAAAGGTATGGCCACAAAAGAAGATTGAGATTCTGACTTTTTCTTACACATCTTCATACCCTACTTTGTGCATTCTCGCCTTTTTATATGTCACTATCAAATAGTTATACAAGAAATATTTGCTATCCTAATCTACGAGTGTACAACTTCTTTCAGATTGGGTGGCAACATACTTCGGTTTAGTTTCAGTATCATTTCTTTCTAACTGCATGAACCAGTCCACTCGTAATAACAACTTAGAAGTATTAGCACCTTTAGAATTCACAACAAACACCTATGTTATTCTGGTAATATTTTTCATACCCAAACCTTTCAGTGACAGAAGTTCGGTAATATACTTACTATCTTGCTCCTCCAACATAACAAAAACAGTTTAGTTGCAGGCACAACATATATCTTTATGCACCTTCCATAAGCATGAATTTCGGATTTATGTCCTCTTGGGGTTTTGGTTTGAGGGTGTGACTGGCTTACTGCATCTTCCATACCTGTTACTTACATCACATATTGAATCAATTTGCAGGTGATAAACGTTTCTTTTTGAACCACTCGTGATAATACTGAAATACTGTAGTGTAGACTGATCTTAGTCAACTATTTTCTGGACACCATTATGGACGACACAGGAAACGACGATGATTTTACCTTTTGTCAGGCAAGTTATAAGTTTATTGTCTAGCTAGCTGTGAACTTAATGTTTCTCTTTTTCAATTAAGAACTTCCGGGATTCATTAATTGTTGGTCTTCAATACTATTTAGGTTAGTGATCAGGATAACGGTGCACCAAAAAGTCTTCCAGATGTCAGCGGTATGAGTTTAAAAGATGAAAAGAAGAGTAGTGGTACTATCTGGGATGACAATTCGAAAAGCAATGCTACTTCAGAGAAGCTGGAAAAAGTTGGATCGTTAAGTTTTAAGGTTATTGATGCATCATCCCAAAAAAAGTCAACCGAACCTCCCAAACAAGAGAGGGTAGCTGTTGGAAGTTCAGTTAGTACCTCACAGGGACCCAAAACTGCTGTGAAGAAACAGACGTCTCGGGCTAAAGTTCCTTTTCAAATTGGGTATAGCCATATGGATTGGCTCAAGATTACACGCACACATCCTGATCTGGCAGGTACTTTGATTTATTCTTGGGAACACCTCAGGATGTTCTTATCTGTTCTCTAAAGATATCATGCAATTCGTAATGATATTCTTCTCTTCAAGAGATTGATGTTTCAAATCATTATACTTGACTTTCTGTAGCAAACATATTACCCCTTTTGTTATAAAATAAAGTTAACACCATACACATTGCAAGATTAAGCTGTTTTGGCCAAAAAGTGTCAAGTGCGATGTTATTTCCTTCAATTGATTTCGAATGATATATCCACTCTTTGTCCAAACTCGCATATTCTTGCAAGCTATGGTTAGAAAAGTAAATCAGTGTATGGTTCTTAACTTATATTAGTATGTTTCACCTTATTATTTGAACTTCCATTCTCTGCCCAAGAAAAAAGTTATTAACTTTAAAGTTTAGGAGTTCAGATACATTTTTACACATGATTAGACACAAACTTGAAAAAACTTGTAAGATATAGGAGTTCCAAGACGAGGGGTTGGCTGTAGTTTGACATATAAGTAGTTTATATGAATTTTATTTAAAAAAGAACACCTTTGAAAGAAATTTTGGTGGTCGTGAGGTAGGATCTTCCATATCTTTTATAAGTGGTTATAGAGTTTAGAATACATACGCTTACTATGAAGTTACTTTTTACCTTCCTGCATTCCATAAACATCTTAATGCTGACTTGTTAGTTCAAGAATTTTGTTTACCATTATTTAGAAATTGAATATGCCCAATGAAACATAAGGATTTTGTATTCTAAAGTCAATACCATCAGTTGTAATGATGAATAATTGCTAGTTTTAGTCATTTATGAATCTGGTGGAATTTATGATTTTAGGATTAAAGGGACAATCGAACAAGAGACTTATACCTTTAAGTGAAGTTAAACAACACAATACAGAGGATTCGATGTGGACAGTTCTTAAAGGGCGTGTTTACAACATCACTCCATACATGAAGTTTCATCCAGGAGGTACAATTAATTTGTTTCTTTCATCTTAATCAAATTGTTCAATTACCAAAAAGATATTGTAATCATATATTTGCATGGTCTGGTTTCGAAAGATAGCTTTGAAAAACTTGGCAGGAGGTCCAAAGCTTTTAGTTAGACTTCTTAGTTTTATGGCTTCTATTTATTTGGACAGTTAGTAACCATTATCATGATATTCTGTTATTGTACATTGGCTTTTTTTTTTTTTTTGTTAAATAGAATTTTCTTTCTTCTAAAAACTTTATTCTAGTAATTTTCTAACAAAAAATCCAATTCAAGATGACAACTATTTTCACTTTTAGTTTTATCACTTCTGTATTTTATATTTTTATACAATAAACTTGTGCAACCAAAATGTACTTTTAAAATAGGAACTTGTATGATATGTGAAGAATATCATCTGATTTTTTATGCAATGGAATTAATGAATTATTTAAATCTTAAAACAGTGACCTTTCATTAAGATAATTAGTGTACTATTAATTCTTGTCGATATGTAGTCTGCTTTGTATGGTAGACCGACCAAAAAACTTTGTAAGAAGACGGTTGTGAGTATGCCAGTTAATTTAATCTTTTTTTTGGACCATCACTTCATCAGTTTTTTTCGTGGACTTTTTCTGATAATAAGGGTCAGCTTTCCTTTATTGTGTGCTACTGGTACTAAGGTCCAAAATCAAATAATTAGCAGTAGCTATTAACTAACCATGAATGTAGACTTTGCATGCCACATCTAACAGTTCCTCTAATTATCCGCCCTGCAGGTGTTGATATGCTAATGAAAGCGGTTGGAAAAGACTGTACAGCTCTATTCAGTATCCTTTTATAATATTTCTGACCAATTAACATGTTATTTTAAATAGCATAATATGGCCCGCTTTTACGGCAGCTTCGAACCTACTTTCCATTTGCCTATGTTTCGAAGCACACAACTAGTTTAACCCAACTAACAGAAATCACACAAATAAAATAAGACAGCCTGACCCATTTCAATTTCTACAAATAAAATAACCCAACTAAATCATTTTTTTTTTTTTTTTTGAAAACTTCTACATTATTATTTGAGTCAAGTTTAACAGTACTCCTTTTTATTATTATTATTATCATACAAAGCAAGGTTTCTGTTTCTTTTCAAATGAAATTGTTAGTGATCTAAAAGTAAACAAGCCAGACCAAACAATAAAAATAAATATTATTGTTAAATATTTTAATTTTCATATTGGCAGGTTGCTTATGAGTCAAAACCTTTTAACTGCTGGTCAAAATTTGGGTTGGGCCGACCCGCCAACATTTTATGCTCATTTTTTGGTTTTTAAACTGAATTCCTGTTGCTGTATGTTCAAAAAACTAAATTATACAGTTTAGATGACTCTTGACCTGTTTGACCTATTTGATCCCGTTTTTTTCTTTCTTTCTTCTTTTTTTGTTTGTTTGTTTGTAAAATCACTTTTAATTAACCGGCATGACCCTTTAGTAGTTTAACAGAAAACAAATCAATCGGTTTAATTAACCGGCATGACCCTTTGTTTGTTTGTTTGTAAAATCACTTTTAATTAACCAGCATGACCATTTAGTAGTAAAATCAGTTGAAATTGTTACATCTGTATTGTGTGAAGTACATACATTGGCGAGGGTGGATATTCCTTAACGCGTTTGTTTAGATAAATATCATGCTTGGGTGAATGCCGAGTTCATGTTGGAAAAGTGCCTTGTCGGTATTCTAGAAGAAAGCCGTCAATGATTCTTTTGAATAAATTTCTGAGGACCCAATCGAAAGAAAATTATACTACACATTCGTGGTATACACTTGAACAGAGGAACATGTAGAACATTGTACTATTTGAAGGACTGTCATGATGGCATATGTTTTGGGTAAAAGTTGTAGATTGCTATTGAAATCTATTTACCCTGAAAATTTGTAGACAAATTTATGGTCCTATTATGTCAATTTTTTATGGGAGCCTGTACTCTGTGACTTAAGTTAACTATGTTTATTAGTTCACTATAGTTGGGGTTGTGTTGTTTTTATGTTTTGTGCATCTTAGTCATGTTACTATTGGTTTCCTTATCATTATTTTGGAAAACCCTTGACACGGTTTTAGTGTTGAGACGTTTGCAAATTCATCATGTTGTCTTTAAAGTTTTGGTATAATTACTGATGCCATGATGGGTACTTGCCTCTCTAACTTGGGGAAGAAGACTGGCATGCATCCTTTACGGTTGTTTATGATGCAGGAGTGTGTGACAGGTCAATATTTGATGAGAACCCGCTTTGTAACCTAGTATTATGACAAGTAAACGTCACAGATTAATGATGATCAACAACTCTAAAAATAGGAAAATAATGTATCTTCCTGCATTTCTACTTATCTTTCTAAGAGGGCTGGGAGTGGTAACTTGGCAACGGCGTTTCATCCTATGTGGCTTGCATTATTGTCAAGTTATGATACCGAGCATGCTTGCGTTATTGTGGCGTTACGATTTACGTTGCTATAGCAACGTGAGTTGGAACGTGGGTAGCGACAAAAGAAGTTACACAAACACCCCTGGTCCTTTGGGTCAGGGTTTATCAAGCATCCGGTTTAGTCCCTGTGATTTTTATAATGTGTGTTTTTCAATGTGTGTGTGTAGCGACTGTGTGTGTGATCTTTTGGAGAAGATGATACATAATAAATGGTTTTTGCAATTTAGACCATGTGGTTTTTACATTTTTTTTTTTAAGTAAACAACATTATTTTATTTAGCTTGTTAAAAAAAATGTAATTTATCTTTTATTTAATATTTCTGCATGTTTTATAAATTTAGGTTTGTATTTTTTAAGTATTTATAATTTGCATTTTTAAGTAGGCTTAAAGACATTAAATACCAACATACTTTCTCAAATTTTCACATCTTACCAATATGGTTTGTAAAAGCTCATTATTAACATCCAAAGTTTCAAATTGTGAACTATATCACCATTATCACCCTCATAAGCTTGCATCGTTAGTCCTTTTTACTAACAGTCGTTAGTTAATAACTGAAAATTTGGTTTTCTTATGTTTTCGTACGTTTTTGCACGTTTTCGTCCCTTCCTACACGCTTTCGTCCATTTTTACACGTTTTAGCCCATTTTTACACGGTTTTGTCCATTCTTACATGCTTTCGTCCGTTTTTACCCGTTTTCGTCCGTTTTTGCACGTTTTCGTCTATTTTTTCACGTTTTCATCCTATTTACAAGTTTTATCCATTTTGCACGTTTTCGTTAGTTATCATTCGTTTTTACATGCCTTCGTCAATTTTTACAAGTTCTCGTCCGTTTTTACAAGTTTTCGTTCGCTTTTACATGTAAAAATGGATGAGAACGTGTAAAAACGGACGAAAACCTAAAAAAACAGACGAAAATGTCTAAAATTTAACGAAAAAGTGTAAGAACGGATGAAAACGTGTAAAAACAGATGAAAACTTGTAAAAACGGACGAAAATATGTAAAAACAGACGAAAGCGTGCAAGAACGGACGAAAACTTGCAAAAACGAACAAAAATGTGTAAAAACGGGCGAAAAATGTCAAAACGGACGAAAAGGTGTAAAAACGAGTGAAAATATTTAAAAACATGTAAAAACAGACGAAAACGTGAAAAAACAGACGGAAACGTCTAAAAACGAACGAAAACGTGTAAAAACGGACGAAAGCATGTAAGAACGGACAAAAACCGTGTAAAAATAGATGAAAGCGTGTAGGAACGGACGAAAACATGTAAAAACGGACGAAGACATAAGAAAACCAAATTTTCAGTTATTTACTAACGATCGTTAGTAAAAAGGACTAACGATGCAAACATATGAGGGTGATAATGGTGATATTGTTCACAATTTGAAATTTTGGATGGTGACAATGAGCTTTTACATACCATATTGGTAAGATGTGAAAATTTGAGAAAGTATGTTGGTATTTAATGGCTTTAAGCCTTATAAGTATTAGGTTATTCAATAAATAAACTAGTTAAGGGGTTAATTTGTAAATTGTATTTTTTAAAATGTGGATCTCAAATAGGTGGTGTTATTTGGTGTTATGATAAAGGATGATTTTTTGGTATTATGTTATTTGGTGTTGAAATGGTGTGACGCTGACATGGCGGGGTTTTTGGTGTTATTTCGTGTTATGACTCCTTATGCTCTAAGGGTATGTGTGTGAATTAATTAAAAAGTGATAAAATGGGCCGATTTTCATCATCATGTAACTTCTTGACATGTGGTGGTAGAAAGATTTGTAGAAATATATTTAAGAGGATCTATAAAGTAAATTACATCGTTAGTCAACCAGGTTAGTGTTTGTTGCGGATATAGTCCCAAGAACTGTGAAATTACTCCAAATGTCCTTAGGGTCTCGATTTTTCTTCGCTGGGGATCCAAAACCCTAACACTTGTTAAAATCTCGTTAGATCTAGGGGTGTTTTTGTCTTTTTACGCTTTATGTCCAAAAACCCCAATAACACACATACACATACCCACACTTTTACACATTAATCCACACACCCGTCTTCATCAATATCGCCACTAACATCACAATAACCGCCGCCAAACCTGCACTACCACCATTACCACCACCGCTGTTGTCTCCGATCATCTCCGGCAAGCCAAAGCCACTCGAAAACGACCACCAATCTTCATCTTTATTAAAATATGAATGGATTTTTAGTTTGGTCTCTGTT
The DNA here is from genome assembly GCA_030686995.1 of Artemisia argyi. NCBI lineage: Eukaryota > Viridiplantae > Streptophyta > Magnoliopsida > Asterales > Asteraceae > Artemisia > Artemisia argyi. Next base: position 82,444,028 of record CM060684.1, on the reverse strand, counting down.
ATACACTACTTCATGTTACAATATAACCTTTAACCTAATATTTTATTTTTAAATATGTTGAGATTCAGTTGCACTAAACTAGTTTTAAACGTGTTCAAAATTTTCGTGTTGACTAGGACCTACTTGTTGTTACAACTTACAACACAGGATCACCAAAATCGACAAGACAACCCTACAAGATATGTAGTATTGTAAATTAAAACCCAATAGATAAAACAATACAAGTATGAACAATTAACCAAAAAAGGGTGCAAAATTTTATAAATTTGGTAGCACAAAAACTGAACAAATAGTTAAAGACTTAAAATTTTGAACTATGAAAGTTAAATCAAACTATACAGAAAATCATTTAAAAAGGAAACCATTGGCCGCAGCTAACCATTACCGGCTTCCCATTATCACCGTACCATTATGTGCTATTGCATTAGTGTATTACTACAGGAGCGTTTGGTTGCCGTCTGCATATATGAATTAATATGACTGTAAGTTTTACATTTAGATGAAATGAAAACATATATCATTAATTATAAATTGTTGTTTGGTGTGTTTAATGAATTACTATAGGTAGGAGACAAATCATATATAAAAAAAAAAAAAAAAAAAAAAAAAAAAAAAAAAAAAAAAAAAAAAAAAACGGTGAAAAGTGAAAACTTAAAACTTAAAACTAATTTAGGAAATTAATTTGTTCTTTTACTTAAACTAGGCGAGTACCCGTGCCTAGCAACGGTTCCTAGCGGCAGATAATTAACAATTGGTGATATTGTGGTGAGTGTTTTGTGTAGCGTTCAAAATAGAACGTGAACATATCATAATGTAGTTGCAAACGGTTGTACTACACGATAACTAAAGTCTAGGAAAAATTCTTAACATCTATCAAACAACATATAAAAACATTTAATGAAATTGAAAGTAAAACATTACATTAGTTATGAAATAATAACTAACGACACACGTTACTCTTTGTGTAAAACTTCTTGATAAACGACATTCGAGGTGTAGATTCCTGCTTGACGGAACTCTTTGACTGGTTTAACCAATACATTTGTTGTTTTACGAGATATCCCTCTAGACAATGCCACATAAAGCTGGCCATGCGAGAAAACAGAGTCGGGCAAATAGACACCCACATTTGGAATTGCTTGGCCTTGTGCTTTATTAATAGTCATCGCAAAGCTAAGGCGAATAGGGAATTGTGTTTTCTTTAATTTGAAAGGGAACATGTCTTCTTTAGATGGAGCAAGAGGAATTCTTGGCAAGAGCACTCTAACTCCAGCGTTATGTTCGACAGCAATCTCAGCGTTGATGACATTAGGGTCAAAACGTTTACATATCAACCTCGTGCCATTACATAATCCATTTTCCGAATAGTCTTCTAAGAGGCTCGGGCATCTCGTGCATAGAGGACTCACGTAGACAGTCAAATATGTGATCATCACTCTGTATTAATCCGTAAATCCTTAAAAATTAAGAAGTTACCATTTTTAATATTTCAAAGTATACAAAATCATTAAAAGTTGCAAATTTGTAAAAAGTTTCCATGTTTAACATTATTTTAAATTTTCAAAAGTTATTGCTAGCAAATTCATCGAAAACATCAAAATACTTTTTAACAATTTTACAGCTTAAATAAAAAAACATCATATCCAAACAAATAGTTTTAGATACAACAAATTTACACAACGATAATTCACCAAAGAAATAATTTACATACAACAAAATTAACGTATATATCATTAAATTATTACAAGATTTACCCCACAATATTCATAAACAAATTTAAATGACAATATTCAGAAACATTAATTTGAAGGGTGAATTTCATATATCCCCTTAAAAACACAACTAATTTCATATATACCCAACTAAACTAATAAATATCATATATACCCAAAAATACATTTCAAATTTCATATTTCCCCAATTGGGTGAATTTCATATATCCCCTTAAAAACACAACTAATTTCATATATACCCAACTGAACTAATAAATATCATATATACCCAAAAATACATTTCAAATATTATATTTCCCCAATTTTACTTATTAATTAAAATCAAAAATTTTGTTAAGACTATTTTGCCCTTCATAGTTTTCACCTAGTCTTATAGAACTAAACTAAACTAAATTACTTGTATCCATGAAACCATACGCACCCTAATTAAAAAAAAAAAAAAAAAAAAAAAGAAAAAGCCACATCCACATGGTTCTACACACGGCAAAAATGCAAGATGCTTCCATTTCAATCAATTGGTGTGACATACTTACTTGCAATTACATTAATATATGAACATTTACATACATAAAAACAGAACAAAACAAAGTTTCTTGTATACAATGACAATATCAATAGCATCTAATACGGTACAAAACAAACCAGACCTTAATGAAGATCTCGTGTTACCATTACCCCTATTTAATACTTTATATTTATATTTATTTCTAGTTCACCCATTTAATATTAAGATCTCATTTGACTTTTTTTTCCTATGCTAATCTCATCCAATTACACTTTTTTTTGAAGACCGTGTTTGCTATATACTAATCACACCCAATTACATTTTTTTTCTTCATTATACTAATCTCGTTTGGCTTAAGAAGGAAGGGACGCAAGACACAAAAATACAACATTAAGAACACACAAACAATGTCTAATATATGCTTAAGACCAAGCACATGATCTAACACATTTGTGGAAAACTAGAAGGGGTGGTTGAATAGTTTTACGTCTTTTTAATTTTATTTTGAAAACTTAGTTTAGTTTTAAAACCTTGTTTGCTTTTAAAACTTTGATTCAATCTTATGTGAACTCAAATCTTGAACAATATGAACAAGTATATCTAAGTATAAACAATAATAATAATGTATTCTAAGTATGTGAAATCAACACATGCATAATATAAACAATTGAAGCTATATACGAGAGATAAGTACGTAATCGTTTATTTTATAATCCTCAGTTATATTTTGTATGAAAACTATACTTGATCGAAATGATCAATTATATGTATGTAACCTTTTTAGTTTGATTGTAAAAACTTTGTTTTGTGAATAAAACTTTCGTTTGATCTTTAAGTAAAATCAATACTAGCACTATATGAGCAACTATATATATACGTCTACGTCTACGTCTACAAAAGTAATAACTATATAAGCAAGATAATAAGTAAGATATGGAAAGATCTAACCGCGAGACAAAGGATTTATAGTGGTTCGGCTACAAGGACACCTTCCTTGCCCTACTCCACTCCTCGAGTCACCTACTCGAGAGTTTTCTTCACTATATCAACAAGCTCCCTTATGGCGGAGAAAACCTTACACACCTTGGCTTACACAAGTTAACGACACTAAGCTAAATGTCGAGTTCTAATCGTAGCTAGAACCAATCTCACACCAAATATCACACCACGTGATCTTCACACCTTAATCACACCTTCACACCTTTTTCAAGACTTCACACCGTCTTCACACCTTGTCAATCTTCACACCTTCTTCACAACTACTTCACACCAATCTACTACACACCTATCTTCACAACTACTTCACACCAATCTACTACATACCTATCTTCACAACTACTTCACACCAATTATCTTTACTACAATCTACTAGCCAATCACACTATCTATATTCCTAACACAACTATCTACAATCAAATATTCACAACACACTACACAAAGATATATGTAAATATTCTTGATGATGCACCAACAACTTGGATGTGGAGGTCACAACAAGTTGTAATACTTCTTGTCTAGGAAGATAGAAGTATTCTTCTCTTGCACTTGAGAGGATGGAAATTGAATCACTTTGAAACAAAGAATATATATACACTTATGATCAAAGGATGAGAGAATAGAGAAATAGATCTAGATCAAAAAGTTTAGAAGTGCAAAAGGTGAGAAAAATCTGAGGGATGAATCAGTATTTAAAGGGGGGGAAAATACTGTTCTGGAGCGTGACCGGTCCCCTTAATTAGGGGCCGGTCCCCTTAATAATTAAGGGGGCCGCCTAGGGAATTAAGGGGGCCGCCCCTCCAGAACGTTGGGTTTATTTGTCTTTTTGTGGGGAAGGTTTTTCTGAATTAGATTTGCCATTTTTGGTTGAAAATTTGAATTCATATATTTATAATGAATTAAACATATTCCTTTAATTCCAAAAATGTTTTGTAAAAGATATAAAATGTTTTGTGACATTTTATAAAAAGTCTAGTGTTTAAGAAAATTGTTCCTTTGATCATAGAATGCAATAAACACTTTGTTTATTCATACCTTAAGTGATTTGGATGTAAAGACAAATGTTAAGCACTAAAAACTTGTTTACGTCATAAGTTTTAGATTAATGAGTTTATGCTTTGTAATTATCAAAACATAGAGACATTGTTAATATGTTAACAATGTTTTTAGACATTATTAATGTAACAATTCGCAATTTCAGGTTAACTTTTATTCCCGAAAATTTCACTATTCACTTTTTACTATTCACTTTTACTATTCACTTTTCACTATTCATCTCAGAAATTTTTATTTCATATTCTCGTAAGTTAAACTATTTTAACGATAATCCGAGAGTTTGACGCTCGTCGGATCATTTCTGCAAAAATCACAAAGCCGTGTCCGAGATTTACTTTTAGGTTTAAACGTCCTTCCAGCATCCCGATATGTCCATAAAACATTATAAACAATAGAAATATGATTTTCTCTCATTTTAGGACAATTCCAAAAGTTTCGGAATTTTACGTTTTTCAGTTCAGCGTTTTACGCGAATTACGCGTTTTAGACCCGTGTTTCCAGTTTTTAGCACCCGATAGAACCTACCACTCATTTTATATTTTATTATGGACTATATTGACATGTTTAACAATACTTTCAAGTTTCATATTTTTAGGATACCCGTTTTTACGTTTCGTGACTTAATAACTTACAGTTAGCAACTTACGGAGTCAAAACTAGCTACATACTTAGGATAATACCATCAAAAGTCCACACCTTGTTCTCCAAGTTCATGAACCGCCACTAGGGGGGGGGGGCATTCACACTTGTGGCATCATCTCATGACTTTAGCCATTGGATCATATTTATTTACAACTTTGTCTCCAAGTTTTAGCACTTTCCTAGTAACCTTCCTAACCTCCTCATTCTTAGTATAAATATAAGCTCATTCTTCTTCCTTTCTCATCAATAAAAACGCCACATCTATTATACCTAGCACCATGATTCTTTGATCTTCAATGTACAAGTTACACTACAAAGTTCAATGTCTTAGTATTCTCTACCTAGTTCTCAAGTTTGTTTGGTGATTCCATGGTTGATTTAGGAGCTACACAAGGTTACTAGGGCTGAAGTTAAATGGTTTTCACAAGGGTTAGATCAAGGCTAGCAAGGATTACAAGAGTTATGGTGAATGGTTTACAAGCTTAGGTTTAGTGTCCTAGTTCTATACTTGACTTCCTTTCTTTAGAAAGCCAAAAGTTGTAAGCAAACCCTTATACACTTTCTTGCTCAATATCATTTCATGCTTATTATGTTTCTTTCATGCTATATATGGTCTTTGTATTGTGTTCATGATGTTTAAAAATGGATAAAACGAGTATTGGTATACATATGTTAACTTATGACAAGTAAACAAGCAAACTAGTGATTTTTATGGAGAACCACGACCAAAATAGTATAACTATGATATTTGACATTTAGTTACTGTTATAAAGGACTTCAAAAGGAAAACATAGCAATTTGAATCACCCAAAACGAGTACACGAGTCAAAAGTTATGACCATTTAAAGTTAGCGAAACCAAAACGGCAAAACTGCCTAAATAGCATTCTGATCAAATTATGATTTTGAAAGTCCCACTTTTGGTCCAATTCATCAAAAAGTTAAAACACGAAAGTTGTCCGGAACGACGTTTTCGTTCAGGAACAAAAAAGCTCGAGACCTGAAAATGCTTTCTGAGTGATAATTTTCTTCAAATTCTTAACAGCCCATTTTTAGACCAAAGTAACTATATAATTGTTATAATTAGATGAGACCAAGAGGTCTAATGACCTAAAGCCAAGACCACAACCATGGCTAAAGCCAAGGTTGAGTCTCAAGACCATGGTAACAATGACCAAAGTCACGGCAAAGCCACGGCTAAAGACCATATAACTTTTAAAGATCAAAACTTATATATATGTTATCAAATACTACAATAGTAGGGAGCCTCATGTGAGGAGTTCATTGAGTAAGCCGTCGAGACGAGTTGTGGATTTACGAGTTAAAGTGTCCTGGCTCCTCGAACGTTTACTCCATGACTTCTGAATTATGTCGGCCCGAACGGTAGTAAGAGATTTACAACCTATACATGTTTCATAGACCACTTATATTCAACGACTTACACTATATACTAAGTACTACATCATGAACATTATGCAAGATATATATAGGCAACTCTTCGTATTCTTAGACGTTACTCCAAACCTAAGTCGCAACGTTCTATTATAGGCTGTTCTTAGAGACTTTCGCGATTCGACTACCACTTTCATTTCTCATTACATAAGCTTAAGGTGAGTCATAGCCCCTACTCTTTTCGTACTTGTTTTAAACTCTTGGGGGGGATACATGCTCAACTACTTGCTTACTTGTACAAATACTCAAAACATTTATACTTGACTGTCTTATACTTGATGACATTATACTTGATTTCATACATACATGATTGTCTTATATCTTTGGGAAGTGGCTCCCAGTAAACTTATATCTTTGGGAAGTGGCTCCCAGTTTTCTTTGGGAAGTGGCTCCCAGTTGTCCTTGGGAATTGGCTCCCAAAGTGAGGTCTTCGGAGATGAAGTAGAGACTCACTACTAATTGCTTAATTGTCTTGATGAACTTATACATGTCTTTATTATACTATATGTTAGCAGTGGGTTGTGAACACACAGGTTACAAGTCTCTTATGGCGGGACTTGCAACTGAGTGGATTCTCAATGCCTTTGCTGTGTGAACATTCTTTTTAGGCTTTTTCAACTGTTTTAAGACAAACTCTATGAACTCACCAACCATTGTGTTGACACTTTAGCATGTTTATTTCAGGTTAGTAAGGCGATAGCTAGTGCGTGGAACTTAGAGTCAAGCTGCATATTCTGAAGACTTACGCTTTTATCATTTACCATTCAAAACATTTTGTATACATTTATGTATCATACTTTGGAATCTCATGTTTGTAACTTTGAATTCATTAATCGAATGGTAACTTTTCAAAACGTCTCATTTAGAGTTCGTTTTCTATAACTTGTACTTTGTATTATGAAGTAGCACCCCTATGACACAGTCTTCCGCTGTGGTATTTTGGGGGTGTTACAGATTGGTATCAGAGCCTTGGTTATAGAGAACTAGGTTGCATTTAGTGCCTAGACTATAACTGCTATATACGTTGGGACCTTCCTCTTTATTTGCCTTACACACAATACATACACATATGCTTTTTGGTTAGAGGTTTGCCTAGTTCCACGCTGTTAGATGATGTGACTTTAGTATTATAAGGAGCCCCAGAGATTAGTCGAGTCATTAAAAACATGGAGCTCAGTAATAACTAATTATTTAACTTGATCTTGTGACAGTTCTTGTTTGATGAGACACAAGATTTGAGTTAAATAATATTATTGCTTAGCTTTAGGGATTTGATGACTTGATTATCTTACTATCGGCCTCAGAAGGCGGATTTTGTGTCGGAAATTCTTAAGTAGGATGATTTAGAATCTCCTTATTTAAATGGATTGGGACGCCTCTTCAGTTAAATAAAGAAATTGTAAATCACCGAACCATAAGTTTATGATCCCTTACTTACATAAATTTGGACGCTTCTTTATGTAAGTAAAGAGTTATAAATAAGTGGGCTTAATTGTAGCTGATACAACTCCTTAACCACAACCTTAGACGAATCAGAGTGAACACCACTATATTAGAGATTCCGAATTCTCCTAGACACACTAAACTTCGGGACGAAGTTTCCTTAAGGGGTAGAGAATGTAACAATTCGCAATTTCAGGTTAACTTTTATTCCCGAAAATTTCACTATTCACTTTTTACTATTCACTTTTACAATTCATCTCAGAAATTTTTATTTCATATTCTCGTAAGTTAAACTATTTTAACGATAATCCGAGAGTTTGACGCTCGTCGGATCATTTCTGCAAAAATCACAAAGCCGTGTCCGAGATTTACTTTTAGGTTTAAACGTCCTTCCAGCATCCCGATATGTCCATAAAACATTATAAACAATAGAAATATAATTTTCTCTCATTTTAGGACAATTCCAAAAGTTTCGGAATTTTACGTTTTTCAGTTCAGCGTTTTACGCGAATTACGCGTTTTAGACCCGTGTTTCCAGTTTTTAGCAGGGTTTTAGCACCCGATAGAACCTACCACTCATTTTATATTTTATTATGGACTATATTGACATGTTTAACAATACTTTCAAGTTTCATATTTTTAGGATACCCGTTTTTACGTTTCGTGACTTAATAACTTACGGTTAGCAACTTACGGAGTCAAAACTAGCTACATACTTAGGATAATACCATCAAAAGTCCACACCTTGTTCTCCAAGTTCATGAACCGCCACTAGGGGCGGGGGGCATTCACACTTGTGGCATCATCTCATGACTTTAGCCATTGGATCATATTTATTTACAACTTTGTCTCCAAGTTTTAGCACTTTCCTAGTAACCTTCCTAACCTCCTCATTCTTAGTATAAATACAAGCTCATTCTTCTTCCTTTCTCATCAATAAAAACGCCACATCTATTATACCTAGCACCATGATTCTTTGATCTTCAATATACAAGTTACACTACAAAGTTCAATGTCTTAGTATTCTCTACCTAGTTCTCAAGTTTGTTTGGTGATTCCATGGTTGATTTAGGAGCTACACAAGGTTACTAGGGCTGAAGTTAAATGGTTTTCACAAGGGTTAGATCAAGGCTAGCAAGGATTACAAGAGTTATGGTGAAGGGTTTACAAGCTTAGGTTTAGTGTCCTAGTTCTATACTTGACTTCCTTTCTTTAGAAAGCCAAAAGTTGTAAGCAAACCCTTATACACTTTCTTGCTCAATATCATTTCATGCTTATTATGTTTCTTTCATGCTATATATGGTCTTTGTATTGTGTTCATGATGTTTAAAAATGGATAAAACGAGTATTGGTATACATATGTTAACTTATGACAAGTAAACAAACAAACTAGTGATTTTTATGGAGAACCACGACCAAAATAGTATAACTATGATATTTGACATTTAGTTACTGTTATAAAGGACTTCAAAAGGAAAACATAGCAATTTGAATCACCCAAAACGAGTACACGAGTCAAAAGTTATGACCATTTAAAGTTAGCGAAACCAAAACGACAAAACTGCCTAAATAGCATTCTGATCAAATTATGATTTTGAAAGTCCCACTTTTGTTCCGATTCATCAAAAAGTTAAAACACGAAAGTTGTCCGGAACGACGTTTTCGTTCAGGAATAAAGAAGCTCGAGACCTGAAAATGCTTTCTGAGTGATAATTTTCTTCAAATTCTTAACAGCCCATTTTTAGACCAAAGTAACTATATAATTGTTATAATTAGATGAGACCAAGAGGTCTAATGACCTAAAGCCAAGACCACAACCATGGCTAAAGCCAAGGTTGAGTCTCAAGACCATGGTAACAATGACCAAAGTCACGGCAAAGCCACGGCTAAAGACCATATAACTTTTAAAGATCAAAACTTATATATATGTTATCAAATACTACAATAGTAGGGAGCCTCATGTGAGGAGTTAATTGAGTAAGCCGTCGAGACAAGTTGTGGATTTACGAGTTAAAGTGTCCTGGCTCCTCGAACGTTTACTCCATGACTTCTGAATTATGTCGGCCCGAACGGTAGTAAGAGATTTACAACCTATACATGTTTCATAGACCACTTATATTCAATGACTTACACTATATACTAAGTACTACATCATGAACATTATGCAAGATATATATAGGCAATTCTTCGTATTCTTAGACGTTACTCCAAACCTAAGTCGCAACGTTCTATTATAGGCTGTTCTTAGAGACTTTCGCGATTCGACTACCACTTTCATTTCTCATTACATAAGCTTAAGGTGAGTCATAGCCCCTACTCTTTTCGTACTTGTTTTAAACTCTTGGGTGGGATACATGCTCAACTACTTGCTTACTTGTACAAATACTCAAAACATTTATACTTGATTGTTTTATATTTGACTGTCTTATACTTGATGGCATTATACTTGATTTCATACATACATGACTGTCTTATATCTTTGGGAAGTGGCTTTCAGTAAACTTATATCTTTGGGAAGTGGCTCCCAGTTTTCTTTGGGAAGTGGCTCCCAGTTGTCCTTGGGAATTGGCTCCCAAAGTGAGGTCTTCGGAGATGAAGTAGAGACTCACTACTAATTGCTTAATTGTCTTGATGAACTTATACATGTCTTTATTATACTATATGTTAGCAGTGGGTTGTGAACACACAGGTTACAAGTCTCTTATGGCGGGACTTGCAACTGAGTAGATTCTCAATGCCTTTGCTGTGTGAACATTCTTTTTAGGCTTTTTCAACTGTTTTAAGACAAACTCTATGAACTCACCAACCATTGTGTTGACACTTTAGCATGTTTATCTCAGGTTAGTAAGGCGATAGCTAGTGCGTGGAACTTAGAGTCAAGCTGCATATTCTGAAGACTTACGCTTTTATCATTTACCATTCAAAACATTTTGTATACATTTATGTATCATACTTTGGAATCTCATGTTTGTAACTTTGAATTCATTAATCGAATGGTAACTTTTCAAAACGTCTCATTTAGAGTTCGTTTTCTATAACTTGTACTTTGTATTATGAAGTAGCACCCCTATGACACAGTCTTCCGCTGCGGTATTTTGGGGGTGTTACAATTAATTTATGTCAACAATCTCCCCCTTTTTGATGATTACAAAACCTTAAACTCTTTAAACCTAAAAATTAATTTTTAGACAAGTATTAGAGTTTAACAATCACTTCTCCCCCTTTTTGTAAAATCAAAAAGGTTATGCCGACTAGCTTCGTAAATGAAGTTAGACGGGATAAAAGCTTCCCCTTGATGTGTGCTCCCCCTTGTTCGATGGCACCAAGGGATCGAGATATGGAATGCTCGCAAGAAAAGTATTAGAAGCACAAGCATATATAGAAGAATATGCAATATACGAATAACAAGCATAGTAAACAAATATTAAGGATACATAACAATTAATTCAAAGTGATTATGTTAAAAGATCCTAATTTGCCAAAGAGAGCCATCGGACTTGCTTGTAACAAAAGGTTGGTTGATTCGTATTTGAAAGTGAAAATTATAAGCATATGGTATGCTTAGATGGTTGATGATGGAGTGTTTGGAATGAGGATGGTTGAGTTAGGATAAGGTTGTTGGATTAATGGAGGTTGTTGGATTGATGGAGGTATATGTTCGGGTCATGAATGTTGGATAGTTTGGTGGTGGAGAGTTTGTAGCGGAAGAGGTTGATTGAGGTTTTGGATGTTGTTTGGTGATGAGGGTGATCTAGATGAAAGTGGATCCAAATTGCGTTGAGCAAGATGTAAGGCTAAAAGAGCACTAAGCTCATGGGCTTCTTTTAGCGCCTCAACGAACTTCAAGTGTTCGGAGGAAGGTGATGGTGGTGGAGCATGATAGTTGTCTTGGGTGATGGTTTGAACATGCAACATAGGAATGGCATGTGAAGTTGTAGGATGTGGTGGTGATACTCTTGGTGGTGGAGACATGTTTGAGCTTGGGTAATCATGAAAGCATGATATGGGTGGAAGAGATCCTTCATGAGTGGATGGTGTTTTTGTTGAATGAGCAACATGTAAAGTGTTGGTAATGAGGTTGGGATTATTGTTTCGGGATTGTGCATGCTCATCATAAGAAGGAGCATTAGTCGAAGCACGAATGGATGATTTGTTGTTAAATGGATCATTTGTGTGAGAGTGAGGTTTAGGTGTTGGTTGATTATGAACAACATCGCTTGAGTTGTGAAAAGATTATGAGGTTTGAGTGTAATGTAGAAGGATATGGGTGAGCAAAGGTTTTTGATATGTAATGTTGGTGAGAAGGAAAGTGAGGTGTTAGGTAAGTAATGTTTGAAAACATAGGAGGAATTTGGTGTTGGATGTTTGACAACGTCATTTGATTTGACGGAATTTGAAAGGAAGTTAGGCTTTCTTCTCCAAACAAGTTTCTTGGTGGTTTTGGTTTAATGGGAGAGGAAATGATGAGATGAGTGGAGATTGAGAGGAATGAGAGTGTTTATAATGTAGGATTGGTGGGATAAAGGATGGATGAACATTGATGGAAGGTTTAGGATAAAATAGGTTTGTGAATTTTGGGAAGTGTAGGATGAAATGGGCTAAAAAATAGAAAAGGGAAACAACACCTTCGACCATCAGATGGCCGGTCCCCTTAATAATTAAGGGGGCCGCCTTATGATTTAAGGGGGCCGCCCATCTGGTGATTCCCAGATTGCCAGAAAAGGGTTTTTGGTAGTGAATTGCAGAAAGGTTGTGTTTTTGGTTTCAAACAAGTCCAACTCTTTGAGGCAATCAAGCATATACTAATTATGTAGGCAATTATGTAGCCAAAGCATGTTAACCAAAGAGATTAAGTAAACAAGCAATTTTATCTAGCATGCAAACATACTTATCAAGCAAGTAAAATATAAGTGCTAGGAGACAATAAGCAACATCAAGTATTTCATAACTACATAACAATGAGGATTAATCCTAATGTGTATCAATGTGCAATAAGTGGGTAGTTATGATAGCATGTATTTCTAGACTTGTTACAAACAAAGTCTTAATGAACAAACCATGGTCCTCTTGATTTGATTTAGTTCACTTATAAGTGTCATTTATATAAATATAGATGACAAATATGAGATCACCATGCATGATTTTAAAAGAGACGTTTTTAGCATTATTCAACAATGTTTGAAAGTAAGTTTTCACTTGGATGTGAGAGTTATTTGAATAAAATAGATTGGGTTTTTACTTCAAAATGTGTGAATGAACGGTAAAGAATATTTTCCCAATCTTTAGTTTTGATCAAAACAAAATTGTGGATATTGATAGTGAAAACATGTTATTTAAAAGTGGGATAGTTATTTGAAAGACTATTTTCCAAAATGTGAGGTTTTTGCAACAAATATCATAAATCAAATATTTTAAAAAAATGTTAATTAAAGATCTCATGCTCAAGAGGATTGGTTAAGCCTATTATTATCTCATGCTATCGTTTCTACATATCCTATGATCCTAAAGGAAATGAAGACGATAATTTATATGTTAGATGCGAGAGTGTTGAATGGGGTATAACCTAACATCTATAGTTCCTTTGTTTTCGCACGCTTATCTGACTTAATGCCATTGTCTACGAGAGCTTGTTTCATCCATAGTTTTCTTACGCGAGGGATCTAATCCTACTTCTATATTAACGATTGATCCACTTAACTCATTTCACTTCATCACCATGAGTTTCCTAATAGTGGATATAGAAGATTTCCATTTTCTATTTTGTTCGGCAATGAACAATTTTATCTTATTCCTAGGAAAGTCAACCAATGATGTTTCTAGGTTATAAGAATATAATCAATTATGTACTAAGCATTAATCTAACTAATCATTTATCTAAGCATGCAAATTATAGTGATGAACTTAAAAGAAACGCGTACCTTTTAGTCTTCAATGGAATATCTTTAAGCACTTCAAGTGACCATGTTGACTTATAGAAGTCATTTGTAGATGATATTCCAACTTCTTCCAAGATTGACAATTTAGCCACTTGGTCCCCATTGTCTCATTGGTCCAAAGTTGTTTGGTCCAAACATATTTAACATTTGGCAAGGATGCATGTATGGTGGTAATATTTCCCAAGGATTGTAACTTGGTTGATAATTCCACATTTGATTTCTAGTGTTATTGTAATATTGTCTATTTAGATTTCTTCTAGGTTGAGATGTTTTAGATCTTGGATGATGATTTTTAGGTTTTCTTGGTGGTGGAGTTTTAGATCTAAATTTAGGTTTAGAGGATCCTGCTTCGGTCTTTAAGGATGGTTTATAAAAAGTTTTTACTTTTTCATCATTCGCAATGGGTATTTTTCTATCTTTTGTAAGTATATACTTAGGATTTGATTCTAATGATTTTTGTTTGCTAGATTCACATTCAAACTTTATACTTTTATTTTCACTAGTTGAAACATTAGTTGAAGTTAATCCTAGACCGGTTTTATCTCCCGAAGTTTCTTGAGCACTTAGTATTTTCTTAAATGGGTTATTACTATTTTTAAACCTGTCAAGTTTGAAAATTTCATCTTTAAGTTTTTCGTTTTCATTTTTAACCTCTAAGCAAGTTTTACATTTTACAAAAACTTCTTTTCCTTTTTCCAAATGTTGTAGTTTAATTTCTAATTCGAGTACTTCATTTTCTAATTGATTATTAATATGTTTTAGTGACTTATTTTTAGCTATAACCTTTTGACCTAATTTGCATAACCTATTATATTCACTATCTAGGTCTTTTTCATCTAATGATAAATTTTCATCACTAAAGTATTCGGTTTCGGAACGTACCTCGCTTGATGTCTTAGCCATAAGACACTTTTCTTCATTTGTGGTTTCTTTCTTGTCCTCATCGCTATCACTCCAAGCACCTCCAATAAACGCCTTTTGATTTTGATCTCTTGACATCATTGGACACTTTCCGATGAGATGATTTGGATTGCCACATTTAAAACACTTCCTTTCATTATATGGTTGCCTAATGTATCTTCCTCGTCTTTTGAAGAATTTCTTGAAGTCTCGTACTGCCATAGCATACTCTTCATCGTCACTTTTGGAGGTTGAGCATTCTTCGTCACTAGAGTCCTTTTTAGCTTTCAACCCAATTGATTTGCTTTGCTCCCTTTTTCCTTTGACCATCTCGGAGTCTTTCTTTATTATTTCTTCGTAGACCTTTAAGTTACCGATCAATTCGTCAAGTTGTAGAGTTGACAAATTCTTTGATTCTTCAATAGCCGTGACTTTAGCTCGCCATTTTGGATGAAGAGCCCTAAGAAATTTCCTGACAAAATTCTTACTAGAAAAATTCTCATCAAGTGCTTTTAGACTTGTGATAATAGTGTTAAACCTAGCAAAAGCATTATCAATTGATTCCTCTTCCGGAATCATAAATTGCTCATATTGTTGCATAAGTAGATCTATTTTGTTATCCTTGACTTGACTATTACCTTGATGAGTTATTAGTAAAGAATTCCAAATTTCTTTTGCGGTTTCACACATAAAGATCCTTTCGTATTCTTTACGTGGTAACGCATTGTGAATAACCATTTTTGCTTCATTGTTTTTAGAAAGTCTTCTTTTTAAATCATCATTTTGTTTTTCAAAAGGTACTATTTCATCTTTATTTGTTTCGGGATTATTTTGAGTAGGTAAAAAATCACCATTAGTAATAACATGCCAAAGATCTAGATCCTTTGATTTCACATAAGTTTCGAATCGATTTTTCCAATATAAAAATCCATCACTTTCAAATAGTGGTGGTCTTTGCATAGATTGCCCTTCTAAATATTTTTCAGATTCCATAGATCGTTACAAGTTTTAAAATACAATATATTTTAAAAATCTTGCTAGACGTGGCTCTGATACCAATTGTGGAAAACTAGAAGGGGGGGTTGAATAGTTTTACGTCTTTTTAATTTTATTTTGAAAACTTAGTTTAGTTTTAAAACCTTGTTTGCTTTTAAAACTTTGATTCAATCTTATGTGAACTCAAATCTTGAACAATATGAACAAGTATATCTAAGTATAAACAATAATAATAATGTATTCTAAGTATGTGAAATCAACACATGCATAATATAAACAATTGAAGCTATATACAAGAGATAAGTACGTAATCGTTTATTTTATAATCCTCAGTTATATTTTGTATGAAAACTATACTTGATCGAAATGATCAATTATATGTATGTAACCTTTTTAGTTTGATTGTAAAAACTTTGTTTTGTGAATAAAACTTTCGTTTGATCTTTAAGTAAAATCAATACTAGCACTATATGAGCAACTATATATATACGTCTACGTCTACGTCTACAAAAGTAATAACTATATAAGCAAGATAATAAGTAAGATATGGAAAGATCTAACCGCGAGACAAAGGATTTATAGTGGTTCGGCTACAAGGACACCTTCCTTGCCCTACTCCACTCCTCGAGTCACCTACTTGAGAGTTTTCTTCACTATATCAACAAGCTCCCTTATGGCGGAGAAAACCTTACACACCTTGGCTTACACAAGTTAACGACACTAAGCTAAATGTCGAGTTCTAATCGTAGCTAGAACCAATCTCACACCAAATATCACACCACGTGATCTTCACACCTTAATCACACCTTCACACCTTCTTCAAGACTTCACATCGTCTTCACACCTTGTCAATCTTCACACCTTCTTCACAACTACTTCACACCAATCTACTACACACCTATCTTCACAACTACTTCACACCAATCTACTACATACCTATCTTCACAACTACTTCACACCAATTATCTTTACTACAATCTACTAGCCAATCACACTATCTATATTCCTAACACAACTATCTACAATCAAATATTCACAACACACTACACAAAGATATATGTAAATATTCTTGATGATGCACCAACAACTTGGATGTGGAGGTCACAACAAGTTGTAATACTTCTTGTCTAGGAAGATAGAAGTATTCTTCTCTTGCACTTAAGAGGATGGAAATTGAATCACTTTGAAACAAAGAATATATATACACTTATGATCAAAGGATGAGAGAATAGAGAAATAGATCTAGATCAAAAAGTTTAGAAGTGCAAAAGGTGAGAAAAATCTGAGGGATGAATCAGTATTTAAAGGGGGGGAAAATACTGTTCTGGAGCGTGACCGGTCCCCTTAATTAGGGGCCGGTCCCCTTAATAATTAAGGGGGCCGCCTAGGGAATTAAGGGGGCCGCCCCTCCAGAACGTTGGGTTTATTTGTCTTTTTGTGGGGAAGGTTTTTCTGAATTAGATTTGCCATTTTTGGTTGGAAATTTGAATTCATATATTTATAATGAATTAAACATATTCCTTTAATTCCAAAAATGTTTTGTAAAAGATATAAAATGTTTTGTGACATTTTATAAAAAGTCTAGTGTTTAAGAAAATTGTTCCTTTGATCATAGAATGCAATAAACACTTTGTTTATTCATACCTTAAGTGATTTGGATGTAAAGACAAATGTTAAGCACTAAAAACTTGTTTACGTCATAAGTTTTAGATTAATGAGTTTATGCTTTGTAATTATCAAAACATAAAGACATTGTTAATATGTTAACAATGTTTTTAGACATTATTAATTTATGTCAACAACATTGACCACTGACAAGGACATCATCCAAAATTATGACCAAGACATGACCACTTGACCACTGACAAAACTTTAACGTTAACCTTAAAATGCCAAACATTACAACTGACAAACAGAAAAAAACTTGTAAGTAGCATATTTAAATTTGTAAAGTAGTGACTCAATTTATACAAAGACAATATAGACGCATCCTATTGAATGGCTTTTATGTGTTAACTCAATTGAAAAGAAAACTATAGTGTCCCATAATCACAAGCCAAACGACCCAATAGACCCACTATGACAAACACCCAAAAACCTGCAATAGAAGTTAACCAAGAACAACATGCACTGATATATACACCTTGTTTAAATTAGCGTGTTACAGTGATATTTGTATACTCCACATGCACATGAGAACCACATTAAAAGCAAATCATTGCAAATGACAGTTTTATTTATAAAAAGATAAACCAAGGAGACAAAGACATCGTTTATATTTCTAGTATAAACAAGATGTTTTAACATTAAACAAACGACATGGATGCTTAAAAACAAACGACATGGATACTTAAGGAAACAAAGACATCTTGTTAAACAAGATTTTTTAACAAGAAACCAACGACATGGATACTTAAAAAGATTAGAACCATGTCATCATCATCTTTGGTGTTTTTCAACCTCAAACGACACGAATACTTGACTCGCAACGATTGGTGTTGGAAGTGGCTCTTATTCATCATCTTCGTCATCACTTTAGATGACAATGACGTCATGCCAATTCCAATTGATCAAGTTAGAGTTGAAAAAAGGATTACGATGTGGAGCATGGTACTGGAAAGAAGCTGTAAAAAAAATTAAAAAGATAAATGAAAGATTAGAACCAACCTAAAAATGAAAGATTAGAAGTACAAAAACATATTTAAATGAAAGATTAGTTGTGCGTATATCATTTAAAAAATGAAAGATTAGAAGCAACCTCAAAATCATCATCAACCTTCTTTTGATTTGTGATTTCCATTCTTCTTCTTGATGTCGAACTATTCTTGATGTCGAACTACACTGGTTGTGCTTCTACAATCGGTTGTTTATATGGGCAAGAAACACCCATTCATTGCCATATATAATTTAAGGAATTTGAACATATATTACTTGACATTTGCAATTTCGGTTTGACACATTGATTTCCATTCAAAGCTTTCCATAAATATGAATTGTTTCCAGTTTCGGTTCACATTAATTAACAGGGCAACACGGTTTACATTAATTAACAAGGCAACACACTCGGTTCACATTAATTCACAAGGCAACACACAAGGGTAAAATCGGGATTGACCAAAAGTTAAGTTTTCCACAATTCCACTTTGACCATTTCTCTATTACTAGACGAGTACCCGTGCATAGCAACGAGATTTTATAGCGGCATTTAATTATAATGATATTTTGGTTAAGTGGTTTGTGTAACGTTTTGTGTAACCAAAATATCACTATAACTATCTGCCGCTATAAAATTCCGTTTCTATGTACGGCTACTAATCTAATATTTAAAAGTTTATTTTTATATACGTGTGTATTCATTCTTAAGTTGACAAAACAATTTTACATTTTATTTTTATGTTTTCATTTATTAATTATTCATTTAACCTTCCATGTTTTTAAGTTGACAAAAAAATTGAATGTGTAATGTAAGTTTTCATGTTTTCATTTAAGTTTTGATTAAGTTTTAAATGAGATGTATTAGGGAATGTTAAATGCATTAATTAATGGTAATTTAAGCAAAACATTAATTTAAGTTTTTCACTTTTCACTTCTTGACTTTTTGACCATTTACTCTTTATAAATAGTATAGATATGTAGTAAAGATAGAAGACTGTAAACTGGTTTAATAAACTTAAAACTAATGTATCCCATTTCTTAAATATTGAAATTAGCTATTAAACTTTGTTCTTTTACTTAAAATCATTATATATCGCTTAAAATCATAATTATATGCCGCGATAGAATCCGATTGCTATGCACGGATACTGGTCTAGTATTTAAAAATATCAATATAAAAATTAAAGGTAAAAATAAGAGTGAGGGTATGAGTTAATATACAATTTGTGGTTGAAAAAAAAAAAAAAATAAATAAAAAATCCCACAAGAATCAACGACCGAACCTACCTCTCTCATACTTTCATACCTTGGTTACGTTTGGCAAAAGCAGCTGTGAGCAGTAGCTGTGAGCTGTGAGCAGTAGCCACAGCTTCTGCTCACCGCTCATAGCTTCAAAAAGAAGCATTGGAAAAATAAGCTTTCCTAAAAATTAGCAAAGCTCACAGCTCTAATGCCAAACGAACACTAAAAATCAAAAAGCTCATTCTCACCGCTCATTGACCCAAAAAGTTCCAAAAAGGTTTGTGCCAAATATAGCCAAATTCTCATATCATTCAACGACACATTTGCATGATTGTGATCT
This sequence comes from Artemisia argyi, assembly GCA_030686995.1. NCBI lineage: Eukaryota > Viridiplantae > Streptophyta > Magnoliopsida > Asterales > Asteraceae > Artemisia > Artemisia argyi. The sequence continues at coordinate 82,424,133 of CM060684.1, read as the reverse complement.
TCATTCTCATAATCATGTACCAAACACACCCTAAATATATTCATATATATTTTTTTAAAATCGATAGATGCCTGTGTGTGTGATTGTGCGAATCCAAAGACATGTGAAAATTGTGTAATTTCAACAATTAATGTACATCTGTTAGTCTCATATTTCATATTGAACAAGAATGTACATCTGTTAGTCTCATATTTCATATTGAACAAGAATCAAATCTTAGCATTAGTACATATTTATTTATTAAGATTTCTAGTAGTTGATAGATCGTGCAGAATTTTTAAGGAAAATAATATGGTGCAAGACCGTGCCAACCCCAACATACCTCGTGTCCATCGAATGAAATTTCTGCTCATGGAAATAGCATACGACCTTCCTCTTTTTGCATATAAATTGCAATCAAACAACACCTCATTTTCATCATCTAATTCCATATCTCACTTGTTCTTTGTGTCAAAATGTCGAAAATTGTATCAATTGTGTTTGCATTCACCTTAGTTTTCACTTGTGCTCTTGCCACAGCAACTCGACTTGAAGGTATGTTTCGCCTCTTGTAAAACTTTGTAACACCATTAGCCAAATAAGCACTAATGATCCTATTGCTGTCAGTGATGCTCCCAAGAAATTTTTAATATGTACATCTTTACTAATGTGATAAATTTTATTACTTACTAGGTCTCTTGCCAAACGGAAACTTCGAACAACCACCAAAAGCCACTGACGTCAAGAAAACCGTCCTACTTCACAAAAATGCCTTGCCAAAATGGGAAACCAGCGGCCTAGTGGAATACATCCACGGTGGACCTCAGCCAGGAGGGATGTACTTCCCAGTAGCACAGGGGGTCCATGCTATTAAGCTTGGTAACGGAGCTACAATCTCTCAAACTATAGCCGTGAAGGCTGGAGCTTTGTATGCTGTAACATTCGGTGCTTCTAGAACTTGTGCTCAACAGCAAGTGTTGAGAGTGTCAGTCCCACCACATTCAGGCGACCTTCCACTGCAAACTTTGTATTGCAGTGATGGGGCCGATGTGTATGCTTATGGATTTACCGCGAATTCCACAAGTGTTAAGCTGACTTTCCAAAATCCTAGGGTAAAAGAAGACCCCAATTGTGGCCCTATCGTTGATGCCGTTGCCATTAAAGAGCTACTCCCTCCAAGACTTACTCGCTGTAATTCTTTTTTCTTTAACTCCCACTAACTGAGACTTGAGCTCACAATCATATCTATGCTTACGGGCCCAAAGGTCCACAACATATATTTGTAGTTTTCCTAAACTCATTGGCTTGTAATTATTGCAGTTAACTTAGTAAAAAATGGCGGATTCGAGGAAGGTCCTCTGGGATTATCAAACTCCACTAACGGCATCCTCCTTCCTCCTCGACAGCAAGACATCACATCTCCGCTTCCTGCTTGGATCATCGAGTCTCTAAAAGCAGTTAAACTCATTGACTCCAAGCATTTCAACGTCCCAAATGGCGCTGCAGCCATTGAGCTAATTGCAGGAAGGGAAAGTGCCATTGCACAAATCATCCGGACTATTCCTAACAAACTATACAGCCTAACTTTTGCTATTGGAGACGCTAAGAATGCGTGCCATGGTGACATGATGGTTGAGGCATTTGCTGGAAGAGATACATTGAAAGCACCATTCAAATCTGAAGGATGGGGGAAATGGAAGATGGTTAGCATGAAATTTAAGGCGATATCGACAAGAACTAGATTGAGCTTCTATAGCTCCTATTACCATACACGGATTGATGATACTGTATCTCTTTGTGGCCCTGTGATTGATCAAGTTAAGGTTGTTTCCCTTAGAACTTAAAGTATATAGTAGTTTATGTAATATATTTATATCGCATATGTTTTATTCTTATGATTCTTTCAATCAAAAGGTTAGATGTCTGAAACAATTCAAAAGATGGCCAATTTAGAATGATGAACAATTTGTTTAGCGTAAAACGGTAAAAACGTAGTATTTTGTGTTATTCACATACATCACATATCTATTAATTAAAAAAAGCTAATCATTTTAAAAATCATCATACTTGCCACTGTATTTTTTTATGTGTAACGTATTAAAAAATTTGCTTCCTTATGTACTAAACTATCATTTTTGTTTTTGCGTGTAGTAAAAACCTGTTATCACCATTTTACCTAGTGCATTTGTTAAAATTACATCCATCGTCCCTATAGTAAATTACATTAATGGTCCCTGTGGGATAATGAAAATTGCATCACCGTCCCTATTTTTTTTATCCACAGTTTATGGTTTAGAACCGTTACGTTTTTATTTTTATATACGATTTCATCCGTTTTATCTGTTTTTGTCGTTTTTACATGTTTTTGTCCGTTTTTTTAACGTTTATGTCCGATTTATACGTCTTCATCTGTTTTTATACGTTTTGTCCGTTTTTATCTTTTTATGTTTGTTTTTATACGTTTTTCGTCCGGTTTTATACGTTTCCGTCCGGTTTTATACTTTTCCGTCTGGTTTTATATGTTTAATACGTTTTCGTCCGCTTTTATACACTGTTATCTTGTTTCGTCATTTATACGTTTTCATCCGATTTTATACGTTTTCATCTGATTTTATACGTTTTCGTCCATTTTTATATGTTTTTGTCCGTTTTTATCTATTTTCATCTGTTTTTTTACGTTTTTCGTCTGGTTTTATACGATTTTCCGTTTTATTATATTTTCATATGAATAAAAATGGTTGAAAACATATAAAAACGGACGAAAACGTATTAAAAAAAGATAAAATGTATAAAAATCAGACAAAAAATGTATAAAACCGGACGAAAACGTATAAAAACGGACGAAACGTATAAAAAAGGATAAAAATGTATAAAAACGGATGAAAACATACAAAAATGGATGAGAAACGTAAACTTATAAAAACGGTCAAAAACGTATAAACCAGACGAAACTTATAAAAAACAGACAAAAACGTATATGACCGTATAAAAATGGACGAAAACGTATAAACACGGATGAAACATATAAAAAATGGACGAAGACGTATAAAAATGGTTAAAAAGTTATAAAAACAATAAAAAATGTATAAAACAGACGAAACATATAAAAAAGGGACAAAAACGTATATGACCGTATAAAAACGGATGAAAACGTATAAAAACAGACGAAGCGTATAAAAAACGGATGAAAACGTATATAAACGGATTAAAACGTATATAAAACGGATGAAAATGTATAAAAAATGGATGAAAGCATATAAGGTATGGATAAAAATAATAATAAAAAAAAAGTTGAAGGACTGTGGATGCAATTTTCTACAAACGAGAGAGACCATTTATTTAATTTATCCTAGGGACGGTGGATGCAGTTCTCGCAAACCCACAAGGACCATTTATGTAATTTAGAAGGGTAAAATGGTTATCACAAGTTTTCACCACACACATAAAGACAAAAATGACAATTTAGTAAACACATAAGCAAAATTTTAATATATTACACATAAAAAGATACAATGGCAAGTATGATGATTTTTAAAATGATTAGTCTATAATAAAAATAGCTTAAAACAAGCGATATAACCCTAACCCCTATGACATGTTCTGTGATAATACTCATATCGTGATACTTGCATTTGAGTGCACACGTAAAAAATGACAATTATCATATTATTCAAGAACATCATTAATTGTGAATTTTTTAAAATTAGTATAATCAAAGTTCCACAAGATCATAACCTAGTTGATTTGTTAATGAAACCTATGTTTGTTAACAAGTGTGATTGTCATGACTAAAGACATGAGTCTTCAACAAGGGTCACCATGCATTGATGTATTTAGTATTTGGAGAATGGAACCGTAAACGGTTGTATTAAATAATGAATTAGTATACCTGGTATGATCATTTTCATTGATACTGTTTTGTTCTATATTTTCATGTTTAATCCATGTATAATTTAATTATTCTAAATTGTCCATTGTCGATCAACGATACGGGAGTATTGTTGAATTAAGACAAATGTGAGTGATTGGTAATATTCATCATCGATAAATATTAAAGGATGTGTCTGCCAAACTCATATATTATTCACTGGCTATGAATATGGGACTACCTTGTTGGAAACGCAAAAGTGATGATAATAAATGCAATCAATTGTTGGGTCCTATTTTTATATCTTTCCACACTTATCATTTATGTTTAGAGAGAGAAAGATAATATGTTAGAGAGAGAAAGAACTAGAAAGGAAAATAAGAGATGATTCTTATTCCAAGTGAACCAACACCTCTCAAATGAGAGGTTGCAAGCTTATATAGTCTTACATGATGACATGGTCTAAGGGAAGTGTGTCATGTTTACATATCTCACTCATTCGACATTAACGTAAATACTAAGACAAAACTAGACGACACACTTCTACTATCACGTAGACTATATTTTTACCAATCTAACGAGCTATTACATGATTATATTACAAGACACATTGACTCGACAATGATCTCACTTCAAGCGTTCCCAACAATCTCCCCCTAAGGGACGATCATTGAGATCGATTGCATTTATGATCATCACTTTTGCGTTTCCAACAATCTCCCCCTGTGAAAAGCTTATTTAAAATATCCAAAACAATAAGCTTTTGTGATCGTTTATGAGCTCTAAGATGTTAAGCCTTTGATCTAGGAATTTGGCTATAACGAGCACAATGATAATACTGATGGAATATTCTATGAAAGAAACAATATTATCACAACAAAGTTTTTCTAACTTCTCCGTTTGTTATTCCAACTAGCCCCAATGCTATGTGATCAAGTATAGCACGGTTTACAATCTAACAGGGATCAAAGATCCTTGAGGCTAAACAAACCTAACAACAACAGACCCCTTGTCTGATGTTCCCACACACACTCTTTTAGATGCTTTACATTTTAACACACTTGGTGTTGTTGTAATTTCTAAGTACGAAGCACCTTGGTGATGTTCACTTTGTTTCACTGTGAAGCATGCTTTTATCTAAAGGGGTGTGATCTCCTTTTTATAGAACAAAGGAGATCATTACAAAATTGATAAGCTTTGTCATCTACTATCTAGCTTATGACTAGGATGTCAGTCATTTAAGATACAACACGTATCTATGTTTACAACTCATTTAGAGTGTTCAATTTGATGACTGATGAAAGATATTATCTAGAGGATATACTTTGACTTTTATGCAAACAATATCTTCATCCTTATCCATTCAGTAGTATGACTCATTGATCAGCAGCAGTTTCATTTGTACTAGCAGCAGAATTCATCAGCAGAATCCATCAGCAGAATTGCACTAGCAGCATTCATCAGCAGAAATGCATCATCAGCAGAATTGCATCATCAGCAGACACAGACTTAGCGTATTTTGCTTATCATTTCAGTATTCTTCTTGTTTCTAATCATCAAATCTATGGAATATTTAATTCCTAACAATCTTCCCCTATTTGATGATTACAAAACAAAAACATTCTTGTACGAATTTCCCTAGACGAAGTAGAGAAATTGAGATAACTAAATCTCACCATGAATGAAACTATACTGTCTTCCCCTTAATTTATGCTATCCACCACATCCCTTCCCCTTTTTGTTATCAACAAATAGAGAATATTACAAATATGATCTTTACAGCCATGAACTAATACTACACATCCAATCTATCCTTCTATTATCTCAAATTACCCTCCATTAAGTTTTCCGCACTAAAAATGAACTTGAGATAGTAAAAATCTAAACCATCAATAGCAATACTAATTAACAGTAGTAAGAATCAATAACTTTCCCTGTGGTGATGCACATATATAATAAATGGTTGAACACTTGAACATTTAAGCTTCCCCTGAAACCCATATGTTAACCATTTGAATATCCATTTCTGTAGGCTTTTATGACTTGATGAAGAAAAACCAATCATTACTAACTTGATGCTGAAGTGAAAGAAACCAACCTTGTGTCTTATATCTTGTACTAAATTTGACTTCGAACGTATACCCATCCTTGATGTATAGGGAGATCGCAATCTCATGACAATAAAACTCATTTTCTATGAGACACTGAGCACTACAATGTAACTCCTTTAAGTGTTTGTCATTTCGTAGTCACTTGAACGAATGAACAAGTTATCTTTAAAGTGTACACATCACCTTAAGATATGATAAGAACACAACCTTGAAAAATTTCACTTCATCTTCAAATAAGGAACAAATAACTTTCTTCACAAAAAATAACTTGATAAACAAGCCTTTTTATCTTTTAAGAACCAACTCTCTTCTTTGTGTGATTCTTCCCCTTTGTGTGTGTAAACCAAGAAAGAAAACCAAAAATTCGACCATACCTCAACTGTTCTGCAGCAGTTTTCAACGATGCATGTCTTGCCATCTGAAGCTTAGCCTGAAGATCCCTCCGGTGAGAATCTACCTTGATATGCCAAGAACCTTCAACAAAAATTTTAGCCCAATCCAACGGTTAACGAATGAGCTATAGCCTTTGTAAAACTGCTCTTCAGAAAGTTGCGAAAAATTAAGCAAAAACGAATTTTTCTTCTTTCTTCTTTTCTCTTTAACAAAAACCTGTTCTTTTCTAGATCCAGAGCCCCCTTCGCTCTGATACCAACTGTGAAAAGCTTATTTAAAATATCCAAAACAATAAGCTTTTGTGATCGTTTATGAGCTCTAGGATGTTAAGCCTTTGATCTAGGAATTTGGCTATAACGAGCACAATGATAATATTGATGGAATATTCTATGAAAGAAACAATATTATCACAACAAGATTTTTCTAACTTCTCCGTTTGTTATTCCAACTAGCCCCAATGCTATGTGATCAAGTATAGCACGGTTTACAATCTAACAGGGATCAAAGATCCTTGAGGCTAAACAAACCTAACAACAACAGACCCCTTGTCTGATGTTCCCACACACACTCTTTTAGATGCTTTACATTTTAACACACTTGGTGTTGTTGTAATTTCTAAGTACGAAGCACCTTGGTGATGTTCACTTTGTTTCACTGTGAAGCATGCTTTTATCTAAAGGGGTGTGATCTCCTTTTATAGAACAAAGGAGATCATTACAAAATTGATAAGCTTTGTCATCTACTATCTAGCTTATGACTAGGATGTCAGTCATTTAAGATACAACACGTATCTATGTTTACAACTCATTTAGAGTGTTCAATTTGATGACTGATGAAAGATATTATCTAGAGGATATACTTTGACTTTTATGCAAACAATATCTTCATCCTTATCCATTCAGTAGTATGACTCATTGATCAGCAGCAGTTTCATTTGTACTAGCAGCAGAATTCATCAGCAGAATCCATCAGCAAAATTGCACTAGCAGCATTCATCAGCAGAAATGCATCATCAGCAGAATTGCATCATCAGCAGAAACATACTTAGCATATTTTGCTTATCATTTCAGTATTCTTCATGTTTCATTCTTCTTGTTTCTAATCATCAAATCTATGGAATATTTAATTCCTAACACCCCCTAAAGGGGTGATCATTGAGATTGCTTTTGTGACTTGTGGGTTATGGGTCCACCAATAGAAATGAATGATCATTTGACTTCTTTTATGCTTGTTGTCTTGAACTTTGAGTCTTTGTGTAATAGCTTTGCTGTATTCTTTGTTCCAATCATTCTTTGTGATCCTTGTTCTTCGTTCTTGTTGTTGTGATCAAATGATGGTGTTATCTGCCTTTCATCAACGTCTTTGTCTCTTGTGTCTTTACGCCTTTCCAACATGCTCATACTTCTTTGAATTTGATTCTTCATAAGTAACAAGTTCTCCCTTTTTAAGTCTTTGATCATTGTCTTTAACTTTGTAGATTCTTTGACTTTCGGTATAGAATCATTATGAAATTTTCTTTACCTTGATCTTTGAAGAGAACTTTTCTTTAACTTTGGTATGAGCATGTGTTAACTGATGTGAGGTTGATGATAGTGGAATTCTCGGTCTCCATAAGTACCTGCATGAAAACAGTTAGCAATAAAGCATCCGGCACTTACAAGTTCAGAGTTATAGATTGTTAATAGCATATTGTGAAAACTTTCTCTAATCCTCACCAAGGCCGTTCCTGAATCGGATACCCCCGAGAGGGCTTACAAGATCTACCAAAGTACATCAACGATTCAGGTGAGCCGCTGGAGTTCACCCCATGACTATAGACCGATTGAAACCACCGCGAACACTAAGCATAACCCACAAGGGATTACCGAAGTGACCTGCTGTTAGGGCTATTTGATGTTGACCCTGGAAGGTATTTCCATTCAATCATTGAGAATCACAATTGTAAATTCTCTCATAAATGTTCTGGCAGATTGCTAAGATCTGCGAAGGACTCTTGAGTTTACATCTGGTGTCCCTAATGTTGGACCACTAGTGTAGAAGTATCATGTGTTCCTAAGAGATCTTATGATATAATCTCGCAGCTCTAGACTCGATAAGTTCATATTTAGTCATCAGAGACTGGGTCAGAGTCTCCTGTTTCAATATCAACATGGCTCGTAATGAGCGGTCGATAGATTATGCAGGATTCCCCGTGAGAATGAAACAAGCTCTTTTAAGAGAACTTGAGTGGTTAAGAAGGTTTAGTGCATTGCGTCACTGGGTTCATGACGTCTTTGTCTTCAATACCGATGTCACCTTAGCAACAACCAGTAGCATATGAGTTGAACCCGGTTTCTGCCCTAAGGTTGAATATATGGAGGGCTATTTCTTTTCACCATTTTCATAACTTTTCTTTTTAATTCTTCAACCCCTTCTTTCTCCTTTTTTTTTCAAATCTTACCTAAGTACTTTCTAGTTCTAAACTATTGGTGTTGTCCTTGGGTAGATCCCTCCGGTTCTGGCAGATCATAGGACGGTTTTCCCTAACCTTAGTTACCTTATAACTCCATGACTATCCTATGTTGCCATAAACACTATTTGAAAATCTCTCAAAGTGTTTCATGACTGTTAAAACATATTTGTTTAACATTTTGAGAGTTTTGCTTTTTCAGAAATACTCCCCCTTCACATGTGCTTATTAGTTGTAAATAGAATTTTACACGATGTGGGGGAAGTTGCACTTTTGAATTGATTGATTCTCAGTGAACATGGCCAATTCGAGACACGTTTACATCACTGGCTAGGCCAGCTTGAAATTATTACCCATCCTGGTCACATTCAAAGAGAATCTCTCAGAATGGTACATTCTACTTAGACAAATCCTGTTCGAGACACGCTTACGTCACTAGTTAAAGAGATGCATTGTCAGCTATTAGGTGACAACTAGCTCTAGTAACTAACTTGAAGTTATTACCCGTCGAGGACAAGTCTTTTTGATTACTAACTTTTGTGTTTCGTCAATTCCTGGGTCAATTATGAGTCGAGCTCGCACGAGATTCATCTTTAAAGCATCCATATTTTAATCACATTTACTTCTCTCCCCCTCAAAAATAGCATATTTGATGTTGTTTTTGACAAACTTTTTTGAGTAAAACATGCATTTTGAGGTTTGTGGGAAGAATATGCCAAGAACTTATCGTTTTGAACAAAGATCATTTCAAATACTCCCCCTCAACAAGTGAAATAACTTTTTGAGGTTTTGATTACGAGAGGGAATACTTGTCCTTTTGAGGAGAATTCTGAAGGACTTTGAAAATTTAATTAATTCTACTCAAAAGTAAGAAGCTTTCGCTCCTTATGTTAGGATTGAGGCATTGGCACGTACCTCATGACCCTTTAATTTCAAAGAACGGGTTGTACACTGTTATATGTGCACAAGCAATTAAGCATGATTTTGAAAGAACATTTTGTTTTGGAAATACTCCCCCTCAAAACTCGCATATGTTTTGAGAATTTTATTTTATTTTAATTTTTTTTAAAGTTCGAGGGAAGGAGTCTTCTTGAAGCAAAATTCTGAAAGATTTAGAAATTTTAGTTTGAAAAATTCTTGAATAAATGTTGCTTCAAGGTAACTAAAACGTTATACACTGAAATACTCCCCCTCAAAACTAGCATATGCTTTGACATTTTAAAACATTGGAGCGAATTGGGGAGTAAAGATTTGAAAAATCTTGAGCAAAATTTTGAAAAACCTTTTAAAAATTTTTGAATAAATTTTGCTCAAGATTAAGAAGTTTTAGATAAGCTTTGCATGAGAACTTCTTCTTGTTTTCAAGGATAAGTGCACGATTGGTTTTAAAGAATGGTTTAGCAAGGCACTTTCCTTTCTCTGAAACCCGAGTTGTACACTGAAATGTGTGCACAAGTTGTTATGTTTAAGCCCGGGTTGTAAGCTGAAATACTTACAAGCCATTAGTTTAGATTAGACAATAGCCTTGGGAACCCATTTAAGCACGACACCAACGGGTTTACCAAATTTTGAAATCCATTTGTAAGTTGTGTCAATCTGATTTAAAGATGCTGAATTCCAACGAGAACTGAAAACCGGTGTTTCATTTTGAATAACACTCGTGGAATCAATGGAGATTAAGAACTCTTTTTTCGTTGAAAATTATTTGAGAATCCCGGTGTTTTTCTTGGAGTTTTAAAGTCTAAAGAAGAAGATTTCCATCTAGAGTTGAACCTCATGTGTTCTCTTTGAAGATTTGTCTTTGTGATAAATGGAAACCTTCCGGTATTTGGAATGTTCAAAGCAGAGTCATTCTTATGTTGTAACGAAAGCAATTCTGATATAGAGTATTTGAAATGTTTTGAATGACTTTGCATTGGTCTCCACATTTGCTTTATCGGCGTAAAACAAGAGTTTGAAACAAGTAAATGTTTAAGAAAAACTTGGTCTCTTTCAAAACTTCCTTCCCTTTTGCAAAGAATAGGGTGTAAACTGAGAAACCTTTTTCGAAAATGGTTTTGAAGATTCACCCGTGTAAACCTTCTTCGAAACACTCACTTCTGGTGTTGAAACATTTGAAATTGGAGCTTTTCCCTTTGATCGGTTAAGAGTATCAAATTTCACTTTTAAAGCATTGTATGAAATTCTCAAATCATTGTAATGTTTTTGAAGATGAAGATGATCTTGGGATGCCAATTTTGATTCTAAAGAAGCAATTTGTTTCAAAAGTTGTTCTTTTTCGGCTTTAGAATCATCCGTTTTACGAGCCAATTTCTGTTCGAACTCAACATTTTCTTTTTCAAGTCTTTCAAAATAATTTTCAAATTTGGTTACTTTGTTGAAAATGTCAGTTTTGGCATCCTCAAAATCATTTGTTTGTTGAGCTAAAAGCGTTTCAAGCTCAACCACTTTCGTTTGAAGCACATGATTTTCATTTTCAAAAAGATACATTTTCTCCCCCGTTTCCTTTTTAAACTCTGGAGTATTAGAATCGATCAGGGGTTTTGGAAAGGAAACTTTTATGATTTAAAAATCAACATTGTTCTTTTTCATTGATTCAATCTTTTGCAAAGCATTTTCAAACTTTTTATTAGCGAATTCATATAATTGAGATTTCAAATCTTCAGTCTCTTTTTGTTTCAACTTTGAGTTTTGTGTCTGAACTCTTGAACGTCTAATTGAATCAAACAGGTTTTTGTAAATCTGTTTCAAATGCTCAATCTCTTTTTCGTACTTTAAAATTTGACATTCCATTGACACGTTTTCATTATCAACTTGTTCAAGCTTTGACATCCAGGGGTTTTCAAAGGACTGCTTTTCAAGATTGTGTTGTAATGTTAGCTCAAAGTTAATACTTTGTGCTTGACATCTTTGAAAATTTTGTTCAAAAGAAAATATTTGACGTTTAAGTTTCTCTTGGATGTCGCTTGACTTTTTTAAAATTTTCTTATTTTCATGTCTCAACATCCCATTTTCCACTTTTAAGTTTTCAGATTCAACAATCAACTATTTATCACAAGCAGTTTTTTCAAAAACTTTCAATTTAGCTTCTAAATCAACAATGTCGTTAAGATACGAGTCTTCCCTGTTTTTCCATCTCGTTCTCAATGTTTTGTAATATGTTTGACATGTTGAGACCTTTATTGTTAATTTTGAAACCTCTGTTGTTAATTTTGCAATTTGGTTTTGAAGGTCAAGCTTTTCTTTTTCCAGTTTTGAAACGTTTTCATTATTGGAACCAATTAGTTCTTACATTTGATGTTGCAGATTTTGTTCTTTGTTATAATATTCATGAAACGCCACTTCAAAGCTTTTTTCACGTTTTTCTTTGTTATCAAAATCATTTATACGTTTACTATAATTCCCGAGCTTTTCAGTTAACGACGTATTTTGTGCTTTTAGTTCACAATTGAGCTTGTTACATCGAGCAATTTCGTTTTGCATATTCTTAATTATCAAAGCAATTGAAGCACATTCTTGATCATGATTCACATTGTTATGTTCAACCGTACCTCCATTAGGATCCATATGTGGTGTCTCAGGAGTAATATTTCTATCATCATGATTCACCACATATGTGTTGTTAATGTACTCAGGTTGTCCATGACTTTGTGTCTCATTAGCAAACACATTATCAAATATATAGACATCATCAGTTGATTGATGTACCTTAACCAATGTGTCTGAACAATGTGAAGGTCCGACATCAGCAACTGTAGTTTTCAAACCATCCTTACAATTGAGTTTCCTGTCAGCATCTGAATCATTCCCTGGAGTGCTGCTTTCTGTCTGCAGTTCTAATAATGCATTGTTACCCGTGAATACCAAACTATCATCCAACGTCCCTTCATTGTTGACTGTTCCTTCATGTGTCTGTATTTTTCTTCCATTCTCTCATACATTCAATTCTCTTACTCGTTTCTACATCTCCAGTTCTTTGATAACCCTGAGATGAAGTGATCTTTCATTAAGCACCATTTCTAGGTAGCTCATTAGTGAAACAAGTTGATCTCTAAAAGCTTCAACCTCTATACTAGTGATATTCTCTTTCCATAACTTGCTTTGAAATTCATAGTTCCGAGAAGTTTTGAACACTTTAAAATCCATGGTCATGAACCCTTTGAACTGTGTCTTGAGTGCTCTAAATCTTACCATGCAATCACTTCCTGTTCAATTTGCTTTTCTATTTGAACTATGTTGTCTCGGAGTTCCCTTTGGAAGGTTAGAAGGTCCATTTCAGTTCCGAAGAATACAGTAAAGGTACTCCACGAAGGAAACCTTGCATCTGAGAGAATCTTGCATAGAATCTTAACTGATTCAAAATGTGCTAAACAATTTTCTTTAGAGTGCATTTCGAGCTTTACACTTTCTTGCATCTCTCTCCTTTTTGAACTTGATTCCATTTTAATTTTGTGTGAAATGAAAATGGATCTTGTTGACGATAAAGAAGTAATTGTGTTTTTCAAATGAATCTTCTGTCGATCGTTCACAATGTTATAATAACTAGCAAAATAGTTATCTTCAAACAAACCCGAATAATCTCAACCCAAAAAATACTTCTCAATCTCGGTTTCTCGAAGCCCAATCAAACCGTGGTCTAAAATTATATCAAGAATTTTTACAGACTACCAAATTATCACAAAAATTTGTACTAGTATTAATGCTTGTTGTGCTAAACCCAAAAGTCTAAAAAAAAGCAGGTTTAGTAACGTGAGCCCAGTTCCAAATCGTCCAACCCAACTTATGTTGTACAGTCCCGAAGCCCAACTAACTCCCTAACACAACCCTAATATTTCGGACTATATAATACACTACTATAACACAGTTTTGTCAACCCTAATCTTAAAACACTCGCCTCCCAACTCCTGTTTTCTCTCAAACAAACAATCGCATGGTAATAAAAAAAATTTGTCCCTTTGGTTTCTACTTCCAACAAATCGAAACACAAATAAATTAACTCAGCCCTTCAATCTCTTCTAGTAGTCACCAAACAAAAAACCCACACAAATCACACTTCTCTTTTCAGTGAAATACGAGGTTCACACAACCATTAAATTGTATTTTCTTCTTATAATCGAACACCAAACAAATGTAAACCACAACAATCAATCTCCTTTGGTGAACTTTCTGCTTCACGAGCTTTTATATGGGTCTCGGACTCTTAGGTCGGTGATGTTGTTGTTGTATTTGTTTCGTTTATCTTGGCCGAAAGAAAAAGAAGATAAAACAAATTTGTTTAAATCTTTCTTTTGATTTTGATGGTTGCTTGATTTTGAATGGTTAATCTCACAAAAAGATGTTCTAATCAAATATAACTGAGATCACTTCTTTTTCCCCCTTTTTTTCGTTATTGTTCATGTTGTTGTTTGGCTCAAAGTGAGTTGGGTTCTTGACTGATGATAGATCATTGATGTATCTAGTTCACACACGAAATTCTATGGAAGATTTGATATAAAAGTGAACTATAACTGAGATCTTAAGTCCTTTCTTGTTTCTTGTTGTTGGTTTGACTTTGCTTCTATTTGAATATATGTTAAGTTATCTGCTTCACCTCTTCAATCTTCATTTCCTTTTTTTTATGCATAAAACTTTAAGCGCGAAACCTTTTGCATAAGATCTTTTGCATAACACCTTTTGCGTAAAGATAGCTTTTGCGTAAAACCTTATGCGTAAGCCTTAAGCGTAAACCTAGTCTTGTGCATAAAAACCTAACACGTAAACGTAGTTATGCCTAAAATACCTTACGCATAACTTGGAAAGTTATGCGTATACTGATCTGAAGAGGTTATGCGTAACACTAGGGTTTTATGCTTAAACTTAAGCGTAAAATGAGGGTTTTGACTTTTTGACCACTTTTCTGATGATTTTTCTGATTACCTTTTTCTGGCCACGTTTTGACCACAAGAAATATGCACGAAAAGCTATTTTGGATATGGACTGTGATACGTTTTTGTTTGGAGTGAAAAAGCAGATAATAAGCTTAGATCTTGATATTTTGAACCATAAAATCTTGAGTTTGGACAAAATAAGGACTGTTTGATTAAAAGAATGATCACAAAATAAGCAAAGACTATAAAAACAATATTTTTGAATGGGTTTATGAGATAAGATTTTTTTTAAATAAGCACGTATAAAACTGAAAATAAGCTCACGAAATAAGCAAAAAACTTGTAAACATAAGAATTTTAAAACACAAAACTTCAAAATCGACTTCTAGCTCTTGATACCAATTGTTGGGTCCTATTTTTATATCATTCCACACTTATGATTTATGTTTAGAGAGAGAAAGATAATATGTTAGAGAGAAAGAACTAGAGAGGAAAATAAGAGATGTTTCTTATTCCTAGTGAACCAACACCTCTCAAATGAGAGGTTACAAGCTTATATAGTCTTACATGACATGGACTAGGGGAAGTGTGCCGTGTTTACATATCTCACTTATTCGACATTAACGTAAATACTAAGATAAAACTAGACGGCACACTTCTACTATCACGTAGACTATTTTTTACCAATCTAACGAGATATTACATGATTATATTACAAGATACATTGACTCGACAATGATCGTCACTTCAAGTGTTCCCAACATACCTTAACCTATAGTATCCACTTAATGGATCGGCATAATTAAGTGAAATCTTGCAAGTAGTTGTATTTTATTCGTCCTCAGACTCTATATGCAAGTAGGTTTTGCATATGTGGAATATCATTTCTTGATATAATTAAACGTTGTCATGAATAAGGTAGTTATAAAAGCTATTTTCAGAAGTGATGTAAAGCACATGAATGACACGTGCAGTCAAGATAGGATTTGTTCATCCATATGTCACTAGAGTTAGATACTACTGGGCCCCTCGATGAATTGATCAGATGTTTGCATGGCCGTATCCAAAGTAAGTCAAAATGAATCTTGTTTAAGTTTGATAATCTAGTTCAGTATCTATATCGAGAAACATAATAGTTAAACATTTGGGATGACTTTGATCAATATCCATAGTCTAACAGGTATCTGAAACAAAAGGATGTTTAATAATAAACCATACTGAGACATTCTACGAAACCGCACTCAGGTATTTCTAGGAGCTTTGGTGTGTTGCTAGATGCTAACCTTTTCTTGTATAAGTTATGTATAATTATGACATTTGAAAGTGATAGCTTTTTGGAAATGCTCATGTCATATTAAATAATTATACGGCTGAAAATACGTGAGTCTATGATGTCACATACGTACACAATAAGGTATTACATTTATAATGTAACTAATAATATGTTAATTATATTAGTTATAGATCATGATTAAACTTAACGATAGTTATTCAGTTCATTAGACGCATTATTTAATTCGTAGGCCTTTAATTAGTGTGTAACGGACACAATAATTATACTTATCCCAAGACATAGTGGAAAGCCCACTGCAGATGGGGTTCGGCCGAACTAGGCTAAGAGGGGGAGTGTCCAACTTGTTGACCAAGCTATCTAATTAGTATATAATGTTCAGGACTTAATCATATTAGTAATCTTGGGAAACCTAAAACACTCCTCTTCTCCCCTCTAACCAAAACCGATCGGCAGCCCTTATATATTAAGGTTTCTAGTCGATTTCAACATAAGCAAAAATCAAGGGCTTCGTTGCTTGATCATGATAGTTGAACTAGCATTCGGGTAGTACAGGAAGACATGTAGTGTGGACATAACATAGAGATTACCTACTTTGGTAATTATGTGTTTTTATTCCTGGGTTTCAAGAAATAACAAGTGTTCTTTGCTCGGTGTTGTCTAACCAATTCATTAACAAAAGGTTAGTAACGTTAAATTTGTTAATCTATGTACATCATAAGGATCCATTTAAGGGACCTTTTTTCCGCTACATATTATTATGATTATAATTTTTTTAGCGTCAAACAGTGGCGGAGCCAGGAATATTAGACATGGGGGGGGGGGGGGGCAAAAAAAATTCACATAAGCCGAGTAAAAAACACTGTATTAAGCTACTAAATATCATAAAATTTGGTTATAAATAAATGAAGTAAAAGTTTGTAATAAGATAAATGTTCACTAAAATTTGGCTTCTTTGTAAACTCATTCACTACATCTTCATCCATAACACAAGAAAATCATAAGCTAGCACAATAAGTAATAGAAGTAACATCTACAAACTCATAAAGTACTAAATAGCTACTAAGATTTTTTAAAGAGAAATATTGTTGGGATATGAATATCAAAGTACTTCTGAAAGTTTAAAGTACTGCTGTGTCAAAGTGCTGCTCAAAGATCAAAGTGCTGTTTAAGGTCAAAGTACTGCTCGTGCATGAAGATTATTCAAAGTACTTTTAAACTTTAAAGACTGATATGCAATATTGTTTAAAGATTGTTATGTAATATTATCAGAATATTCTAGAATTAGTTAGGGATAGTTTACTTGTCGTTCAAGTATTGTAAACCGACTTAAGGTTTTCCGTATGTCTATAAAAGGAGCCTTAGGATGGTATTAGACGTACGATTATTAGAATACGAATTCAGAAAAACAAGTATTAGCAAGTATGATAATAGAAAGTTAGGGATTGTTAGTGAATCTGTATAGAGAAGCAGGTTCAAAGTTTGGTTTAATATAAAGTTATTCTTCTTAGCTTTGTGTTAGTAGATTCCGCATACTTTACAAAGTTACATCAGTGTTTCATTATTAATTGTTTTGAGTTATTCAAGATTGTTGAAACCTTACAAGCTACAAAGTAGTTTGGTCAGAGTATATCGATCCAACAAGTGGTATCAGAGCTTGTATGGAAACTCTGATTAAGAAGAAACCCTTAAAACCGATTTTACAACAAACCCTTAAAGATGTCGACAGAAGCTGTACCAGTTCCTTCCATCACCTCAGTTAGAATTCCTATTGTCAAGAAGGGTGAGTATGATCTATGGAGCATGAAGATGAGGCAGTACATTGCTATCATTGACCATGCACTATGGGATGTGATTATCAATGGTAATGTTGTCATTGAAGAACCTGTATCTGTTGAAGGACAACCCACACCACCTAAGCAGACCTTACCAGCAGTTACTAAAAGAAATCCAGATAAGGCTCTCAACATACTGCTTTCTGCTATTCCTGATGGTCACCTATTGAAGTTTCATGATGCTAAGGATGCAAAACAACTATGGGTTGCTATTAAGATTAGATTTGGAGGTGATGATACTTCCAAGAAGATGCATAGAAACCTATGGAAGCAACAATTTGAAACATTCACTATTGGTGAAAGAGAAAGCCTTGACTCTGCCTATGACAGATATCAAAATCTACTTAGTATGCTAGAGTTATATGGAGCAGAGGCATCTGTTGAAGATGTAAACTAGAAGTTCTTGAGGAGTTTGCCATCTGCATGGCATGTGGTTGCTACCATAATAAGAGGACAACCTGGTTTAGACACTATGGACTTTGATGATCTCTACAACAATATAAAGGTGTATGAGCATGAGATGAAGGGTAACAAAGGCTCAAGTTCTCATAGTATTGCTTTTGTGTCTTCTGAAAACAGAGGCAGTACTTCCACTAAAAGTACTGCTTACCCTGTCCAAAGTACTGTTGAAGAGAAACAACATCCATGTACAACCATGGTCACTACCACTTCATCATCATCAAACAACACCAACTCAGATGATGTTCTATGTTCATTCTTTGCTCAACAAGCCACTCTACCTATTACATATCAAGAAGATGTCTTGCAAATTGATGATGATGCTCTAGAAGAAATTGACATAAGATGGCAGGTTGCCATGATCACTGCAAGGATCAAGAATTTTATGAACAAGACAGGGAGAGGTATTGATTTCAAAGCTAATCAGGCTATAGCATTTGATAAGTCTAAGATTGAATGCTTCAATTGTCAAAAGACTGGTCACTTTGCAAGGGAATGCAAGTTTGCAAAGTATCAGGCAAACAGAATGATTGAAAAACCCAAGGTTGAAAGAAAGGGGGTTCCTATTGTTAAGCCAAAGTCACAAGCTTTGGTGGCTCAAGAAAATCTATCAGAGGTTGACTGGAGTAATGAATTTGATGATGAACCAGTAACCTACTCTATGGTTGCATTAGAAGAGGTTGATTGGAGCACAACTTTTGATGAGGAACCAGGATATGCTGCTTTGGAATCAGGAGATGGTCTAGGAAGTTTTGATTGGAGCATGGAGAGTGAAGAAGAACCTGTTCAGCTTGCTATGATGGCTACTTCACCAAGTTCATCCACTATCTCTGAGGTATGTTCTAAATGTAGTAACTCTTATCAAAAGATGCTTAAAGAATATGAAACTGAAAGAGATAACTATAGAAGGGCTAGGTCTGAGATAGCTGGTTACCAATTGACTTTAGAGTCAATGGAAGCCAAGATAATCACACATGAAAATAATGAAGTAGCTTGGGCAGAAAAATATGAGCAACAAGATTATCAATTAAAGTTAAGTGAGTGGAAGTTAGGATGTAAGGTTTCTGAACTAGAAAAGATCGCTAAAGAAAAAGATAAGTTGCTAGCAAAACTTGCTGTTTGGAAACAATCAGGTTTGTCACATGTTAGTTTTGTTGAAAAACAAAGAACTGCAAACATTAAAACTGGCCTAGGTTATGATGATAGTTGTTCAGAAGAAATCCCAACTAGGAACATGGAACTAAGTCTTTCGCAGGATATCTCAACTAGCGATGGAGAATACATAAGCTTAGAGGAAAACACATAAAGTGATGAGAAATCACCTTGTTCACTACCTCCTGAATTTAAGAAAGACAAGGGATACAATGAAGTTCCTCCACCTATAGGTAGTTTTCAACCACCTAGGACTGATGTTTCTTGTTTTGGAGTAGACAATTTGGAGTTTAGAAAAAATCTTAAAGGTCAATCTAATTCAAGTCAATCTAGTCCTGAGTCCTTAAGAGAAACTATTGAGAAACCTAGGGATGATAACAAGGGTTCTGGGAATGAAAAAGTTTTTTTCAAAACAAACAGTACTTCCAAAAACTTCTCAAAGTACTGTTGATCATTCAACAGTGCCTACAAGGAAATCTTTTCAAAATACTGCTTATTATAGAAAACCTTTTGGGAGTGGATTTGGGAATATGGGACCAAAGTTATGTTATGTATGTTATAGTCCTCATCATTTGATTAAGGACTGTGATTATCACTCAGAATACTTAAGCAAATACCCAAAGACCACATCTGCAAACCATAAGCACAGGGAGAATAAACTACCTTGGAATTACTCAAATAGGGTTAACCATAGTAATTTCTCAAAAGACTATAGATACCCTCACCAGAAAAGTCCATTCTCCAAACCCCCAGTACCTTCAAGAGATACTTTTCAAAGTACTGGTAAAATAGTACCTTCTCAAAGTACTGTTAGGAATTCCCCTAACCAAGGTACTGCTAGCAATAGCTCTAATGTAAGACCTAGGAGATTCAATTCTTACAAACCTAGAAGGCCTTACAACTCAAGAAGAGTACCTAGATCAAAGAACCCAACACCAACTGTTACAACTAAATGGGTTAAGAAAGAAAGTACTGCTGAGGGTGAAATAGTACTTTTAGAAAATAAGGGTGAAAAAGGGAGTGTTGATATAAATCCAACATAGGTTTTGGGATCAAAAACATTAATTCTTGATAATGTTTTCAAAAACAGTGGTGATTACATACTCAAAGAATTTGAGTATGTCACTCCACAAGGGGAACACAAGTCAGTAATGGCTTGGGTTTCTAATAGAAACTAACCCTTTTCATTTTTATGCAGGGCAACCCAGAAGAGGAGCTTAAAGATTATCTTATCATTGATAGTGGTTGCTCTGGAAGCATGACAGGAGAAAAGGAGCTCTTGTCAGATTTTAAGGCTTATTTTAGAGGAAGAGTTGCATTTGGGAATGATCCCGATGGAGGGAGAATCACTGGAAAAGGAACCATCAAGACTGGATCCATTGATTTTGAGAATGTTAGATATGTGAAGGAGCTTAAATTCAATCTTTTTTCAGTTTCTCAGATCTGTGACAAGAAATATCCTGTGTTATTACTTGACACAGAATGTCTTATTCTTTCCCCTGAGTTTAAGTTAGAAGATGAAAACTTGGTGATGTTGAGAGCACCAAGAACCAATGATGTGTACAACATACATTTGAAGAATATCAATTCTACTGAAAGAGCAACATGTTTGGTAGCAAGGCAACAATGGAAGAAGCTCATCAATGGCGCAGAAGATTAGGGCATGTAAATTTCAAGAACATCAACAAATTGGTCAAAGGCAATTTAGTTAGAGGTTTACCTTCTAAAACTTACAAGAATGATCACTCACGTCTGGCTTGCAAGAAGGGTAAACAACACAAGGCTTCGTGTAAAAAGATTGAAGAAAGAACCATTAGAGAGCCTTTGGAATTGTTGCATATGGATTTGTTTGGACCTGTTTCTGTTGCAAGTTTAAACAAGAAGAAATACTGTTTGGTTATAACATATGATTGTAGCAGATTTAGCTGGGTCTTTTTCTTGGGATTTAAAGATGAAACTTTTGATGCTATTCATGATCATATAATAGCACTTGAAAATCAGTTGAGACTCAAGGTTAGATCCATTAGATGTGATAATGGGACTGAATTCAAGAATCAGCTTATGGATGAATTTTGTGCCAAGAAAGGAATTAAGAGAGAGTTTAGTATTGCAAGAACTCCTCAGCAGAATGGAGTTGTAGAAAGGAAGAATAGAACTTTGATAGAAGCAACAAGAACAATGCTTGCAGATTCACAATTACCTGTTCCATTTTGGGCTAAAGCTAGAAGTGCTGCTTGTTATGTGTTGAATAGAGTATCAGTGACAAAACCTCAGATGAAGACACCTTATGAGTTACTTATAGAAAAGAAACCAAACTTTAAGTTTATGAAACCTTTTGGATGTCCTCTGACTATTTTGAATACTGTTGATACTCTGGGAAAGTTTGATGGCAAGTCAGATGAAGGATACTTATTGGGTTATTGTACCAATAGAAAAGGATTCAGAGTGTACAACAGGGCTACCAAGAAGGTTCAAGAATGTCTTCATGTTAAGTTTTTAAAAGATCAAGGAAATCAAAAAGGTAAAGGTCCTGATTGGATGTTTGATCTTGATATTTTGGCCTCTTCCATGAATTATGTGCCTGTTAGAGAAGAAAATCAAGTTGTTCAAAATGAAGAAGATTTACAATACATTGTTCATGGAGTCAATATGAGATCTGAATATGTTCCTGATGAAGAATCAATTGATAAGAAGAAAAGTACTTTTGAACCTCAAAGTACTGTTGAACCACAAAGTACTGTTCAACCAAAGTCCACAGTATCTGATGAAGACCAGGCTATCCAAGATGAACTTAATAGGATGCTTCTTCAAGAAACTATTGAAAAATCCTATGAAGATGATCAAAGGAGAGCTTATGAAGCAGAAAAGAAGAAGGCTAAAGGCACTGACAGTACTTTGCATCAAAGTATTGTTGATCCATTTGAAAGTACTTCAAATGTCTTAGATACATCAAATTGGATCAATATTGATGAATTGACTGATCCAACCATGCCTGCCTTAGAAGATACTGATGATGAATTGGAGAAAGAAGGCATTTTCTCAGATTCTAATGAAGATCCTGATTTCACTAATTTGGAAGATAATCTTGAAGTTTCACCAACTACTACACTGAGAATTCATAAAGATCATCCTGTCAGTAAGATTATTGGACCTTCTACTTCAAGAGTGCTCACAAGAACAAACGCTAAGAATCTCTCTAGGAAACATACTTCTTTACTTAGCTTTGTTTATAAACAAAACAGGGTGAATCACAAGGATCGGTAATTGTGCTTATTTGCTTGCTTTCTGTCTCAAGAGGAACCTAAGACAGTAGCTCAAGCATTAGCTAAAGAGAGTTGGGTTGAAGCCATGCAAGAAGAACTTTTACAATTCAAGCTTCAAGAAGTATGCGTATTATGTGATTTACCTGATGGTAAGAGACTAATTGGTACAAGATGGGTCTTCAGAGTTAAAAGAGATGAAAGAGGAAATGTCATCAAGAATAAAGCAAGATTAGTTGCTCAAGGCTACAGACAAGAAGAAGGGGTAGACTAGATGAAGTGTTTGCTCCTGTGGCAAGAATTGAAGCCATAAGGTTGTTTCTGGATTTTGCATCATACATGGGCTTTCCTGTATATCAGATGGATGTTAAAAGTGCTTTTCTCTATGGCACTATCACAGAGGAAGTCTATGTCAAACAACCTCCTGGTTTTGAAGATCCTGCACATCCAAACAAAGTCTACAAGGTTATTAAGGCTCTGTATAGCCTCCATCAAGCCCCTAGAGCTTGGTATGAAAGACTCTCCACTTTTCTATTGCAACATGGTTACAGGAGAGGTGCTATTGATAAGACTTTGTTTATCAAAAGAGACAAAAATGATATTACGCTTATCCAAGTGTATGTGGATGACATTATCTTTGGAGCCACAAAGCAGTCAATGGTGAAAGAGTTTGAGGACCTCATGCAAAAAGAGTTTCAAATGAGTTTCATGGGTGAATTAACATTCTTTTTGGGGCTTCAAATTCAACAATCAAGCAGTGGAATTTTCATTAGTCAAGATAAGTATGTTACAGACATTCTAAAGAGGTTTAACTTCACCACTGTCAAGCCAGCATCCACACCCATTGATGCTAACAAACCATTGGGAAAAGATGAAGATGGGGAAGATGTTGATGTTAACCTATATAGATCCATGATTGGATGTCTAATGTACTTGACTGCATCTAGACCTGACATTACTTTTGCTGTGTGTTTATGTGAAAGACATCAGGTCAAACCCAAAGTTTCACATCTGAATGCAGTCAAGAGGATTTTTAGGTATCTTAGGCAACAACCTAAGCTAGGGTTCTGGTATCCTAGGGAGTCTCCTTTTCATTCGGAAGCCTTTTTAGACAGTGATTATGCTGGAGACAATTATGACAGAAGATCAACCACTAGAGGATGCCAATACCTTGGAAGAAGATTAGTTTCATGGCAATGAAAGAAGCAAACAATTGCAGCAACATCTTCCACAGAAGCAGAATATGTGGCTGCTGCAAGTTGTTGTGCCCAAGTACTTTGGTTGCAAAATCAACTTTTGGACTATGGATTCAACTTCAAGAATACTCCTATCAACATTGATAATGAGAGTACAATCTGTATTGTGAAGAATCCTGTCTATCATTCCAAGACAAAGCATATTCAGATTAGGCATCACTTTATCAGAGATTGTTATGAGCATAGACTCATAAATGTGGTTAAAGTTCATACAAATGATAGTGTAGCAGATTTACTCACAAAGGGCTTTGATGTTTCAAGATTTACCTTTTTAGTGGTGAGTATTGGGATGATCAATAATTAAGCTACATTTGAGGGGAGGCATTAGTAGCTATTCATTATTTGAGGGGAGGCTACATTTATCATTAAACAAAAAGAGTAACTTTATTCATTATCATCATAAGAAAAGTTACATTCAACATTCCAAGACAGAGACACATCATCAAAACAAACAAACACAAACCCTAACCAAACTACATCCTACACCACCTACTCCATTGGCCTCTTGCCCTTTCCCTCATAGCTCTGCTTTGCCTTCTGAGCACCCTTCCTCTTGTTATCAAAGGTAGGTTGCTTTCTTGGGCAAGCAAGGCCTAGCACTTGCTTTGGAGGCCTTTCTAATCTTTCAGGCTTCTTTTGGGCATGCCACTTCATGTTCTTCAAAGCTGATTCCAGAGCCTGTGTCAATGCCTGTGGCAACTCACTGGATAAAGATGGAGCAGGAGCAGGAGCAGGAGTAGAAACCTTTTTATTAGGCTTCAGGTTGCTTGAGCTTGATGCACTTGGAGGAAAATAGCCACTCCATCCTGGATCATAGTCAGAGTAGTAGCTTATCTCTGAGTCAGAAGAGTCATATGATGAGATGTAAATTAGTGGAAAGTGGCTCATGATGATACTAGGGTTTCTGTGATGGTAGAAACAAGGTTTTGATGAAGTTATGTGTTACTACAAGTTCTTTTTATAGGCATGTCAATCCCAAGGTTTAGTTATGAAGGCTATTAACTCCTACTTGTTTTGGTAGCTTTGGGGAGTAAATATGGAAAGTATTTATTATCTCGGGTTGACTTTCAAAAGATATTTTGGTCAAAAAGTTAATATTGTTAGATATTTTGGTGGAAAGTACTTTTAGCCAAAGTACTGCTTCATAAGGAATGAAAGTATTGCTCCGTGTTATATGGTAAAGTACTATTTGGCGCTTATTGGAAAATACTGACGTGTCAGGGTACTGTTCCAACGGTCAAAAATGGAGGTAACAACTTTACGAAAGACATGGGGAAGATAAATTCCAAAAATAACGGTTAAATCATTAATTAACCGTGATTTTTTGTATATTATCCTTCTTTGTGATTATCTTTTCCATCTTTACATACCCTCATCCTCATTACTATTCATTCATCAAACACTAAAAAATTTCATCATCGATCATCATCTTCTTTCACAAAGACAAACAATGGCAAACCGTCCAACAATTAGCAAACACAATATGATTGCCAACTTGGAGAAAATGCAAAAGAATCTTGATTTTCATGCCATCATTGATTTTCTTACCGGGTCATCTATCAATTATTCACTTTTGATCAATCCAGAAATCATTGGTCCCTGGATTCAAGAGTTTTGGGCTACAGCTAGGTCTGATTTGGAAGAAGGAGAAGATGTTATTCATGCTACAGTTGTAGGGAGGCCTATTCGTATCACTAAATCCACAATAAGGGAGGTCTTATTGTTTGATGATGAAGAAGGTACTGTTCTTTTTGATAAACAAGTTATTTGGGATGAACTTAGAGAGATAGGCTATGAAGGTGTTCTCAATAAGCTTACTTTTCAAAAGGCATTAGTTAGACCTCATTGGAAGTACCTTATCCATGTTTTGATGCATTGTATAAGTCCCAAAAGTACTGCTTGGGATCAATTTGGACATACCATAGCCTCTGCATTAGTTAGGTTAGCTACCAATCAACAATTTAACTTCTCCTATATGATTCTTGATGGTATGCTTGCTCACATCAAAGCTGGTTCACCATTTTTTATGTATCCTAGGTTTGTTCAGTTGTTCTTAGACAAACCACTTGAAGGTGTTCCAAAACCTCAAGATTATATACCTACTGTTGTACTTCCACACAAGGTGTTCACTTTTATGTCTCACAAGGGCGTTAAGTTTTCTGGCCACAATACACCTTTGACAACTCATATATTGGAAATAGCACAGGCAGTTAGGGATGCAGCTGAAGAAGAAAGTGATTCTGCACATTCCGAGCATTCTGCATCAGAACATACTTCAGCACCACCTCTTATATCACCCCAGCAAGTTGCTTCAAAGTGAAAGAACTACTTCTATGTCTGTTCCTGTTCATGTCTCAAGGGAGAAGACTCTTTCTATTGAAAGTACTTCTCAACATCCTGTTTCCAAGGAAAGTACTTCTCTGCAAGGTACTGCTTCAGAGCAAGATAAACCACCATCTCCTGATGATTATACTTCCACAGGTGGGTTTCAAACACCTGGAGGAGATGAGGGAGATGTGGGACATCTGGATACTTATGCTTTGACTAGGGAATTCAGAAGAATGAAGAAGGTCATTAATGCACAAGCTGATGAGATCAAGAGATTGAGAAATAAGTTCAGGAGATTGAAGAGATTTGTTTGGCCACTTGTTCAGAATCACAGACTATGGGTCAAGCAAAAGAAGAGAAGTGCTCAGAAATCCAAGAAGGCTTAAATCTAAGAAAAGCAAGAAGAGGTCATCATTATTCATATTGGGGAGGAATCAGAATGATAATCTGAATGAAGATGATGCTATGCCTCAAGATCAATATGAAGAAGCTCATGCTATGGATTTTTAAGACATTACTCAAGGTACTGCTGAAAGAAAACTTGATGAAGTTGAGCAAATTGTTGGAGAAGAGAATAAAGCATAAAGTATTGATGTTGAAGGTGCTGATATTCAAAGTACTGCTAATCAACATATAGATACTCAAGGTACTGATCCTCAAAGTACTGGTGTGCAAAGTACTTTGGATCAAGGTGATCAAGGTACTGCTGCCTTAAATGTTGATGAAGCTGGACCTTCTACAAGAACTTTTGATGATGAAGCTGGTCCTTCCATTCAGCAAGATGAGATAAAAGAGCACATAACTAGTGATGATGAGACTATTGCTGAGATTATGGTTAATATGTCAAGACCAAGAGGGATAAGTATTCCTGGTGTTGAACAAGCTCAAGTCTCACAAGTTCTTCTGAATCTGAAGAATTAGATCCTAAGGATAAAGGAAAAGGGATTATGCAAGAACCAAAGAAGAAGAAGAAGAAGAAGAAGAAGAAGAAGAAGAAGAAGAAGAAGAAGAAGAAGAAGTTCACTCTGGCACAACTAAGAGCTTTTGAGGTTGCTAAGAATGAAGAAGCTGCTAGAAAGTATCAAGCTGACTTGGATGCTGATTACTTAAAGGAATCAAGAGAGCCAGTTGTTGAAACAAGAAGGCCACTGTCTAAAGCTCAAGAAAGAAATTCTATAATTAGTTTTCTAAAAGGCAGAGGATTTAAGAATCTACAAAGATTAAGACATCCACAGGTGAAAGAACTATATGACAGTGTTCAAGAGTCAATCAAAAGAGAGTTAGATAGTTTTATGCCTATGGATTCTGAGAAAGAAAAGAAGTTGCATGATTTAATGAAAGAACAAGCTGAGAAAAGAAAGTTAAAGAGGAAGAGAGCAACTTAAGATGATCAGTTATCAAAGAGGCTCAAAATGCTGAGGGCAGATACTGTTGATGAGCTGAGGAATTATCTTAGGGTTGTGGATTCTGAGAATCCAAAGAAGACAGAGAATGCTGAGAAGAAGTCCGAGATTTCTACATTTTCTGTGGTAGAAGCATCTGATGGAGATTATCTCATTTTTCATAGAGAAGATGAAAGTTTTATAGTATTCAACATGCTATGGGATATACTGCACAAGGTAGACAGAGAAGATATATACTATTTGTATCTACAAGTGCAAGATTTCTTTGAGAATACTGAGTCAAAAGGAGTGGGATTGATCTTATTTGGTGATTTAATAACCATCTGGGAGACAAATGAAACTAGTAGTGATGCTCTGTGGAATGATCAAGATAATCGGGAAATAACAAGATGGAGATTCTTTGAGTCATCAGGATTACACTCACTTAAAATGGAAGATGGAGCTATGATCCATATGTTTGCAGAGAGAAGATATCCTCTAATAAGGGAAGTTATGTTCAGAGTGTTGGATCATGGTATGGAAGTTGAGAATGAGACTAAAGTAGCATTAATGGTGATTTAATTATTCATACAGTGGACTACTTCAGATAATGATATTGCATAAATACTGGTATGATTTGTATTGTATAAATATTTTTTGAATAATAAAGTACTTTATTCAAAGTACTGCTAGACAAACAGTACTGGTGAGTGCTTATTCACTCACTTTTATATGACCAAAACCGGACCAAAAACACCAAAAACTAATCTAATTATGCCAAATATGTAGTATTTTTGTGTTTTTGATTGTGCAGGTACGTATATGTGAAAAATGGACAAAAATGAGCCAAAACCGACAAACACGAGCACGGGATTTTGGAAAGAGCATTTAGATCCGAAGCCGGGGAGCAATTTTCATTATGGATCACTTTTATGCTCAGATTGTCAGAATCTACCCTTGAAGAATCAAAAGTTTGTCAACTTCATCCCTTGGAAGTATTTTTCAGAATGGCAGAAGAGGTCCCTTGATTTTACCATTTGGCATAATTTACCCTTAAACCTTTAAGTATATTAACTAATAATCCTAAACTAATAAACCCTTTACACAAGCCCAATTCCCTTTACAAACTCACAAGCCCAACCCATTTCCCTTTATATAATCCAACCCGGATCCACCACCCATATATACCCGGTCAAAACCCCTAATTCACAGTCAAATTTACAATAAAAAAAAAACTTAATCTTACCCCGCCAAAAACACCCTTTTACTATTCATTCACCCTCACCAAAATTCACCCAAATTACCCTCACTTAGTGGACCTTCTAGAACCTGACAACGTGTCAGAGAGATGTGACATCAAAGGAATGACACCGTGGCAGTTTTGAAGCTTTTGATTGGTTGAGACGCATGTCATGTCAATCCAAGGGTCCATATTGATGATGAAACGATTGGATGCAATCAGTGGCTGAGATTAAAGCTTCGTGAAGTTTCCTAAAGCCCTAGACGTTCCTTCTCTCCTCAGGCTTTAAATAACCCTCCTTACTCACGAATTGAAGCCATTAGGAGTAGGTAATAGCTTAGGGTAGTTTAGTAGTATCAGTAGCTTAATTTAGCGTTTGTAGTCTAAATCCCGTCTTCGTAATTAGAATTCTCAGTTTTAATGAAG
This sequence comes from Artemisia argyi, assembly GCA_030686995.1. Taxonomy (NCBI): domain Eukaryota; kingdom Viridiplantae; phylum Streptophyta; class Magnoliopsida; order Asterales; family Asteraceae; genus Artemisia; species Artemisia argyi. Next base: position 82,394,837 of record CM060684.1, on the reverse strand, counting down.
TTTTAATTTTAGCTTTCTTTAATTAATTGTTACATTTACTTTCAAAATTTTCAATTGAATAGCCTTGTTTTAGCTTCTCTATCTGTTCTATAAACTCATGTAAGCTAGTTGATAGCATATTGTGAGTTTCATTGGTATTAAGTTCTGTTTCAATCAAAATATCCAAATAGTCAATCTAAAAGTCAAACTAGCATTCTGAAAGTAGGATCAGACCTTGAGGTATATGTGTGTTGATTATAGCTTGGGTAAATTCATTTGCATCTTACATATCTGATTTGAGCTAGGTTTTGAGTAAGTTCTCCGTTAAATTTCCATTTTAGTATAATTTGCTTAATTTTGCTTATTAGTTTTAAATTCTATTTAATTTCTGCTTTTTGATAGTTTATTTTAGTTTACTTATGCGTATTTGTGTTTTATAAGAGTAGCTTATAGTTTAGAATTTATTTGGTTCTAATTTTGCCTTATTAACTGTCTTGATTAGCTTAATAACTGCTTGTTTTGAGGCTTGGATTAAAACTGCTTATTAGTAATTGTTAGGTGCTTATTTAGTATTTGAACACTTGAGTTGAGCTTCTGTGATAATAAGTATAGGTTTGTTTTAGCTTATCTAGTTTTAAATATGCAAAACAGTAGGTATAAGGACTGTTTGGATATGTTTCATTTTAGGTGTTTTTGTTGTTCATTAGTGTTGTTTTCTGCATAACCATGTCACTTTAGGATAGGATAGCTCAGTTAGTGCATAAAATTGCTAGGTTTCAGCTTAAAAAGTCAAAATAGCAATTCCATTTCTATTATACTGATGTAGTTGATAAATAGGATCTGCGAGCTTTTGATTTTATTACTAAATGTATTAGAGAATGTGTATCAAGTGATTCAATAGCTTTATATTACATTAAGTGGTAGATTTGACTTTTTGAAATCCATTTTAGTCAACAATTAAGTTCATTAGCAAAGTCAAAAATCTGCATATCATACTTGTACATCTGTTTTTCAGTACATGTACTAGGCTTCAATTAGAGTAGCAATTGGATATTAGTGATAGGGCTTTTAGGATTTTTAGCAATTTAGTAGTTAGATCTCACTTTTGCCCCACCGAGTTTCTGAATTAGAGCTTATTATAACTGCTTATTTTGCCTGCTAAGTAGGACTTTAACCACTAGATTGCTGATTCTTCATTAGATCTGCCTTTGTGCAATTTAGCTTGTAACCTGAGATTTTTTTGTTGTTTCTGAGCATCATTTGAGTGTACTTTAGTGTTCTACATGATTAAAACGTTTCTGGCTTATCTTGGTTAATATCTGCTTATTGTTTAGCTTATTCATTTATGCTTATTGCTACTTTTAAGGGTACCTGTGAACCTTTTGGTCTGATTTCTGTTTATTTGAGCTTATTTGAGTGTACTGAGTTTGTGATATAAGTTTTACAAAGATTGGTCACAAGTGCTTATAAATAAGCACTTGTGATAAGCTGATTTGGCCACAATAAGCACTTTTTCTGCTTATTTTTATTTCAAAATTTTTCTCCAAGTTCATTTTAATATTTTTGATTTTCTGTAATTTTTTTTCAGAATTTTCTGAATTATTTTACTATTTTTCTTAATTTTTCTTTGTTTAAATTCATTTTTTAATACTTTTTAATAAATAAAAATCGAATAAAAATTAGAAAAAGCCATAAAAATAATTCTTTTCTGATATTTTAAATTTTTCAAAATTTATTTTGTAATTTTCACTTTTATTTTTACATTTTCTTTTATTTTTAATTCATTAAAAAATACAAAAACAGAAATAAATTCATAGAAAATAAATAAAAAGTCAAAAAAATATTTTTCTTTTTCTCAAAATTATTTTTAGTTGTTTCAGATTTTTGGAAAATTATTTCATATTTGTAGGATCATTTTTCATTAAAAGTTACGTTTTAAATCGTACGTTACATTTTTAGAATCGCGTTTTTGCGAATCGAATCGAACTTCACGATTGCATTCAACCTTCGTTGGGATACGACTCGGGTTTTCCGGATTTCTTGCGGATTTCCTCGATACTTATTATATATATATACTAAATTGAGCAATCAAGTACTCTTTCAAAGTACTGCTTGATGCATAAAACCAGTAAAGTCTTTTGATATTGATTAAGTTTTAAAAGAAAAAATTTGTGAAGCACAAGATGATATCAATAAAGGTTTTGAGAAGTCATACATGGTGTTAGTACTCGTACTACACAGCAAATGGTATTCAACTCACCAGGTTTAACAGAGAAGAAAGAGTTTGACTCATCATGAGGGTACGGCTCTGAGGTGATAATCAAATCCGTTTTTAGTTGACAATTTACTAAAAATTGTATGGTTTCAACTCACCATATCTGTAAAAGTGAAGAGTTGGCTAGCCCACAAGAAAATGGCTTGTGGTAAAGGCTGTGGAAAATCCATTTTATGGTAATTAGTTCACCATGGTTGTGATAAAAGAACTAACTAGTCCAAAAGCAAACGGCTCTTGGTAAAGACTAAACAAATCCGTTGATAGTTGATGATTTGCTAAAAATCATATGGTTATCAATGTACCATGGTTGTTCTAACCTAAACATTGGCTACTCCAGAGTTAATGGCTTTGGTAAAGAGACATCAAAATCCATTAAATTTCAATGATTCACCTCTCACAGAAGTTTACACATCTGGAAGTGATGAGAATAGTATGAAACTTTAAAGATTTGATGTACACTTTGTCAAAATACTGTTGAGTTGCTGAAAAGATTTGTTGCTGTGAAGATATCATCTAAAGCTGATAAAAGTACTTTGATACACAAGTTAGATAAATTTTAAAAACACAATTTTCCTTGAAGATAAAGATGTTGAAGATCAAAAAGATAACAAAGAAACTTGAAATCAAGCAAGTAGAATTCAAGTTAAGGGAGGATTGTTGGGACATGAAGATCAAAGTACTTCTGGAAGTTCAAAGTACTGCTGTGTCAAAGTGCTGCTCAAAGATCGAAGTGCTGTTCAAGGTCAAAGTACTGCTCGTGCATGAAGATTATTCAAAGTACTTTTAAAGTTTAAGGACTGATATGCAATATTGTTTAAAGATTGTTATGTAATATTATCAGAATATTCTAGAATTAGTTAGGGATAGTTTACTTGTCATTCAAGTACTGTAAACCGACTTAAGGTTTTCCTTATGTCTATAAAAGGAGCCTTATGATGGTATTAGACGTATGATTATTAGAATACGAATTCAGAAAAATAAGTATTAGCAAGTACGATATTAGAAAGTTAGGGATTGTTAGTGAATCTGTATAGAGAAGCAGGTTCAAAGTTTGGTTTAATATAAAGTTATTCTTCTTAGCTTTGTGTTAGTAGATTCCGCATATTTTACAAAGTTACATCAGTGTTTCATTATTAATTGTTTTGAGTTATTCAAGATTGTTAAAACCTTACAAGCTACAAAGTATTTTGGTCAGAGTATATCGATCCAACAAATATATACATCGACAAATTTATGTTTGCAAATTCTGAATTTAATTATAAATCAACGCAAACCCAACAAACTCTACAAATATAATACTAGACTATAATTTAAAAGAAACATCATTACCCCGTAATATGTTACCCAACAATAGAACCAAATTAATTGTTTATTCCAAATACTCTTCAACCCCACTATACACCATTTACAATGCTTTTTCTCTTTCCTAATTTGCATCTTCTTCTTCAAATTTCGTTAACTGGTAGTGGGCACATTCATTTTTGTGTTGAGGGCACAACAATTAAAATCTCAAAAAAAAAATATATATAAAATAAAAACCTAAGAACATGAGATCACTCACGAAACTGTTGGGGGCAAGTGCCCTCCCTACTATAAACGTGCCTCCGCCTCTGGCGTCAAATCTATCAAAGAATGCATTATAATATAAATATTTTTTTTTCAACATATGTGTGCAAAACAGATGATGCTTTTCTAGAGAAAGTATGTAATTGAGAGAAACATTGAATGTTATTTTAAAGAAAACAAACTATTGCACATATCGTATGTATGATATGATACAATATTCTACAACTCGTTTTGAGAACTCTATTTGCATGTATAGATCATCGTCCACTTCTTAAACAACTAACTATTAAAAAAGGATGCAAATAGAAACTTTGCTTGACGGCAAGCCCTTTCCAAGTGTTGTCCCAATTCTATGATCGATATTATAAGTTGCAAAGTAAACTGTCTAACAATTGTAATCGAGTATTTACATATGTATATTTAAGATTCCAATTGATATGATTGAACCATCATATCCCTTCGGTAATAATCAAATTCTAAGTAACTTGTAACTAACTTCTGTAACCGCCAATAACTACTTTTCGGTTACAAACTATCTAACTAACACTATTGGTCCTTCATGTTTATAATATTACATATGAAGCAATGAAGCAAGATTACTTGGTTCACATTCTCCTCCTTAATCTTGATCGTTGCTTCGTCCTAAATCTTGAACTCCAAGCATTTGTGGCATTGTCACGAACTTCAATCTTGGTAGAGCCTTTGTTAGAATATCTGCTCTTTTTAGTTCTTCGCTGACATGTTCCACATTGATATGCCCATTCTCTACGCATTCACGAATGAAATGATATATAGCGAATGTCGATGTGCTTGCTTCTTCCATGAAAAACTCGGTTTTTGACGAGTGCTATTGCTGAAATGTTATCCACCTTCAACGTTATCCTTCTCCCTTCCCATCCAATTAATTCACTAAGTAGTCTTTTTATCCATAAAGCTTGACATGCTGTTGCAGTAGCTGCCATGAATTCTAATTCACATGATGATGGCGCCACTATTGGTTGCTTCTGAGTACACCAGGTAATGGGTGACTCTCCAAAATAAAATACTATCCCAATAGTTCCTTTTCCTTGATCAGTGTTGATTCCATAACTACTGTCACTGTAACCTGTAATCTTGCAGCCGCCTTCTTTCTTGTAAATTATGCCATGCTCAACAGTGGTATCAGAGATTATGTTTTGATCCATGGGCGAAGCAATTGCATAGGAATACCAAAGTTGTACTTGACAAAAGAAACGTGCAAAAGGAAACCCCCCATAATACCCCATGTTGGACCAAACAAAAGAAACACATATCCCTTGAAGGAAAGCAATTATTAAAGAAGAAAGTTGAGGAAGTGGTGTCCTACAATTCCTCAAAATCACAACCAAGTTGCAAACTAACAAGAGAAAGCAGTGGGCTATCAAGGAAGGATAGGCGTGCACGTTGCTATATTTGTAAAAGGAGAGGCCACGTTTATTGGAAGTGCATGAACAAGGAGAAGGAGATTAACGCAGAAAACAAGGAACCAAGCATGAAGAATCTAACAACAAAAGTGATACCAGAATCCAAAGAAGGTTTCAAGTACAAACCAGAATGTGTGCATGTTACAACGGATTGTATGGTAGAGGGATCTGATAAAGGAAGTTGGGATTATATCTGGTATATCAGCAGTACCTATAAGAGGCACATGAGTCCCATGAAACATCTATTCAAAAGATTGATAAATAGGTTCAAGGTTGAAGGGACTGAAGAAAAGGAAAAGAAGTTTATTGTTTCCTATAGAGTAGAAGAGGCAGTTGTAGAAACAAATCAAGTAAGCATAGTAATATCTAATGTACTTTTCACACCAGAAATTACATTAAATATACTAAGCCAGGATCAACTAGAAGAGAAGGGTTATATGGAGACATTTGGGGTCAACAAGTGCAGAATCAAATACATGTTTGATGATATGGAAGAAGCAATTGAACAAGATACCACCATGGAAGAACAGGATGGAGCAAGTATCATCACAAGTCATAATCGATTTCTTGATGACTATTTTAGATCATTGGATCTTAATGAAGAATGCTCGTTGATAAAAGGCATGGAGGATTTAAAGATGAACAAGGAGGATGTTCATGATTATGTAGATAACGAGTACTTAAGTTTGAATGGAACGTTGTACTTCATGAAGGTAAATACTTTCTCAAGATTTATATCATTCTTAGATTTGATACAAATAGATAAACTGGTATATGGTAATTGGGAAGTATTGAAAGGGAAATTCATGGAGATGCTAGAGTGGTTCTATTTAGGATACCTAAAACAAGATGTACTAGGGGAATTACCACCGGTTATAGGGGTAATTAAGATTGATTTGTTGGGCTTATATAAATTTGTGAATGCGTTGGGTGGCTACATGGATATATGTTAGCATTAAAAATATGTATTATGAAGTGATGGTCATTCTCATATTGTAACTTTGTGTCGTTTGTTAAGATTAGTAATAGTTTAGTCATTGGGCCTTGGACTTGGCAAGCTAATATGTTATATGCTATGTTTCATAAGCCTAGTTATTCAACCATGTAACCAAGTCCAAGCCCAAGCCCATAGAAAGCCTTAGGGCATCTCATGTTACTTACTATATAAACACCTCAATGGCTCATTTGAGGTGTGTGCTTGTGTGTGTATTTGTGTGTGTTTTAGTAATCAAAGCTCTCATATTTCATATCTCTTTCTACATATACACGCATTACATATAAGTCACCAAGTCACCATCTTTCTTCTTCTAATCTTCTATATTTGTGATAAAGTTGTGATATTTAAGGTCCTACAAGTGGTATCAATCGCCTAACAATGATTTAGGAGGGTTAAGAGTTTGTTTGTTTCGTATTTTTTAAGCATATTTCACGTTTTTTTTTTAAAAAAAATTCCTACTTTTCTTGTTTTTTCTTGGTTTTTAACACTTTTTTGATTACAAACTAGTGTTATAAACCTTATCTAACAAGAAAGTTTTAATCTTTTTTGAAAATTTCTAGCTTAAAAAAAAAAAAATTCGACTTTGGTTTTGTACTTGTTTTCGAGATCTTAAAAAGTTTGATAAAAATCATCAAGTTTGGAGCTTTCTTCAAGTTTTGGTGATTTTATGCATAGAAGTACAAGAATCTTGGATTAAAAACTTGATTTCGGTGTGCTTTAAGTCATACGATTTTTGTTGCTATATATCGAGAACATCAAACCTTCTTCTATCGAGAACCTTCTTCAAGTAATCTTCAAACGATTCCGTGGTTTACTCGGTGTTTTTCTTGCTTGTATAAGTTAGTAAAAACACTTCGACTTGGGATAACTTTCTAAATTGTATAATTTAGACAAGTTTTTGAATTTTCTCGATAACTGAAAATTTTCGAGAAAGGTTTGCAAAAATTTTTCGAGATCTTGAAAAATTTTCGAGAAACCTGAAAATTTTCGCAATCTTGAAAAAATTTCGAGAAACTTGAAAATTTTCGCAAACTTGAAAATTTTTCGAAAAACTTGAAAACTTTTCGCAAACTTGGAAAATTATCGAGAACTTGGGTGATTTTATCGAGATCTTGAAAAATTATCGAGAACTTAGGTGATTTTATCGAAATCTTGAAAAATTATCGAGAACCTGGGTGAATTATCGAGAATACAACATTTTCGAGAACTTTTGGTTGATTTTTGACGACTGAACTTCAAACGGCCATAACTTTTGAACCGTAACTCCGTTTTCGACGAATCAGCTGTCAAAACGACCGTCAGACAGAGGAGAACGACACGCTAAATGATTTATCGATTTAGGCGAAGTTTCGAGGCCTAAAAATGCTCCGAGAAGAAGTTATTGAGGTTTTACGGTTTTCAGTCAAAATTTTCACCATAAAAACTTGCATCAACTCACTCTAAACTCTACTCCTATTTCGTTGGAACGATCCAAGAATCAACTTTATCCATCTAAACTTCATCTAATGGCAACTCAGCAAGACATTCATGCAGCCGGTGCCGAAAACCGACCTCCCATGCTGTCAAAGGGTGGATACTCACAGTGGGCTAGTCGTATGATGCGCTATCTTAAGAGCAAAACAAATGGATATCTTAAGAGCAAAACAAATGGAAGTCTTCTCATCAAATCCATTGTGGATGGACCCTTCAAGCCATCACAAGTACTAGACCCTGGTGATCCAAATGGTACCCCCCCAGTACAACCATACTACAGAGATCAGAATGAGACTGAATACACTGTGGAAGACAGAAAACAGATTGAAGCTGATGATCAGGCATTTCATTACGTCGTTCTTGGTTTACCTGAAACCATCTATGCTACTGTTGACAGTGAAGTAAGTGCTCATGCAGTCTGGGAAAGAGTCAAGCGGTTAATGTATGGGACAGACATCGGGAAACAGGAAATGGAAACACAACTGCTTAAGGAACTTCGCAAGTTTACTTCAATTCCTGGTGAATCCATAGAGACGTACTACCACAGATTCTGTAAGATCATGAATGATTTATCAAGACACAACCTCAGTCAGACAAATATTGCTAACAACATCATTTTTCTGAATGAGTTACAACCAGAATGGGGAAGATATGTCACTATTGTTTATCAGACAAAGAATTTGCATGAAGTGACTTATGATCAGGTGTATGATTTCTTGAAGCAAAATCAGGATGAAGCTAATGAAGTAAGAGCTGAATTACTAGCTAAAAAGCATGATCCTCTAGCATTAATGGCTGATACACCAACACCTATACCAGTGAACACACAACAACAACCATCATCATCTTCCACTCACAACTACATGCAACCATCCTACATTCAACAACCAACACCGGTCTACCAACAACAGTTCTACCCACAGCAACAACAACATCTTATTCCACAACAGCAATACCCACATTTCCAAGAACCAGAATTCACTGACAATGATGAAGCTACTGCAGCCTTGACACAAGCGTTTGCTTTTCTGACAAAAGCATTCCAAGGACGCTATTCTACCCCAACAAACAACAACCAAAGGATTTCATCGAATACTCGCAACAGGCAGATCGCTCAGCCGAGTTTCAATATGGGCAATGGAGGCCAAATGGTTGGAGTTTATGGGAATCAGCAAGGATATGCTACTGGAATTAACATGGGTAATCAAAATATGCAGAATGCAGGTCAGTATGCAGGGAATCAGTATGGTCAGTATGCAGGGAATCAGATGGGTCAGCATATTGGAAATCAGAGGGGTCAGAATGTTGGTAATCAGGCAATGGGTAATCAGAATAGGAATGTGGCAGCTCTAGTTGTTGGGAATTATGGAAATGTGAATCAGGGTAATCCGGTAAAGTGTTTCAACTGCCAAGGAGTAGGTCATATGGCAAGGAACTGTCCTACTAAGCCGAACAAGAAAGATCTAGAGTACTTGCAGAAAGCAGTGATGTTGGCACAAAAGGCTAAGGCAGGGTTTCAGTTGAACGCAGAGGAGAATGATTTTATGGCTCTTATGGATGACATGGAAGATAGAGAGGATATCGATGCGAACTGCATATTCATGGCGAATCTTCAGGAAGCTAAGTATGACACGGATTCTGACACACTTCCTGTTTATGGCACCAGTGCACCATCTGAGGTATCAAATTTCAACACATGTCACAATAATTATATATTTGATATGTCTCCTCATGAGGAACAGCATTTTGAGAAGCAAGCACCCACTTATGATACATCCCTGGACACGCCAAGTAGTAGCAATACTCCTTCAGCAACTCCAGATATGAATCATAATGGAGGCTTCGTTTCACAGCATGCTGAGAATGATGAGGAAACACGTGCTTTATTTGAATCATTATTAAATAATTGTGGTATTGAAATCGAGAAAGTGAAAAAGGTCAATCGTGATGTTAAGGCCGCGAATGAGAAATTGACCACTGAGATTGAGAGATACAAGGAAAATGCAAAAAGTTTTCAAATTAACAAAGAACGTGAGTCAGAATTTGAAATTGGTTATAAGAAGTTACTTGTTAAAGATAGGGAATGGAAAACCAAGTTTGCTAATCTTGAAATAAGTTCAACAAAAACCATTAACTCTTTAAAACAAGAAATTTCTGAATTAACAAACCAACTTTCAAAACAAAAAACAGCTTATACCAATCTTGAAAAAGAACGGGATGAGTTGAAAAAGGACTTTGCAAAGAAAGAAGATAAACTTTTGGAAGAAATCGTAGAGTCAGAACACAAGATTGCACATCTAGAAGAATTGGTGGTTAAGTCGGGTCAGTCAAGTCAAACTATGAAAATGATTTCAAACCAAACTAATCCGATTTACCATACGAAACACAAAATGGCTCTCGGTAACAACAATCCTTGTAATCTCAAGAAAGCTCAGGATGAACAGAATGTTTTGTATAATGGTAGTGTTTTTTACACCAAACATGATCCTCCCGTCGTTCGGGATTCTGTGCAAACGATAGAACATGTCGAAGAGAGCATTATTAAAATGAAACAAAAGGATTTGAAACCCATTGATTATAACAAATTGAACAAACTTTCGGGTATTACTTTTGTTCCACAAAAAGAACCATCTGTGTTTTCCATAAAAAGACCATTCTCGAAAATGTTTTCTAAGAAAGTAGTTGCTTCCAAATCGCTTTCAAACATGGAACAGATGTCTTCAAACAACACTTTTAACTCAAGTGCTGCCAGAGGATATCTTGATGATCTTAAAACAAGAGTTGGGCAACTTAAAACGACTTTAGAATCAAAAACGAGACTTAATGAGATTAACTGGAATTCCACGGTTCATTTACAGCTTAAAAAGATTCTCGAAAATGAATTTGCTCCTCAAATTAATAACATCCATGCTCGAGTAATTCATTTTGAACAAGCATTTTTGAAAGAAACAGCTGACTTCGTCACGGATCACAAATCCCTGATAAAGAAGGCTAATGAATCTTTTGAGCAAATCAATGTTTTGGAAAACCTAAATGATTCTCTCTTCGAAGCTGTTATGACCACTGACATTATGTTCATCATTTTCCAAACATATTCTGTTCAAGACGATGAAAGACTGAGAGCTGAGACCTCCGAAATTGTTTCAAAATATGAAAATGCTCTTATAAAGCTTGAAAAAGAAAATGTGTCATATTTTAAACAACTTGATCGAAAAAAGGAAGAATGCAAGTATGACAAATTGTCGTATGAGCGTGCCTTAAAGAACATGAAAGAGCAAAATGATCTTTTGAGGGCCCAGCTTGAAAGTCAAAAAGGAAAGGGTGAGGAAACTAAGTTTGCAAAACCATTGACTTCGGAGAAACCAAATGTTTCAAACACGGTTCAAAAACCAAAAATGTCAATTTCAAGGTTTGCTCCAAAAGTCGATGAGAAAAAGGATTTGACAAAACCAGTCACTCCAACACCCTTGCCCAAGAAAAGTGAAAATGAAAAGATTGTTGATAAAGGAAAAGCGGTTGTCGAAACACCAAAAGTGATAGCACCTGGCCTTTTTAGGATTAGTCCCACTAGTGCGTCTGCCTCAACATCTAAGACAAATGACAAGTGCATTAAGGATAATTCTAAAGAATCTAGGGATGCTAAAAAGGACAACAATATAAATCCTAATGTGTGTGCCTTACCTTCTACAGGAGTAGAAAGCACCTCTAGGAGCAGCAGACTAAAGCCTAGGAGCAATACAAGGAACAATAGAGTCTCGCCTGTCTCTAAGAGTAGTTGCAAGAATAAAGTTGAAGAAATAGAAGAACACCCTAGGAATTTATCGCTTTGTAATAAGAGACATGTTTCATCTGAATGTAATGTCGAAAGTACTATTTCTAATGCATGTAATGACTCTGTTTGTTTAATATCCAAGAAATGTTTAATTAATGATGTTCATAATGAATGTGTTTCTAAGAATGTGAATGTTACGCCTGAACAGAAGAATGTTCCAAAAAGACCTAGTGCTAGATCCAGATCTTTAGAACGATTAGTTGCATGATTTAGGACTACCACTATTAGTCGAATGCCTAGGAACTATCTTAAGTTTTGTATGTGGATTCCGACGGGTAGAGAGTTCACTCTTCAGGACGGCAAATTAGAAATAACTCAAGCTAAACAAGTAGCAACTGTCTATGAGTGTGATTCTGCTTTTACTCCTAACCCCATGGAACCAAATTCAACACGGTTTCCAAATACAAACTCTTCTGTTCTTGGCAGGTTATCGAAATATGTCTTTGGATCGTCGACTCGGGTTGCTCCAAGCACATGACCGGGAATTTAAAGCTGCTGATCAATTTTGTCTGGAAATTCATGGGAACTGTACGCTTTGGAAATGATCATGTAGCAGCTATTCAGGGTTATGGAGATCTTCAGTTTGAGAATTTTTTAATCACTCGAGTTTACTACGTCGAAGGGTTGGGACATAACTTGTTTTCAGTCGGGCAGTTTTGTGATGCAGATTTAGAAGTGGCATTCAGAAGAAACACGGTTTTTATTAGAAATTTGGTTGGTGATGATCTCTTAACTGGTAATCGTAGTACAAACTTGTATGCTATCGACATCAACCAAATGGCTTCTACATCACCAATTTGTCTTATGACAAGGGCAACCGAAACTAAGTCCTGGCTGTGGCATAGACGTTTATCCCATCTCAACTTCGACACGATCAACAAGTTAGCCAAAGACAACATCGTCACCGGACTTCCTAAGTTCAAATACACCAAGGAACACCTATGTCCATCATGCGAACAAGGAAAGAGCAAAAGAGCATCATATAAACCCAAAACCGTACCTAGTTCGGAAGCAAGGTTACATATGTTGCACATGGACTTATGTGGCCCAATGAGAGTTGAAAGCATTAATGGGAAGAAGTATATTCTTGTTATTGTTGATGATTATTCAAGATATACTTGGGTAAAGTTTTTGAGATCAAAAGACGAAGCACCAGGCATCATCATCACCTTTCTGAAGCGTATTCAAGTTCTACTTCAAGCTCCAGTAAGGATTATAAGAACAGATAATGGCACAGAATTCACAAATCAGGAGTTAAGAACTTACCTCGAAGATGTTGGAATTACACATCAAACATCAGTTGTTAGAACTCCACAGCAGAATGGGGTAGTTGAAAGAAGAAACAGAACTCTTGTGGAAGCTGCTCGCACAATGCTGATTTTCTCTAGTACACCACTATTCTTATGGGCTGATGCTGTAGCCACTGCTTGTTTTACTCAAAACCGATCCCTAGTCCATCCGAGATTCAATAAAACCCCATATGAGCTAGTGAACAACCGTAAACCTGACATCTCTTACCTTCACATGTTTGGCGCTTTGTGCTATCCGACGAATGATAGAGAAGATCTAGGGAAGTTAAAAGCTAAGGGTGATATTGGAATCTTCATTGGATATTCAGAAAACTCGAGGGCATTCAGGGTGTATAATAGAAGAACGAAAAAGATAATGGAGACGATGAATGTGAAGTTTGACGAGATTTCACAAATGGCTTCTGAGAGATACGCTCTAGAACCCACGCTTAATCCGATGGCTTCTAATCAAAACGGATTAGGACCCGCACCAAACATGCAGACTTCTGGACACATCAGTTCAGGACTCGTACCTCAAGGAGCTCAGTCAACAAACACGGATAAACCTTCAGAACAAGAACTGGAAAATTTCTTTGAGTTAATGTTTGATGAATATTATGGTGGAACTTCGACAAATGCATCTCAACTACATTCCGCTGCACCCGCTCAAAACCATCAACCACCACCACCATCACAAGATGCATCTACAACAGTTGAAGCTGAAGCACCAACGACCTCAACATCATCAACGTCTACTCAAGCAACTCCAGTTATTGAATCTGTTCTACCAAGAGTTGATGAGCAAAACCAAAACACAAATTTTCAAGAAGAACCAACAAATAATTCAAACGATGTTACGTTAGAAGAAGAAGAAGAAGTATTTGAAAACCCGTTTGCATCAGACTCTGCTGAATCTTCTTCAAGGTTACAAGAACCATCTAACACACATTCGTTCAACCAAAGGTACCCTTCTACGTTTCAATGGACAAAAGACCATCCGTTAGTACATGTTATTGGTGATCCTTCAATGCCAGTTCAGACGAGGAGACAACTTGCCACTGATCTCGAATTGTGCATTTACATTTGCTCAATAAGCACCAAAGTACCAAAGAACATTCGGGAAGCAATGGCAGAAAACCCATGGATTGAAGCAATGCAGGAGGAATTTCTTCAATACCTGTTACATGATAGTTGGGAACTTGTTGAACGACCACTTGATAAACGTGTTCTTGATCTCAAGTGGTTGTGGAAGAACAAACTGGATGAGGAAATGACTGTCATTCGCAACAAAGCTCGTCTCGTGGCTAAAGGATATCCACAAGAAGAAGGGATAGATTTCGAAGAATCATTCGCGCCTGTAGCTAGACTTGAAGCAGTCCGGATTTTCTTAGCCTATGCAGCTCACAAAAACATCACAGTCTATCAGATGGACATTAAGACATCTTTCTTGAATGGAACTCTGAAAGAAGAAGTGTATGTGAGTCAGCCAGAGGGATTCATCGACAAAGATCATCCAGACTACGTCTACAAGCTTAAGAAAGCAATTTATGGTCTAAAACAAGCTCCAAGAGCGTGGTATGACGAACTATCATCTTTCTTGCTCAAAAACAATTTCACAAAAGGAACGGTTGATGACACCTTGTTGATCAAAAAATTCAAAGATGATATTTTGATCGTTCAAATTTACGTGGATGACATAATTTTTGGATCAACCAATCCTAACCATTCAAAACATTTTGAAAATCTCATGAAAAGCAAATTTGAAATGTCCATGATGGGGGAACTAAAATTCTTTCTTGGTTTACAAATACATCAATCCCCTCGTGGTATTTTTATCAATCAAGCTAAATATACAATAGAGATTTTGAAAAAACATGGAATGGAAAATTGTGATTCTGTTGGTACACCAATGGTCACTTCACCAAAAATAGGTGCTGATTTGTTTGGGAAACCTATCGATCCGAAGAAATATCGGAGCATGATCGGTTCTCTCATGTACCTAACCGCTAGTCGACCAGATATTCAATTTGCTGTTTGTTTGTTAGCACGGTTTCAGGCAAAGCCTACCGAACTTCACCTCAAAGAGGTTAAACGGATCTTTCGGTACCTACGAAGCACCATTAACATGGGACTTTGGTATCCGAAGGATTCGGAGTTTAATCTAACAGCATTTTCAGATGCAGACCATGCTGGTGATCAAGTAACAGCAAAGAGTACATCAGGTGGAGCACAATTTTTGGGGGAAAAGCTTGTAAGCTGGTCTTCAAAGAAACAGGATTGTACTGCGCTATCAACTGCCGAAGCCGAGTATGTGTCTCTATCTGCGTGTTGTGCCCAAGTTCTTTGGATGAGAACACAGCTCACAGATTATGGCTTTACTTTTGACAGAATACCTATGTATTGTGACTCAAAAAGTGCCATAGCCATCTCGTGCAATCCCGTACATCACTCTAAGACGAAGCATATCAAAGTCCGCTACCATTTCATCAAAGAACACGTGGAAGAGGGTACTGTTGAATTATTTTTCGTTAAGACTGATTATCAACTCGCCGATCTATTTACTAAAGCCCTTCCAAAAGAAAGGTTTGACTATTTAGTTCGACGAATTGGCATGCGAAGCCTAACTCCTGAGGAGCTAGAACGTCTTCTCGAATCTTCTTGAAAAATGTTTTCAAAACCGCTTCGCTGTAAATATTTTTGAAAAACAAAATACAAAATTTGAAAAACCATCAAAAACAAAATACAAAAATATAAAATTTTCAAAAAATACAAAAACATTAAAAAACCAAAAAATCCAAAAATATTCTTCTCACGACATGTCTCTCGTATAAATCAATATTCTGTACGTTTCTAGAAATGTCATTCAACAATGATACGGACATGTACAGATGCTTGAGCGGGAGTTCTTCTTTTTAATGTTTTTCTAAAACATGTCGTTTCTCAAAAGTTTCTTCACAATGGCTTTCGTATACATCAGTACGAAACCCGTACGTTCAATGACGACTTCTGATTATTTTCAAATCAAGGACTCGTACGTTCAATGACGAACTCTTTTTTCAAAAAGTTCGAGTCTAAACAAACGAAAAAGATTTCAAAGCATAAACTCGTTTCAAAACAAAATTCCTGAGCACTTTTTCAAGATTGTTCAAAAGATTTCTCAAAATCTCTCAAAATGAGTGCTCAAGAAAACTCCCTCTAAACCCTTAAATTGATTTTAAATGAGCTATCATTAAGGGGGAGTATAAACAACAAAAATGTTCCAAATTCATGCAAATCTGTCTTTCTCTCCAAAAAGTTCTTTATTAATCAGTTGATATCAAAAATATCACGCTATGCTATTTTTGAGGGGGAGAAGACATGATTAAAATGTGATCAAAGATGTTTAAAGTTTGTGACTGAATCTCAAAAGAACTCGACTCAGTAAGTACCAATGAATTGACGAAGCTTAAAATGTCAGTAATCGAAAGGACTTGTCCTGGACGGGTAATAATTTCAAGCTAGTCTAACTAGTGATGTAAGCGTGTCTCGAATAGGACTTGTCTAAGTAGAATGTACCATATCGAGAGACTTTCTTTGGACTTGACCAGGACGGGTAATAATTTCAAGCTAGTCTAACTAGTGATGTAAGCGTGTCTCGAATCGGTCATGTTCACTGAAAGTGGATCAATTCAAAAAGTGGAAACTCCTCCCGCATGTGCAAATTTCTTAAAAATTACATGAGCACATGTGAAGGGGGAGTCCTTCAAAAGAAATGCAAAACTCTCGAAGTGTCAACAAAATGTGTTTTATTATCATAAACACTTTGAGAGATTTTCACAAAAGGTTTTATGGCATGTGATCAATGATAGGATAGTCATGGAGTTATAAGGTGACTAAGGTTAGGAAAAACCGTCCTATGATCCGCCAGAGCCGGAGGGATCTACCCAAGGACAATTCCAATAGAGTAGAATTAGAAGTCCTTAGGTATGATTGAAAAAAGGAGAAAATGAGAAAGGAGAAAGAAGGGGTTGAAGAATTAAAAAGAAAAGTTATGAAAAAGGGTGAAAAGAAATAGCCCTCCAAATGTTCAACCTTAGGGCAGACACCGGGTTCAACTCATATGCTACTGGTTGTTACTAAGGTGACACTGGTATTGAAGACTAAGACGTCATGGACCCAGTGACGCACTGCACTAAACCTTCTTAACCACTCAAGTTCTCTTAAAAGAGCTTGTTTCATTCTCACGGGGAACCGGGATAATCTATCGACCTGTCTCTTAGAGATGGTTGATATTGAAGCAGGAGACCTCTCCCTAATCTCCGCATAGGAAACCAAATGTGCACTTATCGAGTCTAGAGCCCCGAGATTCATCAAAAGATCTCATAGGAACACATGATATTTCTACACTGGTTGTTCAACATTAGGGACACCAGATGTAAACTTAAGAGTCCTACGCAGATCTTAGCAATCTGCCAGAACATTTATGAGAGGATTCACTTTTGTGATTCTCAATAATTGAATGGAAATTCCTGCCAGGGTCAACATCAAGCAGCCCTGACAGCAGGTCACTTCGGTAATTCTTTATGGGTTACGCTTAGTGTTCGCGGTGGTTTCAAATGGTCTACAGTCATGGAGTGATCCCCAGCGACTCACCCAGTCATTGAGCTACTAAGCAGGTCTTGTAAGCTCTCTCGAGAGTATCTGACATGGGAACGGCCTTGGTAAGGGTTAGAAGGAGTCTTCACACTATGCTGTTGACGATCTCTAATTCTTATCTGTAAGTACCGGATGTTTTATTGCTAACTGTTTATATGCAGGGACACTTCATCTCCGTGGCGACAGATTCCACGTGCTCATACATACATCTGGAAGTTAAAGAAAGCTCCGTCAAAGATCTATACAACACAAAGTTCAAAGAAAGATTCTACGCCAAAAAGAAGAATCTACAAAGTATAAAGACTAAGGATCAAAGTGAAAGAAAGGGAACTACGTGCATATGAATATCAAAGTCCAAAGATGTATGAGCATGTTGGAATGGCAAACAACCACCACAGACGCAGAAGTGACGAAAGGCAGATAACTCCACATCACTAAGGAACAAAGAACGATGAAAAATCAGTTATCAAAGATCATAAAGCATGAAGGAACAAAGACTAAAGACTATTCTACAACAACACACAAAGTTAAAGACAAAGAACACGGAAGACCCACTCACGTGGAGCATCATTCGAATGACCACCCCTTAGGGGGAGATTGTTAGCATTAAAAATATGTATTATGAAGTGATGGTCATTCTCATATTGTAACTTTGTGTCGTTTGTTAAGATTAGTAATAGTTTAGTCATTGGGCCTTGGACTTGGCAAGCTAATATGTTATATGCTATGTTTCATAAGCCTAGTTATTCAACCATGTAACCAAGTCCAAGCCCAAGCCCATAGAAAGCCTTAGGGCATCTCATGTTACTTACTATATAAACACCTCAAAGGCTCATTTGAGGTGTGTGCTTGTGTGTGTATTTGTGTGTGTTTTAGTAATCAAAGCTCTCATATTTCATATCTCTTTCTACATATACACGCATTACATATAAGTCACCAAGTCACCATCTTTCTTCTTCTAATCTTCTATATTTGTGATAAAGTTGTGATATTTAAGGTCCTACAATATAACATTCAACAACAAATGGTACCAAGTTGCACAATTATTGGGTTTGGCACATGAACATCAAGAGGCAGTCAAGGAAGTTTACAAGGAATACATAGGTATGGTTGATGAGTGCTCAAACACTCATCATTTTTGGTCAAATCTGAACTGCAAAACATACAAAAACACTCAGAAATGCATCAAAATACTAAAAATATTTCAAAATTGTGTTTTATATGTTTTAGATGCAAAAAGAGTAAAAACAGATGAAAAACGAACAAAGTTTGCAAACTTGGCAGTTTCAGTCCCCCAACTTTCATAAAATGTCAAAATTAGTCCCTGGTAATTCAAAATATGGAAAATTATCACCAAAGGTCCTTTTAAAATCATAAGTTGTCATATTTAGTCCTTTGGTGAAAAATGTGAAAAGTTTTGAGAATTTACACTTTTGGTCCCTGGAGTTTCACTTTTGACAGAAATGGTCCCTGGGAAATATTTTTGGAAAGAAAAGTCAACTTAAGTCCTTGGGAAATCACAAATTGGAAAATTGGATCCTTGGGCAAAAAGTTTGAGGAAAATACAATTTCAGTCCCTCAGTTTTGGAAATTAACAATTTTGGTCCCCGGGAATCTAAAAATGGGAAATTAACTTTTGTGGTCCTTTGGTTATTTGAACATTGGCATAACTCACCCTTGTAACTACTTTGAAAAAATGACAAAACCAGCCCTCCATTTTCATAAATTACAAAATTGGTCCTTGTGGTGTTTTGTTAAATAAACCAAACGGACCTTTGTTTTATTTAACCCAAAACCAAATACCAAATCCAATCCACCCACTTAACTCCCCAAGCCCAAACAAACCGGCCCACTCCCTAACCCGTTTAATATTACATCGTTTGACCCCAGTCAAACCCTTCTCCCTCGTTCCACTGTTCACCAACACACCCCATGATGAGGCGAAAAATGAACCATGTTTAGGGGGTCATTTAAGCCCGGAATTGAATTTATTTGATCAAATATTGCCCTAAATCGTTCCTTTTGTGATTTTAGGTACTTTGGGAGAGAAATCTGGAAAAGGAAGCAATTCGAACGTTTTTGGAGCATAAAAGTGAAGAAAACGCCAAAGTCTTAATTTTCCTTGCTGGGAACAGTAGGTGACGGCGTCAAGAAGAAAATCTTGACGGCGTCAAGAGTATTTTCCATGACAATCCAGTATAGATTTGACGGCGTCACGAAGTAGGGCGTCAAGAGGAAAATGCATGACAGCCTAGAAACACATAACACTTGACGGCGTCAGATCTGGATCAAGGCAGTCCGAGGAGTATTTTGGCGGCGAGATGACAGCGTCACAAATTTATTCTTGACGCCGTCAGACCCTATTTCCTATATATAGTTTTCTAATTTTCACACATAAAAGAGAGAAGTTTGGGAGAAACCCTATGTACGAACTTGGTACGAATTTTACAGGTTTTTCAAGGGTTCTTAGCCCTTGATCCCTTTCATGTGTAATTGAGATAAGTATTCTTTTAATTCAATCAATATGTCTATGTGTTGGTTGCCTATATCTTGTTCTTGTCTTAATTCCATCATGCTAGGCTAGATCTATCTTGTGTTTGCTTGGATCTAATGAAACCTAGATGTTAATTATGTGTTGATTACTTGTTTATGGTTGTATTGGATGAATGAATTCGATGTTAGGCTTAAGAAAACTGGCAGATCTCCAAATGGTAACATGCTTGAACGTCTTAGGAAACATGAACTGAGGTGCACTAGGTTTTATTGGTTGTATTTAATGCATGAGTAAATTCTAATGATCCCATTTTAGGAGCTTCTTAGCCGGCTCGACATAGGAGTGAAGTAGGCACTCATAGGATTGGGGAATTAAGTGCGCCACCCCATGAATGGTATTAAGGAATACAATCCGTCATCCACGCAACTATAACAAGTAATTAACGTGTAAAAGATATCTAGGGAGTAGTGAAATCTAAGTAAACACAATTTCTCCACTTATTGCTCACAACCTTAGTATAATTTAGTTTATTTTCATTTTTAGTATTTTATTTTGATTGCATCTTTAGTATTGGGTTACTTGACTAGCAACTAATTCCGCCCAAATCCTTCAAACCCAAGATTTTTACTTGCTTTCTAAAAAATATAAAAATACAAAAATAATCATCCCTCATCTTTAGAACTAGTATTTAGGTTTTCTAATCCTAGCGACACTATTCCTAGCTGAACGATCAATCCCCCGGTACTTGTCACTATACTATACTACAACGATCAGGTACACTGCCTGGTGGGGGTTGTAAGCTTCTCAAGATCCCTTGAGAGGTAAAGCCTGGTGCGATTCCCACGTATCAAGTTTTTGGCGCCGCAGCCCGAGGAATAGTTATTGTCTAGGTTAGAATCTCTTTTTATTAGGTCTACTTGCTAGATTCCTTTCTAGTGAGATTTTATTTTTTATTTTTAGGTTTTCTTTAGTCTATCTTATTTCTTTGTGTTTTTGTTCGTAACTCTTCACCACCCGACATCATGGACGATGGGAACATCCTTGAACCCGTCATCCCACCACAACAAAACCCACCACTAGAACCTCTTAGGCCCCGAACCTTAGGAGAGTATTCCCGACCTAGCCACCAAGGCTACCGAAACACCATTGAGCTCACCGGAGCCAATGTGACTCCCTTGCGATCCGACACCATCCGGTTGGTGCAAAGCGGATGTGCATTCCATGGACTTCGTTCCGAAGATCCAAACCAACATCTTAAGGACTTCCTAAAAATCGTAGATTCCGTAGACCTAGGTGTTGAAACTAGAGAGACCACCCGATTACGCCTATTTCAATTCTCTCTACGGGATCAAGCTAGTCAATGGCTTGAGCGTTTACCCGCGGGATCCATCACCACATGGGATGATCTCACCACTCGTTTCCTTGCTCAATTTTTCCCACCAGGGAGAACTACTAAGCTTAGAAATGACATCTTGATGTTCCAACAACGTCAAAATGAATCTCTTTATGAACAAAACGGTCAAGGCAATATCTTTGCCTTTGAACAATTCGAGCACTCCCGACCGTAGGATCATGGAACTTGAGGACCAAGTCAAGTTTCTCATGAAATCTTACGAAGCTCCTAAACCTTCAAGCCAAGTGAACAAAATCACTTCTTCATGCGAATTATGTAGTGGTCCCCACGACACTCGTGATTGTGTGGAACTCCCCGGAACAGCTTTTGCGGACTACGCATCCACGCGTACCGACGAAGCGGGAGATAAGTGGTACACTTTCAAGCCCGAGCCAAACCCTTATGGTGATTCACACAACCCCTCTTGGAAAAATCACCCAAACCTTAGGTGGAAACAAAATCAACCCAATTCTTCCAATCCGCCTAATCGTTATCAACCAAACGGTCCACCCTCCAACCGTACTTTCAACAGCAATCCTTCTAACAATTATGGTAGTACCAACAATCTTGAAGGGTTGATGTCTAAGTTCATGGCATCTCAAGAAGCTCGCATATCTAAGTTTGAAGCCGATTTCAAACAAAAGGAAAGCGAGATGACCACCAAAATTGACGCATTGTTGAAAGTTCTCAATGACCGAGAAATGGGAGCACTCCCAAGCAACACGGTCAAGAATCTGAAACTAAACGTTAATTCCATATCCTCAGTTTCGTCACCCACTTCGTGTCCACAATACTACTCGGTTAAATCAACGAGCACGTGTTTCAAACAAAACCAAATCCTTCAAAAGGACCAATCAAGTAAAACACCCGATATAGAACCGGTCAAAAGTATAGTTGCAACACCTCCTACGCAAGACCTTGACGATGAATTCAAAGAACTTCACCTTGAACGCCCCGTCATTGATGTCTTAGCGCGTGCTCCTTACTATAGTGCCCTCCTAGAAAAATATGAGAAGTTTAAACTAGGTAAAAATGGGACCGCCTTCGTTCAAAACAAGTTGCCTAAAAAGCTTGATGATCCGGGTATATTTGTTTTGCCTTGTAAGATAGGAAGATCCGAAGCTTTCGACACACTAGCCGATTTAGGGTCAAGCCTCAACTTGATTCCCTTATCCTTATTCACCGCTCTTAAGCTAGGAAAGTTAGAGGAAACGGAGGTATTGATTGGGCTAGCGGATGGGAGTATTGCCCACCCGGTTGAAATGATTAAGGATGTAGTTGTTCACGTAGGAAAGTTGACTATATTAGCGGATTTTCACGTCCTAGACATGGTTAGTAACACTACATGCCCATTATTGGTAGGAAGAGGATTTTTAGCAACCGCTAGCGCAATGATAGATTGTAAGGAGTCTAAGATAGCGGTAGGAGAAGGCGATACTTGATCGGTGTATGATGTAAAGAAGCATAGTTATGATTGTGATGATGAACCGACACCGCATTGGGTAGAGATGAATAGGAGACCATCTAGATATGGACCTTGGATAGAAAGGAACTTCATAGGACCTCAATGCCCATTTTATCTAGAGAAAGATTTCGTTGAAAAGACACATTCGGTAGAACAACTCATAGCTTGAGATGAAGAGCTAGATCCCTTTGAGGACCCCTTAGTCTTTAGGAAGATGATTGAGTTCTTAAGCGTAATGCCTATTAACATAGAGATGAATAAGTGGAAAAGAGAGGGAGACAAGTGTAAATGGAGGTAGGACAAGCCACCTAAAGAAGGTGACGGATCATGGCATATGAGGATGACTTTGTATGATCCGGATGGAGAAAAGTTTGAAAAGTCATACCATACTAAGGACACCGATTGGAAGTTGAAACCTAAGTTTGATCCCAAAGATGTCCTCAATGAGGAACTCACCCGTATCACGTAGTAACCCATGACCTTGAGTCTAGCTACAAGACTCGTAAATAAAGAAAAGCGCTTCTTGGGAGGCAACCCATGTTTTGTGTGATTTTATTTTGTTTGTTTGTTATTTGCTTCCGTATGCATGCTTTATTTTTATTGTTGGTAGATCATGTTTCTCAATTAAATAGTGGAAATACTTTACTTTGTTGTTTTGGCCTAGTCTTAACTCCACCTAAAAGTATTTTTGCAAAAGATAAGTGTAAGGGGAAACCCCAAATATGTTTTTAAGAAACAAACCGATCATGATTCTCCACAATATTAAATGAACATGTATATTCGTATTTGTTAGAGTCAAATGCTTGTATTGAGTCATAATGAAGTTTTGCAGGATTTTCCAGGAAGTGAGACTAAGTTTTTCCAGAAATTTTCCGGAAACTTAACATAAGAATTTTTGCAGGTCACTTCTGACGGCGTCAAGAATTAATTCTTGACGGCGTCACGTGTAAAAATCTGGAAATTTTACCAGTTTTGTTTTTTCTAACGGAGTCTTATGGTTTTTGTGAATTATTAAGTTTTATAATCTCCAGGAAATCTGCAAACTTCATTCCACAAGCATTATATCTTATCTTGTTTTCTAGGATTTAGTAACTTATATAGGATGCCGCCGATTTTATGCGAGGTTGTCTTGTTTGTTTTCTCAGGATTTACAGGTTATGTATGACAAGAAGATGATTTATATTCTGGAAGGGAAGCTTTGATTGTTCATTTTCTTGGAGGAAGATTTAACCTGGTCACCTTATTATCCATACCGAGCGAATCAGGGGAGTATTTGATTTCATTCTTTTTACCTTTTCACTTTTACATTCTTTACTTGAACATTGGGGACAATGTTCATCTTAAGTGTAAGGGGAGGGTAAAATGATGATACCTTACATATGCATTTTTGCTTGAGTTTGTTTGTTTGATAGTAGATGTGTAATAAAACTAGGAGAAATACTTGTTAGTGCAATTTTAGCGCCAAATTTAAAATTTTTTTACAACATTTAGGAGTGAAACTTTAGCCATAGCAAGCGTCTCATGGATAGGAGATTGTATGACTAGCACAAAACCGTATATTCAGAAAAAAATTTCACCCAAATATGTGAGGTTCGCCTTTAGATTTGATAGGAAAAGCATTTACTATTAGTGCTTATGAGTGTACCGGTAGCATTTAGATTCTAGAACTTGCGTTAGTGATGCATCCTGAAACCGCTAGTGAGACTACATTCGTGTAGTAGGATTTACTACATGATAAGAGGCATTAGGATCACCCTTGTGTTAAACCCGTATTATAATTACTTGACCATTTAAGTCATATTACTTGGCTAGTTAAGTCAACTAATTTTCCCACACCCTTAGCGTTGTACTCATTTTTAGTACACGAAACCCCTAGTACACCCCTCCGAGCCTATCTTTTCGTTTCTAAACTTTAAGCATTTTACTTAAAGGAAGAATTTGTTACACCCCACTTAAATGTACACCCAAATCGCCTTAGCCTTCCGTGTATGCGCTCATTTTTAGTGCATTATTATTATTTGTTAAACCCTAAGTTAACTATCTAATTGATTACATGGTTGCTAAGTCGAGTCATATCCTTGTACATATTGTTTTGGGACGATTGGGACTCATGGGTAAAGTACTTATTTTATGGAGTAATGGGGAAGAACATCATTTATTATCCCCATATATACGTTAATCTTAAAAGTACTCCAAGTGTTTTGATTTTCTTAATTCGAGTCATTAGATTAGTTATTGTAAAGTATGTAAAACTTCAAGTGTAAGGGGAATGTTCATTCCCTATGATGTATTATTTTGGATGGTAGGGTAAGAGTGTATGCAAAAAAAAAAGAAAAAAAAAATCGAAAAAATCAAGAAAAAGAAAAAAAAAATATAATAAAAAAAAAAGAAAAGAGAAAAAAAACATACGGACTACCATCCCTTTTTATTCTATGTTCGTTTTATGTTTTTGTTATTTTTCATTTATTAGCTTAAGTCGAGTCTAGTCTTGGCTTAGCAACGCCATATTGTACGTGTAATTAACTAAGATTGTTAACTTGCCACCAGTAAAAACTTCCTTTATCCAACAAAACCGTGTATTTCATATCCCTACACCTAACATTACAACCCTTTAAAAAGACCTCTTTGATAGTTTATCCTAGGTGCTTACGCCATGTGGTGGAGGTTTGATCCTTTCCCAAGCCTATGGTAATCTATTTTGCTATGACAGGTAGTGAGAGATATCTTCCGTTTTCATATTGTAATTTATACTTTATTACACCCGAGAGATGTGAGTATCTAAATACTATTTGTGAGGTGCTAGTGTATGACCTCCGTGCTTGTCTATTGGTCTTTAGTGGAACGATTATTTGTTGTAATTACTTTTATATTAGTGTTAAATGACCCCTAACTTGTATTTTGAGTAGAATAAAAGCGCATGTGCTTGAGGACAAGCAAATCTCAAGTGTAAGGGTATATGATGAGGCGAAAAATGAACCGTTTTTAGGGGGTCATTTAAGCCCGGAATTGAATTTATTTGATCAAATATTGCCCTAAATCGTTCCTTTTGTGATTTTAGGTACTTTGGGAGAGAAATCTGGAAAAGGAAGCAATTCGGGCGTTTTTGGAGCATAAAAGTGAAGAAAATGCCAAAGTCTTAATTTTCCTTGCTGGGAACAGTAGGTGACGGCGTCAAGAAGAAAATCTTGACGGCGTCAAGAGTATTTTCCATGACGATCCAGTACAGATTTGACGGCGTCACGAAGTAGGGCGTCAAGAGGAAAATGCATGATGGCCTGGAAACACATAACACTTGACGGCGTCAGATCTGGATCAAGGCAGTCCGAGGAGTATTTTGGCGGCGAGATGACGGCGTCACAAATTTATTCTTGACGCCGTCAGACCCTATTTCCTATATATAGTTTTCTAATTTTCACACATAAAAGAGAGAAGTTTGGGAGAAACCCTAAGTACGAACTTGGTACGAATTTTACAGGTTTTTCAAGGGTTCTTAGCCCTTGATCCCTTTCATGTGTAATTGAGATGAGTATTCTTTTAATTCAATCAATATGTCTATGTGTTGGTTGCCTATATCTTGTTCTTGTCTTAATTCCATCATGCTAGGCTAGATCTATCTTGTGTTTGCTTGGATCTAATGAAACCTAGATGTTAATTATGTGTTGATTACTTGTTTATGGTTGTATTGGATGAATAAATTCGATGTTAGGCTTAAGAAAACTGGCAGATCTCCAAATGGTAACATGCTTGAACGTCTTAGGAAACATGAACTGATGTGCACTAGGTTTTATTGGCTGTATTTAATGCATGAGTAAATTCTAATGATCCCATGTTAGGAGCTTCTTAGCCGGCTCGACATAGGAGTGAAGTAGGCACTCATAGGATTGGGGAATTAAGTGCGCCATCCCATGAATGGTATTAAGGAATACAATCCGTCATCCACGCAACTATAACATGTAATTAACGTGTAAAAGATATCTAGGGAGTAGTGAAATCTAAGTAAACACAATTTCTCCAATTATTGCTCACAACCTTAGTATAATTTGTTTATTTTCATTTTTAGTATTTTATTTTGATTGCATCTTTAGTATTGGGTTAGTTGACTAGCAACTAATTCCGCCCAAATCCTTCAAACCCGAGATTTTTACTTGCTTTCTAAAAAATATAAAAATACAAAAATAATCATCCCTCATCTTTAGAACTAGTATTTAGGTTTTCTAATCCTAGCGACACTATTCCTAGCTAAACGATCAATCTCCCGGTACTTGTCACTATACTATACTACAACGATCAGGTACACTGCCTGGTGGGGGTTGTAAGCTTCTTAAGATCCCTTGAGAGGTAAAGCCTGGTGCGATTCCCACGTATCACCCCCACCATCTCCCCCGTTTTCCAGGTTCCATGTCTCACCTCCCCCCCTCCTCTTTTCCGCCAAATACTCACCAACCACTCACCAAACCAACCCCTCTCATTAATACCCCAACTGCCAACACCAACTCCACTCAAACTGCCCACCTCCCCATTTCCCGCCAAAAGTAACTTCAAAGGCCAAGATCAAATTGCCTCAACCAATGGCCCAAATTAGAAGTGGGAAAAGCTTTGAAGTCCTCCTCAGTCTATAAAAGTCAAGAAAAACAGAAGGAGAAGGAGTTAGTTAGCTTAGATAGAGTAGTATAGTTAAGTAATTAGAATTAAAAATACTAAATGTAATTTTAGCTTTTCAAGTTATCAGTTTCAGTTACTAAGGTTTGTAATCAAGACTTCTCAGTGTATTTTTAAGTAATTTTCTCAATACAAGTTTCAGTTGTTCATTTTCAGTTTATGATTATTCCAAAAAATACTCAAAATCCCATTTCAATGTTAATTTTGTTAAGAATAAGTTGTTAAGTGATCCAGAAGCTCATTAAGGTTCATTATAGCTTTTTATAGCTATTGGTGAGCTTATTGTTTCCATTTTACTGCCCCATTCTCAAAAGCCCAAGAAAGTCAATGAAAGTCAACTAAGGTTCATGATTGTGGATTACGGTGATTTAGTAGGATGTTTGGGAATGTTTTCTATTTCATTTGAGCTAGGTGACAAGCTCTGATGAGCTTTGTGCTACTGAACTGAGGTTTGCTTCTTGAATCACTCCTTTGGTCCATGTCTTAGTTGTAATTTCCTATTTTTAGTTTGTACTTGTTATTGTGTTTAGTCCCTGATCATTATAGTTTTCAAATTGTCTTATTAGCTTAGAACATAGGTTAGAATTAGTAAGATTGCCTTAACTCATCATTTGCCTTGAAAAACCATCAAACAGTCAATCAATAGGAGTGTTTGGTTTAGGCATTTTCTACATGTTCCAGGGTGATCTTGTTGTTGCTTTTAGTCTAAATACATCACATTAGGTCCTATTAGGTTAGTAGAAACATAAAACTCATGTACTATTTGATCAAAAGTCAAAATCACCATCTTAATCCCTTGTCTGTTCACTATTGAGAGTTCTAGGGGTTTTGGGCACTCAAATCTACTCATAAGTGATTGTTATAGCTTATTCTAGTTTCCTTATAACAATTTATAACATAACTAGTCAGTAGGTTAGGTTTAAATCTCATTTTAGTCAAAATTCCAAGTTTCATCAAAAAGTCAAATGGTATGTTTTTAGTTTTTTTTAAATCTTGTGGGAATTTTATAGAATTTTGAGATGAGTTTTAGGGTGTGAAACTTTTTGGGATTGAAGTCCCCCAGCTAGTCTTTAGTGTCTCACATTTGTTATATTTTTAGCAATTTTCTACTGGGCCCCACAGGTACCCAAACACACCTGCAGGGGAGTACCCTGCCCTGCATCCGCAGGTCACCACCACACAGCCACCTTTGGTGGTGGTTTCTGGCCACCTCAGTGGGATCCACAACCACCACTTGGCTCCATTCAACCCCCTCCTACCCCTATTCATGGTTTGACCCTTTAGTTTGACTTAGGACCCCTAGGCCCCACTTGAAATCACTCCTCAAGTTTGTCCCTTTTTCTGTATTGAGCAAGGTGCTCAATTGGCTTATTCAGCTTAATTGGCTTATCCAGTGGTTATGTTTAGTTGTTTCTGGCTTATTTCTATTTATTAGACATGTATCTACCCTAATCCATCTCTGGTTTCAGCTTGAAGCTTATTTCATAGCTTTTAGCTTTGACAGTTGACCAAAGTCAACTGTCAAGCTCATAAGCTCTCAAATAGCTTATTTTTAAGCTCCACAAAATTTGTTTTTACAAAAGTTTTCCATTTTCAGTTATAAAATAGTATTGTAAAATAAAAATCAAGAAAAACCAATTTAAAAGTAAGTGATAGTTTCTATTTAATGTAATTTAAATTTTAATTTTCAGTTTTATATTTTTATTAAGAACTTAGCATTTTTATATTTTTCTTAAATTCCTTTTATATTAAAGTAATTTTAGTAATTTTCTCAGATTTTTATTTTGTCATTTAGTAATTATTAGATTTAATATTAGTTTAATTAATAATTAATCAATAATTAAGTTTTAAATAGCATAATTAGTTTTTATTAATTAAGACTTAGTTTTTATATTTTTCCTAGCTTTTATATAATATAATATAATTTTAGGAATTTGTCTAGAATTTTTACTGTTCATTTGCTATTTTTTATAATTTAAAATAGTTTAATTAGGTAATTAATATTTAATTAGTAATTAATTAATAGAAAAATCACAAAAAGACAAAAATACATATTTTTAATTTTAAAACTTATTTTTAGTTATTTTATAATTTTAAAAATTTAATTTTCATTTGTTTTGTATTTAATTAATATTATATTGTATTTAAGTGTTTTTAATATTAATAATTAGTATTAATTAGTATTTAATTAATATTAAATAATTAAATAGTGTAAAAATTTATTTTCTTTTTCTAAAAATTTTCTTTTATCTTTAGGTTTGTAAAAAAGTCATTTTCACCCCCTGGGGATTTTCAGATTTCAGTTTTCACGTTTTATTTTGTACGTTTACGTTATTTAAAACGTGAACTTACGCGTTTTAGGTTTTAAACGTTTCTGGTTTTTCTACTTTTACAGTCTTGTTCAAATAGCTTATTTAAGCTATTTCCTTGTAGATTCCCTAGTTTAATCAAACACAAAACCCTTTCCCGTCCAGATTCACCCGATCACAGATCCGTTTGATAACCATCACACCTCGTCGGGACATAACGACCCGGGGAAACCCTATACTTACACGGAGCATTGACTCTAAGCTGTTTGACCTTGTTGACCATTTACCTGGTCAATTTAGGTTGACCGTTTAGCATCAATCAAATTTTGGCGCCGTTGCCGGGGAGGTGTGCGCGCTATTCTAAACGGTTTTGCGTATTGGTGAACCTGGATATACATCCATTGTATATTTACCCCCCTTGTTCATATTACCTTCTTATTTTCATATAAAAACAAAACCGTTCATGAAAACATTTTTAAATCAGTTTTCAACGAACACAAAAACCCAAAAACATTTTCTTTCTTATTTGTACAAAATGTTTATCCAAAAATCCAAAAATATTCACCTTTACCCTCTCACATCTTTTATTCTTCATCCCTACCCCTCTGTAAACCTTTGATTCTTTCTATGTCGTATCCGCACCATTTTGGTTGCCAATGGTGTGGTGGTCCTCATAATGGCGGGAATTGTCCCGGTTGTAGCATGGTAGAGTCAGGAGATGGGTCTGTCTATAACCAAGCTCCCTATCCTTACCATGACACATCTGATTCATCCTACCAGCCACCACATCATGAGATATTGACATATCTGTGTGAGTTTTGTGGAGGTCCTCATCAAGGATTTGATTGTCAAGCCGGAAACACGTTTGTCTATGAACAGTTTTCCAGTGATGCTCAGAACTTTGGTTACGGCCAATATCCATATGATTCACCAATCCAGACTCAACAGTTTTGCTGTTGTGATTACTGTGGAGGTCCACACTTCAGCTCAGATTGTCAATCAGGGAATCCATATCCTTGTGACAATTTTGACACACCCTATTATGACCAACCTCCACAGTACCAAATGAATCAAGCAATTCTTTCAGAAATTCAAAATGTACTGGAAATACTTGATGAGCTTAAGGGTTTAGTTAAAGACTTGTCCCAAAAAGACACTCATCAAAAATCCATGGAAGAATTGCTAGCTGAAGAGCAGGCTGCTAGAATAAATTCCCAAGATGCCTATGAAAAATCTATTCGGGAATCAATTGCAAAAGAAAAAGCAGCCAAATCTAGCTCTCAGTTCCGTTTTATCCCTGATGACAGTGATGATGAAGATACACTTGATATCCTTCAATTCTATAAAGATCCATCAAGTTCATCAGTGGATATCCCAGCAGTTGAGATTACATCTCAAACAACTGCTATCACACCCGAGGTTCCCACTCACTTTCTGAGCATGGGGGACGAGCATCTTAACACTGTTCCTAATAAGGAATCGGACGAATTCATAAAGTCTAGTGTTGAGAACCTTGTCTCAATCCCAAGAGAGTCACAGGGAATTCTTGAGCATATGTGTGATCTTCCTTCCCCTCTTGAGTGATCAAACGATCATTTTTGAGACTTTCTCAGATTTTAATGATGATTGTACATCTCATGGAGACATTGAGTATATTGAGGCATCACTCCCATAGTTTGATGCTGATCCTCTTCTTGAGGAGTTCGCCGATGAACTTACTCACATCAATCCACTTCCAATGGGAAGTGATGATGGTCTCGATTTCAAAGCCGATCTGGGAGAAATTGAAAGTCTCCTATATCATGATCCACCACTCAGTTCTTATCCCAGCAATCCAATAGAGAATGATAATCACTCTGTTCCCGAATCATTCAATACTACTCTCACCAATCCTCTATTTGAATTCGAATCTGAATTCACTTTGATTTCTGATAATCCACTCTTTGATATTCAGAACGAGGATAGTGATGAGTTTAGATCGGAACATGAATTCACAGATTCACATCTTGTGAATAATTCTCTTCATGAGGAGTTCTCCGGTGAACTCACTCATCATATCATGACCCCTCTAGAGTTTGATAGCCCCGGGGGGAGATGCACTCAATCATGAGAATTTGTAAATTCCCACCCACCCTCCCGGGATATTTTTGAGCTTAACCTTTGAAATCCAAACTCAGGCTAATGAGCCTGCTCTCGAGGAAGAAAATCTTATCATAATTTGCATCATGGTTTTCTTCCTTTTCTTCACCTATAAGGTGACTTCTTCTCTTCTTCACTCCTTCGGGAATGAAGATACCATCTTTGACCCCGGCATTTTCATGTATCATTATCTTGAGCCGGATACTTATCTCATTGGTGTGGAACTTTCACGTGCTTCAAATGTTTGTCCAAACATCTTGAATGAAAGTCCGATTGAGATTCCTTCTTCCACATCATGCTTCCCCAAGGACAAATGAATTCGGGGTCGAGTCAAGCTAGCGACTCGGTAAACAAAAACAGTAGCATGCTTATAGGGTTTTCACCCTAAGTGTGGGGGAGTCACCCATGCTATGATTACAAAAGTGAAAAACAAAATGGTGTTTTCCACGCTTAGCTTGTAATGTTGCCCTTTTACGTTCAAAGAGTCGGCATAATAACTGGAACTTTGAATATTGAGGACAATATTCATTCTAAGTGTGTGTGTGTGTGTGGGGGGGGGGGGTATTTCGCTATTCTAGCGAATTTTATCACATTTTACTATCTACTATCCCCGTTTTTGGCCAAAATTTAAAAAAAATTTAAAAATTTTTCACTTGAGTTCAAAATTTTTTGTGGTAATCAGTCCGCCATGTCTAACTGACAAAGGGATTGGCTAATCCAGGAGCAAACGACTCTTGGTAAAGATAACTCAAATCCGTTGATGGCTTGCAATTTGCCCAAAATTGTATGGTACCTCAACTCGCCATATCCTAAAAAGCGAATGAGTTGGCTAGCCCGCAAGATTATAGCTTGTGGTAAAGGCAGTGGAAAATCCATAATTGGTAATCAGCTCACCAAGATGTTGAGTTTGTCCATCAAGAGTTGGCTAGTCCATAAGCAAACGGATTTTGGTAAAGACTAATCAAATCCGTTGACAGCTGGTGGTTTGCTCAAAATCACATGGTTATCAGATGGACCATAGTTCTTACTTGAATCGATACATTTGGCTAATCCAGAAGTGATGGCTTTTGGTAAAGAGTTTAAAATCCATTAAATTTTCAAAATAGTTTATTGCTAGGAACTAGCAATATTTTAGTGTGGGGGATTGATGAGTGCTTAAACACTCATCATTTTTGGTCAAATCTGAACTGCAAAACATACAAAAATACTCAGAAATGCATCAAAATACTAAAAATATTTCAAAACTGTGTTTTATATGTTTTAGATGCAAAAAGAGTAAAAACAGATGAAAAACGAACAAAGTTTGCAAACTTGGCAGTTTCAGTCCCCCAACTTTCATAAAATGTCAAAATTAGTCCCTGGTAATTCAAAATATGGAAAATTATCACCAAAGGTCCTTTTAAAATCATAAGTTGTCATATTTAGTCCTTTGGTAAAAAATGTGAAAAGTTTTGAGAATTTACACTTTTGGTCCCTGGAGTTTCACTTTTGACAGAAATGGTCCCTGGGAAATATTTTTTGAAAGAAAAGTCAACTTAAGTCCTTGGGAAATCACAAATTGGCAAATTGGATCCTTGGAAAAAAGTTTGAGGAAAATACAATTTCAGTCCCTCAATTTTGGAAATTAACAATTTTGGTCCCCGGGAATCTAAAAATGGGAAATTAACTTTTGTGGTCCTTTGGTTATTTGAACATTGGCATAACTCACCCTTGTAACTACTTTGGAAAAATGACAAAACCAGCCCTCCATTTTCATAAATTACAAAATTGGTCCTTGTGGTGTTTTGCTAAATAAACCAAACGGACCTTTGTTTTATTTAACCCAAAACCAAATACCAAATCCAATCCACCCACTTAACTCCCCAAGCCCAAACAAACCGGCCCACTCCCTAACCCTTTTAATATTACACCGTTTGACCTCAGTCAAACCCTTCTCCCTCGTTCCACTGTTCACCAACACACCCCCACCATCTCCCCCATTTTCCAGGTTCCATGTCTCACCTCCCCCCTCCTCTTTTCCACCAAATACTCACCAACCACTCACCAAACCAACCACTCTCATTAATACCCCAACTGCCAACACCAACTCCACTCAAACTGCCCACCTCCCCATTTCCCGCCAAAAGTAACTTCAAAGGCCAAGATCAAATTGGCTCATCCAATGGCCCAAATTAGAAGTGGGAAAAGCTTTGAAGTCCTCCTCAGTCTATAAAAGTCAAGAAAAACATAAGGAGAAGGAGTTAGTTAGCTTAGATAGAGTAGTTTAGTTAAGTAATTAGAATTAAAAATACTAAATGTAATTTTAGCTTTTCAAGTTATCAGTTTCAGTTACTAAGGTTTGTAATCAAGACTTCTCAGTGTATTTTTAAGTAATTTTCTCAATACAAGTTTCAATTGTTCATTTTCAGTTTATGATTATTCCAAAAAATACTCAAAATCCCATTTCAATGTTAATTTTGTTAAGAATAAGTTGTTAAGTGATCCAGAAGCTCATTAAGGTTCATTATAGCTTTTTATAGCTATTGGTGAGCTTATTGTTTCCATTTTACTGCCTCATTCTCAAAAGCCCAAGAAAGTCAATGAAAGTCAACTGAGGTTCATGATTGTGGATTAAGGTGATTTAGCAGGGTGTTTGGGAATGTTTTCTGTTTCATTTGAGCTAGGTGACAAGCTGTGATGAGCTTTGTGCTACTGAATTGAGGTTTGCTTCTTGAATCACTCCTTTGGTCCATGTCTTAGTTGTAATTTCCTATTTTTAGTTTGTACTTGTTATTGTGTTTAGTCCCTGATCAATATAGTTTTCAAATTGTCTTATTAGCTTAGAACATAGGTTAGAATCAGTAAGATTGCCTTAACTCATCATTTGCCTTGAAAAACCATCAAACAGTCAATCAATAGGAGTGTTTGGTTTAGGCATTTTCTACATGTTCCAGGGTGATCTTGTTGTTGCTTTTAGTCTAAATACATCACATTAGGTCCTATTAGGTTAGTAGAGACATAAAACTCAGGTACTATTTGATCAAAAGTCAAAATCACCATCTCAATCCCTTGTCTGTTCACTGTTGAGAGTTCTAGGGGTTTTGGGCACTCAAATCTGCTCATAAGTGATTGTTATAGCTTATTCTAGTTTCCTTATAACAATTTATAACATAACTAGTCAGTAGGTTAGGTTTAAATCTCATTTTAGTCAAAATTCCAAGTTTCATCAAAAAGTTAAATGGTATGTTTTTAGTTTTTTTTAAATCTTGTGGGAATTTTATAGAATTTTGAGATGAGTTTTAGGGTGTGAAACTTTTTGAGATTGAAGTCCCCCAGCTAGTCTTTAGTGTCTCACATTTGTTATATTTTTAGCAATTTTCTACTGGGCCCCACAAGTACCCAAACATACCTGCAGGGGAGTACCCTGCCCTGCATCAGTAGGTCACCACCACACAGCCACCTTTGGTGGTGGTTTCTGGCCACCTCAGTGGGCTCCATTATAAGTGCTCAAACACTCATCATTTTTGGTCAAATCTGAACTGCAAAACATACAAAAACACTCAGAAATGCATCAAAATACTGAAAATATTTCAAAATTGTGTTTTATATGTTTTAGATGCAAAATGAGCAAAAACAAATGAAAAACGCACAAAGTTTGCAAAATTGGCAGTTTCAGTCCCCCAACTTTCATAAAATTACAAAATTAGTCCCTGGTCATTCAAAATATGGAAAATTATCACCAAAGGTCCTTTTGAAATCATAAGTTGTCATATTTTGTCCTTTGGTGAAAAATCTCAAAAGTTTTGGAAAATTGTAGTTTGGTACCTGGAGTTTCAGATTTTGGCAGATTTGGTCCCTGGTGGGATATTTTTGGATGAAAAATCATTTTTAGTCCTTGGAAATTCAAAATGTTCAATAATAGTCCTTGGAATGAAAGATTGGTGAAAATGGCAATTTTAGTCCCCGAGGTTTGGAAATTTACAAATTTGGTCCCCGGGAAATTTTGAAAAATGAAAATGGAAAAAATTGGTTCTTGGTTTGTTGGTGATTAGCAATTTTGGTCCTTTGAAGCAATATGGAAAAATACAAAATCAGTCCTCAATGTTTGGGTATATTACACTTATGGTCCTTGTGATTACACTTTAAACCAAATGGACCCTTGATATTATACAAACCTGATCCAACACATTAGCCAACCCAATCCCAAAGCCCATCAAAAACAAGCCCACCAACCCATCTAATATTCCCCTGGTTCGTTGACCCGGTCAAACCCCCACACCCCTTTCAAATTACTATTCATCATCCCTAATAACACCCCTAATCCCCCGTTTTTCTGCAACCCTGCTCCCCCTCCTCCATTTTTCTCACCAACCCTCATAAATACCCTCACCTACATTCAACCCCCCCCCCTCTCCTCATTAAATGTTTCACCAAACACCACAACTGTCCAATCCCACTTTTCCCGCCAATATCAATTTAAACGGCTGGGATCAACAGAAAGCAATCCAATGGCTGAGGACATGTGGGAAAGTCAATGAGTCATCCAGGGACTTAGAAAAGAAAAGAAAAGATGGTAGCAGTGTAGTATTAGAGTAGTAGTTTAGTCTTAGTTTTAGTAAGAAAACAATTTAATGTAATTTTCATTTGAATGTTGTAATTTTTAGATTAAAAGTTGGAATTGATTCTGCTAATGTTTTGTAAACTCTTTAACAGTTAAATTCAGGCTCCCTTTATATCATTAAGTTTTTAGCACTTAAAATTGAAAATTCCAAATTGTTTGTTAAGGGTTTTGAAGTTGTTGTTCCTGGTGTATGTTAGCTCAAATATCCTAGGGATAAGCTCAGTAAGCTCTCTCATAGCTTATCTAAGTTTATATTGTCCATTCATATAGCAATTGCCTCTTGAATCCTATTCTAAGTAAGTTTCTGTTTCAGTTTTTGCATTTGTATCTACAGTGGTTTGTTAGTGATAGTTTATTGCTTATTTGTATTACGTAATACTTATTAGAGATGTTCAAGTGTATTTGCTTAGCTTCTGCATGTTCTAAACATAGTGGTTATCCCACTGACTTTTCTTAGCCCAAACTGCATCCATGTGTAATTGACGTTCTTTGTTGGTTTCCCTTGCTCAGACAGTCTTTAACCTAGCTTAGAATTATATTGAGATCATAGGATTGATTGTGGAAGGGCTCCATCTGCATAACCTAGTGAAACAGTCCACATAAGGACTGTTTGGAATAAGGAGATTCAGGGTGAGCCAAGGTAGCTCACTTGTTTCTTGTGGCCTCTTTTATTCATTCTAGGGTGTATTAGGAATAATCAAGTAAAAAATTGGAGGTTTAAGTTCAAAAAAGTCAAAAACTCATTTTAGTTTCCTTAGTTGTTCACTGTTGAGGGATTAAGGATCCAAATCCCCTCATATCATTGCATAAGCTAGTATTATAACTTAATTTAGCCTTCTTTTAGCTTATCATAACATTCTCAGCCTATTAGAGGTATTCAAAACTCAATTTAGTCAACTAATCAAGTTTTCTTCAAAAGTTAAATATTCACTCTCTCAGTTTTTTCCAAACTTGCAAGATTTTTATAGATTTATGTATTGAGACTCAAGCCTTGAATTTTTAATATGTGGTAATCTACCAGCTCAACTTTGTGATTCCACCCTCCATACATTTTTGTGATTTTCTTGCTGGGCTCCACATCACCTCAAACTCAGCTGCAGGGGGGGATACCCCTGCTGCATCAGAACAGTCACCCACACCACCACCTTGGTGGTGGTTTTCTAGCTTCCTCAGTGGTCCACAGCCCCACACATTGGCTCATTTCAACCCCCTCCTACCAGGGTACCAGGTTTGACCAATTGTTTGACCCTTAGACCTGTGGACCCCACCTGCATTAGCCCTTAAACTCTGTCCCACTTCTGAGTGTCAAATGGTTTTTGGAATTGCTTATTTTGATCCATGTGCTTATTCTGTGATCAAAAATTGCTTTTTCTAGCTTAAACATCATCACATAACTAGTTTAGACTAGAATCAATCATAGTGGACCCCACACAAGCTCAATTGAGCTCACTTTCCCACTTGGTCAACTTTGGTCAACTGTCATAGCTTTTAGGCTCCATGGTGCTTATTTTTAACTTATAAAAAAGTTGTTTTCATAAAAGTTTGTTGTTTTTAGTTGTAAAATAGATTGGTAAAAGAAAAATCCAGAAAAAACAATTTTAATTTTAAGTGATAGTTTCTATTTAATGTAATTTAATTTTAATTTTTATTTTTAATTTTTTATTAAGTACTTAGCTATTTTATATTTGCCTTAAATTCCTATTATATTAAATTATTTATAATAATTTTCTCAGATTTTTATTTTATCATTTAGTATTTATTAGAATTAATCTTAGTTTTATTAATAATTAAGTAATAATTAGTTTTAAATAGCATAATTAGTTTTTATTAAGTGAAACCTAGTTTTTATATTTTTTATAGCTTTTATATGTTATAAAACATTTTTATAAATTTTATTAGAATTTTTACTGTTCATTTACTATTTTTCTTAAATTAAAATTGTTTAATTAGGTAATTAATGTTTAATTAGTAATTAATTAATATAAAAATCACAAAAAGACAAAAATACATATTTTTATTTTTAAAACTTATTTTTAGTTATTTTATAATTTTAGAAATTTTATTTTCACCTTTTTAGTATTTAATTAATATTTTATTATATTTAAGTTGTTTAAATATTAATAATAAGTATTAAATAGTAATTAATTAATATTAAATAATTAAATAGTGTAAAAATTTATTTTCTTTTTCTAAAAATTTTCTTTTACCTTTAAGTTTGTAAAAAAGTCATTTTCACCCCCTGTGGGTTTTCAGATTTCAGTTTTTCCGTTTTATTTTGTACGTTTATGTTTTATTTAAACGTAACGTACTCGTTTTTAGGTTTAAATCGTTTCTGGTTTTTCCTAGCTTCCAGTCTTATTCATATAGCTTATTTAAGCTATTCTCTTGTAGATTCCTTAGTTAAACCATTCACAAACCCCCTTTTCCATCCAAATTCACCCGATCACGAAACCGTTTTATAACCATCCACACCTCGTCGGGACATAACGACCTGGGGAAACACTATATTCCGCGGAGCATTGAGCCTTAGGAGTTTGACTTGTTTGGCCACATCCGTGGTTGAATTTAGTTGACTACTTTTGCCTCAATCAAATTTTGGCGCCGCTGCCGGGGAGGTTGTGTGCGTTTTCTAAACGGTTTTTCTGATTAGTGCTTTTGGAATTCGTTCCATTGTACGTTTATCCATCCTTTGTTCATATTTTCTTATTATCAAAACAAAACCGTTCCTGAAAACTTTTTAAACTCAGTTTTCAACGAACACAAAAATATTTTCTTTATCATTTGTACAAAATGTTTATCCAAAAATCCAAAAACATTCATCTTTACCCTCCTACCCTTTTGATTCTTCATTCCTACCCCTCTATACACATTTGATTCTTTCTATGTCTCATCCACACTTTATGGTTTGCCAATGGTGTGGTAATCCTCATAATGGTGGCAATTGCCCCAGTTGTGGCATGGTAGAGTCAGGAAACGGGTTTGTCTATAACCAAGATCCCTATTCCTACCATGACACGATTGATTTATTCCACCAGCTACCACATCATCAGTCTCAGCAGTTTTACTATTGTTAGTACTGTGGTGGTTCACACTACAGTTCTGATTGTCAATCGGGAAACACGCTTGTCTATGAGCAATTTCCTGATTACGATTATAACTCTAGCACATACGACCCACAGTCACATCAGTTTTACTGTTGTGATTACTGTGGAGGTCCACAGTCCAGCTTAGATTGTCAAACAGGTAATCCATATCCTTGTGACAATTTTGACACATCGTATTATGACGAACCTCCATCTCCACCAATTCCTCAAAATCTTCTCCTTGATCTTTTGGATTTAGTGAAAGACTTGAGAGGAATAACACATATCCCTGATAATCCAAACCAAAAATCGATAGAAGAATTGTTAGCTGACGAGCAGGCTGCTAAAATAAATTCCCAAGATGCTTATGAAAGATCTATTAGGGAATCAATAGCAAAAGAAAAAGCAGCCAGATCTAGCTCTCGATTCCGTTTCATTCCTGATGACAGTGATGATGAGGATACACTTGATATCCTTGGATTTTATAAAGATTCATCAAGTTCATCAGATGAGATTCCATCAGTTGAGATCCCATCTCAACCCACTCTTATCACACCCGAGGTTCCCACTCACTCTTTGAGCATGGGGGACGAGCATCTTGACACTGTTCCTGAAAGGGAATCGGACGAATTCATAAAGTCTAGTGTTGAGAACCTTGTTCCAATCCCAAGAGAGTCACAGGGAAC
The DNA here is from genome assembly GCA_030686995.1 of Artemisia argyi. Lineage (NCBI taxonomy): Eukaryota > Viridiplantae > Streptophyta > Magnoliopsida > Asterales > Asteraceae > Artemisia > Artemisia argyi. The sequence continues at coordinate 82,354,521 of CM060684.1, read as the reverse complement.
TCTTGATCATTTGTGTGATATTCCTCCTCCTCTATTCTTCCCGACTGATCATGTTGAGATGTTCTCCGATTCTACTGATGACGATTCGTTATCTTGTGGAGACATCGTTTTTATGGAAGAATTACCTTCTAAGCTAGTCAGCTTAGAAGAAGAGAATGATGAGATTGACACTAAAATCAAAGATGAAGCACTTCGTGCAACATTATTGAATGTCAATCTCCTCATTTCTAAAATCGAGGCTTTCAAAGAGAAACCTATTTCATCTCCTATCCCCATTAAGGATAGTGAAATTTTTTCCGATGATCCTATCCCGGAGTTTGAAGCCTTTACCTTTGATCATATGGGAGAGAAGATTAGTGGCAGTACCACTTATCATTCTCAAATTTCTCTCCCCGAATATGATTCATTCACCTTTGAGGAGTTCTCCGGTGAACTCACTCATATCATATCTCCACCGGAGTATGATAATTTCTACTTTGATCTAGACAAAGTTGATCTTTGTGTTCCGGAGGGAAATATTCTCAACCCTGAGAATTTGATTGATATCAAAATCCTAACCCTCCCACCCATAATCTGTCTAGATCATATGAGCTTTACTGATGAGATTCATGATACACCAATCATGAATTCTCTTTCTGATGATGATGAATCAATCTTGATTGTCATCAAGATCTTTCTCCCATTCTTCACCTACAGGGTGACTTCTCCTGTTTTTCATTCCTTCGGGAATGAAGACACTATCTTTGATCCCGGCATTTTCATGTATCATTATCTTGAGCCGGATACTTGTCTCATCGGTGTGGAACTTTCACGTGCTTCAAATGTTTGTCCAAACATCTTGAATGAAAGTCCGATTGAGATTGTTTCTTCCACATCATGCTTCTCCAAGGACAATTGAATTCGGGGTGGAGTCAAGCTAGCGACTCGGTAAACAAAAACAGTAGCATGCTTATAGGGTTTTCACCCTAAGTGTGGGGGAGTCCCCCATGCTATGATTACAAAAGTGAAAAACAAAATGGTGTTTTCCACGCTTAGCTTGTAATGTTGCCCTTTTACGTTCAAAGAGTCGGCATAATAGCCGGGACTTTGAATATTGAGGACAATATTCATCCTAAGTGTGGGGGGTATATCGCTATTCTAGCGAATTTTATCACATTTTACTATATAATACCCCCGTTTTTGGCCAAAATTTCAAAAAATTTTAAAAATTTTTCACTGGTGCTTCAAAATTTTTGTGGTTATTAGTCCGCCGTGTCTAAACGACAAAAAGGATTGGCTAGTCCAGGAGCAAACGGCTCTTGGTAAAGACATCTCAAATCCGTTTATGGCTTGCAATTTGCCCAAAATTGTATGGTACCTCAACTCGCCATATCCCATAAAGCGAATGAGTTGGCTAGCCCGCAAGATTATGGCTTGTGGTAAAGGAAGTGGAAAATCCATAATTGGTAATCAGCTCACCAAGATGTTGACTAGGTCCGTCAAGAGTTGGCTAGTCCAGAAGCAAACGGCTTCTGGTAAAGACGAATCAAATCCGTTGACAGCTGGTGGTTTGCTCAAAATCACACGGTTATCAGGTGTGCCACAGTTCTTACACCTGGCTACTCCAGAAGTGATGGCTTTTGGTAAAGAGTTTAAAATTCATCAAGTTTTCAAAACAGTTATTGCTAGGGACTAGCAATAGTTTAGTGTGGGGGATTGATGAGTGCTCAAACACTCATCATTTTTGGTCAAATCTGAACTGCAAAACATACAAAAACACTCAGAAATGCATCAAAATACTGAAAATATTTAAAAATTGTGTTTTATATGTTTTAGATGCAAAATGAGCAAAAACAAATGAAAAACGCACAAAGTTTGCAAAATTGGCAGTTTCAGTCCCCTAACTTTCATAAAATTACAAAATTAGTCCCTGGTCATTCAAAATATGGAAAATTATCACCAAAGATCCTTTTGAAATCATAAGTTGTCATATTTTGTCCTTTGGTGAAAAATCTCAAAAGTTTTGGAAAATTGCAGTTTGGTCCCTGGAGTTTCAGATTTTGGCAGATTTGGTCCCTGGTGGGATATTTTTGGATGAAAAATCATTTTTAGTCCTTGGAAATTCAAAATGTTCAATAATAGTCCTTGGAATGAAAGATTGGTGAAAATGGCAATTTTAGTCCCCGAGGTTTGGAAATTTACAAATTTGGTCCCCGGGAAATTTTGAAAAATGAAAATGGAAAAAATTGGTTCTTGGTTTGTTGGTGATTAGCAATTTTGGTCCTTTAAAGCAATATGGAAAAATACAAAATCAGTTCTCAATGTTTGGGTATATTACACTTATGGTCCTTGTGATTACACTTTAAACCAAATGGACCCTTAATATTATACAAACCTGATCCAACACATTAGCCAACCCAATCCCAAAGCCCATCAAAAACAAGCCCACCAACCCATCTAATATTCCCCTGGTTCGTTGACCCGGTCAAACCCCCACACCCCTTTCAAATTACTGTTCATCATCCCTAATAACACCCCTAATCCCCCGTTTTTCTGCAACCCTCCTCCCCCCTCCTCCATTTTTCTCACCAACCCTCATAAATACCTTCACCTACATTCAACCCCCCCTCTCCTCATTAAATGTTTCACCAAACACCACAACTGTCCAATCCCACTTTTCCCGCCAATATCAATTTAAACGGCTGGGATCAACAGAAAGCAATCCAATGGCTGAGGACATGTGGGAAAGTCAATGAGTCATCCAGGGACTTATAAAAGAAAAGAAAAGATAGTAGCAGTGTAGTATTAGAGTAGTAGTTTAGTCTTAGTTTTAGTAAGAAAACAATTTAATGTAATTTTCATTTGAATGTTGTAATTTTTAGATTAAAAGTTGGAATTGATTCTGCTAATGTTTTGTAAACTCTTTAACAGTTAAATTCAGGCTCCCTTTATATCATTAAGTTTTTAGCACTTAAAATTGAAAATTCCAAATTGTTTGTTAAGGGTTTTGAAGTTGTTGTTCCTGGTGTATGTTAGCTCAAATATCCTTGGGATAAGCTCAGTAAGCTCTCTCATAGCTTATCTGAGTTTATATTGTCCATTCATATAGCAATTGCCTCTTGAATCCTATTCTAAGTAAGTTTCTGTTTCAGTTTTTGCATTTGTATCTACAGTGGTTTGTTAGTGATAGTTTATTGCTTATTTGTATTAAGTAATACTTATTAGAGATGTTCAAGTGTTTTTGCTTAGCTTCTGCATGTTCTAAACATAGTGGTTATCCCACTGACTTTTCTTAGCCCAAACTGCATCCATGTGTAATTGATGTTCTTTGTTGGTTCCCTTGCTCAGACAGTCTTTAACCTAGCTTAGAATTATATTGTGATCATAGGATTGATTGTGGAAGGGCTCCATCTGCATAACCTAGTGAAACAATCAACATAAGGACTGTTTGGAGTAAGGAGATTCAGGGTGAGCCAAGGTAGCTCACTTGTTTCTTGTGGTCTCTTTTATTCATTCTAGGGTGTATTAGGAATAATCAAGTAAAAAATTGGAGGTTTAAGTTCAAAAAAGTCAAAAACTCATTTTAGTTTCCTTAGTTGTTCACTGTTGAGGGATTAAGGATCCAAATCCCCTCATATCATTGCATAAGCTAGTATTATAACTTAATTTAGCCTTCTTTTAGCTTATCATAACATTCTCAGCCTATTAGAAGTATTCAAAACTCAATTTAGTCAACTAATCAAGTTTTCTTCAAAAGTCAAATATTCACTCTCTCAGTTTTTTCCAAACTTGCAAGATTTTTATAGATTTATGTATTGAGACTCAAGCCTTGAATTTTTGATGTGTGGTAATCTACCAGCTCAACTTTGTGATTCCACCCTCCATACATTTTTGTGATTTTCTTGTTGGGCCCCACATCACCTCAAACTCAGCTGCAGGGGGGATACCCCTGCTGCATCAGAACAGTCACCCACACCACCACTTTGGTGGTGGTTTTCTAGCTTCCTCAGTGGTCCACAGCCCCACACATTGGCTCATTTCAACCCCCCTCCTACCAGGGTACCAGGTTTGACCAATTGTTTGACCCCTAGACCTGTGGACCCCACCTGCGTTAGCCCTTAAACTCTGTCCCACTTCTGAGTGTCAAATGGTTTTTGGAATTGCTTATTTTGATCCATGTGCTTATTCTGTGATCACAAATTGCTTTTTCTAGCTTAAACATCATCACATAACTAGTTTAGACTAGAATCAAGCATAGTGGACCCCACACAAGCTCAATTGAGCTCACTTTTCCACTTGGTTAACTGTGGTCAACTGTCATAGCTTTTAGGCTCCATAGTGCTTATTTTTAACTTATAAAAAAGTTGTTTTCATAAAAGTTTGTTGTTTTTAGTTGTAAAATAGATTGGTAAAAGAAAATTCCAGAAAAAACAATTTTAATTTTAAGTGATAGTTTCTATTTAATATAATTTAATTTTAATTTTAATTTTAATTTTTAATTTTTTATTAAGTACTTAGCTATTTTAAATTTTCCTTAAATTCCTTTTATATTAAAGTATTTATAATAATTTTCTCATATTTTTATTTTATCATTTAGTATTTATTAGAATTAATCTTAGTTTTATTAATAATTAAGTAATAATTAGTTTTAAATAGCATAATTAGTTTTTATTAAGTGAAACCTAGTTTTTATATTTTTTATAGCTTTTATATGTTATAAACCATTTTTAGAAATTTTATTAGAATTTCTACTGTTCATTTACTATTTTTCTTAATTTAAAATAGTTTAATTAGGTAATTAGTGTTTAATTAGTAATTAATTAATATAAAAATCACAAAAGACAAAAATACATATATTTATTTTTAAAACTTATTTTTAGTTATTTTATAATTTTAGAAATTTTATTTTCACCTTTTTAGTATTTAATTAATATTATATTATATTTAAGTTGTTTAAATATTAATAATAAGTATTAAATAGTAATTAATTAATATTAAATAATTAAATAGTGTAAAAATTTATTTTCTTTTTCTAAAAATTTTCTTTTACCTTTAAGTTTGTAAAAAAGTCATTTTCACCCCCTGTGGGTTTTCAGATTTCAGTTTTTACGTTTTATTTTGTACGTTTACGTTTTATTTAAACGTAACGTACGCGTTTTTAGGTTTAAATCATTTCTGGTTTTTCCTAGCTTCCAGTCTTATTCATATAGCTTATTTAAGCTATTCTCTTGTAGATTCCTTAGTTAAACCATTCACAAACCCCCTTTTCCATCCAAATTCACCCGATCACGAAACCGTTTTATAACCATCCACACCTCGTCGGGACATAACGACCCGGGGAAACACTATATTCCGCGGAGCATTGAGCCTTTGGAGTTTGACTTGTTGGACCACATCCGTGGTTAAATTTAGTTGACTGCTTTTGCCTCAATCACTCCACAACCACCACTTGGCTCCATTCAACCCCCCTCCTACCCCTATTCATGGTTTGACCCTTTAGTTTGACTTAGGACCCCTGGGCCCAACTTGAAATCACTCCTCAAGTTTGTCCCTTTTTCTGTATTGAGCAAGGTGCTCAATTGGCTTATTCAGCTTAATTGGCTTATTCGGTGGTTATGTTTAGTTGTTTCTGGCTTATTTCTATTTATTAGACATGTATCTACCCTAATCCATCTCTGGTTTCAGCTTGAAGCTTATTTCATAGCTTTTAGCTTTGACAGTTGACCAAAGTCAACTGTCAAGCTCATAAGCTCTCAAATAGCTTATTTTTAAGCTCCACAAAATTTGTTTTTACAAAAGTTTTCCATTTTCAGTTATAAAATAGTATTGTAAAAGAAAAATCAAGAAAAACCAATTTAAAAGTAAGTGTTAGTTTCTATTTAATGTAATTTAAATTTTAATTTTCATTTTTATATTTTTCTTAAGAACTTAGCATTTTTATATTTTTCTTAAATTCCTTTTATATTAAAGTAATTTTAGTAATTTTCTCAGATTTTTATTTTGTCATTTAGTAATTATTAGATTTAATATTAGTTTAATTAATAATTAATCAATAATTAAGTTTTAAATAGCATAATTAGTTTTTATTAAGTAAGACCTAGTTTTTATATTTTTCCTAGCTTTTATATAATATAATATAATTTTAGAAAATTTTCTAGAATTTTTACTGTTCATTTGCTATTTTTTATAATTCAAAATAGTTTAATTAGGTAATTAATATTTAATTAGTAATTAATTAATAGAAAAATCACAAAAAGACAAAAATACATATTTTTAATTTTAAAACTTATTTTTAGTTATTTTATAATTTTAGAAATTTAATTTTCATTTTTCTTGTATTTAATTAATATTATATTGTATTTAAGTGTTTTAAATATTAATAATTAGTATTAATTAGTATTTAATTAATATTAAATAATTAAATAGTGTAAAAATTTATTTTCTTTTTCTAAAAATTTTCTTTTATCATTAGGTTTGTAAAAAAGTCATTTTCACCCCCTGGGGATTTTCAGATTTCAGTTTTCACGTTTTATTTTGTACGTTTACGTTATTTAAAACGTGAACGTACGCGTTTTAGGTTTTAAACGTTTCTGGTTTTTCTACTTTTACAGTCTTGTTCAAATAGCTTACTTAAGCTATTTCCTTGTAGATTCCCTAGTTTAATCAAACACAAAACCCTTTCCCATCCAGATTCACCCGATCACAGATCCGTTTGATAACCATCACACCTCGTCGGGACATAACGACCCGGAGAAACCCTATACTTCCACGGAGCATTAACTCTAAGCTGTTTGACCTTGTAGACCATTTACCTGGTCAATTTAGGTTGACCGTTTAGCATCAATCAATGGTAAAGATTTACTACGAGGAAGCAAAGAGATCAAGGCAGAAAAGGCCAGGAGAAGTGGCAGGGAATTGCAGTGGAACTGCAGGAAAAGAAGGACCAGATGCCTATGCAAGGATGGATGCTGAAGTAGGGTAAATGCTAGATGATACTCCAAGGAAAAGAAGCAGGACTGAAAAGGAAGATGTCAACAAGGAAGGCAACAATGAAGTAAAAAATGAAGAGAAAGAGGCAAGCACAACTAGCAGTGATGACTTCATCATCATCACTTGAAGGCAGAACCAGGAAGCATGTGAAGAATGGCATTAACGCATTAGGAGGCAGATATAAACCAGATTAATGCTTTTAGTGCTTATTAGACAATTAACTTATTATGTATTTATTAAGTATGGGTCGAATGGGTTAAAAGGCTAATGTAATGGGTCCCAAACAGCCCGATTAGAAGTTAGTTATTTTTGGTAGTTATTCGTTATGGCAGTTAGAGTCAGTTACCATGAAACGTCACAATGGTTGACAATGTTAAGTTGTGTCGTTTCATAAACTATAAATAGATTTAGGTCGAGTCAATGTGTAATACAATCCATTTTTATTTACTCAATATCTATATTTGTGTTATACTTTGTTTCTACAATATGCAGTCATATTCATTCACAAACTATGGTGAATTACAAGCGTGTAATTGAATGCAATTGGCTTCAAATGAAACCTGTGAATCATTATCAACACCAAGTATATCGTCATTAACCTCACAAGGCTCTTAGATATGAAAAAGACGCAAAGAAGAAAAATGGATGAGAAAATCATTAATATAGGAGTTAGAAAAACCTGCTTGACTGCGTGAAGTGATCAATACTTTTTTTATTGCACTTTGTAGTGGAAAATTAAGGAATGCTTTGAGGGTATGAAATATAAAGTAATTAGCCATTATAATGAAGTCAACTTGACTTTAATGCCTCTAGGGAAAAAAAATCATTATTGGAAAAGTAAAGTATGTAACAATTATATTGCTCATATCACATGCGCATCATAGGGTGCGGTTACACAAAGTGTCATATGACATATCAGTTAGTCACAATAATTTGCAGACGTTCGTATATCGTATGTTATTTGAATCGTATTTATCTATCTTAATCGTTAGTTTGGAATTGTAGCTTTCAATGTGAAAGTATCTTATGTTAGTTTGGAATTGTAGTTTTTAATGCGAAAATGTGTTAGAGCATTGCAATGCTCAAGTCATAAAAGACTTTTCACTATTTTATAAAGCTTTTCTAAAATGTTTTTATCATTGTGATAAAAGCTTTTTATGAATAGCTTAGGTAAACTCCAACCATTTGACAAAAGCTTTTCACTCTTACGTTTTTTTTTTTTTTTTTTGGTTTACGACAAGTCTTTATAAAGACTTTTCACCATTGCAGCAATGACTTTTAAATGAGTAGAACATAAAAAAGAGGTAGAGTTATTAAATGAAAAAAGTTATTGAAAACTTGGAGTATTGTTAATGCTTTTAGAAGAGAGAAATTGTAGTCTTCATATATTTTATTTTTGAGCATATAATTTCAAATAACGCTTTTTTAATTTTAATTTTATGTGAAAGAGGGTGTAATGTGAGACAATTATTATCAATTTTTTTTTTTTTTTTTTTTTTTTTTTTTTTTTTTCATTTTTGTTTGATTTGTAACTTTTAATAATTTGCTTGAGCTTGATAAACGCCAACACCCACATAATTCTTATATTCATTGTACAATTTAAATTTCACCGAAAACATGCAGATTCGTCCCATGTGAATCCATTATTCATGTGAGCATTGTACAATGTCAACGTACATATTTATGTTGTTCTCATGCTTCATTCACAATAATACAGATCATAGCTAAACATAGGTATAACTATATATTAAACTATAATTCCATTAGTGTTGGATAGATCGTGCAGAAAATTGAAGGAGAAAAAATAGGCTGCATCACCGCCAACCCCAACATACCTCGTGGCCATGGCATGATACCACTGCTCATGGAACTAGCATATTAGTTTCCTCGTTTTCCATATAAATTCAAACCAAATAACTCCTCAGTTTCATCATCTAATTCCGTATCTCATTTGTTCTTCGTGTCAAGATGTCGAAACTTGTATCGTGTTTTCTTGCATTCACCTTGGTTTCTACTTGTGTTCTTGCGGCTCAAACTTCACGTGAAGGTATGTTTACACTTTAAATATATCACACACAATAACACCATTACACTAATGAAACTAGTGACCCATAGTTGTAAGTGACGCAGAGATTTTCTACTAATAGATTACTAACGGGATACTGTATATATGAATTTTACTAAATGATATAGCATTCATTTTCATCGTTGTTGGTGGTAATCATTTATAGGTCTCTTACCAAATGGAAACTTCGAAGAACCACCAAAACCAACCCACATTAAAAAAACAGTCGTACTTCACAAAGACGCCATACCAAAGTGGGAAACCAGCGGCTTTGTGGAGTACATCAAAGGTGGACCCCAACCCGACGGGATGTACTTCCCGGTTGCACACGGGGCCCATGCCATCAAGCTCGGGAATGGAGCTACAATATCTCAAACGTTAGCAGTAAAAACTGGTTCTTTGTACGCCATAACCTTTGGTGCTACTAGAACCTGTGCTCAACAACAGGTGTTGAAAGTGTCGATCCCACCACATTCAGGCGAACTTCCACTGCAAACTTTGTATTGTAGTGATGGGGCCGATGTGTACGCTTATGGATTTACCGCAAATTCCACCAGTGTGAGGTTAACCTTCCAAAACCCTTCGGTAAAAGAAGATCCCAAATGTGGCCCAATCGTTGATGACGTCGCCATTAAGGAGCTACTCCCTCCAAGACCTACTCGATGTATGCTTTTTTTTAACGATAAAAACTTACTTGTGCTTGTTCATGACGGGGTTTAACTAGGCCAAAAGCCTTACAAATGACTTTTAACAAATTGTCATTATTTTCGCGTTACAAAATAGCCATCAATTCCACAAAGTGTTTCTTTTAACCAAATTCTTCTTTTAGGAACTCATTTCCCTTCGAAAATAACCGAAACTAGCATTTCGTAGAAAAAAAGTTCGTGAATTGATGGCTATTTTGCTATAATTTAACACAAGTTTCTATGACATTTTGTTAAAAGTAAACATTGTGTAACATGACTATTTTGATGATTTTTCTTTTTATTAATATTGCAGTTAATTTGGTGAAAAATGGTGGATTTGAGGAAGGTCCACATGGATTATCCAGCTCGGCTACCGGCGTCCTCCTCCCTCCTCGTCAACAAGACATCACATCTCCTCTTCCCGGTTGGATCATCGAGTCTCTAAAGGCCGTTAAACTCATTGAGTCCAAACATTTCAATGTCCCAAATGGTGTTGCAGCCATCGAGCTAATTGCCGGAAGAGAAAGTTCTATTGCACAAATCATCCGAACAGTCCCTAACAAACTATACACCCTAACTTTTGCTATTGGAGATGCCAAGAACGCGTGCCATGGTGACATGATGGTTGAAGCGTATGCTGGAAAAGATACATTGAAAGCACCATTCAAATCGGAAGGAAAAGGGAAATGGAAGACGGTTAGCATGAAGTTTAAAGCGACATCAACCAGAACCAGATTGAGCTTCTACAGCTCTTTCTACCATACAAGGGTTGACGATACCGTGTCTCTTTGTGGCCCTGTGATTGATGATGTTAAGGTTCTTACCTTTAGTGCTAAAGGTATATAGAGGTCTATTAATTATGATCATCATATCTCATCTAAGTATTTCATATGATTCATTAAATCAAACAGTTTGATATATGATTCCAATAATCAATTCATTAGATCGGTCAATTTAGAGTGATCAATATTTTGGTTCGTCTAGTTGTATCAATCATTTTAATTTAATATAAAGTGCTCATTTTTTATTCTTCTAAATTCAAAATGCATATGTGATCGACCATTTATTCCTACTTCGAAGTTGCAAACATGAAATCTAACTATTAGAGTTTGGTAAATCCCTTGATTTCATTCGTAATAAACCTTCGGTATATATAATGTATATACCGACATACATAGCAAATACTCTAAATGGGCCAAGTTCAATAATAATAAACATAATGCTAACGGGCTAAAATATTAATCGGCTAATACACCCCCGCAGTTTGAGCGGGAGGCCTTCGAACGTTCAAACTGGATCTGAAATCAAGAAACAAAGCAGCAGGCAGTCCCTTAGTAAAAATGTCAGCATACTGAAAACGAGAAGGGACATGAAACACACAAACTTGTCCCGAAGCCACATAATCACGAACGAGATGAATGTCAATCTCAATGTGTTTTGTACGTTGATGCTGAACAGGATTGGTGGATAAATACACTGCACTTACATTATAACAATAAACAATAGTAGTTGTAGACAACGGGGTATTAAGCTCACTTAGTAGGTTACGAACCCAAGCTGTCTCGGCTACCACATTAGCAACACCACGATATTCTGCTTCAGCACTTGAACGAGACAATGTCACCTGACGTTTAGCAGACCAAGATATCAGATTGTCACCAAGAAACCCACAATAACCCGAAGTCGATCGGCAAGTAACCGGGCAACCTACCCAATCAGCATCTGTATAGGCAATAAGTTGAGCAGTAGAAGAAACATGCAGCTGAAGGCCATGATCAAGAGTGCCACGAAGATAGCGTAATATACGCTTCAAAGCATGAAAATGCGGCTCACGAGAGTCATGCATATACAAACAAACCTGCTGAACTGCGTAGGAAATATCCGAGCGCGTAAAGGTAATATACTGAAGTGCACCAGCTAAGCTCCGATATAAGGTGGGATCATCAAATGGCATACCATCAGGTCCAAGCTTGGACTCTGTATCAACAGGAGTGCGGCACGGATTGCATTTCTGCATATGAGCTCTCGCAAGAATCTCTTTAGCGAACTTAGACTGCGATAAAAACATACCAGATGTTGTACGGGTAGCAGAAATACCAATAAAAAAATTAAGAGAGCCAAGATCCGTCATATCAAATTCTCCATGAAGAGCGGTAATAATGCGCTGTAGGAATATAGTGGAAGAAGCAGTTAAGATAATATCATCCACATATAATAACAAATAAGTTGTATCAGCACCATGATGAAAGACAAAAAGTGACGCATCAGTTTTGCTATGCTAAAAATCAATGCGAGTAATAAATCCTGCAAACCGCTAAAACCAAGCTCTAGGGGCTTGCTTAAGCCCATACAATGACCGCTGCACATGACAAACATAATCTGGGCGTGCAGGATCTACAAACCCAGGCGGCTAATGCATATAAACAGTCTCTGATAAGTGACCGTGAAGAAAAGCTTCTTCACATCAAGCTGATGAATAGGCCAAGCACGAGACACTGCTAGGCTCAATACAGTGCGGATAGTAGCAGGTTTAACCACAGGACTAAAAGTCTCATCACAATCCACCCGCTGCTGTTGGCTGCGACCATTGGCAACAACTCGCACCTTATACCTGCTTAAGGAACCATCTGCATGAAACTTATGCCTGAAAAGCCACATAGAACGAACAATATTCACATTAGCTGGATGGGGCACAAGTACCCAGATACCGTTAGTAATTAATCCATTATATTCATCTAACATAGCTTGTTTCCACTGAGAATCACGAAGAGCATGAACATGAGACCTGGGAATAGGAGACACGGTAGTGACATGACAATTCATACGCTCAAGTCGTTTAAAAATACTGGCTTTAGCACGTGTGACCATGTGATGAGTGTTGACGGTGTGTGCGGGTATAGCATCGGGATTGGTCGTGGGTGTATGTACTGTTGCGGTTACGATTGAGAAGGGGATTGGACTGGGCTGAGGTGATAGCAGGTTGGTGGTGTTGGATAGGAGTGGCCTGATCCTGAGGTGCTTGTTGCAGAGGATGGGGCTCGTTAATATGGTTATTGGGCTTAGGTGGTTGGGCGAATAATGGGCTGATGCGTGGTTTTGCAACCTTGCAAAAGGTTTTACCTCTCAAGGGATCTTGAGAAGCTTGCAATCCCCACCAGGCAGTGTACCTGACCGTTGTAGTATAGTATAGTGGCAAGTACCGGGGGATTGATCGTTCAACTCAAAGAATAGTGCTCGCTAGAGTTAAAATTCAATTAAACTAGGTCTAGAGGTGAGTGATGATTCTTTTTGTATTTTTATATTTTATGGAAAGCAAGTAAAAATCTCGGGTTTTGAAAGAGTGGGCGGAATTAGTTGCTAGTCAACTAACCCAAATTACTACAATTGCAAACAAAATAAAATGAAATGAAACTAAAGTAAATGTCGCGAAAACAATAATAATAGAAAATGTGTTTACTTAGATTTCACTACTCCCTAGCTATATTTTACCGGTTGATTAGTTTGTTACAATTGCATAGATGACGGGTTATATTCCTTAATACCATTCGTAGGGCCGTGTACGATCTTCCCTAACTCTATAAGCTTCTACCTCTTCCTATGTCGAGCCGACTACTAGCTCATAACATGGCCTCATTAGTAGTTACCTATGCATTAAATATAACCAATTTATTGTAGTACACATCCGATCATGTTTCTTAAAACGTTCAAGCAAGTTACCAATTGGAAGTCTGCTAGTTTTCTTAAGCCTAACATCGAAATCATTCATCCACAACAATGATAAATAAACAACCAACCAATAATCAACAACTAAGTTTCATTACATCTAAGCAAGCACAAAGAAAACCTAGCCTAGCATGTTAAAGAGAAGACAAGCATAAGATAGAATCAAAAAACATATAGACATATTGAATGATTATTGGAAAACTTATCTTCAATTAAGCATGGATGAAACAAGGGTTTGAAACCCTTAAAAATACTGTAAAATTCATCTAGGGTTTTCTCCTTTCAAAGTTGCATACAATGAATGAAAAATCAAAAACTATATATAGATTATTGGGTCTGACGGTGTCAAGAGTAACTTCTGACGCCGTCAACTCGCCGCCATAATTATCATCGTATTGCCTAGATCCACTTCTGACGCCATCATGTGTAAACTCCATCTTGGCCGTCACATGTAATTTGCTCTTGATGGCCTTGGTGACGCCGTCATGTATAATTCTTCCAAAAACTCTCTGGCGTGTCACGTGTAACTTAATTTATCCACCTCTTTGTCAAAGGGTGACGGCGTCATAAGCATATCCTGACGCCGTCAGGTACATTTTCCAGCATGAATTTGAGACTTTGTCGTTTTATACACTTTTTCGCTCCAAAAACGTCCAAAATGCTTCTTTTTCCAGGTTTCCTCTCAAAAGTACCTAAAATGACAAAAGGAACGGTTTAGGGCAATATTTGATGAAATAATCTCGACTTTGGGCTTAAATAACCTCCTAAAAGCGGTACACTTTTCGTCTCATCAAATATCCTTACACTTGAAATTTGCTTGTCCTCAAGCAAATGCGCTTTTATTCTAATCAAAATACTAGCTAGGGGTCATTTAACACTAATATAAAAGTAATTGCAACAAATAATCGTTCCACTTCAACCAAAACAAGCACGAAAATTATACACTAGCACCTCACAAATAGTGTTTAGATACTCACATCTCTCGGGTGTAATAAAGTATATATCACAATATTGGAAATGGAAAACATCTCTCACTACCTATCATAGCAAATAGATTACCATAGGCTTGGGAAAGGATCAAACCTCCACCACTTGGCGTAAGCACCTAGGATAAACTATCAAAGTGGTCTTTCAAAGGGTTATAACGTGAGGTGTAGGGATATGATAAACACGGTTTTGTTGGATAAAGGCAATCTTTACTGGTGGCGAGTTAATCATCTTGGTTAATTACATGTACAATGTGGCGTTGCTAAGCCAAGACTCGACTCGACTTAAGCTAATCAACAACTAACAAAACATAAAACAAACATAAAAGGAAACGGGATGGTAGTCCGTATGTTTTTTTTCCCTTTTTCTTTTTCTATTTTTTTTCTTTTTCTTGATTTTTTAGACTTTTTTTTTTTTTTTTTTTTTTTTTTTGCATACATTCTTGCCCTACCATCCAAATTAATGCATCATAGGGAATTTATATTCCCCTTAAACTTGAACTTTTACATACTTTGCAATTAACTATTCTAATGACTCGAATCAAGATAATCAAAACACTCGGAGTACTTTTTAAGTTTAACGCACATATGGGGGGTAATATATGATGTTCTTCCCCAATACTCCATAACACTAGTACTTTTCCCATGAGTCTCAGTCGTCCCAAAACAATATGTACAAGATATGACTCGACTTAGCAACCATATAATCAATTAGATAATTAACTAAGGGTTTAAACAAATAACAATAATGCACTAAAGATGAGTGCATACAAGGAAGGCTAAGGCGATTTGGGTGTACATTTGGGGTGGATTGTAAACAGCTTCTATCATTAATTAGTAAAATGCTTAAAGTTAGAAACGAAAAGATAGGCTCGGAGGGGTGTACTAGGGGTATCATGTACTAAAATTGAGTACAACGCAAAGGTGTAGGAAAAATTAATTGACTTTACTAGTCAAGTAATTATGACTTCATTGGTCAAGTAATTATGATACGGGTTTAAACACAAGGGTGATCCTAATGCCTCTTATCATGTAGTAAATCCTAAATACACGAATGTAGTCTCACTAGCGGTCTCGGAATGCATCACTAACGCAAGTTCTAGAATCTAAGTACTACCGGTACACTCATAAGCATCTTTTCCTAACAAATCTAGGGGCGAACCTCGCATATTTGGGGTAGAAAATTTTGAGTGGTACGGTTTTTCGTGATAGTCATACAACTCCTATCCATATGACGCTCATTAAGGCTAAAGCTTCACTCCTAAATGTTGTAAAAAAATTTAAATTTGGCACTAAAATTGCCCTAACAAGTATTTATCTTAGTTTTATTACACACCTACTATTGAACAAACAAACTCAAGTGCAATTGCATTTTCTAAGGTATCATCATATCATTTACCCTCCCCTTACACTTAGGCTGAACATTGTCCCCAATGTTCAATAAACAGGATGTAAAAGTAATGAAGGTAAAAGAATGAAACAAATACTCCCCTGATTCGTTCGGTGTGGATAATGTGATAACATGGTTAAATCCTCCTCCAAGAAAATGAACGTTGAAAGCTTCCCTCCAGAAATATAAATCATCTTCTTGTCCAATATAACCTGTTAAACCTGAGAAAACAAACAAGGCAAACCTCGCGTAAAATCAGCGGTAATCTATATATATATATAAGGATATAATGCTTGTGGAATGAATGTTTGTAGATTTCCTGGAGTTTATAAAACTAAAGAATTAACAAAAACTTTAAGATTCCGGTAGAAAAACAAAACTCGCAAAATTTTTCATATTTTTACACCTGAAGCCATCAGGTTATGATCCTGACGCCGTCAGAGTGTTCTGACAGAAATCTTATGTTAAGTTTCCGGAAAATTTCTGGAAAAACTCATGCTTTAATACCTGGAATTCCTGCAAAACATCATTATTACTCGATACAAGCATTTGACTCAAACATATACTAATATACATGTTCATTTAATATTGTTGTGGTTCATGTTCAATTCCGTTCTTAGAAACAAATTTAGATTTTCCTTACACTTAGCTTTTGCGAAATACCTTTTTATGAAGTTAAGACAAACAACAAGGTAAAGCATTTTCACAATTTATTTTGAAACATGATCCACAAACAATAGATATAAAACATGCATACGGAAATAAATCAAACAAACAAACAATCAAACAAATAAAACAAATAAAACTTGGGTTGCCTCCCAAGAAGCGCTTTTCTTTATTTACGAGTCTTGTAGCTAGACTCAAGGTCACAGGCTATTACGTGACCTCGTCCCGCAATATGATGTACCCCTTGTCAACAGAATCCACGCTATTCGGGTGGTAATGTTTCAATCGTTCGATATTCACAGTCATTTCTCCACCCCTTTCACTATTCAAGAGTGCTACTCCATTTTGACCTAAGTTTTTGATCGTGAATGGTCCATACCACCAAGAGTTTGATTTATCGGGAGGCTCCTTCATCTCTAAATGTCTTAGGAGTACTAAGTCTCCTTCCATAAATAGGGCATGATTCTCCATCGGCTGATTGTACTCGAATTCGACATGAATTTTATCACTACTTTTGCATCTCTCAAGCTTAGTTTCTTTGTAGCTTTTAATTCTTGTCTCCCATGCGAGGATTTTTTCTTGAACATGATTATGCAGTGTGCCAGCGTTGTTTTTGAGCCTCCTTTCCATCATGCTTTCTCGCACATATCGTGGGGTCATAGGGAAGTGAATCTTCCTTTTTCCCGACTAAAGTTCAATTTCCCCTTTTTCATACCTAATGACTGCTCTTGCTATGGTAAGGAATGGTGCTCCAAGGATTATTGGCATACACCCCTTTTCTTTATCATCGATGATCATAAAATCGACGGGATACATGAAACCTGCTACATTGACTAGCACATCCTCTGCAATTCCTAAAGGATACACGTAAGAGTGACTAGCGAAGGATAGGCTAACACGGGTGGCCGACATCTCTTTAGTGAGTTGGGTATAAATAGCTAAAGGCATCAGGTTCACCTCCGATCCTTGATCGGCGAAAGCATCCAAATATTGCAATTTCCCAATGCTAGCTGGTATTTCAAAGTTCCCATAAGCCATCTGTTTTGTAGCCACTTTTTGCTTAAGTAGCTTCTCGAATACCGCCCCCAGGTAATGTATCATATTCATCATCCCCTGCTTCTTCTCCTTTAGAGACCCTTTTGAAAGATCGGTTACGTCCGTCACCCTCTATCCAGTTGGTTATGGTTTTCTCATTAACATCATGTTTTAGATAATACCCTAATGATTGGGATTTTGGTGGTTCCTCAACGGTTTGTGCAATAGGGGTTTCCTTTTCTTCACTGCCCTCGTGGACAATGGTGTAACACCCCCAATTTTAAAATATTTGCAGCGGAATAAAGATTGGGTGTTACTTCATAGCTCACAGTTTTTTAGTAGAAAATGATTAACAATTTAGTCATTTTAAAACATTTATCATTCGAATTTTATAAATATCAGAGTTTTCAAAATGAGGTCCTAGTGGTTTCAAAGTTTGTTAAATAAGTTTTCGAATGATAGTAAAATTTATAGCCTTTGTAAGAATCCATGCTCCTCCGTACCATCCTTGCTCATTATGGACCTGAGATAAACACATGCTAAAAGTGTCAACACAAAGGTTTGTGAGTTCATAGAGTTTATAAGTAGAGTAGTTGATTTCCAAGATTCAAAAGAGTTTGTGAGTTTATACTATTCATAATAAACGATTTATTATCAAAATCAAAGTGTGTGTAAAATCCATAGTGTTTATAGTCAAAAGCAGTTGATTTATCATAATCAAAGTTAACATGAAATATTTTGTTGGTTTGCCCTAACTGGGTCAACACCAAAATAGTTATGATTTGCCAAGTAATAGTGATTTTCTGCTATATAGTGAACACAAATTAGTCATTTGATATACATTAATTATTGTAGCACTGTGTCATGACCACAGCACTACTACCTGATTTCTCTAAGCCTCATGACACTCATCCGATTAACAGATCTCATCAAATATGATGGATAATAGTAACAATGGCCCTCTGGATAGGTTTTTGCCATTCACCTATTAGATTTCAAATAAAGTGCGTTTGGTGGCTTTCCTCTAGCAACCAAACGGGGATTGTCAATCCCTAATAGATCTATCCACAATTATTTACGTTTACCCTACAAGTGACTAAGGTTCATGATATGAGGGACTTTTTGGCAATAGCAAACTTAGGAAGTAGAAATCAGATATAACATACAGTTGATAAGTTACTTGTAAACATGTTTATAGCAGTTATCTCTCCATGAGATATAAAATGTATAAAATGGTGGGCTATGGTCCCACAGTAATTTGCAAATAGTTTAAAATACTTATGAAAGTAAAAACAGTAGTTGAGCATGTATCTCCCCCAAAAGCATTTATAAAACAGTTATAAAACTAGTAAAAATAGGGGCTATGACTCACAGTAATTTGTAACTAGTTAAGAGTACTTGTAAAAGTATAAAACATGTATTTGAGCATGTATCTCCACCAAAACATTTATAAAACATTTATAAAACGAGGCTAAGAACTCACCTTAAGTGATACTAGGAATGATGAAAGTAAGTTCGAGTGAGAGTATGAGAATAATTTTGGAAGCGTCTTTAGTACGGAACCTGATAAATAAATTTATCTGAGAATCTAACCAAATACTATTCGGTAATTGAATAACGATCAATGAATGACGATTAATCGTTATGATGAAAGGATGATATGCGAGTGATGTTCTTATGTTTATAAGATACGTTATTATGTTTGAAGTTTTCTTTTCTTAATTTTTGATGATAATAATACGTAAAGTTAATTAGTTAAAGTATTGTTATATATATTTTTAACTTAAAGAAAATAAAATGGAAATGTATGTGACGTGAGGGGGGTGACGTAGAAATAGAAAATAAAATAAGTATGTCAAATGTAATATGTGGATCCATGTCCTTTTTACAATTTTACACTTTTTATACTAACGGCGTTAGCGTTACACCGTTAGTCCAAAGTTAAATATATTTACATTTTAAATCAAAAAGCTTTCAATTATTACCCTTTTCACCCAAAAGTTTATAAAATCAGTTTTTCACTCCTGAGTTTGTAAAATGACAGTTTTTACTTCAACTTTATAAACTTGACACTTTTAACCCAAAAGTTAAAAAATTTGCAAGTTTAGTCCAAAATTTACCAAATTCGAAACTTAGTATTTTTATTTCTCAAATAAGTTAAAAATAGCTTATTTAACTTTTCAAAACTGCTTATTTGTCGATAGAGCTTATTTTTAGCTTAATGGGCTTTTAAGCGGAAACTAGGCCCGTTAAGTAATTTAAATCCATTGGGCTTATGAAAGTTTTGAGCTTGGTTTCGGGCTTATTTTTGTACGTTAATAACATTACGAAACAGCTTATTTGGACTGCTTATTTGGTTTAGCTTATTTCGACGGATTGGGCCTTAAGGCCCAATCGATGGTTTAATTGTTTTTCAAAAACTAGTTTAAGCCAATATGCTTTGCATCATTTATGAGGTCGAGACGCGAATATTATTACAAGTGTTCTATATGAAATTGATAGTTTGTTAGGTTGCCTAACAGTTTATGAAATAAAATTGTGTGCTCGTTAAGTAAATTTCAAAAATACGCGTTTGTTTCTTGGGTTGCATGGGACGAGTTTTTAAGTAAAAAGACTTAGAAAATTTTAAGTGTGTTGCGACTTAGGTTTCGTTGTAAGTTAGAAACGTGTCCGAAAATAGTTTATACGTGACTTTTATGATTCAAATCTTTATATGTCTTGATTATTAGCATAGTGAATATATAGGTGAGATAATAATACGTATGTGTTGTTTATATAGATTACGAGTAATTTGGTGCAAGTGATAGTGATATACACGTAAAAATAAAAGTATACGTTTTAAGTAAAAATGGAAAAGTGAAGACGAGACTTACTACACCAAAAATGGTGGGGTAAGATGAATCGTAGAGTCGAGGAATGGGTAGTACGAGAGAGTAGCGTGTATGTCGACTCAACCAAGGTTCACAAACAAAGATTTGTTCCTCCTAAACCCGATTTGAAATACTTGTGCTTTTGCCAAAGCTAATTCGAATAGAAACTAGAACTAGGACTTAGAATTATTTTTGAAATTGATTTGTATGTATGAGTAACGAGTGCATGCATGCAAGGTGGTATATATATGAGCATTGAAGTGTTCTAGTGACCATAATTTATGAGATGGGATGTTAACGTGTATTCCTAAAGTCTTGATTGTAAGAAGTAACATGTTCTTCCTCATTTGTTTTCTAGCTAGTCGACATACTCCTAGTTCCAAAAGAAACGTGTGTTTGATTATTTTATATAGGATTGTACATGTAGTCTCATTTAAAAATGCATCTAGTACTTGCATAAAACATATATTAAACCTTGTGAGAGCATGAGAAGTGGAAGTACATCCTTGTGTTTTGAAAAGTGTATGTCGACCTCTATTTTTATTAGCATACGATTTGGACATTCATGTAAGACTTGGTTATAGTTGATTAACTTTAGCATTTAAACATGAATTCATGCTAGGATTATTATTAGGAGTTCAAAGAAACAAGCGGGGTTTAAAATGGTTAAGTTTTGGATTATGTATAAATCGGATGGTTTGTTTTTGGACCAATCACTTGGCCTTGTAAAAATGTAGTGAGACTCGACATGGGAAGATGAAATTCAACATGTTTGGAGTTGGCTAGGTGAGAAATGAAGTAGAGTAAAAATATGTATGTGTCGTGTATAAAAATAGCGCGTACGGGGTGCGTTCTTGCTTGGTTCTAGTCGAGTATAACAAAATGAAATGGGCTTGAGGTTTGGGCTGGATGAATAGTAACAGACTCAGATTGTGCTTAGGAATATTTAAGGGCCCGTTTGGATGTAATTAGGATTAGGAAATATTAATTATGAATATAGAAGTTTAGTCAAGTTTTAGTGAAATGTTTACGTGAGTCCGGGAGTGAATAGTGTTTCATGAATAGTAAAACTTTTGAAAAACATCTCAATATTACTAACCGACTCCAAAAACGATGAATAGTGTCTGGTGAATAGTAAATTTGAAAAAATGTCCTGAAAATACAGGTTTGTAACGACCAATTTATATAATAAAGAAAATTTTAAATTTTCCTGTAAAAATAGTGATTAGAAGTAATGACAGAGATTAATTTATAATTAAACATTTTTAATTATGGGAAAAATCACGGGATGTGATAAATGGATATAGAGTTAACAAACTTGGTAGTGGGGGTGACGCTTTCCTTCCTTAACAACACCTTTTCCGGAGTTTTTAGGTTTGAGTATTCCTCCAATAAGCTCAACATCTCCATCATTTTCTCTTGCATCTCCTCCTTTTGTCTATAAACTGGCTCCTCGAATTTTGCAAGTCGCTCAGAATGGGTTGACATATATTCTCTCATTCGAGTTTCGAATTCCGGGCTGAGGTTTTGAGGAGGTGAATAAGGTCGAGCATATTTTTGAAAGGTTTCGGCATTCTCTCTAAGAGGTGATTCGGACAATGGTGTTGGGTTTACGTTTGAGATAGAGTTGATTGATGCACGTCTGGGACTTAAAGTTTTTTTTCGTTTTTCCATGAGATTGTCATCTTTTTTCTCAAGTTCGCAAAGGTTTTCTTCGGAAAGTTCAGTGGTCCCCCTGGTAATGAAATTGCATTGACAGCCGAGTCTATAACATGGGCAACTTCCCATAATTCATTATCATCGAATGCAAGCTCATCAATGATTTCCCATGACTCTTTGGCACTCTTGTCACGCAATCTACCTATGGCGGCTTGATCAATGGTGCGTTTGGTATGGAAATCGACATGGTCGTAAAAGATTTGGATTTGGAGCCAAAGATCTATGCCATAATGAGGGATTTTGTGGAGTAAGTTTTTGAAACGAGTCCATGCTTCATAGAGAGTTTCACCTTGACGTTGTTGGAACATCAAGATGTCATTTCTAAGCTTAGTAGTTATCCCCAGTGGGAAAAATTGAGCAAGGAAACAAGTGGTGAGATCATCCCAAGAGGTGATGGATCCCGCGGGTAAACGCTCATGCCATTGACTAGCTTGGTCACGTAGAGAGAATTGGAAGAGACGCAATCGGGTCGTCTCTCGAGTTTCAACATCAAGGTCTATGGAATCTACGATTTTGAGGAAATCCTTGAGATGTTGATTAGGATCTTCGGAACAAAGTCCATGGAATGCACATCCGCTTTGCACCAACCGGATGGTGTCGGATCGCAAAGGAGACACATTGGCTCCTTGAGTGAGTTCAATGGTGTTTCGATAGCCTTGGTGGCTAGGACGGGAGTACTCTCCTAAAGTTCGGGGTCTAGGAGGTTGGTTTGGTTGTGGTGGGTTTTGTGGATGGTTTTGTTGTGGTGGGTTGATTGGGTCAAAGAAACTACCACCTTCCATGATGGCGGATGGCAATGGTTACAAACAAAGGAAACAAAGAAAAAGATAGACTAAAGAAGACCTATAAAAATAAAAATAAAAATCTTCCTAGAAAGGAATCTACCAAGTAGACCTAATAAAAAGAAAATTCAACCTAGACAATAACTATTCCCCAGCAACGGCGCCAAAAACTTGATGCGTGGTCTTGCAACCTTGCAAAAAGTTTTACCTCTTAAGGTATCTTGAGAAGCTTGCAATCCCCACCAGGCAGTGTACCTGACCGTTGTAGTATAGTATATTGGCAAGTACCGGGGGATTGATCGTTCAACTCAAAGAATAGTGCTCGCTAGGGTTAAAATTCAATTAAACTAGGTCTAGAGGTGAGGGATGATTCTTTTTGTATTTTTATATTTTATGGAAAGCAAATAAAAATCTCGGGTTTTGGAAGAGTGGGCGAAATTAGTTGCTAGTCAACTAACCCAAATTACTACAATTGCAAACAAAATAAAATAAAATGAAACTAAAGTAAATGTGGCAAAAACAATAATAAGATAAAATGTGTTTACTTAGATTTCACTACTCCCTAGCTATCTTTTAGCGGTTGATTAGTTTGTTACAATTGCATGGATGACGGGTTATATTCCTTAATACCATTCGAAGGGCCGTGTATGATCTTCCCTAACTCTATAATCTTCTACCTCTTCCTATGTCGAGCCGACTACTAGCTCCTAACATGGCCTCATTAGTAGTTACCTATGCATTAAATATAACCAATTTATCGTAGTACACATCCGATCATGTTTCTTAAGACGTTCAAGCAAGTTACCAATTGGAAGTCTGCCAGTTTTCTTAAGCCTAACATCAAAATCATTCATCCACAACAATTATAAATAAACAACCAACCAATAATCAACAACTAAGTTTCATTACATCTAAGCAAACACAAAGAAAACCTAGCCTAGCATGTCAAAGAGAAGACAAGCATAAGATAGAATCAAACAACACATAGACATATTGAATGATTATTGGAAAACTTATCTTCAATTAAGCATGGATGAAACAAGGGTTTGAAACCCTTAAAAATACTGTAAAATTCGTCTAGGGTTTTCTCCTTTCAAAGTTGCATACAATGAATGAAAAATCAAAAACTATATATAGATTATTGGGTCTGACGGCGTCAAGAGTAACTTATGATGCCGTCAACTCGCCGCCATAATTATCATCGTATTGCCTAGATCCACTTCTGACGCCGTCATGTGTAAACTCCATCTTGGCCGTCACATGTAATTTGCTCTTGAAGGCCTTGGTGACGCCATCATGTATAATTCTTCCAAAAACTCTCTGGCGCGTCACGTGTAACTTGATTTATCCAACTCTTTGTCAAAGGGTGACGGCGTCATAAGCATATCCTGACACCGTCAGGTACATTTTCCAGCATGAATTTGAGACTTTGTCGTTTTCTTCACTTTTTCGCTCAAAAAAAGTCTAAAATGCTTCCTTTTCCAGATTTCCTCTCAAAAGTACCTAAAATGACAAAAGGAATGATCTAGGGCAATATTTGATCAAATAATCTCGACTTTGGGCTTAAATGACCCCCTAAAAGCGGTACACTTTTCGTCTCATCATGGGCCTGGTGGAACAAGTTGTGATGGGCTAGAAGGTAATGGGTCGGGCAGTGTGGGAGCTATGGTGGGGGTTGGTAAAATGGGTAATGGAATGTTTGACAAAAAATCATAAGTAGGTGATGTGTATTCGTGTATGGAGGCAAATGGAAAAACGCCCTCATCAAATCTCACATGCCGTGAGAGTATAATTTTGTTCAAGGATAAATCTAGACACCGATAGCCCCTATGATTTGCAGGGTATCCAAGGAATACACAAGGTGTAGAGCGGGGTTGAAGTTTATGGTCAACATGGATATAGGGATAACATAGACACCCGAAGACACGTAATTTGTCGTAAGATGGTGGTTTGTTATTAAGCTTAGTAAAGGGTACCTCATTGTTAATGGCAGTAGAGGGAAAGATGCTCAGAATGTAAGCAACCATGTTAAGAGCTTCCACCCAGTAGGAGGGGGGAATGTGAGCCTGAAAAAAGCAAGGTTCGGATGAGGTTGTTAATGGTACGCAGCATGCGTTCAAATTTGCCATTCTGTTGAGATGTGTGTAGGCAAGAAAAACGAAATTGAATCCCATTTTTGCGAAAAAGTTCATGAAAGTGAGCATTGTCGTATTCACCCCAATGGTCACATTGTAAAGCCTTAATATCTACACCAAATTGTTTATTTACATAAGCGCGAAAAGTAACAAAATTGTCATATAAATCCGATTTTTTATGCAATGGATAGACCCAAACATAATGCGAGAAATGATCCAAAAAAATAGCATAATACTTAAAACCACTCTCACTCGGAATAGGGGAAGTCCAAATATCCGAGTGAATAATTTCAAAAATAGAAGCAACATTAGAGTCTGAATTAACAAATGGAAATTTAATTTGTTTGCCTAATTGACACGCATGACACAACGCAGATGACTTAGCACATCTTCACCGGGATGCCCGAGGCGTTTGTGCCACGTAGTATAACTGAACAAAAGTAAAGCAAATGGAGGACTCGTGGATGGTTGTTGTGTCACCGGGTAAAGATCGCCCGTGCTATCACAACGGAGGAGTAGTCTGCCCGTCTGGTAATCCTTTATAGAAAAACCATATGCGTCAAATTCAATAGATACGTCATTATCACGGGTAAATTTGCGAACATAAATTAGATTTTTAATGATGTGTGGTGTGACAAGAATATGATTAAGGTGCAATGGCTTATTGGGAGTGTACAATAAGCTATGTCCAGTATGTGTAACGGGTATAGATGTGCCATTTCCAACATAAATAGATGGATAAATACATGAATTACTAACAGAAGTGAGAATACCTGCGTTGTCAGCCAAGTAAGAGGATGCACCGGTATCCATATTCCAAGCGGGATCCTGAAGAGTCATTGTCTGAAAAGCTTGAGGAAGCATAGTAGACTGTGATTGAAGAGTACTAGGAACCATGTAAGCATAAGTGCTTGGATAAAAAAAAAGTTGCTTCCTGGATGTATAGCCTGAGTACCGAAGTTGGGGTGAATCGGGTATGGGGCCTGTTGGGCCATCTGAGCACTGTTGGTAGCAATATGTGCTTGGGGCAATTGTTGGGCTGAGCTTTGAGACCCATTAGGAACATAACCTGGACTGATGAAGTTGGGCTAGACCGAAGGTACAAAGGGCAACTCCATATTGGGTTGAACCATGTTTAAACCAGGCTGACAAAATAAAGGATTAACATAGTTCATACCTGCCATGCCAAAAACCGAGTATGGTACTGGAGTTGCAAACGAATCACGAGTACCTGTGGACCCTGTCATGATGCTATGACAGAATTGTTGCAAAAACTAGGCAAGCAATTTAGCAAAACAAAATAAGCGGCATCAAATAATGCAATAGCAACTTTCAAACTAATGGGCGAATATTCAATTGTGATTGGTGGGTGAATTTTGGTCAACAAGTGTTGGCTGTTCCAACATATAAAGGTATAAACAAAGAATAAATAAGTTATGCAAACTTATTTAAATAGCAGCAAGCATGCATGCAATTGCAAAGCAGGAAAAAAAATTACGGTAGGTTGTTTAGGGTTTTTGGTGGTGGGTGTTTAGGGCTCTGATTACCATATTAGAGTTTGGTACATCCCTTGATTTCATTCATAATAAACCTTCGGTATATATAATGTATGTACCGACATACATAGCAAATACCCTAAATGGGCCAAGTCCAATAATAATAAACATAATGCTAACGGGCTAAAATACTAATCGGCTAATACTAACATCCCTTCTATATACAAGAAATGACCCAACAAAATTGTAGGAATAACCAATACCATTGACAAAACATCTCTTGATCAATATATCAACCATCATGCAAAACCGCGGAAGTAAATATGTAGAATAAAAAAACTTAACACGATCTGAACAACAAATTTGTCACTAGATACTATACCGATAGTAAACAACTTTGGTTTTCTTCGAACCCTTTCTAATGGACAAAACTCATTTCCCAGGTTCTTCAGGCGTTTTAAGAGCCATGTATTATGACCAAGACCATAAGCAGGTTTCATCTTCCTTGGGTTATCCACCGACCACCATCGTGCCTAAACTTGCAACAGCATGCGTGACAAATTTGGCACAATATTCGAAATTCCAACAGCCAAATTCCATGTTATTATTGCATGAGCATGTACAATGTTGTCCTTGTACCTGGGAGCGGATGGCGAGGTGGGCAATCACCCAAAGCCCCTAAATTTCGAAGGCCCCAAAATTTACTCATATGTTTCGAGGATTTTTTCTTTTTTTCATAGTTTATCAAAAAAAAAATTTAAAAAATGGTGGATCTTTATGTTTTTCTAAGGAAAAACACATCCTGTTTGTTTGGAAGCTTCTTTGGAGGTTGAAGTTTCAGAACCAACTTTCGTTTTCTCATCTTTTCTTTTAATGTTGATGCATGAGTTTTAGTTGTAATTTTCTTTGTTTTAGTGTAGGGGATACATTAGGTTATCCGTTCGTTTTAGTTGTAGGGGATACTTTGGGTTATACCGTTTGGTCAGGATACTTTGGTTTATCCTGTTGGTAAGGGATAATTGGTTTATCATGTTTCGTACGGATACTTTGGTTTATCTTGTTTGTTGCGTGTTTATGTCTGCTGTTGCTTGAAGATGTGCTTTCGCTTGCTGTCGAATGTCTTCTTCATCAATTATTTACTAGTTTTACTTTATTGTTTATTAGCTTTTAATCTCTAGTCCGAGCTTTCGCGATTTCGCCGCTCGAACTGCGGGGGAGTGTTAGCCCGTATAGACCGAGTCTAAAATCTTCTCTAATCACTCTATATATGTACAATGTAACCGAGAATCAATCAAGGAAATCAATCATTATCATTACCATTCTACAATAATGGATCACCTTGACGAAACCCTCTCTCCATGCAAAACTCTTTTGTAGGCGACCCGTTTACCAAAACTGAAACTGTGGCAGATTGCAAACAACCTTTAATCCATAGAAAATGGGGACTCGAGGTGGTCTCTTTCATCAAGATGGATTTTTCAGAAGCAATTACTGCGGAGACAAGGCCTATTCGCTTGTGATATCTCTTTGAAGCGGTTTACAAAGTGAGCATAAACAGACTCTTTAATAATGGTTGGGTCATTTGACCAAACACCATTACAAATCATTTCATTTATCTTGTTTGTTCTTCTTTGTTCTTGATCGAGACATGAAAATGCCTCATGTTCTCATCTCCTTTTATTGACCACTTAATTCTACTTTTTTGCTTTAAAGCATTTCGTTGCTCTTGCTCGAGTTGATGAATTTCAGCAATTACTTCATCTCTCTTACGCACATCAAAAGCATATAAAAGACCTCTTTCAACTTTTGAGTCCTAGTTTACCAATATATTTTTAAGATACTCAAGCTTCGTGGTATCTTTTAGCCTTTTTTCAAAGCTCCAATGTTTAATATCAGCCTTAAGAATTTTTTATCTTATTTTTTAACTTGATATCCTCACTACCATTATATGAGCATGTGCACCAAGAGGCGTTCACCAAATCATCAAAACCATTACATTCATACCAAAAATCAAATATTCTAAACGAGCAGGGCCCGAAGTCCCGATGACATTCCTTGAGAATAACAGGATTGTGGTCAGAGATGAGAAAAATTGTGAGAGACAAGGAAACGCTCCAATTTACTCATTTTGTCTCCGATCTTACTAAATCTTGTAAACTGTCGCCCACCCATTTGAAAATCTAGAAGACCATTCCTTGCAATAAATTCGTTAAAAGCGTTCGTTTCTCTTCTATTAGAAACAAACCCATACCTTTCTGAGCTATAACGGACTGCATTGAAATCACCAAAGATAATCCAGATACCATGACTCACCCTTATGACGTCTGATAATTTGTTCCACAGCCCTTCCTTTTCATTGTCAGATTAGGGGCCCTATATGTTAACAAGCAAACCATTCACCAATCCCCTACACTTTACCATACGTGCTAGAGAACGAGTTCCAATTAAAGTACCTTGTATACAAAAAATATAAGGGTTCCATAATAGTAGAGTACCACCCGATGCACCTACTGATCTACTAAAGACAAAATCAACAGAATCAGAAGTAAAAAAAAAAAAAAAAAAAAAAAAAAAAAAAAAGTTCAGATCAATCAACTCCAATTTAGTTTCTTGAATTCCCACCATAGCTAATTTCTCTTGACGAACAAAATCACGGATCCAATTTTGTTTATATGACATCCCAAGACCATTGCCGTTAATAGATAAAATATTCATTTGAATAATTAACACACCTTTTAACTGAGATGAGATCAGGAAGATCTATCAATCTCTACTTCTAATATTCCATTGCCAGAATGATGATTAAAAGAGTATCCGAGTTTCATACAAATATCATCTCTAATAGCTGCTTCCGAAGATTTAGAGCTCGAGGAACCATCACAATAACCCTCTTGAGATTATCTTCTTCTTTAACTTAAGGTCTGTATTTGGTGGCTCACTTTTTCATTATCTAGAATCCCTTTTTTGTTTTGCAGATTCGAGCATTATATTAAAAGCCACTACAAAAAAAAGAGTTGATTGTTCACGTTTATTTCTTCACGCCTGAGAAAGGGTGGAGTTTTAGTTGTCCTTTTTACACCCAAATAAGCGTGTATAAAATATAAAACATTAGTAGACACTTAAAAGCGTGTACAAAAAAAAAAAAAAAAAAAAAAAAAAAAAAAAAAAAAAAAAAAAAAAAACTTACACCATTAAAAGCGTGTAGTTATTTTGAACTCTTTTATATAAAATATCACTTTACTTTACAAAATCCCCAAATTCCATCACTTTACTATTCCACTATAAAAAACAGATATTTTTTAAAAATCCCCAAATTCCATCGCTTAACTATTCCATCGTCTTCACTGATATATCTAAGAAATGATAAATCGTTATAAATCCCATCGTCTTCACTGCAAATTCATAAATCGTTCTAATTAATAAATCATTATAAGTAGCTGGTATAACTAAATCGTTCAAATCCCCAAATTCATCACCCCAAATATGAACCCTAAATCATTCAAATCAAGTTAATCAGTTGCAGCAGAGCTTGTGAATGTTGAAGCTAGGGTTTGAGTTGCAGAAGAAGCTAGGGTTTGAGCGATTCTATTCAAATCAGTCCATTTGCAGCAGAAGCTAGGGTTTGAGCGATTCGGTTGGTAGTTGACGCGGTCCATTTGTAGCAGCTAAGGTATAAACTATTTCTATGGAGTTTTATAATGGCTTAATAGGTAATTAGTTATAAGTGAAGCTTATTGGTAATACGGTTACTTGTTTTTGGGATATGCTAGTTATACTTGTAGCTTTATTATGGATTTATGGTTTAGTAGCAACTGACTTGTGAGAGGTATTGGTGTTGCGCCTTCTGTTTGTTTGTTTTAGAGATAACCTGATAAATATTGTTGCTGTGCTCCATGAATAGCGAAATGAAGCGAATTACCATCTTCGTCGTGAGTATTGCGGTAGCAGCAGAATGGGGTTGAAGGTTAAGCAATGTGGTGTTTACTCGTGAACTACCCATTGAATAGCGAGCTAGGCCTGTATTACTTGAGTGGATACGTAGATAAAACCATCCTGTGACAGGCCTCGAGTGGTGATCAAACTAGGTTGATAAACACTTGTGAACCACATGTCAACATGCCACACACTATTAACACCACATTCACTAAACAACTAACATTAGGCAATGTCATTACTTGATACAATGATCATTACTTAGCAGCTTCCATAGATGAGGATTTTGGATCACCCTGTTTAAAAAATAACACCCACAAAAGCACATTTAGATCTAGATTTATTTTGGAGTAACAGCTTATTTCCCTCTTGCCATAAGTAGTTGACGGTTGCTACGAGCCTGCGAGGACTAGGCGCTTTATAATGCTTCAAAGAGTTTTTTCTTTTGTCGCTAATTGGTACATGGTTATGATGTCTTTCTAAGCGTCTGGGCCATTATCCAAATTTCCTTTTAAGTTTCATTTTCTTTCATACTTGTAAAGAATACATGCATTCAAAAAGTAAGTGTGGGTAAGAATATGGCATGCGTTACACAAGGTACAAGCCAACTTAGCATGAGAGTCCCAAGAATTAAGCTTGTCCTGAGTTTTCAGTTTACCACCAATAAGAAGCTATATAACGAAAGCATGACTAGGAATGTATTGGCTAAACCGTACTAGGTTATACCATGGGACTTGCATGCCTTCTGGTCTAATATTTCGCTACACACTACTGAATACTGACTGAGAGAAGTCAGTAATGTATTGTTAAAGGTGAGGCACAGACTTTTTAGTTGTCACATATTTATTCATACCATGGCATAGTAATATACGCCTTTTCTCAAATCAAAGGCTATTGACAGTTTGACAGTAGTTCCAAATTCACTTTTTAGTTGTCACATATTTATTCATACCATGGCAGGTTTGTATATTGTGCTGAAATGATTGCTTCTCTCGAATCTTTGATTTTGGCCCCCGATTGAATGATTGTATTTTACATAATAGATTTACAAATGCTCTGAATATATTTCTCTTAGATTCCTTTAAGCTGGTGTGTTATTACGTTACTGTCTTATGGGTTGTGTTTGAACTTTGCAGGATCTTGCATTTGATCTATATATATCTGCTTTGCTCGGAGAAAACATTTACAACTTTGGAGAACTTCTTGCACATCTAATAGTAAATATATCTCATTACCTGACGTGATATTGTTCTGTGCCCTACTACATGAGCTAGCTTAGTTTGGATAGTTAAGTGTACTGATTGTAATAGTGTTTTACTGATAATAGTAACTGCATTGTGGTGGTGTTTTACTGATTACGGTAATGTGTACCTAGTGAGGTTTTTACTAAGTCCATTGCTTTTGGTTTTGGGGGCGTTACAAGTTTAGTCGTTAAACTTAGTAAAAAAGTGTTCCATTTCGTAGTTTTTATGTTGTAAAATAGCAATGTAAATGGTCCACAATGGTCATTGACTCATTGTACGGGTCATATGTCTAAACTGGTATGATAAAGTGTATAATGATTAATCTAAAACATTGAAGAAAGTATGTTGATATTTTCTAACGTTAGTCCTATTTGGGTTAAGTAAGCTACGTTTTTGGACTATGAGTCACATAAATTTCAGAAACTTGCTTAGTTAAGTATTCGGATACACACTGATAGCAGAATACATGTCCACAAAGGGTCACAACAGCATCTTCTGGGGGATCCTGTAAAGGCATCCACTTATCAATTTTAGACCTCAGAGTCTATAAGAAACATGGAGGTGTTTGGATGTGTGATACACAACTGATTATCTACTTATTGTGACTTAGTGATTCTGATTATTTATAGTGTTTTTATAGTCAGAGCTTCATAGCACCAACAACAAATAACAGAGATGAATTAAGGGAAAACTAGGATTACTTGGTTGATTTTTACATTCTTTTTAACTACTTTTCATCTACTTTTCTTATCAAAAATGCTATAACTAAATGAACAAGGATAGTGGATGCTCCAGTCCTATTGTTGCCTGCTGGGTGTTTGCTGCAAAAGGGATCTTAAGCTATATAAGTTGAATAGCCTATTCTAACTATATGTTTGTTGCATTTGATATAGGTTTGTTTTTTAGTTCTATAATTGTAGGTAGTTCATGGGTAAATTGTGGGTAAGCACCCATGTATGAGCATTTGTGGGTATTTTTCGTAGGTATTCAACTGGATTCTTGTAGTGTTATAAACCATTAGAGACCTTTGCAATTCTTGACATTGAACACTAATCATCATATTCTTACTTAAAAACACAAACACGTGCAACAATTATCCATTATAGATTCTTCATACTTAAGGCCGCCCTATGCCATAGCAAATTATGGTTTAAATTAAAGTTCTCCAAACCAACACGAGTTATAGAAGAAAAGACAACATATGTGAGACTGGCCAGCTTCGCAAACCATTCTGAATATGGAACCCGTATCTCGCGCCACAATGCTGAGAAATAGGATAACATCCTGGATACCATAAGTTCTTTGGGTCAAACCGATTGTGTATGGCTGTTTGCAATTTGTACAGTCGTTGATACACTTATAGATGGCGACACTAGTGCAGTAGCGCTTCACGTTGCTGCTTGTTAAGAAAGGTGTAACTTGATCATGCTTAATATCTTAGTGACTATATTAGGCAAATATATTTAGTGTGTATCAAATATTTTTCTAAACTTTCTAATCTTTCTACTATAATTTTTTTGAAGAATCGGGCCAACAAGTCTAGACAGCAGCCCACATTAATCACGGATGAAAATATATTTATTTTAGGGTTTTAAAAAGATAGATTAGACTATTAAGGTGCTGATGCAATATTCTTTTCATTTATTTCAAGGAAGAATGTCTTTTTCATAATCTCTAATTGCTTAAATCCATCTATTTTCAGTTTATATGCCATAGCTTATAGGTTTAGTAGCTTAAATTTTTGCTTGAACTTGCTCATTTGTCTGATTTTGATTTCAATATCTGCACTTGTAATATCTATCCTGTGTAGCTTCTTTTGCAGCCTTGTTTTCAGCTTAATTATAATCATTAAGGTCTGAATTTGGTTCACAACTAGCCTGTAGTATAAGCTATATTGACTTGTGTGGAAAACTAGAAGGGGGGGTTGAATAGTTTTACGTCCTTTTAAAATTTATAAGCACAAGTTTGTTTTAAAAACTTCGATTCTTGTTTATGTGAATTCAATGCTTGCACTATATGAACAATTGTATAATAACTAACTAACTAAACTAATTAGTAAAGGTAAATAAATAAGTAATGAGAAGAGTTAGAAAGATCAAACCACAACACAAGGATTTATAGTGGTTCGGCTACAAGGACACCTTCCTTGTTCCTACTCCACTCCCCGAGTCACCTACTCGAGAGTTTTCTTCACTATGTCAACAAACTCCCTTATGGCGGAGAAAACCGTACACACCAATATACACACCAGTTTACACACCAATCTACACACCAATATACACACCAATCTTCACACCTATCTTCACACCAAGCTTCTACACACCAATCTTCTACACACCTTCTTCTACACACCAATCTTCTACACACCTTCTTCTACACACCAATCTTCACAACTATCCTACTTCACAACTAATCAACTTCTACTATCTACACAACTTCTATATCTTC
This sequence comes from Artemisia argyi, assembly GCA_030686995.1. Lineage (NCBI taxonomy): Eukaryota > Viridiplantae > Streptophyta > Magnoliopsida > Asterales > Asteraceae > Artemisia > Artemisia argyi. Next base: position 82,320,374 of record CM060684.1, on the reverse strand, counting down.
TAAACAAATAATAACAAGCACAACACAATATTCACAAATGAATATATATACACTATACACAACAACTCTTCAACACTTCTTGAACTTGGTTGTAGAGAGTTCTTCTTTTGCACTTAGAATGAGAATGGATGATGAGGGATTGAATCACTTGAAACAAGGATTAATATACAAATGATCAAAGGGTTTTTGATGGGTTTAAGATGATTGTAGATCTGAAAATTTCGTGCAAAAGGTGAGGAAAAATTCCAGAATTAAGGTGGTATTTATAGGGGAAGAAATCTGACAATTTCTGACAGGGGAGCCTGGCCGGTCCCCTTAAAGCATGGCCGGCCCCCTTAAAATTAAGGGGACCGCCCCTTATAATTAAGGGGGCCGCCCAACTGTAACGGCCAGAAAACTTGTCTTTTAGTGGGGAAAGTTTATTTGGTGAAAAACTAACTGATTTTGGTTAAATATTTGAAATCATATATTTAGTATGATTAAAACATTTTTCCTTAATACCAAAAGTGTTTTTCAAAAATATATAATAAGATTATATAATTAAATAAACTTTGTATTAGTTAATTAAATACCCCTTTGATCATGAGATGTATTAAGCACTTGTTTATTCATACCTTAAGTGATTAAGTTGGATATAATGATATAAACTAGCTTAATACTTGTTTACGTAGTAATCAAACGATTGACGAGTTTACATTTTGTGATCGTCAAAATATAGAGATATCGAAAAATATAAATAACGTTTTCATACATTATTTATGTCAACAATCTCCCCCTTTTTGATGATTACAAAATTTAAACTCATTAGTCGAAAATTAGTCTATATACAAGTATTAGAGTGAGTTTATATCACTTCTCCCCCTTTTTGTGAGCATCAAAAAGGTTATCCCGTTTTAATGGAAGCTCCCCCTTGATGTAAGCTCCCCCTCGTTTTGAGGCCAAAAGGAATCGAGAAATGGATATCTTGCAAAAATATTTAGTAGCAAGCAACATATATATGTATATAGCATGTAAAAATATAGACTAAACATAACCATTTCATTAATCAAGGAAAATAATACATCAAGCATTACTAGCCTTTAAAAGGCTTACAATCATCATAGAAATAATAAACCAAGTCTCAAATATGAGAGTCCTCTCTAGAGCTTGCCATCCAAAAAGGTTTAACATACTTTTATTCGTGAACCACCATACATGTTTAATTGGGAGGAATGGATGGTGAACATGGAGATGGTGATGGTGGAGGTGTGTTTGTTGATGGTGGTGGAGGTGTTGTGTTTGTTGTTGGTGGTTGATGCAACATGTTTTCAATATGAGAAAACATGTATTGGATCTCATCTCTTAATCCGAACACAATTGTTCGGTTGTGAATGCAACAAAGGCAAGTGTCTCCATGAGCTTCAAGTAAGCTCCATGGGACGGGGTTATAGGTTGGTGGGTTGATAGGAGATGATGAGAAATGTGCATCAAGAGGTGTTAATGGTGATAATGAGAGAGTGAGTGCAAGGGTGGAGTGTTCATTGGTAGGTTGTGATGGTTGAACCATTGGTGGAGAGGATAAGTGGGTGTTTATGTAGTCATTAATGGATGAAGTGGATGGTATGGAGGAAGTAGAATGTCCATTTGTTGAGGGTGTTTTGGAAGGTGCATTTGGTGCACTAGGAGATGAACATTGAGGTTGTGGTGATGGGGTGGTGTTATCTTCATTTGTAAGATCAATGAAGAGTTGTTTGGGTGGTATAATGACAAGTTTTTGTTTCTTGGCATTGTTTGAATGGGTGGTTCTTGGTGATGACATGATGATGGTTATGAGTGATGAGGATGATGAATTGTGAATTAAACATGCATGGGAATTATATAGTGGGAAAACATGTTTAGAAGTGGAATTGTTTTGAAATTGTAATGTTTTATTCCAAAATCAGTTTGGTTTTTAAGAGTAATGGTAGCTGGGACTAGCAAAAGGGATCACATGATGCAAAAGAAAATAGTGTAAAAACTGTTTCAGATGGCCGGTCCCCTTAAATGGTGGCCGGTCCCCTTAATTTTAAGGGGGCCGCCCTTTATGATTTAAGGGGGCCGCCCATCTGACGACCCAGAAATCAAAAATTTTCAAAAATTATCTGGAAAGGTGTTATGTTCTGGTTTGAATGTGCAGCAAGCTCAATTTGGACATTTCACATTTGTTTTGGTTTATTAGGAAGCATATATGTCATATAGTTATATAACCATTAACTAATCATGCAAACATATATATAGATCAAGAGAAACATGCATATAAATATCAAAGACAATCAAGTTATCATCCTAAACACATATTCAAATAACAAGTATTTCCGAATAAACTTCGAACAAATAGCACACAAGACATAAAAATAAAACATTGTTAAACAAACATAATCCGACCATATCATTTATTTTTCTTCCCGAAGATACCCTTCAAAGTCTTCCCAATAGATTTGAAGCCACCTCTAACTTCTTCGTGCAAGCTCTTTTGTCTTCTAAGCATCTCGGTAGTTCGTTCATGAAGCACTTCTTCAGTTTGATCACTTGGAGATGGAGTAGAATAGTTGGGATAATCAAGATCCTCTAAATTGTCAACGAACTCAGAAAACGAAGGGGTACTAGCATCATCGATGTTTTCCTCCTCATCATCATCATCTTGCCTTGAGGATGATCCATGAAAGCTATGACGACGAGGTTTACCCTTGTCACTTCGAGTTCGTCGAGCTTGTTTTAGAGCGAGAGTACGCAGAGTGGGGTAGATGGACTCATAAATACTATTGTCAAGATCGGGGTAGTACTCGATAACATGACGATAGATACGAGTAAGGAACATTCCATATGGAAGATTGGCTTTGGGAGTTTTTCTAGCACACTCAATCCGTTTGATAAAGAAGTAGGCCAGATTGTACGGCTTTTCGACAGCTATACAATACAACATGTGAGCAAGGCTAGCCGGGAGATGGTCCCGGTGACCTCCAGTACCAAACGCATTCTCACGAATGAGTTCTTCCCAACGCTTCATGTGTGGGCTTAATTCTTTGAGGAGAAGTTGGTATGGAGAAATTTGAATGTTTTTGGATTTTATTTTTCGACTTGTGGTGGCACGATCTATACCAAGGATTTGACGAATTTCGTCGGGATGAGGAATTTCGTCGAGATATGGACCGAAGGTTGGTCGATAGCGATTAAGAGATTCGAGGTCCCACTCATTTGTGAAAACGGCTTGACCTCTAAAAGGAATTTGAAGGATATGACCAAATTGTTCGAGAGTGAGGGTGATAAATTCATTTTGAATCATGAAGGAGATGGTAATGAAACCAAGATCATTGGTTTGGACGGTGACTTGGCTATAGAAATCCATTATGAAACGAGGAATGATAGGTTCATTTATTTCATAAAGACAATTGAAGTTGATGCTTGTAAACACGCGATTTATGTAGTCGGATTGAGCAAAAGCAAGATCTACTACACGTCCCTCATGAATATTTCTATCTTCAATTTGACGATAGATAAGTCCAATGGAAGGAGATGTGGTAGGGAGTTGAGAGACTTTGGGAATGTAGTTTTTAGTGTGAGAAATATCTTCGGTAGTTGCTTTGGGCATTTTCACCTAAACACATCAACGATTCAAAAAGACCAAAATAAATATAAAGAAAGATAAAAATATATGTTTATTGTCAAGGCTTATGTTGGAACGTAAACGTACTTCGTTACTAATCCTAAGAAGTAGATTACCATGTTCCTTAATATTGTTTTTAACTCGTTCTAGATATACTTTACGATGTTTAATTAGTAGTTATGGACAAATCCAAACGCCCCTTTAAACATCTTAATATATCATGAAATTTACTAGATTTACATTAGATTGTAAAACTAGCTATTTCTTGCGAGTTTCTTATGCATGTGATTTGTTTTTGAAAAAGATGGTTTGTATTTTTACTTAAAAATGTCATTTTTAGTAATAAACCAAACGCTCCCTTAACTAGTGACTTATAACTCAAGTGCATCAATATACATATGAATTATATATCTTGACGAGTTCGATAAACAATTTTAAGATTTATAATTATAACAAAGTTTTATAAAAATTATAATGACTATGTTTCGATATTATTTGGACATAATCCAAACACCCCTATATTGTGAACCAATATAATTTTTCTTAGTCGAAAAATGTAATTACAAGTTTTACAAGTTACAAACGTACAATGTGATTAGTTTTAACACGTTTTCAAATCATTATTCAACAATGTGTTTACTAAAATTTTGAAAAGGAGTGTATGAAATTAAAAAAAAATTTCGACGTGATAGTTCATAATAACTAGTTTCTAGTTGTTGATAAATCATCCTAATCTTAAGGGAAGCATTTGGTTATGGAGTTTAAAGGCTTAATTCGAAAGAAATAATGAAATTTGACGAATTTTAAAAAGACATGCATAATCATGAGTATGATCAAATAAGATGAAATTAGATGAAATGTGTTATGAAAAACTAACAATAAGTAATGGTGATTGTGTTAGATGAATTTGCCCTTTGCGAATTAACCCGAATTGTGTGATTTGGAAGTGATTTGAGAGGTTTTTGGGTTTTGGTTTTCGTTACAGCAGAAGCAGTGGAAGGGGTATGTGAAAAAGTGGAGTGTTTGGCAAAAGGAAAAAGGAGAAAAACGGGCTTGATCAATCAGATGGCCGGTCCCCTTAAACATTAAGGGGGCCGCCCTTCATTTGGCTGCCGGTCCCCTTAAACATTAAGGGGGCCGCCCTCCAAAAATCGATTTTTGTGATTTTGGTTTCTGGAAAGAGCAAAAAAAAATATTTATTCATATGTATGTATTAGATTTATATTTAATCAAAAATACGTTGGAGGGTATTCGCACGAAAGGAATTACTTGACACTTTTAATCAACAATTTGCCAATGAAATTTTCTTGATCATTTCGGATGAAATTTATCAAGTTGTCAAGTACACGAGAACGTTGTGGAAAGTTCATAAGTATATATATATATATATATATATATATATATATATATATATATATATATATATATATATATATATATATATATATATATATTTTATTAGTATGGGCTTATAAGACGAGAACATAGGAGGGAGACGTATGCAATGGAAGCCGGGAGTTTGTTTCATCCATAGATTTTTCGACTCATCTCACTTCATCAGCATGAGTGTTGATTGAACATTAAAGTTCAATAAGGCAAACGGGGAAAAGAGATGTTCGTAAACGAACAATCTCTAGTTCTAGAAAATCAACAAATGAATTTCCTAGGTTATAAGATCCTAAATATAGCTAAGTATATAAATATATATATATATGTATATATGTATATTTAGATATAATATAGAAGAAGATAGAGATTAATAAGTCAAGTAAAATCACATACATATAACACACTAAACTAAGCATGCATATCTAGACAAGGAACTTAAAAGGAAATGTGTACCTTTTGTCTTTAATGCGTTAATCTTCAAGGTCTTCAAGAAGTAAATCGGACAAGAGGTGACAATGAAAAGTTCCATGTTTGGATGGCGAATATTATTTACGTTGGTGCCCATTGTTTCATTTGTCCAAAGTTATTTGGTCCGAACATGTTTTGTATTTGACTTGGATGCATATAAGGTGGAAACACTCCCCATGGATTGAAGTTCCACATTTGTTGATTATAGTTAAAGTTTCGTCTATTATGGTTTGTTCTTGATTGAGGTGTTTTAGGTCTAGGATATGAATTATTTGGTTTCCTAGGTGGTGGAGTTTTAGATCTTGTTTTAGATTTAGATGATCCAATTTCGGTTTTTAAAGATGGTTTATAAAATGGCTTTATTTCTTCATTACTAGCTATAGGTATTATTTTATTTTTTATGAGTAAATGTTTGGGATTAAGTATTGAAGGTTTTGGTTCATTTTCAAATTTAACGTTTTTAGCTCCACTTGTTGAAGATTCAGTTGAGTTAAATCCTAGTCCGGTTTTATCTCCTGATATTCTCTGAATACTTATAATTTTACTAAGTGAGTTACTACTATTTTCAAATTTATCAAGTTTGCAAATTTCATCCTTAAGTATGTTATTTTCACTTTTAAGCTCTTGACATGTTTTACATTCTTCAACAATTTCTTTTCCTTTTTCAAGTTGACGTATTTTAATTTTTAGTTCAAGCACTTCATTTTCTAGTTGGTTGTTTATGTATTTTAGTGATTTATTTTTAGCCATAACTAGTTGTCCTATTTTGCATAATCTATTGTATTCACTATCTAAATCTTTTTCATCTAATGATAGATTTTCATCACTAAAGTATTCGGATTCGGAACGTACCTCACTTGATGATTTGGCCATGAGACACTTTTCATCCTTTGTTATTTCATTCTCATCTTCATCACTATCACTCCAAGCACCTCCAACGAATGCTCTTTGATTTTGATCTCTTGTCATCATTGGACATTTTCCAATGAGGTGATTCGGATCACCACACTTGAAACACTTTCTCTCATTCTTGCTATACTTGTCATCATTATTCTTTTGAGATGTTCTTCTTTCATCGTGTGGTTGTCTAACAAATCTTCCTCGCCTTTTGAAGAATTTCTTGAAGTCTCTTACGGCCATGGCATATTCTTCGTCATCGCTTTCGGAAGATGAGCTATCTTCGTTGTTGGATTCCTTTCTAGCTTTCAAGGCGATTGACTTGCTTTGCTCACGTTTTCCTTTAACCATTTCAGAGTCCTTCTTTATAATTGCTTCGTAGACTTTCAGATTTCCAATTAATTCATCAAGTTGTAGTGTTGACAAATTCTTTGATTCTTCAATAGCCGTCACTTTAGCTCGCCATTTTGGGTGAAGAGCTCTAAGAAATTTCCTAACAAAATTCTTACTAGAGAAATTCTCATCAAGTGCTTTTAAACTTGTGATGATAGTGTTAAATCTAGCAAAAGCATTATCAATTGATTCCTCTTCCGGAATCGTGAATTGCTCATATTGTTGAACAAGTAGATCTATTTTGTTATCTTTGACTTGATTATTACCTTGGTGAGTTATTAATAAAGAGTTCCAAATTTCTTTTGCGGTTTCACACATAAAGATCCTTTCGTACTCTTTACGTGGTAGCGCATTATAAATAACCATTTTTGCTTCATTATTTTTAGCAAGTTTTCTTTTTAAATCATCATTTTGTTTTTCAAAAGGTACGATTTCATCTTTCTTAGTTTCAGGGTTATTTTGAATAGGTAAAAAATCACCATTGGTAATAACATGCCAAAGATCTAGATCTTTTGATTTCACATAAGTTTCGAATCGATTTTTCCAATATAAAAATCCATCACTTTCAAATAGTGGTGGTCTTTGCATAGATTGCCCTTCTAAATATTTTTCAGATTCCAGAGATCGTTACAAGTTTTAAAATACACTATATTTTAAAAATCTTGCTAGACGTGGCTCTGGTACCAATTGTGGAAAACTAGAAGGGGGGGTTGAATAGTTTTACGTCCTTTTAAAATTTATAAGCACAAGTTTGTTTTAAAAACTTCGATTCTTGTTTATGTGAATTCAATGCTTGCACTATATGAACAATTGTATAATAACTAACTAACTAAACTAATTAGTAAAGGTAAATAAATAAGTAATGAGAAGAGTTAGAAAGATCAAACCACAACACAAGGATTTATAGTGGTTCGGCTACAAGGACACCTTCCTTGTTCCTACTCCACTCCCCGAGTCACCTACTCGAGAGTTTTCTTCACTATGTCAACAAACTCCCTTATGGCGGAGAAAACCGTACACACCAATATACACACCAGTTTACACACCAATCTACACACCAATATACACACCAATCTTCACACCTATCTTCACACCAAGCTTCTACACACCAATCTTCTACACACCTTCTTCTACACACCAATCTTCTACACACCTTCTTCTACACACCAATCTTCACAACTATCCTACTTCACAACTAATCAACTTCTACTATCTACACAACTTCTATATCTTCTAAACAAATAATAACAAGCACAACACAATATTCACAAATGAATATATATACACTATACACAACAACTCTTCAACACTTCTTGAACTTGGTTGTAGAGAGTTCTTCTTTTGCACTTAGAATGAGAATGGATGATGAGGGATTGAATCACTTGAAACAAGGATTAATATACAAATGATCAAAGGGTTTTTGATGGGTTTAAGATGATTGTAGATCTGAAAATTTCGTGCAAAAGGTGAGGAAAAATTCCAGAATTAAGGTGGTATTTATAGGGGAAGAAATCTGACAATTTCTGACAGGGGAGCTTGGCCGGTCCCCTTAAAGCATGGCCGGCCCCCTTAAAATTAAGGGGACCGCCCCTTATAATTAAGGGGGCCGCCCAACTGTAACGGCCAGAAAACTTGTCTTTTAGTGGGGAAAGTTTATTTGGTGAAAAACTAACTGATTTTGGTTAAATATTTGAAATCATATATTTAGTATGATTAAAACATTTTTCCTTAATACCAAAAGTGTTTTTCAAAAATATATAATAAGATTATATAATTAAATAAACTTTGTATTAGTTAATTAAATACCCCTTTGATCATGAGATGTATTAAGCACTTGTTTATTCATACCTTAAGTGATTAAGTTGGATATAATGATATAAACTAGCTTAATACTTGTTTACGTAGTAATCAAACGATTGACGAGTTTACATTTTGTGATCGTCAAAATATAGAGATATCGAAAAATATAAATAACGTTTTCATACATTATTTATGTCAACAACTTGATTTTGGTTTGCCCTTTTGAGCCTATTAAGTTGCCTAGATAAGGTATGCTAGTTGCCCTTTAGTCAATTGTTTACCTCACCATATCCCCCTTTTGTCTTTGCTAATTTAGTGCTTTTTAGCTCATTTAGGCTGCTTATTTTAGATTGTAATTGCTTATTTAGTTTCCCCTTAATGCCCTTTAGCTTATGTTCCCTTAGGATAGCTTGTTGCAGCTTTTAATAGCTTTTAGGATCTCTTATTTTACCTTAGTATTAGCTTTAGTATATGAACCTCAGCGTTTAATTAGGTGATGTTTAATTAGATGTACAAAACATCCGATGAATTGTTTATATGTTTCGATATCTTGTTTTTCTGAGTTGCCTTGTCATTTTCTGCTATCTGCAGATTAGAGACAAAAGATTGGAGCTTGTTGCTTAGGAGCTTGATGAAGACAAAAGATTGGAGCTTGTTGAAGACAAGAGTTAGAAGAAGATTTTGTAATCAAATTGGAGCTTAAAATCAAAAACTGTGTAATCAGATTATGGATTTTATTGGATTTATTGTAGATTTGTGATTTGTGATTTGTGTAATCAGATTATGGATGTTATCTTGAAAAAAATACAGATTTGTAATTTGCAGATTTGTGAGTTGTGATTTGTGATTTGCATATTTGTGATTTGTGATTTGTGATTTGCAGATTATGGATTCAAAAAATACAGGTATCAATTGCAAAAATTGTGTCTGGCATGTGTGGTCCATTTTCACATATAAAAGGGTGTACTTTTATCATTTTACACGCTTTTTAGTGTGTAGAGTGATGATATGTTGTAGACATATAAAAGCGTATACTTTTGTAATAATTTCTACACGCTAATTAGTGTTGACTTTTGTATGTTTGTTGAAAAAAAATGTGTGTATTAATTTGTGGCGCACATATATTACACGCAAAATTGAGGGTGTATTTTAATTTTTTACACACTTCTAAATGTGAAAATATAAGAATATAATAGTGTAAAATAAGATGATTTATTGTAGTGAGCTAATTACCAAACAAAGCCAACAACATACCATTTTTACAAAACCAAACTACTTTCCTTCAATTTTACGAAACTGGACTGCCCATCACCCAACAAAAGTGCACCGACCACATGAAATTACTATATATATTAAGTAGCGTGGATTCGGTGGCTTTTGATTGGCTGTAATTTGGTCCTCCATCCTGTATTCAGCCCGGTTATTTGGTTGGCCCATTAACTGTAAGAGATGGAAAAGGAACTTATCCAAAATGACTCCTTCACCCACTAATACGTTCTAATTTATTAGTTCCAAAACAAATGTGTTAGCTTTCCTAAATGTTAGTGCTATTATTAAGCCATACGCTGATCTAAATACGACCCTTTTTATGAACACAGTTAAACGAAAAATAGGGCGCCATATTAGTAACATATACCATCCAGTATTTACGACCCTCTTTATCGACAACTAATAGTTAACTTAACCATAAAATTGAAAACTCTCGCCGCAACGCGGCGGTCATCTACTACTTGTTACTATATATATAATGTACGGGCGGGACTTATGGAAGCGTGCCACTGATTTAAATAATATTTACGCTGGCCCGGTTTTGTTAGCCCATCAGGTGTGTTTAACAGTAGCCCAATAAAGCGCTCACCCCAAAAATGCGCGATAGGTATTCACCGCTTATTGTATCTCTCATACTTACGCCTTTCTGGAACACACACAGCTACAGTTTCGATTTTTCGGTTTTCTTTTTGTGCCGGAAGATTGTTTTGTTTATGTTCGAGTAGAGAATCAAAAAGAGGTAAAAAAAAAGTTAGTTTTTTTTTTTTTTTTTTTTTTTTTTTTTTTCTTTTTCTTTTTCTTTAACTTTTAAGATTGTAACTTTATGTGTTTTTTTTTGGGTTTTCACTTTTTTGGTTATTGTATGTTGTTTGTTCATTGGCCTGCTATCAATTCCTGAACAACAGAAGAAGATTATAGAGGTTTGTTTTTACTTTTTTTTTCTTGCTTTCGCTTAAAAAAAAGATAACTGTGTTCGTATTTTCGGGTTGATGTTGTATTTCATTTTAGTTTTTGCTAGCTTATTGTAACTAAAGATTCGTAAAGTTTGGGTTTTCCTATTAATCAATAGGATGCAGAAGGCAAAGACGAGGAGGAAGAAGAGTAGGCTACTGAGGATTGTGACGAATCTCGGTGCACGCTTATGGGTTTGTGTTTCCTTTAAATGTGATTTTTTTAAAACTTTTTTGGTGTTTGATTATTGATATGATTTGTCAAATCCCTGAGTTCATCTTCTAAATTCTTTAAGTTAGGTAGCTATTAGTACTAATAAAAAGCTTTAAAACAGAATGTATGGGCAATGATTTAGATTATATTCTGTTTTTGCAGCATGTTGTCTGTTCGCCTTCTCTTTTAGGCAAAGAAAGCAACACGACACAAGAGAAATGGAAATGACAGGCCTCCGTCCAACATTTGTAAGTTATCAGTTTCTATATGAAGAAGCTTTATTTGGTTGACCAAAACTTTAACGAATTTTTTGCGCCAGCAACTTAAGTGTGCCGCTTGATAACATTTTTCGTATGGTTTTGTTTATTACTGTCACCTGTTTACTGTGAGTTCTAGATATGGTTATATGAAGTTTAGATTATGAGAATATGACAGCTCTCCTCTGTTTTGTAGACGTACATATCAGGCCAGCAAAACGGCAACAGATGTTGGAGTTCGAGAAGATGCAGGTGAATTTTTCAGAGGGAGAAGATGATGATTCTGGAACGGGTGCAGGTTGAGCTTGCGAAAATACGGGAAGAAGATGACGACCACGGTAATTTGGTTGACAGTCTAAGTGGATAAGTATGTAAGTTTATATGAAAGTTTATTAGTTTCTATTTTAGTTACTATTTCAGCTAGGAAAAAAAGTGATCATTTTCGGTTTTGTGTAAACATTACGTATAATTATTGAGATTAAATTTTTGGTGCGACGAGCAACAAATTGATTTGTGTTGTGACTTATAGAATAGGTTTTATGTTTTGTTCTTGATCTACAGTTTCATATCTAATTTCATAGCCTTGCGCTTGCCAACTATTTCTTTTACGGCAAGCCAGAACAATAAGGTGCATATATAACCCGTCTTTACCTGCAACGATATTGACTTATTAACCAACCCTCAGCCATTTTGTGATATTTGAATGAGTTTCCTAATAACCTTTTTACTGTCATCAACATCTGATATATCCGCAACATCTTATAGCTATTGTTTTGCGTAACTTGATTTGTTGTTCTTTCCAGGCTTAGCTTTGTTGACAAGAGAAAGATTAATGCCTAAGGTCCGAGAGGAAACTGTGGAGGCACCCAAATAAATGATTCAATGACATACTGATTTTCTTCCTTTTGTTGTGTCTGCATGTAAGGTATTTTTTTAAAAGCCAATGTCTTTTTGAAATTGATTATAAGAATGTCCTCATACCAACGTTTTTCACAGCGCAGGGTCTTTTAATTGAAAAAAATTGATGAAGAGATCATGAACCTATTAGAAACTTTTCCCGTTTAAATAAGTTTAGTTTTGCTTATTGCATCCTTCAAAGCGTTAGCAATTGATTGTCGCAATTTAATCACCGGAATTTTCTTTTGTGTTGACTGTTATTATAACTGGATGTTTCCTCTTGCTTACACTGCAGTCTTATTTTTGAATGCTATTAAGTTAGCAGTCTAACGAAACAATACTTTGCAATTATTCGTCCTTCCGAGTTAGTAACAGATGACCACTGTCTGATGACCACTGTCTGATAAGCTTAAATTAACTCATATGCCAAATTGATGCAATATGACTATTGTCAAAGGCATTTTCATTTTGTTTTTTGAGTTTTTTTGTTGAAGTAACTGGATCAAATAAACTGCTTTACAAATTACAATAAACTTTTGCTATGATTGATTAAGATATATTGTTCTTTTGCAGTAACTTTTGACGACGAGTTTGAAACCAACAAAAAGATATACAGAATATTGATGCCAAGAAACCATCTAAGAAAAAGGTCGTTATGTGAAGCTAAGGTTACTTCTCTTTAGACTCTATACATTTGTATTCTTGGTGTCGGGTGCATCATTTTTAGTACCAGGCCTCTATAAAAGTTGCCGATGCTGAGGTACGACCAGATGTGAAGGGTCTAGGAAAGGGATTGCTAAAAAGAATCAAGAGAAAACCCGACGGTAAGAGATGTAAAGCTGGTCAGGTGGTTGCCGTAGAAAACAGCGCTAGCTTGGTCAATAATTCAGAGTTATTTGCGTTTAAAAGAATCAGGCACCGTGAAGAAAAGAAATTTGGTCCCAGCACCGGCTTCACCAATGTTGTCTACTCTCTTTCTTCGGTACTTCCCAATCCAAAACAGATCTTAAAGTTGGCTGGCACCTCTAATTGTGATAACATGTATTCACTGATCACGGTTACACAAAGCTTACCTCACTGAATTTTATGCTATTTTTCAGAAAAAAGTAGCAGAGGTGACGATGAACTTCCATTTGTTGTTGGTAACATGGTCGTTGGTTTTGCTCATGCTTGCAAACCCGATTTGACTTATGAACTTCCATTTGTTGTTGGTTTGGTCGGTGTCTGTTCGCCCATCTTTATGCCACTAACCTTGAGTTTTTATGAAATATATGTAAAAGACGTCTTCTTTATGATCCAGTCGAGAGCAACCTTACAATTTCCCTATGGTCAAGTGTTGTTAGAGGAGTACGAGAACCAGGAAGAGGAAGAGGAAGAGGAAGAAGACCTAACAGCTCCGAAGTTGGTAGTTACTGCATAATTGAAAGATCAACTTCTTAATGGCCTTTGCATTGCTGCAACACTTAACTGAGTGCCATACATCCCTTGCTGCGGCTGTAAAGTCAGTACCAAATAGCCCTTGGCGCGACAGTAAGTCAGCACTAAACTTAGGAATAGGAAAACAATATTTTGTTCAAAATTAGTTTAAAATATTTTGTTGAATGTTGATATGTAACTTCACTAAAATTTCATACCTGTTGTAGAGGTTCTGTATTTCCATATATATATACGCTTACTATGTTACAGTTATGTGGTTTGAAAAACGATAAAAGTATATGTGTAACCGCCATGGTTGGTCATCTGTTGCAAATGTTACCAGCTTTATCTGTAGTTACCCGAAGTTTACGTATAGGACATTGTGATATGTGTGCATAAATAACCTGCTGACAAAAATGCGCCCCGACAATAACCAGGTACAAATTCCATCTTTTATCACTTTTTTTGTGGTGTTTGTATATTTTTTGGAGATACTTTGTGCATAATTTTATAAGCAAAACTCGAGCCATGTATATCTTAAAGCCAGATCAACGACTTGAAACAACGCCCCGCCGCCAACCTTGTTCTTGAAATCACAAAACTAACATTTTTTTATGCATTAAATATTTGAAGGTAATTATCTCTATATACTAATAGTTGGGATATAAAGACAAAAATTTTGCACAACTACAGTACTTTTAATATTTTTTATTCCCAGCTACAGTAATTAACGGCCGTTAGTTACTGTAGTGTTAAAACTAACGGTCGTTAGATATTTAACGGCTGTTAGCTAACGACTGTTATCTTTAATATCCGTACCAAATTGGTCCTTAATCTCAGAAGTTCGTTGAATATTTAGTCCTCTCATAATTTACATAATTGGTCATTCATGTTATACGTCCATTGCAAAGTCAGTCCTTAGTCACTAAATTGACGTTAAGTAGCTACCGGCCGTTATTACACTTTCTCTATTCGGAAAACACCCCGCGGAAACACGCGGTTTTCCAACTAGTATTTACTAAATACAAACTATGTTTCAACAACCATTTATACTTTATGCATTCTTACACTTTTGATATGAAAATAGTAAGTTTTTACTTGTAATTACTCGTGGTAAATACTAGTAGCATTTATTAAAGCACAAAACTTATCCCACCAAATCTTAAAAAATACAGGCGCCTACAACACAATTTTTGTCGCCTAGTCATTTTTCATCGCTTAGCACTCGCCCATCACTCGTCCAGCTCTCGCCTAGCATTCGTCATTCACTCACCCAACACTTGCCTAGCATTAAAGTTGGGTCGTTTGAAAACAAAACATCGAAAACAATATAAATTTCGCGTTGAAATATCGCCTGAAATTCGTTCGGAGACACGCGTATGGTTAAAAAGTTATCTACTAATCAATCTAACGGATAATAAAAGTTAATTTTGAAAAAAAGTATATGCGATTTTTCAAATTCGTAAAGTACGAGTATGGGTTAAAAATAATTTTAAAAAAAAAAAAAAAAAAAAAAAAAAAACTTGTATTTTAAAGCTCAGTTTACCATCAACAGATTTGTTAAACGTGTGGGCGTGTGGCACGTGACATGTGCTTCTTTAACAAACTTTTAGTAACCAGCCCATTCGGTATATGAGCAGAAATAGATGCCGACACGTGATTAGCATCTTCCTGCATGTTTCTTAATATCAATACACACGTCTTCTGCCAACCTAGGGGAAATTAAACCAAAAGAGCTATCGACATCCTATATATACATCATTGCATAAGAGTTTGATTCAAGAATTTTAAGACGCTCGATATTGTTCGTTTGCATCTAGCTACAATCACGATTTCCGGTAACAGTTTACGCATTATTAAATTTTAAATCATGACTAGACTCGCTTGTGTTTCAAGAATTTTAAGATGCTCGATTTGTTTTGAATTTTAAAGATGTGACCATTCTTAGGTAGAAAACAAGCTTATATTATTGTAAAATAAAGTAAATGATGGCATTGTCATATATACAAAATAACAAAAATAAATACACCCTCCGTCCCTTATTAAATGTCCTGTTTGAATTTTCAAAGTCTTTCTTTCTCAATTTTGACCATAAATAATTTGTTTGTGTAATATAATATTTGATACAATATATATGAATGAATTAAGTTTTAAATGTATTTTCATTGCGTATAATTTTTATCAAATACTATATAACACAAGTAAAAATATTCAAGGTCAAAGTTAATAAATAAAGACTTGAAAAGTCAAACATGGACATTTAATAAGGGACGGAGGGAGTAGAAAAATTTTTAAGAGCCTTGTTTAGTTTAATGTGAAAGACTTGCTTGAAGAAGAAGAAATTAATTAAGTTCTTCTAAAGCACTCCAATTGCTTCATCGAACGGCGTCCTAATTTGTTTGTTCAAGGAGTTATCATTTTTTGTGTCTTTTCATTAATGTTGGGTTTTGTCGAAAGAGAAGAGTGTTTTAGGTGTTTGTGTTGTGGTTGTAATATATAGGGTGTTTTTTAGATAGTTTGTAAGGTGCATCTGTTGTTATTTTTTGGTTTTCATCATCTAGCTCCTTGCTAAAACTTTTAACATAACTTTCAATATAGTAGTAATAAATTTGTTGTTAAAAAAAAGGTTATTGATGTCGTGGCGTGTTGCTTTAAAGTTTAGGACCTTAGGATGTGTAACACTTAGTTGTGACGATTATGTTTTTATTACAGATAAATGAATGCATGCAGTTGTTCATGCTATTTAAGATATATGCACATATCCTTGAAACAATTATCGAGTACAGTACATTAAATAATCTTGATACTAATGGATCTTTGGCCTAGTGGTATATGGGTATCATATCAATAGAGACCATGAGTTAACTTAATCATAGAGAAATATGTGTATTTAAAATGTGTGTTACGTGTGTATGATTCTTTTCGCTCAAAAATAAGTTTAAAAAGTTTTCCAGATCTCTATCAGTTTCAAATATCATAACCTCTGTTTTTCTCTTTTAAAATCTATAGTCGCAAGCAACCAAGAAAAGGCATCAGCAATGGAAGAAAACTGCCACTACCATAGACTCGGACTCCCCAAAGTGGAACCTCTCAAAGAACTCAAAGACATGCTCTCAAACACGTTTAAAAACAAACAGGTTTCTATGTGGGGAATCCCAATTAACATGGCATCATCAGACACCACCGAAACAGCAAAATCTAATGTTATCCTCCTGAAATTTCTCAACGCAAAAAATTCCAGGGTCCAAGATGCTTACAACATGCTTATCAAAAGTCTTGAATGGCGAAAAGCCTATGGAGCAGACTCTATTGTTGAACAAGATTTAGGGTTTAAAGCACTTGAAAATCGTGTTAGTTATAACATGAACTGTGACAAAGAAGGCCGTTCCGTTTGCTACACTAATTATAGTGATTTCTTTGAAGTGGTAGTATCGGGGGGTAAATACACCAGTTTGTACAACAAAATCTTTAAAATTTATGAAAACAAGGAGAAATTTATTAGGTGGAGAATACAAGTGATTGAGAGACTAATTAGGATGCTGAGTTTTAAGCCAGGAGAGGTTCACTCGATCGTTCTGGTTCAGGATTATAAACATAAGTTCACTAGACATCTTACTGATGTAGATAACAAAGTATGCTCAATCCTGCAAGATAATTACCCTGGAATGATTTCCTACAAGGTACTTTTTCTTTCTTTTGACTATGTTAATTCAATGGGTAGCCACGTTACATAGCCCTATACCCTTTATTATATAAATAAGCTTTAAAATTGTTCATTTATGCACCCAAAAAAATCTATGTTGCATCTCAATACATATTTTTGCCGCCTCCACACCATAAAAAAAAATGTTTTGAGATTTTGTTAAGTGACTTTGTAACCTCTGTTCCATACTTCCATTAATTCTTGTATCTATTTCTTACTTTCATTAAACATTGACATAGTTGTTATTTGACACTGCATGTAGATACTCGTCAATGTTCCTTGGATCGCTAGGCCGATACACTCATTAGCAAGTCTATTAAACAATGAAAGTATGATGGGCAAACTTGTCATCGCTGACGAAGCAAGTGTTCTGGAAACACTCTACAAGTTAGCATTCTTTCATGATATTTATTAAAGTCTTGTACATTAAGCTTGTTTTTTGTACTGAAAAAAATTACGGAGTATTCTCTTTTCGTATTCCAACAACTCTTAATAGTTTACTAGCTAGCACAAACATTTAAATTCTTGCACCTAATAATTATTATACTTGTTTTCTCTTTTGTGGTCTTAAGGTACATAAGTCCTCAGAATATACCACAGCTATACGGTGGTATTTATCGAACTGATGACTTGAAAACCGTACCATTTTCTGAGATCATGGTCAAAGGTGGAGAAAAATTCGAAATTAAGATTGAGGGCATTAGGGTAATAATTTCTTTGTGGTATCTGTTAGCTAAGCGTGAGTATCATGAGTGTCTCCCGGTGTTTCTGAATTTTTATTTGTAGAAAAAAGGGGGAAATAGAGAGATAATCTTTTATAAGAAAATCATTATCCGAGTATTTTGTGAAGACAAGAGAACAAGAAGGAAAGTTTTGCCAAATCTGCTACCTATCTTTCATCCCAAAGATGGAAATTAAAGTATTTTTAACTCAAAAACACAGAAAACAAAACTATTTTGTTTTCTCTTCTTTCTGCCTGAAACTCGGGAACACATTCATCATATAGAACAATTATATCAACACATACCATGCTTATAATAAATGATATTATGCTAATCAAAGTACCATTATCATTACTCTTTAACACAGGCACATGCAAAAGTATTGTGGGATGTAGTGGCTGGAGGGTCGTATTTTGAATATAGTTGCAAATTTGTCCCGGATAAAGAGGCAAGCTTAGTGAAGATGCTACAAAACCCAGTAAAGAAGAAAGTAGGAAAACTGTGTTACTGCCATACAGCAAAAGAAGCCGGGAAAATAGTTATATCCATTCATAACAAAGCGTTCATGAAGACTAAGTTAGTTTCCTATCGGTATAAAGTGCAAAACTTGAAGGTTTAGATCATTTGAGTTTATATCTTATTACAATTCTAAGAATTTGCATCATGATCGTAATATTGACGAAGACTTGTTTTGGAATCAGTATGTAGGATTACTACAATGGTTACAAACACATAGAATTGCTAAAAACTCTTAAATATGTATTTTCTTGTTTTTTTTTTTTTTTATGCTTTTGCTGTCTTGCATTTCAGACAACATTTTCTTTACTCTTGTTGAACAAACTATCCAATTTTAAAGAAAACATACAAACCAAACCAGTATCCATCGGGGTTCATCATATATGATTTGTGTCAACATTGTAGTCATACTAAACTAGATAACAAATAGTATTGACCGTGAAAAAAGTAGAAATCTTTTTATTTTAGTTCATTAAGAAGTTTTACTTTCGAGATAATGAGAGTATGAAAATACTATTTTGCCGTTACAAAAAATTGTTTTTTTTCCTGAAAGGGGATTTTGGATAAAGTATCAATATGCACATTGTACTTTTTATCAACTAAACAAACAAAAATTGTGACATGAAATTTTCAAACAAATTGTAATTCGTCTTAATCATGCATGATTTTTTATCAAAATTTATGCCTACGCCTAAAATCTAAGTGGTTCATAGAAACTTTCTAGGTCAGCCCCTAAACTAAAGAGGTGTTTACTTTTTCCCTTATTCCCTCGTAATGAAATAAATGTGAGCCCAAACCTTATAGATGCTACTTATCTTATATCGTACGTAAATTGACGCAAATCTAGCTATGAACTTGTATGAATGATAAAAAGATCTCAATTAGAAAACTAGTTCAGGTTATGTATGTCATTATGCATCTTGCATGTATGATCGAATTATCTAAATAAGGAGACTTGTTTGGCTTTACTGAAGTCAGTGTATTGCTCATTTCTCATTTCTATAAATCTAAGGGACCTTAGGATGTGTAAGCTATAATTGGCATATTATACTTAAAATTATTCGTACTCAACTCTTCATTTTATGTATACGAAACTCCACAAAAATTTCCGTAAGTGTCAAATTTTATAATCTTTGTTGTTTTCATTTGAAATTCTCAGTTCCATGCAACCAATAAAAGCTATCACCAATAAAGTTACATTTGAAGGAGGCACTCAAAGATCTCAAAGACATATGTTGATTTACAATGTTGGAAACAAACAAGTATCTATGTATTGTGGGGAATATATCCCACTAATCATCGCATCTTCGGACACTGAAACAACGAAATCTATGTCAATCTTTTGAAATTCCTTAGAAAAACAAAGTTCATGGTCAAAGATGCTTTTAAAATGCTCAACAATTGTCTTGAATGGCGACAACCCTATGGAGCATGTGAACCAAGTAATCTCGCTCCATTGCTTCTTATTTAATGATATAAACTCGAAGAACCAAATATGTTAGTTAGAAACTTTATAACCGAAAGTTAGTTAAAAGCGGTTATGGAAAGTTAGTTATTAGGTATTTTCGGTTGGGACTAAAACCGAAGGGACACAATGGTTGAATCATACCGATTCAAACCTTATATATATGTATGTACATACTCAAGTAAATGGTTAGACAATTAGACAAACTTTTACTTATTCATTTCACTTTGCAACTTATAAATCAATCTAGTTTTGGGATAACAATTGGCATCAAGAGCAAGGGTTATTACACGAAACAATTTCTGTTTCTGCATAACGAAAACATTAACGAGAAGCCATAGAAGAACATGCTGAAAAAGAGAAGAAACTTCCTTGTTTTTTCAGTGGTGAACCTGTTTGATTTCTTTTTCTTCCGAAGAAACAAACAACTTGAATAAGGAGAGACGTAAAGGAGATAGTGCACGATCTGTTTTGCGTGAAGGTTGCAAACGTTTACACCAAACGTTATTGGTGGGATAAAACTTTGTTGGCAACAATGAAGGGAAGGAAGAGACTCTTGGCGTATACAAGGAGACGTGGAGAACAAGAGTAGGAAGCGCTAAAGGAGATTTCTTGTGTGTTTGCTATTAACGCAACGCTGGAACAAGAAAGGATACACATCGTTGGATAGAGAACGAGTGGGAAGGCTTTATGAAAAAGTTTTTTTTTTTTTTTTTTTTTTTTTTTTTTTTTTAAAAAAAAAAAAACAAGATACAAAGCAATATAAGACGCGGGACTAGAGCGCAAGGAACGTTGTTGTGGAGAAGAAAGCGTATACGTGGAACGAAAGAAAGGAGTGCTCAAAGAAAAAGTGTGGAGAGAGTGTCGGGACGACACAAGGACAACAACAACGAGAGCAGAAACAAGAGGGTTTGTTTCGGTGGAACAGAATCAGAAACGAAGGAGTTTTGGTTCGGTGTGGTTACCAAGGCGTGGTAACAAGTTTGTATGAAGGAAGGTTTGTGATTTCTAGATAGGAAATCAAAACAACACACACGGTTTGTGTGTAGGAAGATTCTTAGATTTCAAAGGAACCGAGATCAAGAATAACACACAAGGAGAAAAACGTGTAAGTGTGGTATAGAGAAGAAGTAAGTTTTGTTTTGTTTGTGTCGATACAAATACATTCGACAACACAACAACAACAGAACAAGGAGGCCGAGACCTTGGTTGTGATTCAAGGAAGAATTCGAGACAACAAAGCAAGGAGGCTGTGGAATTTTTGTTTAGACTCGTTGGGTACAAAAGCAACCACAACAATTCGACAAAGAAAAAAAAAAGAAGAAAGGGAACCGTGGTAAAGTTTGGTTCGAATCAAAACAGCAACAAGGCAACAAAATCCGAAAGTTTTTGTTGAAGGTTGAAGTCGAATAGGATTTGAAAAAGGGCAACAAGGCAGGAAGAAACAAAAGGAATAGAGTGGGAATAATAACAAACGTTGGTGAACGATTTTTACTAACGAGACAAGGGAATACATTTCGGTGTTTAACACAATAAATGAGGTCACAAGTTACAAATTTTCTGGATTTCAATTATATTAGAATAGTATAGATTTATTAGTTTGTACTATTAGGAAATCCCGAAAACTATTATTTTCCTGTATTACTAGGATTCCCGGAAACTATATATATATTCCCGTAGTAGAAGAGATACCATACTAGGAATAATAATTCCCATACGCACTAGAAGGTGAAGATAATAAATACTTTTAAGATGGCTGGCGAGGATACAACAAACAACAACACATCAAACACTGTGAAACCCATAACACCTATTGCACAGTACCAATGCCCTAAGTTGAAAAACACAAATTACACAGTTTGGGCTATACAAATTAAGGTTATACTAGAAGCACATGGTTTGTTGGAAACGATAGAACCTAAGGAAAACACGGAAGTAGAAGTTAAGAAGGACAAGGCGACGACGGCTTTGTTATATCAAGCTTTGACCGAAGATGTGATTTTACAAGTAGCGGGTTGTACAACAGCTAAGGAATTATGGGAATCATTAAGGAAAAGACACGTTGGAGAAGAAAGAGTGCAGCAAGCACGGTTACAATTATTGATGATTGGGTTTAACTCACTTCAGATGAAGGAAGATGAGACGGTGGATGCATTTGCGGATAAGTTAAACGGATATGCCACGCAAGCAAAGGAACTAGGGAAAACATTAGATGAATTACTTTTAGTTAGAAAACTATTAGACTCCACACCCGATAGATTCATTCAGATAGTAGCATCCATAGAACAAACAAGTGATCTAGACGACATTACCCTAGATGAGATCACTGGAAAACTCAAAGCGTTTGAGGAAAGGATAAAGCTCCGGAAGGGAGGTCAAGTTGAAAGCCAGGAGAACTTACTATACGCACATGGCGAACACTCGGGAAAAGGAAATCGATTTAATAAACGCGGAGGTAGATCAAATTATTCACGAGGAAACTGGTGGAATAATAAAAACAGAAATAACTCACAAGAAAGGAACTCAAATCATAAAGGAAACTCAAATAGGAATACAAGTAAGAGGGATTTGAGTAACATAAAATGTTTCAAGTGTAACAAATTTGGACATTTTAGGAAGGATTGTAGAGTAACATCAACAGCTCAGGAACAATCAAACCTTATCTTAGAAGACGATGAACCATCACTATTAATGAATATGCACGAAACCAACACGAGGAAGTGTTGTTGAATGAAGGCCAAATTCAACCAGGGAAATATGCTTCAACTGATGCAAGCATATGGTATTTAGACAATGGTGCAAGTAACCATATGACGGGAACTAAGAGTCATTTTAAGGATATAGATGAAAGCGTAACAGGACGAGTACGTTTTGGAGATGGATCGTATGTACAGATAAAGGGAAAAGGCTCTATATTGTTAGGTTGTAGAAACCAAGAACAAAAGATAGTATCGGATGTATACTATATACCAAACCTTAAGAACAACATACTAAGTCTAGGACAACTTATGGAGATAGGTTGTAAGGTCATAATGGACGGAGATAAATTGACTTTGTATGATAAGAGCAGGAAATTGTTGATGAAGGTAGAAAGATCTAGGAATCGACTTTACAGTATTAGACTAAAGATAGACACACCTATATGTCTCTTAGCAAATGTAGATAACCAAGCATGGTTATGGCATGCTAGATTAGGTCATCTGAACTTTGATGATATCAACAAGATGACTAGGAAGGGTCTAGTGGAAGGAATACCAAGAATAAATCATGCCGGACAGATTTGTGATTCATGTTTATTAGGAAAACACAGTAGAACACCATTTCCAAACCAAGCTAATTCAAATCAAAGAACCCGTTGGACTTAGTATACGGAGACCTCTGTGGTCCTATAAGTCCAGCAACACACTCAGGCAAGAAACTCATATTCTTGTTAGTAGACGCTTGTACACGTTTTATGTGGCTTACTTTCTGACGTCGAAAGATCAAGCACTTAGTACTTTTAAGGAATTTAGACAGAAGATAGAAATGGAAATGAGAATGAAAGTGAGGATGCTAAGAACAGATAGAGGGGGTAAATTTACATCTAATGAATTCACCAGTTACTGTAAAGAGAATGGAATAGCACGACAGTTGACAGCACCTTACTCACCACAGCAGAATGGAGTAGTGGAGAGGAGAAATAGGACAGTATTATCAACTACGAGGAGTATGATGAAAGCCATGAAGTTACCCTTAACTTTTTGGGCGGAAGCAGTGAAACATGCCATTCACATACTCAATGGGTACCTACAAGAGCATTGGTAGATAAAACTCCATATGACACACTCTACAACAGAAAATCGAACCTGGAAAACCTAAGAATATTCGGATGCACAGCTTATGCAAAGATAACAATACCTCACTTAAAGAAGCTGGATGACAGAAGCATACCAATGATTTACTTAGGAGTAGAGGAAGGATCAAAAGCATATAGGTTGTATGATCCAATAGCAAAGAAGAAACACGTTAGTAGGGATGAAAAGTTTATGGAAACGAAATTGTGGGATTGGAGTAATGATGGAGAATATACGAGTACACAAGACACATTTTGGGCTAGTTTTGTGGTAGAAGGAGTTGACAATGAGAATCCTACACCAGTAAACACAGATATCAATGGATTGAGGCCAAGTTTATTTTTCACAGAAAAAAAACCTCGTAACTACAAGGAAGCATCAGCAGACAAGAAATGGATTGAGGCCATGGAGATTGAATTGGATTCAATCAATAAGAATAACACATGGATTCTTACTACATTGCCAGAAAATCAGAAGGCAGTCGGACTTAAGTGGGTTTTCAAAACCAAGAGGGATGCACAAGGAAAGATCATCATATATAAGGCACGATTAGTAGCAAAAGGATATGTACAAGAACAAGGAATAGACTTCGATGAAGTATTTGCTCCAGTTGCTAGGATAGAGACAGTTCGGTTAATATTAGCATTAGCAGCATATCATGGTTGGCAAGTACATCACTTATATGTAAAATCAGCATTTTTACATGGAGATTTGAAGGAAGAAGTCTACGTTACACAACCTGAAGGGTTTGTACAGCCAGGAAATTCAGGAAAAGTATATAAGCTTATTAAAGCTTTATATAGTTTAAGACAAGGACCGAGATCTTGGAATGTGAAGCTTGATCAAACTTTAAAGTCATTAGATTTTAAGAAGTGTAATCTCGAACAAGCAGTTTATACGAAGAGAAACAAGACTTCTACAATTATAGTTGGAGTTTATGTAGATGATTTGATAATCACGGGCACTCCAAGGAAGGAATTAGAAGTATTTAAATCCCAGATGGAAGAAAAGTTTGAAATGAGCGACTTAGAATTGTTAGCTTATTACCTTGGGATAGAAGTTACACCGACAGGAGGAGAGATTACAATCAAGCAAACATGTTATATTAATAAGATCTTGAAGGAGACAAGTATGACGGATAGTAATGATACGAAGATATCAATGGATCCCGGTACTAAGTTGGTCAAGGCGGAAGATGGTAACTCAGTTGACGCAACTTACTACAGAAGCTTAATTGGAAGTCTCAGGTACTTACTGCATACAAGACCAGATCTTAGTTATTCATGGCGGCTACTGCAGCAGCATGTCAAGCCTTATGGTTAAAAAGATTACTTAGTGAATTAACTGGAAGTGAAGAGAAAAGGATAACGTTGAAGGTAGATAACGTTTTAGCAATAGCACTCGTCAAGAACCCAGTTTTTCATGGAAGAAGCAAGCACATCGACATTCGCTATCATTTCATTCGAGAATGCGTAGAGAATGGGCACATCAATGTGGAACATGTCAGCGGAGAACTACAAAGAGCAGATACTCTAACAAAGGCTCTAACAAGATTGAAGTTCGTGACAATGCGACAAATGCTTGGAGTTCAAGATTTAGGAAGAAGCAACGATCAAGATTAAGGAGAAGAATGTGAACCAGGTAATCTCGCTCCATGGCTTCTTATGTAATGATATAAACTCGAAGGATCAAATATGTTAGTTAGAAACTTTATAACCGAAAGTTAGTTAAAAGTTATGGAAAGTTAGTTATTAGGTATCTTCGGTTGGAACTAAAACCGAAGGGTCACAATGGTTGAATCATACCGATTCAAACCTTATATATATGTATGAACATACTCGATTTAATGGTTAGACAATTAGACAAACTTTTACTTATTCATTTCACTTTGCAACTTATAAATCAATCTAGTTTTGGGACAACAGAGCAGACTCCATCAGTGAACAAGATTGAGGTTTTAAACAACTTGGAGACTTTGTGAGTTACATTAAAGGCTTTGACAGAGAAGACTATCCCGTTTGTTATAGTGATTATAGTTTTTTAGTTAAAACGTACAAATACATGATCATATCTTTGGAACAGATGAAAATAAGCATAAATTTATCAGATGGAGATTACAAGTGATTGAGAGACGATGTACGTTGAGTTTTAAGCCCAGAGGGGTTAACTCAATTGTTCTTGTTGTTGATAATGAATCTCACTTGATAACAGAGGTTAGAGATAAGTACCCAGGAAAGATTTCCTATAAGTTACTTTTGTCCTTCTTACTATTATGTTATTCGACCTGTAGCCAAATTACATAATTCAGAACAATTCTAATTCAAACAAGCATGAAAATCACTCAACAATTTACAAATACATCTTCTTTCCATCACAACAACGTATTTGTTACCTATTTACTCATCAAAAGTTTTGAAATTTTGGGCTTCAATACAAGAAATGATTTCCATTTAGGGGTGGCAGTCATGATTCCATGCACCTCATGCCTCACCACCTACCAATAATATCCTGTCACCTCATTCCATGCATCTCTCATGCCTCACCATACTTTTTTAGTGGCAACCATGATTCCATGCCTCACCTAATTTTATTTTTTATTTTTTATATTCAATAAAAACATAATATTTCATTAATAATTAAAAGAAAATTACATAATACTTAGAAAAAAAAGGAAATCACTAGTCATCGAGGTATGGTAAGTCTTGAGCCGCTACGTGCTCCATAAGATCATATCAGAGACGGTGATGGATATCTTCGTCGAGTAACTACGGTAGTACATTTGGGTCATAAACTGGCGCGACCGGCTGATCCATTATATGAACCGGTGATATTGCCCTCTTGTCGTCTTGTAAAATCATATTGTTAAATATATTACACGTATAAACGATTTTTCGAATCTTTTCGACGGATATAGCCCGGAGAGGACGACTGAGAATAATCCACCCTTAAGACGACCAAAAGCTCGTTCGACATCCTTTCTTGCAGACTCTTGTAGCTTCTTGAATCTCTTTTCCTTCGGGTAAGTGGGATACTGATATGCTTTAACAAATGTTGAATACTTAGGATAGATTCCATCGGTAAGATAATATCCACGTTTGTAAAGCCGTCCATTTACAAAAAATGAACTATTTAGCACCGTTCCATTTCGCTCCGTAAGATACAATGGAGACTGATTCAAAACATTGATATTGTTGTTTGAACCGGCACGACCAGAAAACGAATGCCAAATCCACAAATCATTTGAAGCGACGGCTTTAAGCATAATAGCCGGGTATTGGTGATCACCTCTCTTATATTGGCCTCTCAAATGTCTAGGACAATTTCGCCAAACGAAATGTGTACAATCAATGCTACCAAGCATTCCAGGAATGTGATGTTTTTCTTCATGTGCCTCGAATAAGCGTGCAACGTCGTGGGTTGTCGGCCTACGTAAGAACTCTCGACTATATAACATAATTATCTCATCGCAAAAATGATCAAGGCATTCACCTACAAAATATTAAATAGTAAATAAAAAAAATAACGAAAACTTTATAAAAAAAATGAATTAAATAAATAAAAATGACAAGGTTAACCTGACGTTCTTCGTATCATGTTTAAATAGTTATCAAATCTATCCGGAGGTTCACCCGTTGCGAGTTGCCGAATGGCCGATGTGCATTTTTGTACCGCCGTAGAACTTTTCTTTCCCCTCGCGTCTAGGCTCCATGCCGAGTGATACCGAGCTCCATTGCCGAATAACCTTTGATCCTTTAATTTCGAAAATGATTGAGAAGCCTATAAGTGTGACTAATTTTATGCCTAAATAGATGTGAAAGTTGTTTATTGGTTTGTGAAATTTTGATATAGTTTTCTGTTTGGGGATTGTAGATAGATATCAATGTTATTGCTTCTTGGGTTGATAGGTTGCCAAATAAAATCTGAAGTTTTTTTAACGGAACTAAGAAAACTAGAATGTGTGAGTGTGTTATCGCTGATAAAGAAAGTGTTTCTGAAACACTCTACAAGTTTAATATTTTGCCTTTATTCTTATTATACTTTCCCGTTGTACAATTGTGCTCAAAAATTTGATTTTCTTCTCAATTATCTAACAGCTTTTTACCGAAATTGTTTACTAGTGTAAACTCTTTCAATAGCTTATGGTGGTTTCGGTGAACACAGTGACTTGAACAACGGTCCAATCATACAAGTTTTTAAGATCATGGTCAACTAATTGTGGTGAAAAACTCAACATTCCAATTGAAGGTATCAACGTTGCTCAAATAATTTGTACCTTATGTGATTCAAGATACCACTATCACTACAAGCACACACAATAATAAGATGGGATGTGGTCGTTGGAGGCTGAGATATCGAATATTCAGCCTTTTTTTTTTTTTTTTTTTTTGGAAGATGTGGCAAGGCTAGCCAAGATGCTAGAAAATCCAAAGAAGATGGAGGTAACAGACTTAGCGGTGCGTAGGCATTATACTAAAAAAGAACTCGGGAAGTTAGTTTTATCCATTAATAACAAGGCTTCATGGAAAACTAAGTTTGTGGCCCATATCAAATGCAAGAATCATTGGTTTATATCGTTTGATTTATCGTATTATAGTTTCTTAATTTAGTAATTTTGGCTCGGAGTGGAAATATATCCATAGTCAGTCATGTTTAGCCAATGGTATATGTTTTGATAGAACTGGTTACACAGAAAATGCTTCTTGCCATGTTGGTGTTATATTAAAGAGAATGAAATACTTGTTTCTTTATACTGAAAACATTTTTGTGCTACCTTATTGATGACGTATAGCCTATAGTTGGGCCACGAGCCCAAATTATAGACATTACTAAGCCCAAATCCACCACGCGTGGGCTATCATGACAAATGACTTGGGCCATTAATACCAACGGCTTGGGCTCACGAAGCCCAAAGCCCAACTAATACGCATAATTAAGGGATAAGGATCTTCTGTTTACGGAATAGATATCCTTACCCCGGATAAGCACCACGAGTGCGAAGAGAAAGGAGCAAGATACCTACATGGTTTCCACATCCTATATATAGAATCACATATTCGCATTGAAAGGTACGATTGACACAATCTTTAACTCTTCAATTAAACCCTAAAACCGATTACTTACTCTCACGCCGGAGTCTAATCGTGGGAGACAATCCCACGATAAGCCTAACGGTGTTGTTTGCTTTCTTAGTGCGCAGGTTTCTCAAGCACTAAAGTTCGAATTGGTACGAGAGCAAGAGTCCAAACAAGGTAAGCCCAACTTTTGTATCAACAAGTGGCGCCATCCGTGGGACCCTACACTAAGAACCCAATACCAGAATGCCGAAAAACAAGAACTCAGGCCAGCGGACTCCGCAGCCGGAGAAAACACGTGATGATTCGCATAGGAAGAAGCATCAAGATTCGACTCCTAAGCCGACATCTGGAACAACCAGTGCGCCTAGCCATCGTGAGTCGAATATAACTCCAATCCCTACCGCGGTAGAATTGCCCTTGGGGACAACCCGAGCTACTACCGTAGTCTCAAGCACTGAGGACATTCAGCGCACTCTCTTTACCACTCCCCACCAGGTGGCATCCATAGTGGACAACACTGTGCCACCAGGAGCACCTAATAGAGAGAGGGAACCTCATGCGGAGACGGACATCCTCGCAGTAGAAGAGGATGCACCTGAGGTGACATTAAACGATTTCGTGTCCCAACACTATGAGACTTTAACTAGTCTCATGCAAGAGGAGGCGAGGAAAAGGTCTAGCCGCAGCCTGCAAAATAGGCTAAACTTTAACCAAGAAAAATCCCCATCTCGCCACCATGAGCGCAGAAACAGTGAGAGGCGCACCAACGTCCACGATAGACTTGGTACAGCATCTAACTCTCAATACTCAGAGGATTACGAAGACAATGCGAGACACACCAGTGTCCATGCTAGGCTTGGTAGCCGCAGGATACAGGACAGACTTGGACGACAACGCTCACCAAATGTAAGCACCTCAAGGTCAGGAAGCCGAAGAATCCAAGATAGATTGGAGAAACACTACTCCCCAAGTACAAGTCCTTCAACTTCGGACTCCGAAAGAAAACGGCGCAAGCGCCACAGGAGAAACAACTCTTCCTCAAGCAGTTCCTCGGACAACGAGGATAGAGAGACGGGACATTGGAAGTCTAAGAACCGACATCGGTACGACGAGGACGAGGATATTTCCCTTCCTTGGCGTCGCCAAAAGGTTGATGCGTTCACACGACGCATAAGCAATTTCTCAAATGACAAGAAAAGGCGCATGCCCACCAATGTTAAAACATACGATGGCACGGGTGATCCTGATGATCACCTAAAAATCTTCGAATCAGCGGCTGCTATCGAAAACTGGCCACAACCTGTGTGGTGCCATATGTTCAACTCTACTTTAGTGGGGAATGCGCGAACATGGTTCAGCAAGCTTCCACGACGAAGCATAAATGGGTTTGAAGAGCTGCGGAAAGCATTCCGCCTAAATTTCACGCAACGAAAGAAGTGCGCAAAGAACCCTGTAGAACTAGCCAGAGTAAAGCAGCGCCAAGGGGAATCCACAAGCGCTTACATGGAGTGCGTCAAGGATGAATGCATGCAAGTCAAGGCATGCCCCGAGGTACTAAAAATCTCAGGGTTCATGAACGGGATCAATAACCCAGAGCTGATACGGAAGCTAAACGATAAAGTACCCCAAAGCTTTGATGAGCTAACAAAGCGCACCAGATCCTTCATTCAAGGGGAAGCGGCAGCGGCAGATAGCAAAAAAGGGTACTCAACCTTTAAACCACAAGAACAGTCAAGGAGACAATCCAATGACCAAAGTGGCAGCCGCAACAGGAATTACCGCAACCAAAGTAGTGGAAGGGATAACGACAAGTACGTCCCACTCACAAAAACCCCTAAGGAAATATTCGTGACAGAGGGAGCAAATTTTCCAAAACCTCCACCCATGATAACCCCAGAAGAAAAGCGCATCGGAGGAGGATACTGCGAGTACCATGGACAGAAGGGTCATACTACTAACGAGTGTGTTCAACTACGTCAGCTAATTGACAAATTAGTAAGAGAAGGGAAGATGGACCACCTCGTTAAAAACATCAAAGAGGGAAAAGATAGACAAAAGAATGGGGCCAAAAAGGAGATACCAAAAAATAAGGCTGATACGATATACATGATACAATCATGGCAACGAAATACGAAACAAAAAGTCAGCCAAAGATTTTCCAAGGGAAACCATATCTCTTTCCCCACTCTCACTGTGGACAACGCAGTAATAGAACCACTCACCATCGAAATACAGGCGGGAGGCCACGAGATCCACCGCATGTATGTCGATGGAGGAGCATCTACGGACATCATGTATGAACACTGCTTTAGAAGGCTAAAACCTGAGATACAAAACCAGTTAATTCCGGCCACGACGTCGCTGACTAGATTCACAGGTGAAAAAATTTTGCCCATGGGACAATTGCGCATACTTGTGGTCATTGGTAATGAATACCATTCTACAACGGCTCGGATGAATTTCATGGTGATCAGGTCTCCTTCGTCATACAATGGCATCATTGGGAGACCAGGGATATCAGCTATGCGCGCAGTTCCATCCACAGCACATGGGATGCTCAAGTTCCCAGTGGAAGGAGGGATCGTCACCCTCTACAACACTACCGCATCTCCAAGAGAATGCAACATAATAGCAGATGAAATTCCGCGCGCTCCAGAACAGCACACGACCAAGGTGACAAACCTGAAAGTTGCAATCCACCCAGATTATCCTGACCAAGAGATATCAATTGGGGGATCACTGTCCGACAAGGGCAGAGCAGCTGTGTGCGCATTATTGCAAAAGAACCTAAACATCTTTGCATGGGAGCCTAAACACATGACCGGAGTGCCAAGAGCCATTACTGAACATAAGCTCGAAATCCGACAAGGATATCCTCCAATACGCCAGAAAAAACGTGGCCAAGCTCCAGAACGCACAAAAGCTATCCTAGAGGAAGTACACAAACTCGTGGACGCAGGGATCATGCGAGAGGTTTATTACCACGATTGGCTTTCCAACCCAGTAATGGCGATGGTAGCTGGAGAATGTGCATGGACTTCACCGATCTCAACAAAGCGTGTCCATAAGACTGCTACCCACTACTAGAAATCGATTGGAAAGTAGAATCCCTGTGCGGGTATCCCTTTAAATGCTTCTTAGGCACGTACAAAGGATACCACCAAATTCAAATGGCCAAGGAGGATGAAGAAAAAACAGCTTTTCGCACGAGCTAAGGGGTGTATTGCTACACAAAAATGCCCTTTGGTTTAAAAAATGCAGGAGCTACATACCAACGGTTAGTGAACAACACATTTGAGAAGCAAGTAGGCCGCAATTTGGAGGTCTATGTCGATGACCTAGTCATAAAAAGCCATACCGAAGAGGAATTGGTGCGTGACATAGAGGAGACGTTTAAAACATTGGGAAGAATAAACATGAAATTGAATCCTAAGAAGTGCACTTTTGGAGCAACAGAAGACATGTTTCTTGGATATCTAATAGAACCCGATGGTATTAAACCTTGTCCAGACAAGACAAGAGCGGTCAATCAAACTACCTTCACCGCGCACACTGAAAGAGGTCCAGTCACTAAACGGCAAATTAGCCGGGCTGAACCGATTCTTGTCCAAATCAGCGGACAAATCACTTCCTCTCTTTAAAATACTCATGAAGTGCACAAAGAAGGGAGATTTTCGGTGGACCCCAGAAGCGGAAGAAGCTTTCCAACAGTTAAAGCAAAACCTAGCAGAGCTACCAAAGCTCGTTGCACCCCGATAAGGGGAAGAACTGATCATGTATCTGTCAACAACCTATGGAGCAGTCAGCGCGGTGCTATTGACAGATAGAAATTCTGTTCAAACACCTATATACTTCGTAAGCAAAGCCCTGAAGAAAACGGAGACTAACTACACCGCCATGGAGAAACTGGTTCTGGCTCTAGTATTCGCAGCTAAAAGGCTGCGCAGGTACTTCCAAGCGCATCCGATAGCTGTAATCACAGACCAACCCATCAAGCAGGTTATCTCTAAACCTGATGCATCCTGGTGACTTCAAAAGTGGAGTGTGTTATTGAGCGAACATAATATCTCCTATAGGCCGCGCACCGCGATCAAAGGACAGATATTGGCTGATTTCATTATCGAGAAGCCAGATGATGATACTCCATCACCAAAGATTGAAGTACCATTACAAGAACCATGGGTCCTATTTACAGATGGATCCTCATGCGCAGAAGGATCAGGCGCGGGTCTTATCCTTACCAGCCCAGATGGAACAGAGCATACTTACGCACTACGCTTTGAATTCATAGCCACAAACAATGAGGCAGAATATGAAGCATTACTGGCTGGACTACGCATAGCAAATCAAATGGGTGTACGCAACCTAGAAGCTAATGTGGATTCACGACTAGTAGCTAACCACGTGTTAGGCGAGTATGTGGCTCAAGAAGAACACATGATCCAATACCTCGATAAAGCCAAATCCTTGATCAAGAATTTTGACAAGTTTTCCATCAAACAAATCCCACGAGGAGAAAACAAAAACGCATATGCGCTTAGTAAAATCGCATCCACAAGCTTTGCACACCTGTCAAAGCAGGTATTGGTGGAAACCTTGAGAAACAAATCCATCTCTGAGATGGAAGTATCCACAGTGATAGAGGAAGAAAATCCCACATGGATGACACCCATCATGGATTTTATCAGTAAGGGAACACTCCCCCAGGAACAAAAGGACGCTCGACGGATACGGCGCACAGCGTAGAGGTTCGAACTTCGAGATGGTATCCTATATCGGCGTTCATTCCTACAACCATGGCTCAGGTGCGTCGGACCTCTTCAGGCAGATTACGTACTCCGGGAAATCCACGCTGGATCTTGCAGCATGCACTCAGGACCACAGTCTGTTGAAGCGCGCGCTTTGCGATCCGGATACTATTGGCCTACCATGCACCGCGACGCGCGAGACATGATTAGAAGATGCAACGACTGCCAAGTCCATAGACCCATTCCACGTCGGCCACAGCATGAGCTAACACCCATCACCTCACCATGGCCATTCCACAAATGGGGAATTGACATTGCTGGACCCTTTCCAGTCGCGGCAGGAGGACTCAAGTTCCTCATTGTCGCCATTGACTACTTCACCAAATGGATCGAGGCGAAATCAGTGGCAAGTATCACAGGCAACCAGGTCAAACGATTCATTTGGGATAACATTGTATGCCGCTTCGGCCTACCTGGAGAAATTATTTCGGACAACAGAAAACAATTCTGTGATAACCCATTCAAAGATTGGTGCGCACAGTTAAACATCACACAGCACTTTGCATCAGTCAAACATCCGCAAACAAATGGATTAGTAGAACGCGCGAATCGTAGCCTGGGTGAAGGAATTAAGGCGCGCTTGGACAGACATAAAGGAAGATGGGTGGACGAATTATCGCATGTTTTGTGGGCACACCGCACAGAGATCAAAGTCAGCAACGGCGATACACCTTTTTCTCTAGTCTACGGGACAGAAGCTGTTATACCAGCAGAAATTGGAATGCCAACAATCCGTACATCGGAGGTTAACGTCGCAACAAACGACGATGAACGGCGTATTGACTTAGATTTGTTGGAAGAACGACGCGAAAGGGCATCTATCCGCGAAGCAAAAGCTAAATAAAAAATGAAGAAGTATTATGATGCAAAAGTCAGAAACACTTCTTTCAAACCAGGGGACTTTGTATACCGCGCCAATGATGCCAGCCACGCAGAAGACACGGGCAAGCTCGGACCCAAGTGGGAGGGGCCTTACGAGGTCACAGAGGCATTAGGCGACGGTGCGTACAGAGTGCGCGACATGAAAGGCCACGAGCTACCGCGCACCTGGAACATCTGCAATCTCAAGAGATGCTACCTTTAGGCCACGGCCCACACACTAACACCTCTGCACTTTAGTAAGCGCTCAATAAATGTTGGTGTATTTATTTATTTTATTTTATTTTTCTTAGGAAATTGTCTTTTTGCACTTGCAACAAATTAATAAAACGTTGTGGTTTCTAGCTAACTCCACAACAAAGTTCAACATTATTGCTTACATTATTCATTTATGTTTCAATTCTGTTTATATTCTTGCCTACATGGCGTGCATGCACATATTAAGACCACACGAGGGCAGACAGGATGAGTAAACCTACTAAAGTACTCGTTGAGTAAGAGGGTTGCAAACCCATCAACATCGGATCACGTATCCCTGTTAAACACCTTACTATCAAGACGTTGGAGTAAGTTAACAAGTACACCCCACGATGGATGCACTTAATAGCACACGGTGCGCGTTTAACAAAACATGGACTCAAGACAATTGACTCCTACATAGTGGAACTCGCAGTACGCTGCACTCCACCACATGGATTCAAAACAATTGACTCCTAAATTCGTACACTAACTTCATACAAGCTTATGACTTTAATACGCATCTCACAATGAATGCGCAACAACAAGTTGAAAATGAACTAATAAACCAAGACACTTGGTTACCAACAATGATAAACGTAGTACGCTACACACTTACTCACACGTTTGCTAAGGTTATGGACCGCAAACGTTTCATAAGTTACGGACTTAATGCACAAATTCTGGGCTCAAATACAAGATATTATTTGCACGTTTGTTACTTTAGATAAGTCTTTCACGTGATAAAGACAAGAAAAAAATCTAAGTACAAAAACAACATATGTGCACAAAAGAGTTCAATAATTTTATTTACTAAAAACTACAAGTTTTTACAATGATATAACTAAGAGTTGTACATATCTTTACACTATGGATGCGCTTGGGGGAAGACTCTGGCACAGCTGAACTTCCCGCCTCCTGAAGCTTCTTCAACAACAGCGCATCTTTTTGTGACACTGTCGCCACACTGACTGCAATGCCATCTGACCTGGGAAGATGTGCAGCACCCACACCGCAGAGAGTGGCCTTCCCTTTAAGACCTTTCTTCTTGGCTGCCCTCTCTTCATGGCGCTCCAAAACTTCCTTTAGTGGCACCTCCGTCTCAAGAGCGAAGGGATTCAGGATATCACGCGGTCGCGCAAACACTGGAACCTGCAGTTGGGATTCATCAGGCTTTAAGAAGAAATCAACTTCGGCCTCTGCAATCTCTGCTATATGCCTCCCAAGTGTTAATCCCTGCATGATCACTCAGATGGGATAATCCTGGTCACGCTCCAGCTGCGCAATGTGTGGAAGCTCAAAGAGCCTCATCTTTTCCATCGCCTGCACAAGCTCGTCGTAGGCACCAGCATTATACTCAGGAACCTCAGAGGGAGAGACCTTAAACAGTTGCACCTCTGCCAACTCTTCCACAGCCTGCGCCTTGCCACGAGCAACGGCGCACTCCACCACCTTCCCAAAGGCACCCACGACCTCTGGGGACTCCAAGGTGCTCATGGCAGCAAGGCGCAAGCCATGACTGATCAACCACCAGCGAAAATAATGACAAAGGCATTAGAAAAGAAGCATACAATATAAAAAAAATTAAGAAGAAATGTACAACAAGTACCTGCGCTCCGCAATGGTCGACAGCAGATGAGGGTACAACTCCTCATCGTACTCTATACTCAGCCTGCGCAGCTTCTCTTCCTGTGCCTCAACACACTCCTCTACCTTCTTGCCAAATTGTGCAAGCTGACCGCAGAGCTCGTTCTTCTTCTCCTCCAGGTATTTCACCCCCCAGGCGAGGTCAGCCTTATATTGCTGTGACTCCCCACGTTCGCGCTGCAGCTCAGCCAAATCTACCAGTTTCTCCTCAGTCGCCTTTTTGGCGCGCTCATCGGCAGCTAACACTTCTGCCTGAGCCTCAGCCAACTGCGCCTTGAGCTGCGCAATCTGCTCATCCCTCTGAGCAAAGCTACCTCCCTCAACAACGGTCCGCGCCTTCAGCTGAGTGACCAACTCAGCCTGGCGAGCAGCAACACCAGCAAGCTCCTCCACCAACTCCAGCGCAGACATCTGTGCTGCTGCCTTCAGAGGCTCCTCTACATCAGCAGTCTTGGGCGATGCAGCATGATCAGCAAAGGCTGCATCACCCTCTGCAGCATGGTCCCTATGAAATAAAGAAGATGAAGTTAGTACGCGGATATAAATAAATAAAAAAATAATAATAAAAAAAATAAAAAAGGGAAAGTTACAGTCGTAAACACTTACACAAGAGGTGGAGTTTCGGCCTGATTTTTCTGTGCGCTAGTAGCAGACATCTCATCTGGCGCATCCGACTCATCCTCCCCAATCAGGCGACACCTCCTTTTGGAGGTACCAACATAACCACCAGAAGACGCTACCTTGCGCTTCTCTCTACGGACCTCCGCAGACACCAATATATCCACGCTATTAGACGCCTCCACATGCGTCTCTTCCTCCACGGGAGACCTCTCCTCGGTAGGAGGGACAACCTGCACTGGCGCGACAAGCACAGCTGCAGGGGGAGAATCCTGACGCGCAGCAGGACCAAATACAGTCAGATGCCCCTCCGTGGCCTGTAAAATGGGCTGCTCACCCTCCCTCAGGGGACGCACCCCCACTGTTACGCGTTTAGGTTCTTTCAGCTTCACGACAGTGAACAAATCCATTTCTGCGACAGACAAGAGACACGTAACAAGAACAAGTTAGTTATTCAAGTAAATAAGAAAAATACTTACGTTATAGAGGCAATAAAGGATGAGCACCCACCCTGGCTGTTCTCATCGATGAAGGTTGGAACCTCGTCCAGACCATCAAAATAATTACGGCTCAGCCCCATATGCACTAAAAACTCCTCAGGATAGGAGTTAATGGGAATGCGGTTAGCATCAATTATGTCCGCATCCGCGGCGCTGTAAGAACCAGGGATAGGACGCTCATCCCTCGGCAGCGACCTTTGAGTATAGAACTCAAAGCGCGACGGAAATACAACATCGTCTACACAAAAGAAGTACTCTCTCCAATGCCTTAAAGAATCTACCTTCTCTTCATAGCATTGAAGGCGCCCTGCGCGTTTGGCAAAAGAAACCCATCCATGCGACCACGTTGTGTGGTAAAACGCACGGAATAGGTCAACTGTCGGATTGATAGCCAATAACCGACAATTAATCTCAAAATTTGATATCTTAGCCGCACCTATACAGTGCAGCTGGGAGATATGGAGTTGGTAATGGTTGAGCACGTTGCTCAAAAAGATAGAGATGGGCACGCGATAATTCGCGTAATTGAAAAAGCGTGTGTACAAACCGATTTTCCCATCGGGGAAATCAGCAATACACGCATCCACGTCTGGTGCTTCAGGATGGACGTCGAGAGGAATGAAGAAGTCAGAGGAAAACTGACGTACGTCATCCTCATCCAACCTAGAGCGAAAGTCGTGTAACTGAGCAACCATCTTATAAATAAGGTTTGCTAAAATATTGCGCACGCGCAGTTACCTATTGAAAACAGAGGAACGAAGAGAGACAAAGCTTTAGAAAAATTTTTGAAAATGGTGAAAAATACGTTTAACTGTGTGAAAAACAGTGAAAAGGGGCGGTGATTTATATAAGAGGCCAAGAAACCCTAGATGGGATGCCACGTGGATCCCACTCACAAACGTGTGGCTGGGAGGTGGAAGGTACAAGAACTTTTCCCTTTTTCCCGAGATACACGTGGATAGCCTCCCCGTTTTCCGAGGCACACTTTGTGATATTTGGGGCTTGGTTCATTGTTCCTATCATTTGGGCGGGAAATATTTCGTTTTCTTCCCGCCACGCTTGCCGCTCGCTCCTTTAGTCTAGTATCCGCGGCTACGAGCCACGCACACTAGACTGGGGGGACATGATGACGTATAGCCTATAGTTGGGCCACGAGCCCAAATTATAGACATTACTAAGCTCAAACCCACCACGCGTGGGCTATCATGACAAATGACTTGGGCCATTAATACCAACGGCTTGGGCTCACGAAGCCCAAAGCCCAACTAATACGCATAATTAAGGGATAAGGATCTTCTATTTACGGAATAGATATCCTTACCCCGGATAAGCACCACGAGTGCGAAGAGTAAGGAGCAAGATACCTACACGGTTTCCACATCCTATATATAGAATCACATATTCTCATTGAAAGGTACGATTGACACAATCTTTAATTTTTCAATTAAACCCTAAAACCGATTACTTACTCTCACGCCGGAGTCTAATCGTGGGAGACAATCCCACGATAAGCCTAACGGTGTTGTTTGCTTTCTTAATGCGTAGGTTTCTCAAGCACTAAAGTTCGAATTGGTACGAGAGCAAGAGTCCAAACAAGGTAAGCCCAACTTTTGTATCAACACTTATAACCTTTAATATTCAAAGTTAGATATTACTATATATATTAAATGAGAACTAAAATGACGTCGTTCAAAATACATTAACCGGCCTATTCGTTAGCCCATTGGCCCGGTTATCTTGGCCCACGTTTTTCTTCTCCGGTCCATTTTCCGTGTTATAGATATTCCTGAAGCTTCTTGATCTTCCCATTGACCCATTGTCATAAAAAAACACTTCTAACCGGTGTTTCCACCGACTTCTGGGTTCTTATCAAAAAGTTGATTCCAAGATGCAGGAGCATTAATATTGTTGGTATGTGTCGACAATGTTCCAGTGGTTTGATTTTTTTACGAAAATCAAAAAAGTATGTGCTCTGATTATTGTTTGAGTCTTTAGAATTTTTTTGGAGTTGATTATTGATATGATCTGTGGGTTTTTGATGATTATTAATATATGTAATATTATTTTCTTTTGGTCGATTTGCAGGCAAGTAAATCAGCTTTAATCAGCTTCTACAAAGATTTGCTTATTGTACCAGCAGTTCGACACACTGATTCGTGAAATGGTATGACAAAAATTTAATCTTTTTGTCTTTTGTCGATATAGATACATTAGTTTGTAAGTTGTGGATTTCTTTAGTATTGGAATTTAATTGGGGGTTAGTTTCAAGTTTTTCTTCATTGTTGTAGCATTTGTGCGAGTATAAATTCATGATACCTCTATGTAGTATATAATGATTGGTGGCTATTTAAGGGACTGAAATTAAGATATGTAGTTGATGCGTAGGATTACGCCTACACAAAAGGTTTTACCTCTCGAGGGATCTCGAGAATCTTGCAATCCCCACCAGGCAGTGTACCTGACCGATGTAGTATAGTGTAGTGACAAGTACTGGGGGATTGATCGTTCTCTCTGGGAATAGTGTCGTTAGGATTGAAACTTAATTAAACTAGGTCTAGAGGTGAGGGATGATTCTTTTTGTATTTTTATAGTTTTCTAGAAAGCAAGTAAATATCTCGGGTTTTGGAAGATTGGGCGGAATTAGTTGGAGAAAAACAAGAAAGTAAATATGGAGAAAAACAATAATATGAGAAACGTGTTTACTTAGATTTCACTATTCCCTAGCTATCTTTTACTAGTTGATTAGTTTGTTACAATTGCGTGTATGACGGTTATATTCCTTAATATCATTCTTGGGGCCGTGTACGATCTTCCCCAACTCTATAAGCTTCTACCTCTTCCTATGTCGAGCCGACTACTAGCTCATAACATGGCCTCCTTAGTAGTTACTTATGCATTAAATACAACCAATTAATCGTAGTACACATCCGATTCATGTTTCTTAAGACGTTCAAGCATGTTACCAATTGGAAGTCTGCCAGTTTTCTTAAGCCTAACATCGATATCATTCATCCATTACAATTAATAACAAACAACCAACCAATAATCAATAGCTAGGTTTCATTACATCTAAGCAAACACAAAGAAAACCTAGCCTAGCATGTTAAAGTAAAGACAAGCATAAGATAGAATCAAACAACACATAGACATATTTAATGATTATTGGAAGACTTATCTTTATTAAAACATGGATGATAAAAGGGTGAAAAACCCTGTAAAATTCGACCTAGCGTTTCTCCGCAAGTTCTCCCAAAAGTCTCTCTAAAATTCACCTCTTAATACACGAAAATTAGAAAACTATATATAGATTTTGTGGTCTGACGGCGTCATGTTATGATTCTGAGGCCGTCAACTAGCCGTCAATATTCTTCTCGTATTGCCTAGATCCAGATCTGACACCGTCATGTATTAATCAACTCTTGGCCATCACGTGTGTTTTTGCTCTTGACGGCCTTGGTGACGCCGTCATGTGTTATTTCCTAAAAACATTCTGGCGCGTCTCGTTATACTTTTTATCCACGTCTTTGCCATAACGTGACGCCGTCACATGCAATACGTGACGCCGTCAGGTACTATTTCCAGCTTGATTTCGAGACTTTGCCGTTTTCTTCACTTTTCGCTCCAAAATACTTCCTTTTCCAGATTTCTTCTTCAAAGTACCTAAAATGACAAAAGGGACGATTTAAGGCAATATTTGATCAAATAATCTTGACTTAGGGCTGCGGTACACTTTTCATCTCATCAAATACCCTTACACTTGATATTTGCCTGTCCTCAAGCAAATGTGCTTTTATTCTAATCAAAATACAAGCTAGGGGTCATTTAACACTAATATAAAAGTAATTACAACAAATAATCGTTCCACTTCAACCAAAATAAGCATGGAAATTATACACTAGCACCTCACAAATAGTGTTTAGATACTCACATCTCTAGGGTGTAATAAAAGTATATATCACAATATGAAAATGGAAAATATCTCTCACTACCTATCATAGCACATAGATTACCATAAGCTTGGGAAAGGATCAAACCTCCACCACTTGGCGTAAGCACCTAGGATAAACTATCAAAGAGGTCTTTTAAAAGGGTTATATCGTAAGGTGTAGGGATATGATAAACACGGTTTTGTTGGATAAAGGTAATCTTTACTGGTGGTGAGTTAATCATCTTGGTCAATTACATGTATAATGTGGCGTTGCTAAGCCAAGACTCGACTCGACTTAAGATAATCATAAACTAACAAAAACATAAAATAAACATAAAAGGAATTTGCATACACTCTTGCCCTACCATCCAAAATAATACATCATAGGGAATTTGCATTCCCCTTACACTTGAACTTTTACATACTTTACAATTAACTATTCTAATGACTCGAATTAAGATAATCAATACACTTGTAGTACTTTTTAAATATTAGCACACATATGGGGGTAATAATTGACATCTTCCCCAATACTCCATAACAATAATACTTTACCCATGAGTCCCAATCGTCCCAAAACAATATGTACAAGATATGACTCAACTTAGTAACCATGTAATCAATTAGACAATTAACTAAGGGTTTAAACACGTAACAATAATGCACTAAAGATGAGTGCATACAAGGAAGGCTAAGGCGATTTGGGTGTACATTTGAGGTGGATTGTAAACAAATTCCTCCTTTAAGTAAAATGCTTAAAGTTAGAAACGAAAAACATAGGCTCAGAGGGGTGTACTTGGGGTATCGTGTAGTAAAATGAGTACAACGTATATGTGTGGGAAAAATTAATTGACTTTACTAGTCAAGTAATTATTATTTCATTGGTCAAGTAATTATTATTTCATTGGTCAAGTAATTATGATACGGGTTTAACACAAGGGTTATCCTAATGCCTCTTATCATGTAGTAAATCCTACTACACGAATGTAGTTTCACTAGCGGTCTCGGGATACATCACTAACGCAAGTTCTAGAATCTAAGTACTACTGGTACACTCATAAGCATCTTTTCCTAACAAATCTAGTGGCGAACCTCACATATTTGGGGTGGGAAATTTTGAGTGGTATGGTTTTTTGTGCTAGTCATGCAACTCCTATACATGAGACGCTCATTAAGGCTAAAGCTTCACTCCTAATGTTGTAAAAAAATTTAAATTTGGCGCTAAAATTGCCTTAACAAGTATTTCTCTTAGCTTTATTACACACCTGCTTTTGAACAAACAAACTCAAGTGCAATTGCATTCTCTAATCATCATTTACCCTCCCCTTACACTTAGGCTGAACATTGTCCCCAATGTTCAATAAAATGGATGTAAAAGTAATGATGGTAAAAGAATGAAACAAATACTCCCCTGATTCGTTCGGTGTGGATAATGTAATAACATGGTTAGATCCTCCTCCAAGAAAATGAACGTTGAAAGCTTCTATCTAGAAATATAAATCATCTTCTTGTCCAATATAACCAATTAAACATGAGAAAACAATCATGGCAAACCTCGCGTAAAATCGGCGGCAAACTCTATATTTACTAAAATCCTAGAAATCAAATTAAGATATAATGCTTGTGGAATGAATGTTTGTAGATTTCCTGGAGTTTATAAAACTAAAGATTTAACAAAAACTTTAAGACTCCGGTAGAAAAAAAAAAAACAAAACTCACAAAATTTTTCAGAATTTTACATCTGACGCCGTCAGGTTATAACCCTGATGCCGTCAGAATGCTCTGACAGAAATCTAATGTTAAGTTTCCAGAAAATTTCTAGAAAAACTCATGCCTTAATTCCTGGAAATCCTGCAAAACATCATTATGACTCGATACAAGCGTTTGACTCAAATAAATACTAATATGCATGTTTGTTTAATATCGTTGTGATTCATGTTCAATCTCGTTCTTTGAAACAAATTTAGATTTCCCTTACACTTATCATGTGTGAAATACCTTTATATGTAATCAAGACGAAGTTAAAGACAAAATAAAGCATTTTCACAATTTATTTTGAAACATGAGCCATAAACAATAAAAATAAAGCATGCATACGGAAACAAATAAAATCAAACAAACAAACAAACAATTATCTTTAATCATGCCTACCGGGTGGGCAACACTTCTATCCGCTAGACCAATTATCACTTCCGTCTCCTCTAACTTTCCTAGCTTAAGTGTAGTGAAAAGGGACAAAGGAATCAAGTTGAGGCTTGATCCTAGATCGGCTAGTGTGTCGAAAGCTTCGGAGTTAGCTATTCTACAAGGT
Organism: Artemisia argyi; assembly: GCA_030686995.1. Lineage (NCBI taxonomy): Eukaryota > Viridiplantae > Streptophyta > Magnoliopsida > Asterales > Asteraceae > Artemisia > Artemisia argyi. Next base: position 82,276,560 of record CM060684.1, on the reverse strand, counting down.
AAAACAAATATACCCGGATCATCTAGTTTCTTAGGTAGTTTGTTTTGAACGAAAGCGGTCCCATTTTCACCCAACTTAAGTCTTTCTTCATATTTTTCTAAGAGGGCATTATAGTAGGGGCACGGGCCAAGAAATCAATGACGGGGCGATCAAGGTGAAGTTCCTTAAATTCATCGCCAAAGTCTTGTGAAGGAGGTGTTTCTATGCTATTGACCAGTTTAATGTTGGATGTTTTATTCAATTGGTCCTTTTGAAAAATTTAGGTTTGCTTGAAACACGTGCTCATGGCATTGACCAAATAGTATTATGGACTAGAATTAGGAGACGAAACCGATGATATGGCATTAACGCTTCGGGTTCTTGACCGTGTTGCTAGGGAGTGCTCCCATTTCTCGGTCATTGAGAACTTTCAACAATGTGTCAATCTTATTTGTCATATCACTTTGTTTTTGTTTGAAATCGGCTTCAAACTTTGCTAAACGAGCTTCTTGAGATGCCATAAAGCTAGACATCAACCCTTCAAAATTATTGGTACTACCATAGTTGTTGGAAGGATTATTGTTTAACGTAAGGTTAGGGGGTGGACCGTTTAATTGGTAGCGCTTAGGTGGAGTGGAAGAATTGTTTTTGGGTATGTTTTGGTTTTGTTTCCACCTAAGGTTTGGGTGATTTTTCCAAGATGGGTTATATGAATCACCATAAGGGTTTGGCTCAGGTTTGAAAGTGTACCACTTCTCTCCCGCTCCGTTGGTACGCGAGGATGTGTAATCCGCAAAAGCTTGTTCGAGGAGTTCCATGCAATCACGAGTGTTGTGAGGACCACTACATAATTCGCATGAAGAAGTGATTTTGTTCACTTGGCTTGAAGGTTTAGGAGCTTCGTAGGATTTCATGAGAAACTTGACTTGGTCTTCAAGTTCCATGATCCTACGGTCGGGAGTGCTTGAATTGTTCGAAGGCAAAGATATTGCCTTGACCGTTTTGTTCAAATCACGGGGATCATTCCAACTTTCGTTGTCATAGAGAGCGAGATCTTCTATGAGTTCCCATGATTCTTCCACACTTAGATCACATAGCTTGCCACCAGCCGCTTGGTCAATGGTTTGCCTCGTGGAGAGATTGATGTGGTCATAGAAGATTTGGACTTGGAGCCAAAGATCTATGCCATGATGAGGGACTTTTTGGAGTTGTTGGATCGATATACTCTGACCAAACTACTTTGTAGCTTGTAAGGTTTTAACAATCTTGAATGACTCAAAATAGTTAATATTGAAACACTAATATTACTTTGTAAAGTATGCGGAATCTACTAACACAAAGCTAAGAAGAACTTTATTTATATTAAAACAACTCTTTGAACCTGCCTCTCTAAATACAAGTTTACTAACAATCCTTAACTTTCACTAAAATCGTTTTGTGAAACTCTAAGACTCTTAGAAAAACTTCGTATGTCTAATACCATCATAAGGCTCCTTTTATAGATAACCTTAAGTCGGTTTACAATATCTACTTGAACGACAAGTAATTATCCCTAACTAATTCTAGAATATTCATATAATATTACATAGTAATCCTTTAAACAATATTACACATAAGTCCTTGTTCTTCGAAGTACTTTGAATAATCTTCAATAATTAGCAGTACTTTGACCTTGATCAGCACGTTGACTATTGAGCAGTACTTTGACATAGCAGTACTTTGATCTTTCCAGTAGTACTTAGATCTTCATATCCCAACAATTCTCCCCTAACTTGAACTCTACTTGCTTGATTTCAAGTTTCTTTGCTTTCTTGGATCTTCAATATTTTTATCATTCAGGAAGATTGTATCTTTATCTCTTTTCAATCTTGTATGTCAAAGTTCTCTTGATCATCATCTTCTCAGCAACTCAGCAACATTTTGACAAAGTGTACATCAAATCTTTAAAAGTTTCATACTGTTCTCATCACTTCCAGATGTATAAACTTCTGTGAAAGGTGAATCATTGAACTTTTAATGGATTTTGATGTCTCTTTACCAAAGCCATTAACTCTGGAGTAGCCAATGTTTAGGTTAGAACAACCATGGTACATTGATAACCATATGATTTTTAGCAAATCATCAGCTATCAACGGATTTGAGTAGTCTTTACCAATAGCCGTTTGCTTTTGGACTAGTTAGTTCTTTGAATTCAACCATGGTGAACTAATTACCATAAATGGATTTTCCACAGCCTTTACCACAAGCCATTTTCTTGTGGGCTAGTCAACTCTTCACTTTTGCAGATATGGTGAGTTGAACACCATACAATTTTTAGTAAATTGTCAACTAAAAACGGATTTGATTATCACATCAGAGCCGTACCCTCATGATGAGTCAAACTCTTTCTTGTCTGTTAAACATGGTGAGTTGATTACCATTTGTTGTGCAGTACAAGTACTAACACCATATTTTACTCTTCAAATCCTTTTGTTTATATCATCTTAAGCTTCAAAAACATTTTTTTTTCAAAGGACTTTTACTGGTTTTATGCAGCAAGCAGTACTTTGGTAAAGTACTGTTTGTCTTGCAGTACTTTGAGAAAAATACTTATTATTCAAAACAAATCATACCAGTACTTATGCAATATTATTCTTCTGATTTAGTCCACCTGATAAATAGCTTAATCACCAAAAAAGCTACTTCAGTTTCATCTTCAAGCTCCATTCCATGATCCAACATCCTGATCATAAGTTCTCTTATCAGAGGATATCTTCTTTCAGCTAACATGTGAATCATGGTTCCATCTTCCATCTCAAGTGAATGAACTCCCAATGACTCAAAGAATCTCCATCTTGTTATCTCCCAGTTTTCTTGATCATTCCACAGAGTATCATTACTTGTTTCTTCTATTTCCTAGATGGTTATCAAATCTCCAAGTAAGATTAATCCCACTCCTGTTGCTTCAATATTCTCATAGTAAGTCTGCACTTATAAGTATAAGTTGTATAGATCTTCTCTATCTATTATGTGCAGAACATCCCATAGCATATTAAACACAGTGAAGCTTTCATCTTCTCTATTGAACATGAGATAGTTTCCTTCAGTTAATTCAACCACAGAAAATGAGATAATATTTGACTTCTTTCCAGAGTCTTCTGTTTTCTTGTTCTCAAAATCAACAACTCTGAAATAATTCTTCAGTTCATCAATTGTATTAGAATGTATCATTTTAAGCCTCTTTGACAATTGATCATCCTGAATAGCTTTCTTCCTTTTTAGCTTTCTTTTCTCAGCTTGTTCCTTTATTATATCTTCTAATTTCTTTTCCTTATCAGCATCCATGGGCACAAAACTTTCCAACCCTTTCTTAATGGACTCTTGTACACTATCCCATAGTGCTTTTACATCTGAATATCTTAGTTTTGTAGATTCTTGTATCCTCTTCTTTTCAAGAAACTAATCATCCAATTTCTCTCTTCAGCAATAGTCATATGCTTTCTTGTTACAGCAACTGGCTTCCTTATCTCTTCTAAATACTCTGCATCATACACAGCTTGTTGTTGTCTAGCAATCGCTATCTCTATTTCCCTCAGCTGTGCAAGAGTAAACTTCTTATTTTTCTTCTTGGTCTGCTTCATGATCCCTTTTCCTTTGTCTTTTGGATCTAAAGCTTCAGGTTCAGAAGAAGACTCAGAAACTTGTTGTGTAGGCTCAGAAATATGTATACCTGAAGGTCTATCCAAATTGAGCATTATCTGAGCTATTGTCTCATCATCACTTGATGTATGCTCTTTGACTTCTTCTTGCTGAATAGGATTAGAATGACCAGCTTCATCTTCAAAAGTCTTTGTAGAAGGTCCAGCTGTAGAAGTTCCAATTCCATCAATATCCATTGCAGCAGTACCTTGCACATCAGTACCTTGCATACCAGTACTTTCATCAACAGTACTTTGAACATCAGTACTTTGAATATTTTCAACTTGTTCTCTAGCTTCTTGCTCATCAACTTCTTCTTGAACAATATTCTCATCCTCGTCAGTATTTTTCTCTGGCACAAAGTTCAAAGGTACTTCTCGATAATTCCAAAGATGAGCATCTTCTGAATATTGAACTCCAGCATCATCTTCACTCAAATTATCATCTTGATTCCTCCCCAATTTGAAAGATGATGACTTCTTGTGACTCCTCTTAGACTTAGAGGTCTTCTTGGCTGACTTAGACTTTTTCTTTGTAGATTCTTTCTTTTCTTTCACATAAACTCTAAAGTTCTTCACAAGTGCACACAAACCTCTTCAACCTTCTGAACTTATTTCTCAATCTTTTAATCTCTGCAGCCTGATTATCCACTACTTTCTTCATCCTCCAGAACTCCCTATTCAAAGCATAGTTATCCAAAGGACCCTGAACTCCCTCATCTCCTCCAGGTGTTTGAAACCCACCTGTGGAAGTATAATCATTGGGAGAAGGTACTGGAGTATGCTCTGAGGCAGTACCTTGCAGAGAAGTACTTTGTGGAGAAGTACCTTCAGCAGAAATAGGTTTTTCCCTAGAAACAGATACTGAGACAGTTCTTTCACTTAAATCATCATGCTGTGGTGAAGCAATAGGTGGTGTAGGAGTATGTAATGAAGCAGAATGATCAGATTGGTCAGCACGTTCAGAATTAGCAAAACCACTAGCTTCAGCAACATCATCCCTAATAGCCTGTGCTACTTCCAACATATAAGCATTCAAAGGTGTATTGTTACCTGAAAAGTTAATTCCCTTGTGAGACATAAAGGTAAACACCTTAGGTTGAAGCCTAACAGTAGGTATAGAATCGTGAGGTTTTGGTATCCCATCAAGTGGATTCTCTAAGAAAAGCTGAACAAATCTAGGGTACATCAAGAAAGGTGATCCAGTCTTAATGTGTGCAATCATAGCATCAAGGATCATGTAGGAAAAATTGAATGGCTGATTGGTAACTAGGCCAACTAAGGCAGAAGCTATGGCATGTCCAAATTGATCCCAAGCAGTACTTTTGGGACTTAAGCAATGAAGTAAAACATGAATAAGATATTTCCAATGAGGACTTACCAATGCTTTCTGAAAAGTAATCATGTTCAAAGGACCTTCATACCCAATATCTCAGTGCATCCCAAAACTCTTGTTTAGCAAACAAAACAAAGCCTCCCTCATCATCAAACAGCAAAACCTCCCTGATTGTTGCTTCAGTAATACGTATGGCTCTTTCAGCAACTGTAGCATGGATAACATCCTCTCCATCTTCTATCTCAGCCCTAGCCGTAGCCCAAAACTCTTGTATCCAAGGACCAATAATCTATGGGTTTACTAAAAGTGAGTAATTGATGGGGGATCCGGTGAGAAAATCAATTATTCCATGAAAATCAATGTTCTTCTCTGTTTTCTCGAGGTTTGCAATCATATTGTGTTTGGTGATGGTTGGTCGGTGTTGATATAAATAAATGACTAAAAACGTTATTCATATCTTTCGATATCTCTATGTTTTGATAATCACAAAACCTAAACTTATCAAACCAAAGATTATGACATAAACAAGTATTTAGTAGTAAATACTCATCTTTACCATTAAATCACTTAAGGTATGGATAAACAAAGTGTTTAATGTATTACAAGATCAAAGGAAATTTTGTCTTAAGACATAACATCTTTTAAAATGATATAAACATTTTATATATATTTGTAAATCATTTTTGGTAATGCTATATTAAACCACAAAGATGTGATTTCAAATTTCCAACCAAAAAGGGCAAATTTTATCCAGAAAAACTTTTCAAACGTTCAGGAGGGCGGCCCCCTTAATTTTACTAGGCGGCCCCCTTAATGATTAAGGGGACCGGCCTATAATTAAGGGGACCGGCACGCTCCCGAACAGTAAAATCTGGTCCTATAAATATTGGATCATTTTACACATTTTTCTCACCTTTTTGCACTAAAAACTTTCTGATCTAAACATCCCTCTCCATCTTCTAAAAATCCTTTGATCTTATATACTTTGATCTTTGTTTCAAAGTGATTCAAGCCTCAACACTCAAATGCAAAGAGAAGAATACTTCTACTAGAAGTATTACAACTTAGTATCATCTTGCTATCTAAGTTGTTTGGTTGTTTCATCTTGTTGATCTTTCATACTTTGGTGAATAAGGTGTATGTATTAGTTTGCTAGATTTAGTTGTAGAATCTAGAATTATTGTAAGTATGTAGTGGAAGTTGAAGTGAAGAAGTAGTGTTGGATAATAGTGAAGATAGGAGAAAGTGGCAATAGTGACTAGTAGTGAAGAAAGTGAAGCTTTCAAGTGGAGAAGACTTGAAGACATTAGTTGATTGAAGTTGTGAAGAAATTGGTGCTTTGAAGTTGTGAAGTTGCAAGACATTGAAGTTGTGAAGAATTTTGTGAAGGCGTGAAGATACTAGTGGTGTGAAGACTTATTGAAGAAGTCAAAGGTGTGAAGAAATTGTGGTGTGTTATTTGGTGTGAGATTGGTTCTAGCTACGATTAGAACTCGACATCTTGCTTTGTGTCGTTAATTGGTGTAAGCATTTGGTGTGTACGGTTTTCTCCGCCATAAGGGAGGTTATTGACTTAGTGAAGAAAACTCTCGAGTTCGGTGCTCGGGGAGTGGAGTAGGGCAAGGAAGGTGTCCTTGTAGCCGAACCACTATAAATCCTTTGTCTCTCGGTTTGATCTTTCCATCCCTCATTCTTTACTTGTTTACTTACTTGCCTTCTCGTATATTATTATTATTGTGTGTTGTGCATATATTGGTTTCACATAAAGATCAAACTATGTTCCATTCAAAACATTAATTATACATTAGTAAATTAAAGTTTATACAATCATTAAAACACATATACACATATAAATACAAACTTATATTTAAGTGAGATATATGAAATTATAATTTCTATTTAACACTTTAAATAAGAAGTATTTATGTGACATATGTGAATTAATTTGTATCTATACTTTAGCTTCAAAGGTTTTTACAAACTACCATTAATTATTTGAAAGTAAACTTTTATTAAAACGAAAAAGACGCAAAACTATTCAACCCCCCCCCCCCCCCTTCTAGTTTTCTACAATTGGTATCAAGAGCCACGTCTAGCAAGACTTTTAAAATAGATTGTATTTTAAAACTTGCAACGATCAATGGAATTTGAAAATTATGTAGAAGGGAAACTTGCACAACAACCACCGTTATTTGAAAATGATCATTTTCTTGAATGGAAAAACAAATTTGAAAAATATGTGAAATCAATAGATCTTGATCTTTGGCATATCATTTCAATTGGTGATCTTAAACCAACCAAAATAGATTTTGAAAATCAATATAATAATCTTCAAACTAATATTGATAAAAACACTGAAGCCAAATTACTTATTTTCAAAACTCTACCAAAAGTTAAATATGAAAGATTATTTCATTGTAAAACGGCAAATGATATTTGGAAATGCCTTTTAAAGATTCACCAAGAGAAATGTAAAACCAAAGATGATAAACTTGATATTGCACAAGAAATAGTTAATCTAGAAAATTTAGTAAATAAATATTTAGTTGAAATAAACACATGTACTACTAGTTCAAATGTGATCATTGAAGGTATCTACAACGAAGAATACATGAGCCAAATCCAAAGAAAGAGCGTGAATAAATCATGGTGCAACAAGTGCAAAGAAGACGATGATAATACGGCTTATGAGAATATTCAAACAAATGAGAACACAAGTATTGATGGCAAGAACTACATGTTCCTAGATCCAAGTGAAACTACAAATAAAACATGGAGCGACATGGAAAATGGAATTGATCACCGTATAGCATGTGAGGAATGTACAACTACAAAGAAGGTACAATTCAAAACTAAACATTTTTGCTATGATCAATTTATATTAGAATTTTTAAAAATGGAAAACAACTTCAAACATTTTTGCAACATTAACTCAAAAATTATTTTTAAGAACGAATTTTCAACATCCGCTGAAAACAACTTTGAAAAAGAAATCATTTTAGAAGATAAAATGTCTCGATTTAAAAGTAATATTGAAATCGATCTTGAATGTAAAAAATGTCGAGACTGCAAACATGAAATTAAAATGGAAAATGAAAAAGCAAAAACATTGGCAAAATTCGAAAATAGTTCTAAATCTTTAAAATATCTTCTCGATATTCAAAAGTCATTTTATGATAAAACCGGGTTAGGATTTATCGTAAATGATCCTTCAACAAATGCATTAAAACAAATAAAATCTGTTAAATCTAGTGAATAAATTTAGAACTAATACTATTAACATTCATTACTTATTATTCTAGTCAAGAAAGTCATTGTTTGTTAATTAAAACAAACTATTGATGAATTCTTGTACTTATCGACGACATCCCCATCATGTGCATTCAAATGCAATGGATGTTCTCATTTAACCAATTAGGACCCATGAGAATCTGGGTACCAAGCTGTTTACAATGTTTAGGTAATTAACGAATGAAGAGTCTATTACGTGTTGATTTACTCATCTCGCTCTATTACCTTTGACGGATATTGGTCTCTATCACATTGTTTCACTTTCTGCAAATGTTTCGCCTATGACGTTGTTGCGGGTTTATTCTTGTCTCGGCATTTTGCTCTTCACTCTTGGAGTATTGGTATCATGGTGTGTCCGTTGCTATTTCAAGATGAAGCCTCCTAAGTACTACTTCTTTTAACCTTCACGACTTGTGATGATTGGTGTGATCGATTGAGCATCTCGGATCTAGTTCCCTTGATTTCTATTCATGGGAATATTACTTGGCTACTTCGACATGTTTTGGACTAACTCTTAAGATTTCTTCTATCACCGTCATGCCCACTCTTTTTGAAAAGCTGGACCTGAGATAAGTTTTCTTTTCAAAAACTCGTCAATGTTACATCATATTTTAGAATGTTTTAATTAGTGTGTGAATACGATTTAACTAATAAGTTGCCATGCTTTTAGATTATTAACACTAATATATGCATACATGATATTAGCATTATTAACCTTCTTGTTGTTTAGTCTATTATCACTTTTCTTAATCTTCAATAATCTATAGTAGAACCCTTCCACTTATGCTATATGATCTTACTAGTTGCATTAATAGATGTATTATAATTGATATTTGCTTGCAACTTGATATTATGATGTTCTTTGTATACATATATATATATATATATATATATATATATATATATATATATATATATATATACACACACACACATATCTATCTTGTATCCATGAACTATTTACCTTGCTCCTTCCTGTCCCATTGCATTTTGATCATAAGTATCTATCATATCTTTAGATGTCATTAAAGATGATTATGTACGACAATGGGCTTAATTGATTCTCTTGAGCATGATAAGCTTCCATTTCAAATCCTTCACTTGCAACTTCCTGATTATCATGATCAAAACATCATGTTTAAAACTTCTCTCTTTTTGAATAAAATATGTTTTTTTTTAAACAATCTACTTAACTAAAACTTCTTTCATAACCATTATTTTAATCAAAAACAAGATTGAAATATTTTATTGTTACACGTTATGAAACAAAATTCAATTTATGTTATTGTAATGCACACTTGAATTTATTTCAAAACATTGTTGAATAAAACTAAAAACGTTTTGCTTAAAACATATTTAACTTTCTCACATGTGTCATACACTTTTATTGGAAATGACATTCACAATTTTATCAAATCATTTCATGAGAATCATGACTTGCCCATATGGATCTTGTTTGTAACAAGTCTTGAAGTCCACAAAATCATATCCACCTATTTGTTACTTATTAACAATCATCAACATGTTTGCTCTAGGCTAAATGTTATCATTTTCATATAGTTACACATTTAGCTCATTTGCCTTATTGCCTCCTTAGTTGCATATCTAAATTGATAAATAAATAGATAGCATGATTATTAGAAATTTATTGCCCATTTCAATTATTTCTATATCATTCTCTATATTCATGAATAGTATGCCCTATATTGCCTCAAAGAGTTGAACTTACTTGAATCCAAATCCAAAAACACAACCTTTTTGAAAATTTTCTGCCAAAAACTCATTTCTGGCATTCTGGGAATCACCAGATGGGCGGCCCCCTTAATTATATAAGGCGGCCCCCTTAATGATTAAGGGGACCGGCCCCTAATTAAGGGGATCGGCCATCTGATGGTCGGGGATACTGATTTCTTTATCACTTTTTGACCTATTTCAGCCTATACTTCCCAAAATTCACAAACATATTTTGTCCCATACTATCCCTCAAAATTTACCTTCCTAAACCATTTTTCTCATACACTATAAATACCCTCTTCCCATCATTAATGCCATCACACCCAAACATGTCATCTCCCAACAACCAAAAACCTAAGATTTCAAGAACCGCAAGGATCTCCGTCAAACCCGTTTGGAGGAGGAAACTTGATTCTTGTCATAACTCAAGTGATGTTGTTCCAAGTCAACCAACTACTAAACCTCAAACCCACAATAATGATTCATCTCACAACCTATCACCCACTCATTCCCTCATTCATGCCTCTTCTTATGATGAGCATGCTCAATCCCAAAACATCAATCCCAATCTTTCAATCAATACTTCACATGTTGCTCATTCAACTAAAACACCACTCACTCTTGGAGAACCTCTTCCACCCATTTCATGTTTTCATGACTACTCAAGCTCAACCATGTCTCCACCACCAAGAGTACCACCACCATATCCTACAACCTCACATGCCATTTCTATGTTGCATGTTCAAACCTTCACCCAAGACAACCATCATGTTCCACCATCATCACCTTCCTCCGAACACTTGAAGTTCGTTGAGGAGCTAAAAGAGGCTCGTGAGCTTAGTGCTCTTTTAGCATTACATCTTGCGCAACGCAATTTGGATCCAACCCAATCAAGATCACCATCATCACCACACAACATCAACCAAGTTGAGAAGCATGTCAACAATTGCCCTTGTTGCATCTTCCTTCAACAACAAACCATTGCCTTGAATGAGCACTTCACTTGGATTGAGTATCTTCTTACAAGATCTCAACAAACCTCATCACTTGAACAACATCAAAACCCTCAATCAACAAACCCTATTTCTAACCCACCACCTACAAGTTCCACATCTCCAAACTCACCAACATCCATGCAACCAAAAGTTTATCTCCACTAAACAAACAAGCATTTTATATGCTTATGTTTCTCATTTTCAAATAAAACCTTTCAACCATTATGGGATTCAAGAAAGTTTGGTGACACTCCTTGTTAGCATAATAGGATGCTATACTTAATCTTAGTATTCTATATTTATGGCTTTTGTAACAATGATTATGGGTTGACATAATCATTTTCTATCAATAAATGACTTAATATGTGTTCCTCATTTTTTTTTTTGCCATGCTTATTACTTGTTGGTATTATAATATATGTGTTTGCCTGTGCTATGCTTGTGCTTCTAATATTTTTCTTGCAAGAATCCCATTTATCGAACCCTTGGTGCCCTCAAACGAGGGGGAGCGTACATCAAGGGGGAGCTTCCTTTCTTTTGGCTTAAACCTTTTTGATTTTACAAAAAGGGGGAGAAGTGAATATAAACTCACTAAATACTTGTCTAAAAAAATTAATTTTTGGATTTAATGAGTTTAGGTTTTGTAATCATCAAAAAGGGGGAGATTGTTGATATAAATAAATGACTAAAAACGTTATTCATATCTTTCGATATCTCTATATTTTGATAATCACAAAACCTAAACTTATCAAACCAAAGATTACGACATAAACAAGTATTTAGTAGTAAATACTCATATTTACCATTAAATCACTTAAGGTATGGATAAACAAAGTGTTTAATGTATTACAAGATCAAAGAAAATTTTGTCTTAAGACATAACATCTTTTAAAATGATATAAACATTTTATATATATTTGTAAATCATTTTTGGTAATGCTATATTAAACCACAAAGATGTGATTTCAAATTTCCAACCAAAAAGGGCAAATTTTATCCAGAAAAACTTTTCAAACGTTCAGGAGGGCGGCCCCCTTAATTTTACTAGGCGGCCCCCTTAATGATTAAGGGGACCGGCCTATAATTAAGGGGACCGGCACGCTCCCGAACAGTAAAATCTAGTCCTATAAATATTGGATCATTTTACACATTTTCCTCACCTTTTTGCACTAAAAACTTTCTGATCTAAACATCCCTCTCCATCTTCTAAAAATCCTTTGATCTTATATACTTTGATCTTTGTTTCAAAGTGATTCAAGCCTCAACACTCAAGTGCAAAGAGAAGAATACTTCTACTAGAAGTATTACAACTTAGTATCATCTTGCTATCTAAGTTGTTTGGTTGTTTCATCTTGTTGATCTTTCATACTTTGGTGAATAAGGTGTATGTATTAGTTTGCTAGATTTAGTTGTAGAATCTAGAATTATTGTAAGTGTGTAGTGGAAGTTGAAGTGAAGAAGTAGTGTTGGATAATAGTGAAGATAGGAGAAAGTGGCAATAGTGACTAGTAGTGAAGAAAGTGAAGCTTTCAAGTGGAGAAGACTTGAAGATATTAGTTGATTGAAGTTGTGAAGAAATTGGTGCTTTGAAGTTGTGAAGTTGCAAGACATTGAAGTTGTGAAGAATTTTGTGAAGGCGTGAAGATACTAGTGGTGTGAAGACTTATAGAAGAAGTCAAAGGTGTGAAGAAATTGTGGTGTGTTATTTTGTGTGAGATTGGTTCTAGCTACGATTAGAACTCGACATCTTGCTTTGTGTCGTTAATTGGTGTAAGCATTTGGTGTGTACGGTTTTCTCCGCCATAAGGGAGGTTATTGACTTAGTGAAGAAAACTCTCGAGTTCGGTGCTCGGGGAGTGGAGTAGGGCAAGGAAGGTGTCCTTGTAGCCGAACCACTATAAATCCTTTGTCTCTCGGTTTGATCTTTCCATCCCTCATTCTTTACTTGTTTACCTACTTGCCTTCTCGTATATTATTATTATTGTGTGTTGTGCATATATTGGTTTCACATAAAGATCAAACTAGGTTCCATTCAAAACATTAATTATACATTAGTAAATTAAAGTATATACAATCATTAAAACACATATACACATATAAATACAAACTTATATTTAAGTGAGATATATGAAATTATAATTTCTATTTAACACTTTAAATAAGAAGTATTTATGTGACATATGTGAATTAATTTGTATCTATACTTTAGCTTCAAAGGTTTTTACAAACTACCATTAATTATTTGAAAGTAAACTTTTATTAAAACAAAAATGACGCAAAACTATTCAACCCCCCCCCCCCTTCTAGTTTTCTACAGTCGGTTTGCCATTGCGAGTATGATTTGAGAAAAGAATGATATTCGTGGATGAACTTGGTGGAATTGATAAATGAATACGGGTATATAAATATGAAAAAGATATGTGTATAGAGGGATAATACACAAACAATCACGGTGAATTAATTATTTTACCGTTATTTTTGGAAGTTGTTAGGAATACAATTATTCCTATAGAAGACTCGGTCACCTAATTGATGTAATAGCATTTTAGTTAGCTCGTAGTTAGTTAATTATATATATTAGTTAGTTTATTAGTTAGTTAGATATTAGTTTAGTTTAGGTAACATCGTGGAAGAAGGACGGGTCTTTACCCACTGTATACCTGATTCACAGCCCGCAGGAGGGCGTATACTTGTAATTGTATATATAGCCTTTCCACCTCATTTGGAAAGGTTGGTTGTTCTCATTAATACACACACCTCAAAGGTGTTTTCTCTCACCAGAACTTCCCACTCTCTCTACACTTTCTCTCTCTAACTCAACAATGAAGAAGATGTTCTTCCACAATACTAGACCTCCCGAATCCACATGAATCAACATAATAGTTCGATCCTACAATTGGCATCAGAGCTTGGTTGCAATCTTTTGTTGATTTTTTGTGGTTCTAATCTCGGTTTTGATGCTGTTTTTGTTAGCAGTTTTAGAAGCTGTTTATGTACAAATTTTTTTGAATCTGGAAATATTTTTTCTTTTTCTTTTTTCTTTTTTTTTGTGTTAAACAGTTTCTAAACAATACTTGTGTATCAAAATGGTCGAAACAAACACTATCCTATACTTTTTATTCATGGTTTCAAAAACTGATATGTTTGTATCTATGTACCCATTAACAGTTTTGTGTACAACTAATCTTTGTGACTATTTTATACCATTTTCGTGTATCTTGTGGTCAACTGTTTATGTAGTACTTTTGTCCGCTTTTTGGGTATACCTCATCTTTAGAGTTTTTTTTAAACCATCCCGTGAAGATCAGTGGTCGGAAAATGGCCGGAATACTTGTATGAATCTGGTCGTGTTCTGGGTTGTACATGGTTTCTTGGTTGCGGTTGATTGGATCTGGTAGTGGTTTGGTTTTTAACTGAAATGGGTAAAAGGTCAAAACCGCTGGACAGTGACCTGGGTACTGCCTTGATTGTGACTTGCGGTTTGGTGCTGCGGTTATGTGTTGCGGTTAGCTCCCATTCTGTGTCCCTTTGCATAGCAGTTAGTAAGTTTGCGGTTAGCTCTTCTTAGCGGTTACCTCGACTTGCGGTTACCTCGACTTGCGGTTACCTCGACTTGCGACTACCTTGGCTAGCGATTTGTTCCAAGAAATGTAAAAGATAAAGACCATTTACCACAATCAAATACAAGTATCATTGAACCTCAGTCTGTAAACCGTCATCGGTCCAGGATGTAACACAAACAAAAGGAAAAAGTAATTACAAAAAGATCTTAGATTTTGTTCTAAAACACATTCGAATAGTCAAAGATCTGTAAAAGATCTAAAGTGCTTGAACTCTATCTTCATTGATCTATTAAAAGCTCGCCTTCATCTTTATTTCGAATCATAACATGAAATAAACAACACCTACCTCAGATCCATTAAAGATCATATAGCAGAACCAGCTCAAGATGAGTAGACAACTGAACAAACTTCAAGAGTGTTAGGTGAGTCTAGTTGTTACATCAGCACAGGATAACCAATGGTTATCTATCTTTGTATTTCGTTGATATGTGGTAAAGGTGATGTTTTGTTCGTGAATCAAGACTTGTGTACCATGGAGTGCGAAGGTTGTATAACTGGTTATTTTGTGATTCGTTTATGATAGGAGGCTGATGCGTTTAAGGTGTTACAAGGATGGTTTGCTGGGTTTGATTATTTGGTGTCATAGGAATTGGCTGTTTGTATTTATTGGAAGATGAATGAATGGGAGAGACAGTGACTGCACATTATTTAGTCAAGGGATTAGGGTTAACTCTAATGTGTAGGTTGATTATTAATTTGGCCTAAATATACAGATGCAGTGATTCTGTTTGCTAAACGAAATCTTGGGCTTGATCCATTTTCTCTATTAATGGGGCTTATTGCTATATCCTATGGATTTGTGTTTGGGCTGGATTCAAATTTCTTGGGCAAATATGATACATCACATGCACTTTGGATTAGATCCGGATTGACCCGAATGAGTTATATTATTCACTGTTGGCTGATTTTGTTGGATCCAAAATTTGCTAAAGTTGGTCTAATTGATTTTATTTATCCAGTGTATTTTTTAATACATTTTCACTTTGGCATTTTATTTGGCAAAAAGAGAGGTAAATGGTGTCATTATATGTTCCTCGGAGTTTCACATTTTTGTCAAGAATGGAAAACTCAACATACAAAACCCTAGTTTTCAAACAGGGGGTATCTAAAGAATTAGGGCATATCACAAAGTCAACCATCAAAAAGGCTAGTTTTTTTGGTATTTCACCGCACGAGATGATCACGAAGTTTACTTGGTATCCTTTATTTGAGATTGAAGTGGCTTTCACAAAGGTGCGTACTTATTTTATCTTGAAGTCGGGGTTGGTTAGATGCATGAATTTCAATGATAACTTGCTCGTGCTTAAGATTTAAGTTGAAGACTTGGTTTATCTAGTTACCAGCAGTCGGGGTGGATGGTTGAAGACCTGGTTAACTATCACTTAAAGGAGTTACGTTATTGTACTCAGTGTCACACGCAGAAGACGTTGTGGATAATCTTAAGAGGTGATGAAAGTCTCATACTTTGTCAGGATAGTATTGAGTACTTAGAGATTTGCATTCTGCATAAATTCTCTACACCGTTCTTCCAACAACAGTGCAAGCTTAAGTAACAAATTTGGGGAATTCTACTTCATTTTCAAGTCTGGTATATTGGGTTTACTTCACCATGTGGTCACAACAATAGCCGATCGAATACGAGGTTGGTTTGTTAGCTAATGGGTTTAAGGGTTGAGATGTGATCAGCAATTCTCATGGAATATTCGGCACTACAGCACGTCAAAAATACTTCACAGTCTAAGCAAAATCTTTCTAGATCCTTCAATGTCATTCATGATTTTCTTCAAGATATTTGCTTATGACAAGAACTTCTGGTGTATATGGTCGTACACGTCAATGATGCTTCCGAAAGTTCGAAACCATCATGGGGGAGAAACGTGTACTTTGATGATATAAGGTCAACCTCCAGGGGGAAGTAGTTTATACTACTTTACTTAGTATGGTTCGTGAAGTATTCTACATATGTGAGAAGAATTGTTGTTGATCTCTTGCATGTTCAATTCCCACAAACAGATTTTCACCTAAACCAGGTTTGTCATAACACATTCAATTTATCATTGTCTCACGGTTTCTTCTTGGTTTTGTAAAATCCCTCGAAAGAATCTATTTCTCGGTTTAAATCATAGATTTGTAAAATCCCGTGATGATGGAACTATCCTAGAGTAAGAAAAGTGCATTTCTGGACCTTAATTGATTCTGGTGCTACGACTTCAACTTTGATGTGCTTGATGTATTGGATGAGTGTTGATACTTCATGGCTTTTTGGTTATAAAGAATTTATGCGGGGTTATGTGTTTTTATGGGGTTATGTGTGTTTGACAAGATCGGGATAAAACCATTATCAAAGTTCATTCCAAACATCCAAGAGGCTAGATTTGGGCAATTAAACCACAAGATGTGACTACGCGCGTCAATTCATTATTATTTATTTGAGGTTGAAGTAAACTTTCACGGGTGCGTGTACTTAGTATCTGAAGATATTGGGGTGGTTGGGTGAAGATTCTTCGAGATCCTTGTTCGAGCTTGTAACCTCTACAATGACGAAGACTTGGATATCTAGTTATTTTTGGATTTCTTCCTTTCTATTACCACAAAATAACTATCATTTTAAGGAGTTACGTTGTAGTGCTCAGTGTCACATGAAGTTGTGGATATTCAAGAGGTGATGTATGTCTTATACTTGATGGTTGGTTGGTTGAAGAGTATAGAGTACTTAGGGATTCGATGTTGCACGAACTCTCTACACCGCTCTTTGTCTCACATTAGTGCTAGCTTAAGTCACAAGTTCGGGTTAATTTACTTCAGTCTCAAGTTCATCATATTGGGTTTTTCTCCATCAGTAGTCACGACATATAGCCAACAGAATGATAATGGGGTTGGTAATGAGTTAGCAGAGAGGAGAAAAAAGAGAGAGATGACGTTTGGACACACCGGTTCAAGCCTCGTTCTTCAACATTGTGGTGTCTGCTGAAATCTCTTCAGGCTCCATTCCACAAAGAAAAGAAAGGTGTACGTGTTAGTGCGCCTTATCTTAGAAAGAAGAGAAATCTTCTTATTTATGACCATTCTCATCAACAAGCTTCATGCTTTTCCCATGTTCGTACAGTCATCAAGTGGATCGACATACATTAGATTATATTTTTGTGCTTCACTTATTTAATCAAAAATTGCAAACAGGCATATTTAATTTTTGAGGGGGAGAAGGGAAAGGATGAAGATACTACATGTGGATGATGTTTGTAAAATGGTCATTCAGCTCTTGTACGAAGATATTTACTCCTTCTACAGTTCAACATATTTCTACAAGTGGTTTACGCATATTATATGCTTAATTGCACTCTTCATTTGCTAAGCCACTGATGAGGAGACAAAAGAGGGACTGCTACAAGAGAGCTTTAATCATCATCTTCTTCGCAGCAGTGTTTGGGCCTACATGCATACTTATGCTGCACATGATTAAATCTCAACCATCATGGAATCTCAACTATGGCAAAAATGTCATTTACTTGCCATTTTGAGGGGGAGATAAAGAAGAAGATGGTTAACATCAAGACCCTCAAACATGATCATGACTTAATGTATTAAATCCATAAAAGAGGATGGTCAGCTTGAGGGGGAGCTGATTCAGAAACTTCACAAGTTTCGAAAAGGCTCTTTACATACGATGGCCTAATTGAGGGGGAACAAACTCAATTAGTCATCATTTCATGACTCCTGAAATCTTCAGTTCAGGACTCATGAGGGTTTATCGACATCTTCTTCCGGGCTGATATTATTAGTGATGAAGGGCTTCCAGTTAATGCTTTATGTACACATCAGTAAGATGATTCCGATTAATGGCAACCATCAGGAGAGAGAGAAATGTGTACATCAGGGACGCACAACAGGTTCACATGATCGAGCTTAATCAGTTATTTCGGAGTTGATATCCGCAGAGATGATCAGTGCTTCAACCTGTTACTTTGGTGTTATCGTTTCTTCTTGTCTTTGGGTACATGTGTACATTATGGGCTGATTGGTTATATGTAATATGACTGGAATGCATTTGGCAAGACGAAGATGTTGATATTCTATTCCCCAAATGGTCAACCGTGAAGAAGGTCGAGTCTACAGTCTGTTCTACATTTTCTTCTGCATGTTAGAAGACTAAAGACGATATGCAATTAATTATCAAAATACTTCTTCATATTCAAGGCACTCATCTGAAAGGTTGCCAGTTTGGGGGAGAGCACCAATTAGGGGAGAGTGATAAGTCTATGTTAATACCTAATTAGATGTGCTCACATTGCTCTTCAGCAAGTTGATTCTCACAGGATACATTTGAGCTAATTTTGTTCTTCTCACAAGATTTCAAGAATATGTGCATAAAATGTGTTGCTGATTCTGAGGTATCAAAACCAGCAAGGGGGAAGGAGACATACATCGGAACGTACAACGAGTACACATGATGAGCTTTATACTTCATCTTAATTGAAGTTATTCCGGGAAGACAAATGTCATAACCGCAGAGAAAATCAGTGTTTTAACTCGTTCTTTTGGTGTGTTATTCCAACTACGTGGGGGAAGAGATGTAAGAAACAGTTTCTGACGACAAAAGACGTACACAATGGATTGTGTGTGTACTTCGGGTTTCTGAGCTTCATATAATGAGACTGGTTGCATCATTTCTACTACTTAGGGGGAAGTGGTCTCTAGATACTTTTGGTACACACTACTTCAGCCTTCAGCAGGGAAGAAAGTTGAGAAGAACTAGTCAAGCGTGAGATGATATGTTGCTGAGCTATCAAAGCTTCACATTGAGAAGGCTCAAGTTCAGACGACAATTCAGGAGCCTCGAACGCTTTGGTGGTGATAGTTTAATAGATGTTGACTACTAACTTCTACTACGTGCAGACCGATATCCTCTTTTCGGTATTCATGTCAACATCCTCTTAAACTGCATAATATCCTTTGTACATAATTTAAAAACCAAAAAGAAAATAGAAAATTATAAAATCAACAAAATCCATAAAAATCGGAAAAACATAAAAAATTCCAAAAATATTCTTCTTGCGACATGTCTCTCGTGTAATCAATATTATGTACGTTTCTAGAAGTGTCATTCAATAATGACACGGAAACATACATATGCTTGAGCGAGAGTTTTTTCTATTTTTTCCAAATAATGTTTTTCTAAAATATGTCGCTTCTCAAAATCTTCTTTAAATATGGCTTACAGTCATTTCAAGCTGTAACCCGGACTTAAAACTATGGCTTGCTATTACTTCAGATAGCAACCCGGTTTTCAAAATGAGGAAAACACGTCACCAAAAAGACGGTTGTTCCTAGTAAAGGGTGCCGTTCATCCGAGCGTGAATTACTTTATATTCGTGCACCCTCGATCTAATGTACGTTTCAGTGCATTATTTCTTGATAAAGAAGAGAAGTCTTCTTTTTATCGCCAAATACTTTCCCTTCTATGATTTTTCCGGAAAGTATTTGTGCAAAACTTGGTGGTACCATGAGATTTTGATTAAAAATCAAATTGAACTCAAATGTTTGATAAAATTTTCTCTCAATCAATGACTTTCATATTTTATGAAAATATTTCAGTTTTACCATCCGTCATTGATTGAGGGGGAGAATGATTTCTCAAAACTTTATGTATCATCAAAACTCTCCACTTTGTACAAAACCTTGCAACAAAACGATTTGTGATGGTTATGTGTCAGAATGAGAACATTTTCAAAGAGTTTTCGTTAAAACTTCTAATCGTTTGTAAACTCATCAATTCTGACACATAACAACCTCCCTCACAGTTTGAGGGGGAGCAAGAAAAAGTTCCTTTTTATCAAGAAACATTCAAAAATTAACCGCATTTCTCTCTCAAAACGTTTTCTAACATATTTAAATCAATTGGGATCTAAAATCTCAAAAGATTCGAAATTTTTGATCGGGGGAGAGAATGTGATTTAAATATGGAATATGATATCAAACGTGATCTTTTGGACTCAATAATAGGCTCCCACATATGTGCTAAACTCTTTCGTATATCGATGCACATATTGAGGGGGAGCAAAGGCGTTTGTGGAAGTAATACCTAAGACCGACCATTTATCTTTATGCATGGAGTTATAAGGACGGTTAAGGTTAGGTATAAGTTCCCATGATCCACCAGAACCGGAAGGATCTTCCCAGGGACAATCCATAGATAGATTAGAAGTCCTTAGGAATGATTGAAAAAAGGAGAAAAGTGAGAAAGGGAAGAGTGCGGACTGAGATAGAGCTAGGACAGGAACAAACCCAACAAGGTTCTAGTGGTGAAGTCTCGGTAAGCACTGAAGGGGTTGAAGAATTAAAAAGAAATGAAATGAGAAAAGGTGTAAAGAAATAGCCCTCCATATATTCAACCTTAGGGCAGAAACCGGGTTCAATTCATAATCTACTAGTGGTTACTAAGGTAACACTAGTATTGAAGACAAGACGTCATGGACCCAGTGACGCACTGCACTAAACTTCCTAACCATTCAAGTTCTCTTAAAAGAACTTGTTTCATTCTCACGGGGAACCCTGTGCAATGTATCGACCGCTCATTGCGAGCTATGTTGATACCTAAAACAGGAGACGCCTCCCCAGTCTCCAGGAGCGGATCAAAACGCACTATTGAGTCTAGAGCCAAAGAGATCATCCATAAATCTCGATAGGACACATTCCAAAAATGCTTATTGTTTCACACAATGTGGAAAATAAGATAAAATATTTAGAGTCCTACGCATTATCCTTGTGGTATTGCCAGAACATCCGAGTGATATGAAAATATTCACGGTGAAGATGGAAATCCTTCTAGAGCGAACATCTTTCAAGCTCTTGGTAGGTGACATGTGAGATCCATCTTGGATCAATGATCAAGTGACAACTGGAAAGCAACAATGGTGAGATTCAACATTGAATCAAACTTGTTCCAGGATATGGATTGACGGATACTTTTGCTAAAACCCTTCAATGTTTGCTAAAACCCTTCAATGTGCTCACATACTAATTTTTCGAGCACATTGATTGTGTGTAATCTCTCAAACAAAAGTATTTTTGATGGAAATGTGATTCTGAGTATAAAACACTCGTCGTGTCTCAAAAATTGTTTATTATATGACACGCGAGTGATTTCTATAAATCAATTTCTAATCAATCCGTGAATACCAATTCACCGATTCACTCTATCGTGCTGTCTGCTTTGAGACGTTCCGGTATGAGAACATGCTAAGTATGAAGATTCCAAAGTGGATTCTTTGGAATTTTCATCACTACAAGCTGGAAATTCCTGTCAATGAGAGTCTTCTTTAAAAGAGACTCTACCTGATCACAGGTCGGTTTTCACAAAACCAGAGGGTAGTCTGTCCTCGCAGAACAAATGACAAAGCCATATTCGTTCTCTATCTTTATTGCTAACTGTTTTATTTCAGGGACACATATAAAGATGACGTTGATGGCTCCTATTTCCAGTTGAATCGGGTCAATCCATACCTCATGCTCACACATCCTCCTCACTATCAATGATGAAGAGAGACTTACTACGACAAATGTTGAGAGACTACCAACAACGTTTCCGCAACTCTGATGAAAAAGTCTCCTGATCCACAACTCTAATGTAATGTCTCTAGATCCAGAAGAGTGTGAGCATGATGGTCCTTATGTCACTACATCACATGAAGGCGATACTACTAAGGATGAGCTTGGAGATTTACTGTGACTGATGATCTCAAAGGAAGCTCAAAGATCACACATCACAAAGGAACTCAAATCACAAGTTCATTGCTGGATGTACAAAGTGTGCTGTAAAGTGAAGAATCAGAACCTACGAGCTATAAAGAAAAGAATGCTTGAAGATCAAAGAGCTTAATTTCCAAGGTGACCTCGCTTAGGGGGAGATTGTTAGGAATACAATTATTCCTATAGAACACTCGGTCACCTAATTGATGTAATAGCATTTTAGTTAGCTCGTAGTTAGTTAATTATATATATTAGTTAGTTTATTAGTTAGTTAGATATTAGTTTAGTTTAGGTAACATCGTGGAAGAAGGACGGGTCTTTACCCACTGTATACCTGATCCACAGCCCGCAGGAGGGCGTATACTTGTAATTGTATATATAGCCTTTCCACCTCATTTGGAAAGGTTGGTTGTTTTCATTAATACACACACCTCAAAGGTGTTTTCTCTCACTAGAACTTCCCACTCTCTCTACACTTTCTCTCTCTAACTCAACAATGAAGAAGATGTTCTTCCACAATACTAGACCTCCCGAATCCACATGAATCAACATAATAGTTCGATCCTACAGAAGTTATCTTCCCCATTCAGATTTTTGACCGTAGGAACAGTATCCTGACATGTCATCGTACCCTTCAGAACACCAAGCAGTACTTTTCATATAACATGGAGCAGTACTTTCATTAGTAAAACAAAGTAGTACGTTGGCAAAGTACTTTCCCATCAAAATATCTATAGCATTGACTATTTGACCAAAATATCTGTTGAAAGTCAACCCGAGATAATTAATACTTTTCCATATTAATTCCCCAAAGCTACCAAGGCAAGTAGAATTGAATGAGCATCATTAATATCCCTTATAACTTTCTTGCCTATAAAAGAAACTTTTCACCAACACATCTCTTCATCAATACTTGTAATACTCTCACAAAAACCCTAATCAACATCATGAGCCACTTCCCTTTGGTGTACATCTCATCTGATTCTGATGGCTCCACTGATTCAGAGATCATATATTACTCTGATTCTGACTTTGGTGATGATGCAGGATGGAGTGGCTACTTTCCTCCTAGTGTAACAAGCTCTACCATCACTAATGCAGCAAGCTCTACCAACCCAAAACCTAAGAAAAAGGTGTATGTCCTTGCTCCAGCTTCTTCTTTAGCAAATGAACTCCCATAGGCCTTGACACAGGCTCTTGAATCAGCCATAAAGAACATGAAGTGGCCTGCTCCAAGACCAGAGAGACCTCCCAAGCAGATACTTGGCCTGGCTTGCCCAAGGAAGCAAGCTTCTTTTGATGACAAAAGAAAGACTACTCAGAAGGGAAAGCAAAGCTATCAGCGAAAAGGAAAAAGGTCAATGGAGTAGGGTGTGTTGGGTAGGTTAGGTAGGTTTGGTGTAGGATGTTTGGAGTAGTTCTCTGTGTGTCTTGGTTGTATCTTTATCATGGTTGTCTGTATCACTTGGACTGATGAATGTAACCCCTTTAGAAATAATGAATAAAGATCTTTTCTTTTAAATGATACATGTAGCCTCCCCTCAATTAATGACTAACTACTAATGTCTCCCCTCAAAAATAGCTTAATTATTAATCATACCAATACTCACTACTAAGAAGGTAAATCTTGAAACATCAAAGCCCTTTGTGAGTAAATCTGCTACATTATCATCTGTATGGACTTTAACCACATTGATAAGCCTATGCTCATAGCAATCTCTGATAAAATGATGTCTAATTTGAATGTGCTTTGTTTTGGAGTGATAAACTGGATTCTTCATAATACAAATTGTACTCTCATTATCAATGTTGATGGGAGTGTTCTTGAAGTTGAATCCATAATCCAAAAGCTGATTTTGCAACCAAAGTACTTGTGCACAACAACTTGCAGCAGCTACATATTCTGCTTCTGTGGAAGATGTTGCTGCAATTGTTTGCTTTTTACATTTCCATGAGACTAATCTACTTCCAAGATACTGACACCCTCCAGTTGTTGATCTTCTGTCATAGTTGTCACCAGCATAATCACTATCTGAAAAAGCTTGTAGATGAAAAGGGGACTCTCTAGGATACCACAATCCAAGCTTAGGTTGTTGCCTAAGGTACCTAAAGATTCTCTTGACAGCATTCAAATGTGATACCTTGGGTAGAACTTGATGTCTTGCACATAAACAAACAGCAAAAGTAATGTCAGGCCTAGATGCAGTTAAGTACATTAGACATCCAATCATAGACCTGTATAATTTGACATCAACATCTTCTCCATCTTCATCTTTTCCCAAAGGCTTGTTAGCATCAACAGGTGTGGATGCTGGCTTGACAGTTGTGAAGTTGAATCTCTTAAGAATGTCTGCAACATACTTATCTTGACTTATAAAAATTCCACTGCTTGATTGTTGCACTTGAAGTCCCAAGAAAAGAATGTTAATTCTCCCATTGAACTCATCTTAAATTCTTTTTGCATAAGATCTTCAAATTCCTTTACCATAGATTGCTTAGTAGCACCAAAAATAATATCATCTACATAAACTTGGACAAGCATGATATCCTTCTTATCTCTTTTGATAAACAAAGTCTTGTCAATAGCACCTCTCCTGTAACCATGTTGCAATAGAAAAGTAGAGAGTCTTTCATTCCATGCTCTAGGGGCTTGATGAAGGCCATACAGAGCCTTAATAACCTTGTAGAATTTGTTTGGATGTGCAGGATCTTCAAAACCAGGAGGTTGTTTAACATAAACTTCCTCTGTGATAGTGCCATATAAAAAAGCACTTTTAACATCCATCTGATATACAGGAAATCCCATATAAGATGCAAAAGCCAAAAATAGCCTTATGGCTTCAATCCTTGCCACAGGAGCAAATACTTCATCATAGTCTACTCCTTCTTCTTGTCTATATCCTTGAATTACTAACCTTGCTTTATTCTTGATTACATTTCCTCTTTCATCTCTTTTCACTCTGAAGACCCACTTTGTTCCAATTAACCTTTTACCATCAGGTAAATCACATAAACACCCATACTTCTTGAAGTTTAAATTGTAAGAGTTCTTCTTG
Source organism: Artemisia argyi (assembly GCA_030686995.1). NCBI lineage: Eukaryota > Viridiplantae > Streptophyta > Magnoliopsida > Asterales > Asteraceae > Artemisia > Artemisia argyi. Next base: position 82,251,123 of record CM060684.1, on the reverse strand, counting down.
CATAGCTTCAACCCAACTCTCCTTGGCTAATGCTTGTTTTATTGTCTTAGGTTCTTCTTGAGACAGAAAGCAAGCAAATAAACACAATTTCTGATCCTTGTGATTCACCCTGTTTTGCTTGTAAATAAAGCTAAGTAAAGAAGTATGTTGTTGAGACAGATTCTTAGCTTTAGTTCTTGTGAGCACTCCTGAATCAGAAGGTCCAATTATTTTACTGACAGGATGATCTTTGTGAATTCTTAGAGTAGGAGTTGGTGATACTTCAAGATTATCTTCCAAATTTGTGAGGTCAGGGTCTTCATTAGAATCTGAGAAAATGCCTTCTTGTTCCAATTCATCATCAGTATCTTCTAAGGCAGGCATGGTTGGATCAGTTAAATCATCAGCATTCTTCCAATTTGAAGTATCTAAGACTTGAGAAGTACTTTCAAATAGATCAGCAGTACTTTGGGGCAAAGTACTATCAGTGCCTTTAGCCTTCTTCTTTTCTAGCTCCATAAGCTCTCCTTTGATCATCTTCATAGGACTTAGCAATTGTATCTTGAAGAAGCATCCTATTAAGTTCATCTTGGATAGCTTGGTCTTCATCAGATACTGTAGTCTTTGGTGGAACAGTACTTTATGGATCAACAGTACCTTGAGGTGCAGCATCACTTTTCTTCTCATCATTAGGTGCTTCATCAGAATCATCTTCAGATCTTATGTTAACTCCATGAACAATGTATTGTGTTTCCTCTTCATTGTGAACAACTTGATTTTCTTCCCTTATAGGTACATAGTTCATGGATGAGGCCATTAAATCAAGATCAAACATCCAATCAGGACCCTTACCTTTTTTATTTTCTTGTTCTTCTAGAAATTCAACATGAAGACATTCTTGAACCTTTTTGGTAGCCCTGTTGTACACTCTGAATCCTTTGCTACTGGTACAATAACCCAATAAGTATCCTTCATCAGATTTACCATCAAATTTTCCCAAATTGTCAGCAATGTTCAAAATAGTCAGAGGACATCCAAAAGGTTTCATAAACTTAATGTTTGGCTTCTTTCCCATGAGTAACTCATAAGGTGTCTTCATTTGAGGTTTTGCCACTGATACTCTATTCAGCACATAACAAGCAGCACTTACAGCTTCAGCCCAAAATGGAACAGGTAATTAGGAGTCTGCAAGCATTGTCCTTGCTGCTTCTATCAAAGTTCTGTTCTTCCTTTCTGCAACTCCATTCTGCTGAGGAGTTCTAGCAATACTGAATTCTCTTTTAATTCCTTTATTAGCACAAAATTCATCCATAAGCTGATTCTTGAATTCAGTCCCATTATCACATCTAATGCCTCTAACCTTGAGTCTTAACTGATTTTCAAGTGCTATTATAAGATCATGAATAGCATCAAAAGTTTCATCTTTGAATCCCAAGAAAAAGACCCAGCTAAATCTGCTACAATCATCTGTTATAACCAAACAGTACTTCTTCTTGTTTAAACTAACAACTAAAACAGGTCCAAAGAGATCCATATGCAGTAACTCCAAAGGCTCCCTAATAGTTCTTTCTTCAACCTTTTTACATGAAGCCTTATGTTGTTTACCCTTCTTGCAAGCCAGACATGAATGATCAAGTTTGAATGTTTTAGAAGGTAAACCTCTAACTAAATTTCCTTTGACCAGCTTGTTGATGTTTTTGAAATTCACATGCCCTAGTCTTCTGTGTCATTGATGTGCTTCCTCCATTGTTGCCCTTGCAATCAAGCATGTTGCTCTTTTAGCAGAATTGATGTTCTTCAAGTCTATGCTATACACATCATTGGTTCTTGGTGCTCTCAGCATCACCAAGTTTTCATCTTCTAATCTAAACTCAGGGGAGAGAATAAGACATTCTGTGTCAAGAAACAACACAGGGTACTTCTTGTCACAGATCTGAGAGACTGACAAAAGGTTAAATTTAAGCTCCTTCACATATCTGACATTCTCAAAATCAATAGATCATGCCTTAATGGTTCCTTTGCCAGTGATTCTCCCTCCATCAGGATCATTACCAAATGCAACTCTTCCTCCAAAATAAGCCTTAAAATCTGACAAGAGCTCCTTTTCTCCTGTCAAGCTTCCAGAGCAACCACTATCCACAATAAGATGATCTTTAAGCTCCTCTGTTGGGTTGCCCTACATAAAAATGAAAAGGGTTAGTTTCTTTTAGGAACCCAAGCCATTACTGACTTGTGTTCCCCTTGTAGAGTAACATACTCAAATTCTTTGAGTATGTAATCACTACTGTTTTTGAAAGCACTATCAAGAATAAATGTTTTTTATTCCAAAACCTGTGTTGAATTGTTATCAACACTCCCTTTTTCACCCTTATTTTCTGAAAGTACTTTGTCACCCTCAGCAGTACTTTCTTTCTTAACCCACTTAGTTGTAACTTTTGGTGTTGGGTTCTGTGTTCTAGCAGCTTTTCTTGGGTTGTAAGGCCTTCTAGGTTTGTAAGAACTGAATCTCCTAGGTCTTACACTTGAGTCTTTGCTAGCAGTATCTTGATTGGGAATCTTCCTATTAGTACTTTCAGAAAGTGCTGCTTGAGAAGTGTTTCTGGAAGGTACTATAGGTTTGGAGAATGGTCTTCTTTGATGAGGGTACCTATAGTCTTTTGAGAAATTACTATGGTTAACCCTATTTGAGAAATTCCAAGCTGGCTTATTCTCCCTTGGTTTATTCTCTTTGTTCTTATGATTTGCAGATGTGGTTTTTGGATATTTGCTTAAGTATTCTGAATGGTAATCACAGTCCTTGATCAAATGATGAGGACTGTAACATACAAAACATAACATTGGTCCCATCATCCCAAATCCATTCCCAAAAGGTTTTCTATGATAAGCAGTATTTTGAAAAGAGTTTCTTGTAGGTACTGCTGAATGATCAGCAGTACTTTGAGAAGTTTTCGGAAGTACTGCTTGTTTTGAAAAATCTTTTTCACTTCCAGAACCCTTATTATCATCCCTAGGTGTTTCAACAGATTCTCCTAAAGACTCAGGATTAGATTGACCTTTAAGCTTTTTCCTAAACACTAGGTTGTCTATACCATAACAAGAAATATTTGTCCTAGGTGGTTGAAAACTACCTGGGGGTGGAGGAACTTCATTATAACTTTTATTTTTCTTAAACTCAGGGGGTGTTGAACAAGGTAATTCCTCATCACTAGATGTGTTTCCTTCTAAACTTATGAATTCTTCATCACTAGTTGAGGTCTCCTGAGAACGATTTAATTCTTGGTTCCTAGATGAAAGTACTTCTGAATTATTATCATAACCTAGGCCAGTTTTAATGTTTGTTGTTTTCTGTTTTTCAACAAAACTAACATGTGACAGACCTGATTCTTTCCAAACAGCAAGTTTTTCTAGCAACTTATCTCTTTCTTTAGTGACCTTTTCTAATTTAGAAACTTTACATCCTAACTTCCACTCACTTAGCTTTAATTGATAATCTTGTTGCTCATATTTTTCAGCCCAAGCTACTTCATTATTCTCATGAGTGATTATCTTAGCTTCCATGGATTCTAAAGTCAATTGGTAACCAGCTATCTCAGACCTAGCCCTTCTATAGTTATCTCTTTCTGTTTCATATTCTTTAAGCATCTTTTGATAAGAGTTACTACATTTGGAACATACCTCAGAGATAGTGGATGAACTTGGTGAAGTAGCCATCATAGCAAGCTGAACATGTTCTTCTTCACTTTCCATGCTCCAATCAAAGCTTCCTAGACCATCTCTTGACTCCAAAGCTTCATATCCTGGTTCCTCATCAAAAGTTGTGCTCCAATCAATCTCTTCCAATGCAACCATAGAATAGGTTACTGGTTCATCATCAAATTCTTTACTCCAATCAACTTCTGACAAGTTTTCTTGAGCAACCAAACTTGTGACTTTGGCTCAGCAATAGGAACTTCTTTTCTTTCAACCTTGGGTTTAGATTGTTCAATCATCCTGTTTGTTTGATACTTTGCAAACTTGCATTCCCTTGCAAAGTGACCAGTCCTTTGACAATTAAAGCATTCAATCTTGGACTTGTCAAATGCTATACCCTGCTTAGCCTTGAAATCAATACCTCTCCCTGTCTTGTTCGTAAACTTCTTGATCCTTGCAGCAATCATGGCAACCTGCCATCTTATGTCAATTTCTTCCATAGCATCATCATCAATTTATAGGAGATCTTCTTGATAAGTAACAGGTAGAGTAGCTTGTTGGGCAAAGAATGAGCATAAAACATCATCAGAGTTGGGGGTATGTGATGGTGATGAAGTGGTAGTGATCAAAGTTTTACATGGATTTTGTGTTTCTACAACAGTACTTTGGACAGGATGAGCAGTACTTTTAGTGGAAGTACTGCTTCTGTTTTTAGAAGAGACAAAAGCAATGTTGTGAGAACTTGAACCTTTATTACCCTTCATCTCATGCTCATACACCTTTAGATTATTGTAAATATCATCAAAGTCCATAGTATCCAAACCAGGTTGTCCTCTAATCATGGTAGCAACCACATGTCATGCAGAAGGCAAACTCCTCAAGAACTTCAAATTAGCATCTTCAACTGTTGCCTCAGCTCCATATAACTCAAGCATGCTGAGTAGATTTTGATATCTATCATAAGCAGAGTAAAGACTTTCTCTTTCTCCAACAGTGAAGGTTTCAAACTACTACTTCAACAGGTTCCTGTGCATCTTCTTGGAAGCATCATTACCTCCAAATCTTGTTTTAATTGCAGCCCATAGTTGTTTTGCATCCTTGGCATCATGAAACTTCAATAAGTGACCATCAGGAATGGCAAAGAGCAGTATGTTGAGAGCCTTGTCTTGATTTCTTTTGGTAGCAGCTGGCAAGGTTGGCTTAGGTGGTGTTGGTTGTCCTGGGATCTCTAATTGTTCTTCAATTATCATATTGCCATTGACAATCACATCCCATAGTGCATGGTCTGTGATGGCAATGTACTGCCTCATCTTCATGGCCCACAAATCATATTCACCCTTCTTGACAATAGGAATTCTGACAGCAGTGATGGATGGAGCAGGTGCAACATCTGTCGACATCTTTAAGGGTTTGTAGTGAATCGGTTTTAAAGGTTTTCTTCTTAATCAGAGTTTCCAACACAAGCTCTGATACCACTTGTTGGATCGATATACTCTAACCAAACTACTTTGTAGCTTGTAAGGTTTTAACAATCTTGAATGACTCAAAACAGTTAATATTGAAACACTGATATTACTTTGTAAAGTATGCGGAATCTACTAACACAAAGCTAAGAAGAACTTTGTTTATATTAAAACAACTCTTTGAACCTGCCTCTCTATATACAGGTTTACTAACAATCCCTAACTTTCACTAAAATCGTTTTGTGAAACTCTAAGACTCTTAGAAAAACTTCGTATGTCTAATACCATCATAAGGCTCCTTTTATAGATAACCTTAAGTTGGTTTACAATATCTACTTGAACGACAAGTAATTATCCCTAACTAATTCTAGAATATTCATATAATATTACATAGTAATCCTTTAAACAATATTACACATAAGTCCTTGTTCTTCGAAGTACTTTGAATAATCTTCAATAATTAGCAGTACTTTGACCTTGATCAGCACGTTGACTATTGAGCAGTACTTTGACATAGCAGTACTTTGATCTTTCCAGCAGTACTTAGATCTTCATATCCCAACAGGAGTAAGTCCTTGAAACGAGTCCATGCTTCATATAGAGTTTCACCTTGACATTGTTGGAATATCAAGATGTCATTTATTATATTGGTGGTTCTCCCCGGTGGGAAATATTGATCAAGGAAACGAGTGGTGAGATCATCCCAAGATGTGATGGATCCCTCGGGTAAATGCTCAAGCCATTGATTAGCTTGGTCACGTAGAAAGAATTGGAAGAGACGCAATCGGGTCGTCTCTCAAGTTTCAACATCAAGATCTATGGAATCTATGATTTTGAGGAAATCCTTGAGATGTTGATTAGGATCTTCGGAACGAAGTCCATGAAATGCACATCCGCTTTGCACCAACCGGATGGTGTCGGATCGCAAGTGAGAAACATTGACTCCTTGAGTGAGCTCAATGGTGTTTCTATAGCCTTGGTGGCTAGGACGAGAGTACTCTCCTAAAGTGCGGGGTCTAGGAGGTTGGTTTGGTTGTGGTGGGTTTTGTGGGTGGTTTTGTTGTAGTGGGTTGATTGGTTCAAAAATATTACCACCTTCCATGATGACGGATGACAACGGTTACGAACAAAGGAACAAAGAAAAAGATAGACTAAAGAAACCTATAAAAATAAAATAAAAATCTTACTAGAAAGGAATCTAGCAAGTAGACCTAATAAAAAGAATTTCAACCTAAAAATAATTATTCCTCGGCAGCGGCGCCAAAAACTTGATGCGTGGGATTGCGCCTACGCAAAAGGTTTTACCTCTCGAGGGATCTCGAGAAGCTTGCAATCCCCACCAGGCAGTGTACCTGACCAATGTAGTATAGTGTAGTGGCAAGTACCGAGGGATTGATCGTTCTCTCAGGGAATAGTGTCGTTAGGATCAAAACTTAATTAAACTAGATCTAGAGGTGAGGGATAATTTTTTTTGTATTTTTATAGTTTTTTAGAAAGCAAGGAAAAATCTCAGGTTTTGGAAGAGTGGGCGGAATTAGTTGCTAGTCAACTAACCCAAATATCTACTAATGCAATGAAAATAAAATAACAAGAAAGTAAATTTGGAGAAAAACAATAATAAGAGAAACGTGTTTACTTAGATTTCACTACTCCCTAGCTATCTTTTACAAGTTGATTAGTTTGTTACAATTGCGTAGATGACGGGTTATATTCCTTAATACCATTCGTGGGGCCGTGTATGATCTTCCCCAACTCTATAAGCTTCTACCTCTTCCTATGTCGAGCCGACTACTAGCTCCAAACATGGCCTCCTTAGTAGTTAATCATGCATTAAATACAACCAATTAATCGTAGTACACATCCGATTCATGTTTCTTAAGACGTTCAAGCATGTTACCAATTGGAAGTCTGCCAGTTTTCTTAAGCCTAACATCGATATCATTCATCCATTACAATTAATAACAAACAACCAATCAATAATCAATAGCTAGGTTTCATTACATCTAAGCAAACACAAAGAAAACCTAGTGCATGTTAAAGTAAAGACAAGCATAAGAAAGAATCAAACAACACACAGACATATTGAATGATTATTGGAAGACTTATCTTTATTAAAACATGGATGATAAAAGGGTGAAAAACCCTGTAAAATTTGACCTAGGGTTTCTCCACAAGTTCTCCCAAAAGTCTCTCTAAAATTCTCCTCTTAATACACGAAAATTAGAAAACTATATATAGATTTTGTGGTCTGACGGCGTCACGTTATGATTCTGACACCGTCAACTCGCCGCCAATATTCTTCTCGTATGGTCATTATTTGACATGTGAAGCCTAGCCAGAACAGAGTATGTATATTCACCCAAAGTTAACATGGGAGGTGATTTGCACACTAAGATTTTTTATTCTTGCACGACATTCTGCGCATTACAGTATTGTACTGTGTACTCTCTGTGCATTGCAGTGTTGTACAGAATGGTGTATTTAACAAAAAAATGGTGTGCGAATCAATCCCCTTCTCCATATGGTCACGTACAAATTGAGGTTTCGGTTTTATTTTTCTTTACCCTTTTATTTCGTTATTCTTTACAGGTTTCAGTATCAAATGATAACGATTAAAGATAAATAGGTAAATGCTAATGTTTTGTTTTTTCAGGAAGCAAGGCGTATAGCTGATAAAGTGGTTGGTGTACCTGACATGGATGAGACAGTGAACAGAGACGTGACTACAACTAACCACGAGGCAAATTAGGAAGCATGTAAGCAATCTTTTAATTTGCATCCACGTAATTTTTATCTACCATGACGTATGTAACGACTCATCAGATATTAGTAATATTCAGAATCATGCCTATTATGAAAGTTCATTGAATGGCTTAAAAATAGTGAATTAATAGTTTGGTTGTAACTTTTATCGATGCAGGTTTTAATCTTTGGTATAGGGCTCATGCGGTTCTTTTGGGTGCTTAATTACTCAAATGCTGTTGATATGCGGTGAACGAAGTGTTTTCATTGTTATATATTGCTTTACTATCACGGTCTGCTTGAAAATCTTTTCGAAATAAACCGGTCCTTGATTAAGAAAGAAGCACATAGTAGAGTTGATAATGTAATATATTATGTGCATATCTATTATGAATTTCGCTATATTAGAATGAACCACATGAAGATAAACTATGATATATTTTGTGAATGTCCTCTCCTGTCCCTCACTCTATTATGTGCATCTTGAATTCAAATTGTGAGAACAGAACAGACTTATCATCAATTATTTAATACAAAAAAACCTTTTCTGCTATGAAATAGGTTTATAAGCAAATCTGTTGGCACATGCCCCTCATCTTTTCTGTTATGGAATACCTACTTGATGTAGTTATCAGTCAATGCAGGCCCGGTTTTCTGGACTAGGCACGACTAGACACATTGTGTTGAAGTGATAATAAAGTATGCATAAGTGATAAGGTACGCACGAGTGATGAGGTGTTTTTAATGAATATATATATATATATATATATATATATATATATATATATATATATATATATATATATATATATATATATATACAAAAAAATACAAAAAAAAAAAAGAAAAACAAAAACAAAACAAAAAACCTTTTCTGCTGTGAAATAGGTTTATATGCAAAAACGTAGAAAAGCAAAATTAGTAATAACAAGCACCCCTAAATGACAAGTAGTTTTTCTTTTTGAAAAAATTTAAATGGTTAAAACGTCAAATTGGTATTTGATAATATTTGTTTCAATTCAGTTTTTAAATTGTGGATATGGATGTTTGACTTTTTGTGTACTCATTTAGTTGACGACATTTTATTTTGGCTATATTTATGGTTTTCAAATTTTGTCATGGTCATCTCTCATGGACTTTTGTTTGGTTTCATGCTCATTCAAGCAGTAGAAAATTAGCAAAATTGTTGCCCACCACGAAGCGCGATCCACACATCTGGAACAGCACATGGGTTGACGCTTTAAAACCTATATTAGGTTTATGACAAGCTAGATATGTAGTTTTTGTAGGTATTGTATGGAAGTGGGTATCATTGGATTTGCTTACTCGTGTGTTTCAAAGATGTTGTTTCGTGTATTAGATGGCTACCGTAAGATAGCAATAAATAATGTTACCTTAGGCATTACTTTGATCTCGCTATACATTATGTAGCTTTTTAAATTTGAGTATTTGGTTTTGTGAATTTAAACATGTATAAGTACTAAGTAGATTAACAAAGCAAAATTGCAAATATATATATATATATATATATATATATATATATATATATATATATATATATATATATATATATATATATATATATATATATATATATTACTTACAAACAAAAGGAAATCCAACTTTGACCTAACGCAAACTTTTTACATCAATATTTCTATGTTAAAATCTTATCTAAATTATCCGGCAACACAACGCCGGACCGGTGTCATACTCGTTTGACAAAAGGTCCAATATTGATGGATAAAGACTTGGGCATTGAGATGAGGCAGAATGGGGCATAGACCAATAAGGGTCCACTATGATTGCTTATGGCCGGCCCATGAATCTTTATTTCTCCAAAATCTGCAATACGCTAGTATAACCATTATCAGTTAAATGATTTAGAACTGTTCGGAAAAAATAAAAAAATAAAAAATAAAATAAAAAATAAAAAAGTTAAATGATTTAGAGAACGTATATATGTTACTCCATTACTTTTAGATAAGTTTAGCAACGAGTATGATTAAAAATGTCGACCCTTTGATGTGCTTCTTACATAACCGAGCTTGGATGGAACTGAACAATATTTGGTGAACGGGTCAAACGTTTTTTTCTGAATAAATTAAATGAATGTTTTAAGTAACCATCACAGGTTTTATTACTCTCTATCCATTATGTCATTCATAAGAGGAAGGATATTGGATGATCAATTCACGAGAGCAAGCATTATGCCCAATGAACGTGTAAGTTCAACCCACCAAAACAAATGGATTCAAGAATATTCATTTCAAATATTTTTGCTATAAGGCTGGTTTTTATGTGAGTGAAGCATCACCTTCACACCACCCATCATGCGCCATTCACCATAAAAGAGGCCCTCACCACCTTTATTTTGCACATAGCGGGGTCTGCACCACCTTTATTTTTATTTTATTTTTTGTGTGAGGATTGTGAAGTATTTTTGTATAAAGTGGGTATTTTTTATATTTTTTTGTTTGTAAAATGTAATGATAGTGTATGACACTCCAAAAAGGTACAAATCGACGGGAACACCCCGATTCCATTTATCTTTTGATGTCAACCAGACCTTTCCCAAAGACCCGGCCCCTTGGCCCCAGGCAATGATATTGTATGGCGTTAACGTGGATGTGGTGAACATAAAAATTAGTTTTCTTAATATAAATCTTTGATGTTAACTTTCAGTTTTGTCAGTATTGGCCAACAACGTGACTTTTTATTGTCGAAATGAGTTGCACTCAGAAATTTCATAGCCAAATGATGCATTACCAATAACAGCATTCATTGAAACCAAAAGATCATTTGACACCCAATAAATCATCAAGGGGTTGATTTACAAACGATCAAACTAACACACACAAACTATATTAAACATCCTAAGCTCGAACAGTGACGACTCTAACTTCATCGATCACAGGCCCACAAAGTGATCCGAAATCATCAGCTCTAGTATGATAGTACGAGCTGTAAAACGTCAGTCTAGTTCTAGCAGATATTGCCTTAAACTTCATGCTAACCGTCTTCCATTTCCCCTTTCCTTCCGACATAAATGGGGCTTTTAATGTCTCTTTAGCGGCAAATGCTTCAACCATCATATCCCCATGGCACCCGTTCTTTGCATCTCCAATAGCAAAAGATAGAGTATACATTTTGTTCGGGATCGTTCTAATGATTTGTGCAATAGCACTTTCTCTACCAGCCACTAGCTCAATAGCTGCAATGCCAGAGGGTACATTGAAGTGCTTGTTGTCAATGAATTTAACCGCCTTCAAAGACTCGATGATCCATCCTGGAAGAGGAGACGTGATGTCTTCTTGTCGAGGTGGAAGGAGGACTCCATTGGTTGAGTTGAATAGTCTATGAGGACCTTCCTCAAATCCACCATTTTTCACCATATTAACTGCAGTAAAAAATAAGTTAATTAGTTTATCAATTTTCCAAATTTCAATAAGCTCGTAAGCCTATCAAATAAGCTCATTTAACTTACAGCGAGTAGGTCTAGGAGGGACAAACTCCTTAATAGCAACGGCGTCAATAAGGGGTCCACATTTAGGATCTTCTTGTACGCCCGGGTTGTGGAAGATTAACTTCACACTGGTCGAATTCGCTTTAAACCCATAAGCATACACATCACCACCATCACTACTATACAACGTCTGGAGCGGAAGGTCACCCGACTGAGGTGGGACCGAAACTCTCAAAACCTCTTGTTGAGCACAAGTTCTAGAAGCACCAAATGTAATGGCGTAAAGAGATCCCGCTTTAACAGCTAAGGTTTGGGAAATCGTGGCCTCGTTACCGAGCCTAACAGCGTGGACCCCATGTGCGACTGGGAAGTACATCCCGCCGGGCTGGGGTCCACCGTGGATGTATTCCACTAAGCCGCTGATTTCCCATTTTGGTAAAGAGTTTTTGCCTATTAGAACTGTTTTCTTAATGTCTGTTGCTTTTGGGGCTTCTTCAAAGTTGCCATTTGGTAACAGACCTGTAACAAACAATATTTTTAGTAACAGATCCAGAATATTTTTTCATATTTAGGAAAATTAACAACTACTTTTGGTCTTGCTTAATATTTAGTTATGTTTGAGTACATAAACATTAAAATATCCATCTTAAGAATGTGTTTTGTATTTGCTTATTTTTAAGCAGATAAGTAGTCTAGGGTCTAAACAGCTTCTACAAACCAGCTTATTTATTTAAGGTTTATCAAATTATCTTTTTATCCTCAGATCTATAGCCTAAAACCTTAGCGGACTTTTTTTTTTTTTTTTTTTTTTTTGAAAGGCAAAACCTTAGCGGACTTAATTGTTTTTTCACTGCATTTGTTTACAACATAAGCAATTTATGCACTATCTTCTCTTAACTGCTTATTTTAAGCTGCTTTACTGCTACTCTGCTAATAAGTAACAACATATTTTTAGTAACCAAAACAATCACTTTAAAATATGCAAAACCCAAAACACCCTTTTTACACAAATAACTTTTTTTACCAAGCACAACTTCTTAACTATGAAAATGTGTGCAAAATGGAGATAGTGTATGTTTACAAAACATAAATATGTATACCTTCCAAAGGAGTTGGAGTTGGAGTTGGAGCTGAAGTTTTGGCAGCAAGAGCAGTATATGAAAGCAAAATGAATGCAAGTAAAATGGTGTTGAATTTAGTCATTTTTAGAAAGAAAAAGTGGGAAGTGTTATTAGGGTGTGTGAGAAAAAAGGGTTTAGTGTTGGTGGATTTATATTGGGAAGAGGAAACAGGGGATTGTGTATAGTGATGATGATAGGCATGTGGGGTGTTGGGTATGTAGGGGTATATTTTGTTTTTTTTTCTATACAATATACATTTTCTCCTTGATTCATGCAAATCAAATATTACATATTCTTATTTATTTAAATTTTGGATTATGACAAACCGGAGACGAGCATATTTCTCTTGAGAAAATAATGTTTGTAAAATAGTTTAGTGTTATTGTTAAAATAGTACAGAACAAAGCTAATAATTACCCAACCAATCACCCCTTGGTGATAATTTTTTATTAGAAAAATATACACAGCAGATTAATCCCCAACACAGGTGCTAACCAAACAAATACAAAGAAACGATTGTTGTCCCTCTAATAGGTGCAACAATAGAATACAGCAACTCACACTTCTACCAAACCTATAAACAAAACCAAACCAGAGATCAAGATGATCTACTACACTTGTTTACAATAGTAAACTACCCAGAAAACCTTTTAAACCCAGATGATGATGAGAGATTGTTTGTGTGTTAGACTGAGAAAAATATGAGATCGTAACTTATGAAACCCTAGCAGGATAGAGTCATTACATAGCTCAGGAACTTACACTCTGAACCCTGTACAAACAGAACTTACAAACAACACCCAAAGTTATATGGTTAGAAATATAGTTATAAAATAGTTACATAATAACCCCCTGAACGTTCAGCTGTTTGTCACAAGGAAGAAATACTTTCAACACCCCTTCTCAAACTGATAAACCTGCAAACAGATTAATCATGCCAAGATTTTTAACCATAACACTATGTTGCACAGACCCAAGGGCTTTAGTCAAAACATCAGCAGTTTGACTTTTTGAGTCAACCTTAACAGTTTTAATCAACCCAGAAGCAACCTTTTCTCTAACCAAATGTACATCAATATCAAAGTGTTTAGTTTTCTCATGCATCACTGGATTAGCAGCAATTTGAATAGCAGCTTTGTTATCACAAAACAACTCAACTGGCAACAAATTTTTTGTAATACCAAAATCATTTAACACTTTAAGAATCCACATAACCTCACATGTAGTATAGGCCATACACCTATATTCAGCCTCAGCTGAAGATTTAGACAGAGTAGGTTGTTTTTTACTCTTCCAAGAGACCAAATTACCATTCACAAAAACACAATATCCTGAAACAGACCTTCTTGTAACAGGGCACTTAGCCCAATCTGAATCAGAATAGGCAGAAACTTTAAACCCTTGATTATTTTTACTAAAATGTAGCCCATTACCAGGAGCAAGTTTAAGATACTTTAACACTCTTAAGCCAATATCAAAATGAGATTTCAAAGGAGAATGCATATACTGACTCAAGCAGTGCACAACATAAGAAATATCAGGCCTAGTCATAGTAAGATATATTAACTTCCCAACAAGTTGCTGATAACTAGTAATATTTTTCAAATACTTATCATCATCAGACTCTTTATTATTAAGCACAATATTCTCAGGTAATGGAGTTAAAACAGGCTTGCAACCAAGCAAACCATAATCATTCAACAGCTCAAGACAATATTTTCTCTGGTTTAAACATAAAGCTTTACTAGTTTTTAGCACTTCAATTCCAAGAAAATATTTCAACTCTCCTAAGTCTTTTATTTTAAACTTATTCCTTAGAAAAGTTTTAAATTTTTCAATCTCACTCTCACTATTACCAGTAATCACCAGATCATCAACATACACATGTAAATACAATACTGAACTTCCTTCAGTTTTAACAAACAAAGAGTGATCATTTTTAGATTGAACAAACCCAGCCTCAAACAGGGCCTCAGACAATTTAAGATTCCATTGTCTTGGGGCCTGTTTTAATCCATAAAGAGATTTTTTAAGTCTGCAAACCTTTTTACTATTTTCTGGAAAAAGACCAGGTGGGGGTAACATATAAACTTCTTCATTTAAATCACCATATAAAAAAGCATTGTTAACATCCATTTGAAAAAATTTCCAATCATTTTGAACAGCAATACTTAATAAGCACCTAACAGTCCCCATTTTAACCACATGACTAAATGTTTCATCATAGTCAAAACCTGGTTTTTGATTAAAACCCTTAGCCACAACTCTAGCTTTATACCTTTCAATTTCACCATTAGATTTAAACTTAAGTTTCCAAACCCATTTAGATCCTATAGGAACTCTTCCCTCAGGAAGATCAACTTCTTCCCAAGTATCATTCTCATATAAGGCAACAATCTCATCATTCATAGCATTTTTCCAGTTAACATTCTTAGAGGCTTCCTCATAAGAGGAAGGTTCACAAGACTTATTCAAATTAGCAACAAAACAAAAATTATCAAAACTCAATCTAGTATGATTAGCAAATTTATTTAAACCATACTTAAGTTTAGAATCAAGCTGTCACACCCCCAAAATACCTGAATGGCAGCGGAATGGAATACCTGGGAGTGACTGTCATAGCACCATAATTACAGTTATATTGAACGACCTAAAGTGTCGTTTAGAAAATACAGCGTTTGATCATTAAAACATTCAGAGTTTACAAAGCTTAGGTCCCAAAAGAGTTTGCCAATATAGTTAAAATAAGTTCAACAAGATCAAACGTTTCATAAGTGCAGAAAATATAGTGAGACGCGTCGACTCCGCGACTCCATGAAGGTCCAAATGTATGCACATGAGCTACCTTAATAACCTGAGAAATACATTGCGAAAAACGGTCAACATAAAGTTGGTGAATAATCATAGGTTTATAAGTAAATCGTAAGTACATAAGCCACAAGTAATAAGTAAACCGACACGAATGTCAAAAAAAAATGCTACATTGGCTCTTAAGCTCATGACCCCGAAGCTAGACTTAGTAATGCCCCACCAGAGTGTTTACCAGACACTCAATTCGTTAAGACATGAAATGCATTCGTCCCGTTGGAGCAACCCAAACACGAATGGAGGCGTCACCCTCGATAGATCTATCCACTCACTCTCGCTTAGCTAAAATTAACGGTCCATGATATATATAAGGGGACTTAACTTGGTAGTAGGCAACTTAAGCAATGTATGGAATTTGATATACTTGGGCATGTACAAAAATAATTGTGCAATGTATTCTCCCCCGTGGGATTTAAAATCAAATAAGTAATTAAAACGGGGCTATGAGAACTCACCTGGAGTGATAGTACAAAGATGGTACAACGATAGTAAAGTAATCGGGACAATGAGGCGCGAGTACTAGCCGCAACCTAAATGAATAATCGTGATCTAACTTAGATCAAGCCGTAATGAAATGAATGCACATGCACATGATACTCATACCACTCGTAATTTGGAAATACTAGTTATCGTCATGGTAAAATAGTTTCCATACTTAGGAAAAATAGGTCCATTTAGAGAAGTATATAACTTGTCATATTAACTCGTACGAAAATGTTAGCGTTATAATCCTCGTATCGGAGACCTTAAAATAACGTCGTTAAGTCGTATAAATATACTCTTGGGTCGTACGTATTCATTTGTTAAGAATATAGTCATTAGTAACGTTTCTAGAAAAATATACCATTTAGTACGTACGTTATTATTTCTATTTGTGACCAAATATATATATATATATATAGTTTTGGTGATGTTAAAACGCGTATAACTTGGTCGTTTTAGGTTCATTTTCCTTGTTCTCTATGTCCACGGATTCGTTTTTGTATATACTAGTATATTTTTGATAACTCGGCTCCTCTAGGTTACGTTTAATGCCTCTATTTACCCGTCGAAATCTGCCAAACAGCAAGCAGTTTTTACAAAAATAGTTTTCGTCGTTAAATTTGCAAAAATCATATCTCCTTCGTTATAAGCTCGTTTTAATCCGTTCTTTCGCCTAAAGTTTCGTTTTTAAAAGTATTTTCTAAATCTTTGGTCAAAAATTAGCCATCAACCACTGATTTTCCCACGAAATGAAAATAGGGACAGTAGGTATTTCAAAGGTTTCAAAAGTCGTTTCTAGGGTTCTAATCTAGTTCCATCTTCATTCAAACCACTTTCAAACACCACAAAACTAATCTAATCCTACCATACACCTTCTTAGGGTGTCATGGGTTCCTAATCATCAAAACCATGTAGATCTAACAAGGATCTAACCAAAAAAATCACTTCTAGGGCTAGTATGATCAAAAGTTTACAAAAATAAAGTGGTATAAGTTAATGCATGTATGAGATCTAGTAGGAAAATTATATAACCATAGTAATAACTTTGTAAAAATTATGAAATGAGTTTTGTAAACTTACTTTGAGATGTGGTGTGATTAGTTGATAAAAACCTAACAATCCTTGAGTTTATATCTCAAAACTCTAACAAGGATACTATATAAACAATATTACACTTGATCTTAAGAAAAATCTTTGGTCTTGCCTTCCTTCTTTGTGGTGGCCGTGGGTTCAAGAGAGCACAAGAGAGAAAGAAAACTTTTTGAGTTGTGAAATGAATAAAAGAAACTAGTTTAGGTTTATATGTATTATTGTTATTATTATTATTTTATATAGTTAGTATAAGCATTAATGTACATGTATGAAATATCTAGGGAACTAGATCCCCATTTTAAGGAAAATAAGAAGGGGGGGGGCGGCAAATTGGAGGGGGGGGGGGGATGAATGTGAAGACTCTTGTGGTAAAATGTATTATTAAGTGTTATTTGGTAGTTTTAAAATGTACCGGGTACCGGGTTAACTAAAAATAAATTTTAACGGAGTTAACCGGGTCATAATAAAGTTATAAAAATTATAAAAATAGGTTGGGTAAAATTATTGGGTGTTTAGATAATTATAGTTTAATTTCTACGAAAACCGTCGAAGTTTTAGTAAACTTAAGTTAATAATTAAAATAAATATCCAAAATACCGGGTAAATTAATATTAAAATTTTTATATTATAAAAATGAATATAAAAATATATTGGGATCATAGTCGGGAGTGTTGGACGTGTTAGTCACATTTATAGTTCGCGTATTAGTGTTTATTTAAAATAAACATACGTAAATCGTTAATTGTACCAAAAGTATTAATTTAATTATCCTACGAGTGGAATAGTATGCAAGTGCCCTAATGATGATATGCTGACTATTTCTAGTCCGTATGAAACGTCCCTGATAATAATGCATGAATTCGCTCCTGAACCAATACGGTTACGCGAATTTGAACACTCGTAAACTAAATTTACGATGACATGAATAATGCACGTGAATAGTGGTTTTTCTTCCGGAAATGAATAGTGTCTAGTGAATAGTAAAATTTCTGAACGCTTCTCAGAATATCAAATTGACCTCGAAAACGATGAATATTGATCGATGAATAGTAAATGATGAATAGTAACTTGTGAATAGTAAATTGTCGAGGTTTAGAAAAATGACCGGAAATTACGAGTTGTGACAGTCTTTCCCTTCTAACAGGAACTTCGTCCCGAAGTTCAGTTTTGGTTGGTCTCTGGAGTACATTTGGTAAAAAGACGTGGATACTTGAGTTGCATTTGGTCCTCTCGTTCCCAAGTAAATTCGGGTCCTTTTCAAGAATTCCAGCGAACTTTCACGATAGGAATTCGACTTTGCTTCAACCGTTCGACCTCATGGTCCATGCTTTCTACTGGTCCTCTTACCCAGTTTACGTTTGTCTCAAGGTTGGATTCCCTTCCAAATGGGATTATGAGTGACTAATCTGAAGTCATTTCCTGGGATTTGCATAGGAGAAACATAGTTGTGTAATCCGGCTGTTCCTTAACAAGGCTCAAGTCTGACGGCCACTAGGCCTACTCTGTCTGAACTATTAAGTGGTCCAGTGTATATCGGTTTTAACTTTCCAAATCTCTCCGAATAATATCATGCCTTTCCTAGGCAGAACTTTCAACGTAATCTGGCTATCAACTTGAGGTTTTAATGGTTTACAACTTATAGAATTTGTAATTGATCCTTGACTTGTAGGAAATTTCTGGTTATATCATGAATGCCTATTGGAATAGTGAGTTTGGCTTTTTCCGAGTTTGGTTCGTCAATAGGTGATCAGTGCTTTTTCAGGTTTATAATGTAATATGGGTAATATATGTTGCTGAACTCTGTCAGAACTCAAATCTTATATGTCAGCTGGTCGATTCTAACATGAATCTGAAATGGTCCAATATACTAAAGGTTAAATCCTTCGTGTTACTAAAATCGTATCATGCCTCTCCAAGGCAAAGCTTTCAATTTAGTTCGTTCTTTCACGTGAATCTAGTAAATTTGCTTGTTCAAGGATACCCAATCCGTATGATGTGCGTCATGTACCAACCTAACTTCTACCAGTTTCTCGTTGCTTGTAACTGGTTCTTGACTTGTGAAATTTTCCTTTGTTGTTCCATGGTTTAGTTCTAGACCAGTGAATTTAACTTTCCGATTTCGGTTGGTAAACGGGTAATTGGTACTTCGACCATAAAGTGTCTCAATTGATGTAGTCTCTATGCTCGCGCGATAACTATGGTTGTAAAAGAATCCGATTTATGGTAAATGATTAGTCCAACCATTTCTAGAGTCAATCACTCATACTCTGTGTATAACTTTCCTATGTTTGAATCGTTCTCTCGTTATGACCATCGATCTGAGGATGATAGGCGGTGTTTACATATTAATGAGGTTCCGAAGGAAATCTTAGAATGATTGTTAGAAATCTGAGGTGATTCGATCATCTTTATCAGGAACAATTGAAATAGGTACAATAAATCTTGTGACTAATTCCACAACGTTACGTCTTTCGAACACGACGTTATACGAAGAAGATAGAATATGGGTAACAATGTTTGATTCTTTGTGTTTTGGTCTAATGGATTGCTAAGACATGTGTCATTCTTTGCCTACTGTGCTTGGTCTCCATTACTGACGTTTGTAATCGTTCTATGGTGTTCCTCCTAATTTCCTTCATCACATATTCCAATATTCCTTATTGTCAAATCACAAAGCCCTAAATGCATAAGCGACGTAGCATGGTGATTGGTTTTCAAAATTTATCTCGCGATTTTTGAGTTTTTGGTCGAAATCTTTTTCTGAATAAACGAATTTAGAAAAATGGAGCAAATGGTTTACTAAATAATATCTTTCTTGATGATTCAAAATTCAATAGTTAGGAAAGGTGATCCGGTTTTCAAATAGGTTGTGAATAGGACTGTTTACCAAAGTGTGATGTTTATATGTTTCCCATTGTACAATGGTTTAGCTAAATATTGGTTAAAAGGGTCGTATTTGTTCAAAATAGGCAATTCAAAAATTATTTTCTACGAGATATGTGATTTGGATAAACACAAATTTTAAATCGACTTTACTTAAAGTGAAAATACTATCAAGGATAAAATAGTAGGATAGGCAATGTTCGCATAATGCATAGATGTCTAACGTTCGGTTTCTGATATTGGATGGTGCCTATTGGTGGTTATCGGGCAGAACTATAAGTCTAGGTATTCAACCAACTTAAGTCTTGAGATGGTTTATCGTTGAAATCGCCATCATGTTGGCAATATGAGGGTTTCAATTGATACTATGTCGATGAATTTCCGTATTGTCTTCACATGTAGCTGGGGAGATATTCTTGAGTCTGATGTCTCTCTCGATGTATAGGTGAGGTTATCTAGAATTTCCTGAGAACATAATGCTTTAGGGAAATCTATATCGATATCCATAATTCGAATCAATCATTCTTGTCGTAAACTCACTGCAGGGAAGTTTGCGTATGGATGAGACCATGTTAACTCAAAACACTTTACAGTATCGGTTAGGAGGCTTGGTTTATTCCCATGGTGTTGCTTAGCGTACCTTCACAATGTGTTTGATCCTGTAGCTCAGTCTAGCTAGTACCTTTGAATAATAAATTGGACAACTAGGTCAGAGATGGTGGGTCGGATGGTCCAGTGGCATTCTAGAATTGTTGTTAAGTCATAAATTGTCTTGGTGTATACTTCTAGTCTAGGTTTGTAGTTTCGTAACCCTTTTATTGTTTTTCTTGTATCGAGGAATTCTCCTAGTACTTAATATGGGAAGTCTCTCCTAAAGAAGTCAATGGAAAGTCCAACTTAATGACTAAGTGTGTGACAGGTGGGGTAAGTATCCAGGGAGAATTTGTCAGAAAGAAATATTTATAAAAGAGTTTATTTGTTTAAAACGCTTTTGGATGAAGATTGTTATTAACAATACTTTATAAAGTAACTATTCCCTTCATGGCATAATCCTTCCTGAAGTATACATAGGTGATCAGGCTATGTATAGTTGAGGACTAATGATGCGATGCTTGATTTAGTCAAAATAATATTATTTTCCTCAAAAGCTTTAGATGGTGTTCAACGCGTTGTTATTAAAAATGGTATACTAATTATTTCCTTCCAAAGTAATATAAAAATTGTTTCGCGTAATAATAGTAATATTTGGTGTCATATTGGATAATCAGTTTATAGTACGGTAACAAAACGACTTATTTTAGAAATTCGGTAAAAACAATTTCCCCATAAGGTAGTAAAATAGTTTGAAATAAAACTCGTTGAATGGTTTGTTAGATACATGGGTAAATACTATGGATTGGTAATAATCTACTAATCCGTCAATTACGAAATCGGTCAAATCCTTAATAAGACAATGGTATAATGTTGCTAAATGATTGAAAATTGCGCCATTGCAATAGAAAATGGAATGAACAAAGGCTACGGTTATCACAGAGGTAACAAAAGATAGTCATTACATTAGATAGGAAAGTGCTTAATATAACTAGGTTACATCAACGTACTTATGGAAAGTACCAAAAGAAAGTACAACCCTAGAGGGCTCAAACTAAGGTTTATATAATTAAAACATAAACTTCTTCTTCCAATTCTGGTTTCCCAACTCCGGGCATTCACTCTTGTAGTGTCCCACTACACCACAGCCAAAACATGTAATTGGTGGTTTCTGATTATCCCTCACAATTGGAAACCTGCAGTCCCTGGTTTTGTGGGTAACCTTCTTACAGTTGTCACATGGTTCCGGGCAACGGCCTGGGTTATGATGATGTTGGCACTCTTCACACTTAGGTAAAATACCAAGGTAATCATTCTTTTCCTTTAGACCTGTAGCATTAGGTTTAGCAACTCCTTGTCTCTTGTGTGGTCCTTGTGCGGCATTCTCACCTCGGTTGTTGTTCCACTTCCTTTTATTGTCACTTTTTCTTCCTAAGATCTTGGGGTGAGCTATGCGTTCCTTTGCTTCGATCGCCATTCTGATAGCTTTAGGCATGGTATCGGGTTCCAATGAGTTGACCAACATACGAATTTCAGGAGAAAGTCCTCCGATGTACCTTTCAAGTTTCTTGCTTTCTGGCTCGTCCATTGCAGAGCCTAGTCGGGTTAAATCATAAAAAGAAGCAGTATACTTATCAACATCATCTCCTACCATGGTAAGGTTTAGTGTTTCCTGTTCAATTGCTTGTAATTCGCTTTTCACACAGAACTTCAAACTCATCATCCTTTTTAGTTTCTCCCAAGAGTGTGAGTAAGCAGCATCAACTCCTACTACCTGGACATACTTAGTCCACCATTTCTGGGCATGCTTCTGAAAAGTGCAAGTGGCGAACTTAACTTTGTCTTCCTTACGGCAGTCACCACTTTGAAAGATTGTTTCTAATTCTTCGAACCATTTGAGAAATTCTTTTGTGTCTATATTTCCGCTAAAGGAGGAGGGATTACAACCCATAAATTCCACGTGAGTAAGTTCCTTGGTGAGGGCGGTAGTTACGTTCCTGGCAATGAATTGTCCAACAGCGGCTTGCATCATGCTTGGAGTGGTTTGCTTAAATCTATTTCCATCAAATCATAAGAGTCCATGAGAATCTATTGGTACTAAGGATCATCCTATTCATAACACATGAAGGTTTCGGTCTATATGGACCAATATCATAGATAGTACAACCATTCCCCTATAGTAGAGTCAATACTTGGTGATTCCATTTGTTCATCAATCAAAATACTACAAGTTTCTTCGAACTATGCCACACCTCTCGTGGCTAGGGTAATAGTAAAAGCTAGTAAGGATATAAGTCTAGTCTAAAGACTTCCTGTAGTCCTTCTAAGTGAAATCAGGTTTATGGCATCATAAGGTCGAGATAGTCCTGGAGTAGTGTCTGAAGTTGTGCATCGATCAATTCCTAGATAGTGTAGATTCTAAGCCATTCTTGAGGAACCTGCGGATGTTCCTGTTGAGTCCGTAATCTTGGTATTATCCACAAGGTGTTACCTAATTCGTGGCAAGTGGAAATGGAAAAGGAAACTGACAATGGTGGTATTCTAAAGGATGAGAATAACAATGATGATGATGAAATTCCAGTGATGAGTTAGAAGATAATGGTGATAATAGTGAAGGGAATACTACCCTCTTTCGCGCTATCTCGCGACATCTAAGAGGTAAAGCTGAAGTACGCACTATGGGACGACCAATAGTGAAATAAGTAACTGACAGTGGTGGTAGTACCTGAGTAGTAAGCGTCCTACTAGTGGAGGAAAGAAAACATGCTATCTCCCTTGTAATAAGCATCCTAATAAGTCCATTAGAATTAAGTCTGAATATTCTACCAAACGACATTCTATGTATAGGCTGAATGAGAACCTTGCTCTTATGACAATTCAATAGTGCTAATGGTGGTGTAAGTACAGCTGGTGGTATAATGGTAGTGGAAGATGACAAGGCATCTTCAATGTCGGAATCCGACGAAAGGATAACAGCTTGGGTATCTGAAGACATGTCACTTGTGAACCAGGTCAATATAATCATATATATATATATATATATATATATATATATATATATATATATATATATATATAAGTATGGGTATGAATAACTCGAACCGTGTGTGCGTAAAGCAACAAGTATAGTGAATATGCACCTATGATAAAATGATGAGATGCTATGATGATGTGGTTATAGTTTAGGGTCCATGATACATCCTAGTTCGCTATAACCTTAGCTCTGATGCCAATCTGTCACACCCCCAAAATACCTGAATGACAGCGGAATGGAATACCTGGGAGTGACTGTCATAGCACCATAATTACAGTTATATTGAACGACCTAAAGTGTCGTTTAGAAAATACAGCGTTTGATCATTAAAACATTCAGAGTTTACAAAGCTTAGGTCCCAAAAGAGTTTGCCAATATAGTTAAAATAAGTTCAACAAGATCAAACGTTTCATAAGTGCAGAAAATATAGTGAGACGCGTCGACTCCGCGACTCCATGAAGGTCCAAATGTATGCACATGAGCTACCTTAATAACCTGAGAAATACATTGCGAAAAACGGTCAACATAAAGTTGGTGAATAATCATAGGTTTATAAGTAAATCGTAAGTACATAAGCCACAAGTAATAAGTAAACCGACACGAATGTCAAAAAAAATGCTACATTGGCTCTTAAGCTCATGACCCCGAAGCTAGACTTAGTAATGCCCCACCAGAGTGTTTACCAGACACTCAATTCGTTAAGACATGAAATGCATTCGTCCCGTTGGAGCAACCCAAACACGAATGGAGGCGTCACCCTCGATAGATCTATCCACTCACTCTCGCTTAGCTAAAATTAACGGTCCATGATATATATAAGGGGACTTAACTTGGTAGTAGGCAACTTAAGCAATGTATGGAATTTGATATACTTGGGCATGTACAAAAATAATTGTGCAATGTATTCTCCCCCGTGGGATTTAAAATCAAATAAGTAATTAAAACGAGGCTATGAGAACTCACCTGGAGTGATAGTACAAAGATGGTACAACGATAGTAAAGTAATCGGGACAATGAGGCGCGAGTACTAGCCGCAACCTAAATGAATAATCGTGATCTAACTTAGATCAAGCCGTAATGAAATGAATGCACATGCACATGATACTCATACCACTCGTAATTTGGAAATACTAGTTATCGTCATGGTAAAATAGTTTCCATACTTAAGAAAAATAGGTCCATTTAGAGAAGTATATAACTTGTCATATTAACTCGTACGAAAATGTTAGCGTTATAATCCTCGTATCGGAGACCTTAAAATAACGTCGTTAAGTCGTATAAATATACTCTTGGGTCGTACGTATTCATTTGTTAAGAATATAGTCATTAGTAACGTTTCTAGAAAAATATACCATTTAGTACGTACGTTATTATTTCTATTTGTGACCAAATATATATATATATATATATATAGTTTTGGTGATGTTAAAACGCGTATAACTTGGTCGTTTTAGGTTCATTTTCCTTGTTCTCTATGTCCACGGATTCGTTTTTGTATATACTAGTATATTTTTGATAACTCGGCTCCTCTAGGTTACGTTTAATGCCTCTATTTACCCGTCGAAATCTGCCAAACAGCAAGCAGTTTTTACAAAAATAGTTTTCGTCGTTAAATTTGCAAAAATCATATCTCCTTCGTTATAAGCTCGTTTTAATCCGTTCTTTCGCCTAAAGTTTCGTTTTTAAAAGTATTTTCTAAATCTTTGGTCAAAAATTAGCCATCAACCACTGATTTTCCCACGAAATGAAAATAGGGACAGTAGGTATTTCAAAGGTTTCAAAAGTCGTTTCTAGGGTTCTAATCTAGTTCCATCTTCATTCAAACCACTTTCAAACATCACAAAACTAATCTAATCCTACCATACACCTTCTTAGGGTGTCATGGGTTCCTAATCATCAAAACCAAGTAGATCTAACAAGGATCTAACCAAAAAAAATCACTTCTAGGGCTAGTATGATCAAAAGTTTACAAAAATAAAGTGGTATAAGTTAATGCATGTATGAGATCTAGTAGGAAAATTATATAACCATAGTAATAACTTTGTAAAAATTATGAAATGAGTTTTGTAAACTTACTTTGAGATGTGGTGTGATTAGTTGATAAAAACCTAACAATCCTTGAGTTTATATCTCAAAACTCTAACAAGGATACTATATAAACAATATTACACTTGATCTTAAGAAAAATCTTTGGTCTTGCCTTCCTTCTTTGTGGTGGCCGTGGGTTCAAGAGAGCACAAGAGAGAAAGAAAATTTTTTGAGTTGTGAAATGAATAAAAGAAACTAGTTTAGGTTTATATGTATTATTGTTATTATTATTATTTTATATAGTTAGTATAAGCATTAATGTACATGTATGAAATATCTAGGGAACTAGATCCCCATTTTAAGGAAAATAAGAAGGGGGGGGGGGCGGCAAATTGGAGGGGGGGGGGGGATGAATGTGAAGACTCTTGTGGTAAAATGTATTATTAAGTGTTATTTGGTAGTTTTAAAATGTACCGGGTACCGGGTTAACTAAAAATAAATTTTAACGGAGTTAACCGGGTCATAATAAAGTTATAAAAATTATAAAAATAGGTTGGGTAAAATTATTGGGTGTTTAGATAATTATAGTTTAATTTCTACGAAAACCGTCGAAGTTTTAGTAAACTTAAGTTAATAATTAAAATAAATATCCAAAATACCGGGTAAATTAATATTAAAATTTTTATATTATAAAAATGAATATAAAAATATATTGGGATCATAGTCGGGAGTGTTGGACGTGTTAGTCACATTTATAGTTCGCGTATTAGTGTTTATTTAAAATAAACATACGTAAATCGTTAATTGTACCAAAAGTATTAATTTAATTATCCTACGAGTGGAATAGTATGCAAGTGCCCTAATGATGATATGCTGACTATTTCTAGTCCGTATGAAACGTCCCTGATAATAATGCATGAATTCGCTCCTGAACCAATACGGTTACGCGAATTTGAACACTCGTAAACTAAATTTACGATGACATGAATAATGCACGTGAATAGTGGTTTTTCTTCCGGAAATGAATAGTGTCTAGTGAATAGTAAAATTTCTGAACGCTTCTCAGAATATCAAATTGACCTCGAAAACTATGAATAGTGATCGATGAATAGTAAATGATGAATAGTAACTTGTGAATAGTAAATTGTCGAGGTTTAGAAAAATGACCGGAAATTACTAGTTGTGACACAAGCACATAGTCATTCAGTTTAGCAGGCAACTTAGAAGATCTACTAGATCTTCTACAACTAGTAGTTCCTTCCTCAGTTTGATTTTGAAACACATTTTGAAAACTAGGCACATCTATTTCAGATGTTGCATTTCCCTCAGAATTAGAATTTTCATCTAAAGGAGTTGCAGAACTAGAATCAATTGGTTGCTGTGGAACATCAGGGTAAAGTATTTGTTCTAAATCCTGAACATCGTCCACAACCCTACCAGATTGATCTAGATTACCTTCTCTACCAACAGATGCTACATCATTTGTTTCATCATTGGGAGAGAGACTAGGAGTTCTGGTTTTTGACTCACAATTATCAAAGAAATTTAAAGTGTTGATTTCAATATGAGAATCTGACAAATCAGTTTGTTTCATTTTATAAGGAAAAATAGTCTCATAAAATTTGACATCTCTGGAGTATAATATAGACCTATTTTCCAAACTTAACAACTTATAAGCTTTCTTTCCACTAGCATAACCAAGTAAAACACACTTTTCAGACTTCTCAGAAAACTTATCAGACTCTTTTAAAATAGTATCATAACAAAGACACTCAAAACTCCTAAGATTTGCCAGACTAGGTTCTCTACCATAGACCAAAGAAAAAGGAGATTTACCATTTAAAACAGAGGAAGGCAACCTGTTAATCAAATAAGTAGCAGTTAAAACACAGTCAGGCCAAAACACAAGATGAATTCCCCCCTGAAACATAAGGCTTCTAGCAACATTAAGTAGATGCCTATGTTTCCTCTCAGCAATCCCATTATGTTGAGGAGTATATGCTACACTAGTTTGATGAATAATACCCATTTTATCAAAAAATTCACCCATTTTATTATTAACAAACTTAGTACCATTATCAGACCTAACAATCTTAATTTTCGTATTAAACTGAGTCAAAACCATTTTAAAAAAACTTTGAAACATCTCAAAAACTTCATGTTTTCCATTTAGCATATACACCCAAACAGACCTGCTAAAGTCATCAACAATAGTCAAGAAGTATCTGAAACCTTCCCTGCTAACAACCTTGTAAGGCCCCCACACATCTAAATGTATAAGGTCACCAAAAACAAAACTCTTATGTTCACTTAAAGGAAAAGGATCCCTTGTTTTTTTAGCCTTATGGCAAACATCACAAGGTGCCCCATGATTAATATGAGTTAATTTTAAAGAACCTTTTAAAAGTTTTAAAACTTGATTAGCAGGGTGTCCCAATCTACTATGTCAAACATCTTTAGAGACAAAACAACTAAGAAACTCACTTTTAATCACATAAGCAGAAGAAACTTTGGACTTATCAAACAAATAAAGACCACCAGACTCACTACGAGTCCCCAACACCCTCTGCTGATTCAAATCCTGAATATAGCATTTAGTTTCATCAAAACCAACTCTTAACTTGCTATCTTTAATCAATTTATTAACAGACATGAGACTAACACAATACTCAGGAACAACTAAAACATCAAACAAAACCAAATTATCATTAAGCTTAAGGTTACCAACATGAGTAACTTTAGCTAAAGTTCTATTAGGGTGTCCCACAATAATCTTTAAATCAGATATATCAATCAAATTATGCATATTAAGAGGACTATTAGTTAAATGTTGATTAGCACCAGAATCAATTATCCATCCCAAATGATAATTGACCCTATCCAACTTAATATTAGCACCAAAAAACTTATAAAAATGCTGATTAAAGAAAACATTGCAGTTAAAAAAGGAACAAGAATCCCTACCTGTCATATTAGCATGAGCAGAAGTTCCTGGTTTATCATTCAAAATACTTAAAAGCTTCATAACCTGTTCATTACTCAGAGACATACTACCAGTACCACTCTTAGAGCCATTATTAACCACAGAGGCACTTTTTATATCATTGGTTTTATTAAAATTTTTAGCAGGTTTCAAATTAGGATTCCTTTTAAAACCAGGTGGATAACCAATAATTTCAAAGCACCTTTCAACAGTATGACCCTTCAAACCACAATAAGAACAAAACAAACTATCATAGTTTCCCCGGTTATTAGACCCAGAATTATTACCATTATTATTTCTTTTCCAATTTGTATTTTTATTATCATAAGTCTTAGAAACAAAAGCAGACACCTGAGCCTTCTCAGTTTTAACAATTGTGGTTGGAACCCCTCTATGGGATTCTTCCCTTGATACAATGAAAAAAGCATCTTTGACTTCAGGAAGGACTTCCCTGGTCAAAAGAGTACTTCTTATAGGTTGATAAATGTCATCAAGCCCCATAAGGAACTGCATCAATTTTAACAACTTACCATGATCAACAAGCTCTTGCCTAGCCTCACAAGTACAATCAGGCAACTTAGTAAGAATATCAAACTCTCTCCACAAAGAATTCAACTTATGATAATATTCAGATACAAGTAAACCACCTTGTTTAAAACTGTTAATCTTTTGAAGCAAATTAAAAACTACAGAACCATCAATCCTATCATATGTGTCTTTTAAATCTTTCCACACAACAGAAGCATTATCAGAGAAAACATGCCCAAGATACACATCTTGAGTTAAAGAACTCAAAACCCAATTAAGCACAACAGCATTACATCTATCCCATTGAGCCTCTAACAAAGGACTAGCAGCATAAAAAGTTCTAACACAAGAACCATACAGAAAACCCATTTTATTTTTAATTTGCATGGCAAGTTTTATAGCACTAGCCCAAACTCTATAATTCTCAACACCAGCCAATTTAATACTAACAATAGATGCACAATTAGAATCATTAGGATGAAGATGCAGAGGATTGCTCTGATCAAGACTGCAAATCATAATAGCCATATTGAAAACTTAAAGACACAAAACCACTGAATATCAGATAAACAAACAAGCAAGAACACAGACAATCAGATAAACTAAAAATACTAAAGAAACAGATAATCAACAAACACAAACTAACAAAACAAACAATCAACCAATTAACACTAAAACAATAAAACATAAAAGAAACCAAACACTCACACCCAGGACTAACCTAGCCCAAGCCAGTAAGCTGTGATTGATCAGAGCAGGTATTTACACCTCTTATAGAGGCAGATCAAGAAGTTAATCAATCTGTTTGCGCCCACTAAACTCAGAACTAGTTACTCCTAAAGAAAGAAAGAAAGAAAGAACCTTACAGTGCTATAGAAGCGAAACCAGCAGCGGAGAATAGCCCAAGAACCAAAAGATTCCCAGAATACAAGAAACCCCCAATTTGAAAAATTAGGGTTTCAACCAATTGAACCAAGAAACCAACAATTCAACCACCAAAACAACCGAAACCACCTTCAATCGAACCAAGAATCTCAATCACAGAAAAACCCCCAAAAATTAGGGTTTCAAGAAAAAACCCTAATTCAATCGAGCTCGTAATCAACCAAGAATCACCAAGAGATCAACCGATTACCAACCTAGAGCTCTGATACCATGTTAAAATGGTACAGAACAAAGCTAATAATCACCAACCAACCACCCCTTGGTGATAATCTTTTATTAGAATAATATACACAGCAGATTAGCCCCAACACAGGTGCTAACCAAATAAATACAAAGTAACGATTGTTGTCCCTCTAATAGGTGCAACAATAGAATACAACAACTCACACTTCTACCAAACCTATAAACAAAACCAAACCAGAGATCAAGATGATCTACTACACTTGTTTACAATAGTAAACTACCCAGAAAACCTCTTAAACCCAGATGATGATGAGAGTTTGTTTGTGTGTTAGACTGAGAAAAATATGAGATCGTAACTTATGAAACCCTAGCAGGATAGAGTCATTATATAGCTCAGGAACTTACACTCTGAACCCTGCACAAACAGAACTTACAAACAACACCCAAAGTTATATGGATAGAAATATAGTTATAAAATAGTTACATAATAACCCCCTGAAGGTTCTGTTGTTTGTCACAAGGAAGAAATACTTTCAACAGTTATGTTTTTCTTGTTTATTTCTCCACCACTTCTAAAATTACTAATTTTGATTTGCTTTAATTTGTCGAAGAAAAAGTTTCTCTTCAAAAACTTATTCAGTTTTCGGTAACAAAAGGTTTAATGCTGAGGAATTTATATTAGGATGGTAGTGGCTACCCAGTAAGGGGTAGCGATCGACTCTTTTTTGTTGTCCCACTCGATCGCCATTGCTGCCACAAGTCGATCGCCCAATTTTTTTTCAATCTTCGTCGCAAATATGATCGAGTATTATTTGTTTCTGTTTCATGTGAGTGCTTTTTGTGTTTAAATTAAATATAAATGGTATTTTTGTGAGGTATGTTTTTTGTAGTGTAGGTCGCCTTACTGGGGCACCCAATCACCTAAAGATCGCTGGAGAGACAAAGCTGACTTGGCAGATAAAATGGGAGGGATTGGGATCCCTTACTGCGTCCAGCCTAATGGTTAAGGCAATCTTTCGGTTATGTGTAACAAAGGTTCGAGTTCATTGTTGTAACATGATTGATCATTGAATATTAGTGAGTGAAATTTGGGGTGGTAACTCATCTTGGCGTTTACCATATCATGGTAAAGCAATAGTATCTAATAGTAAAATGTTTTTGTTCTCAAAATCTCATGATTATTGCTCATTTTTATAATGTTTACTGAATTGTTATAAATTTGCATCTTAGTATTAATATGAAGCTATGAAGCAATTCTCGCGGAAAAGATCGAAAAATGATAGAAAATGGAGCTAAAAGTGAAGAAATATAAGCTACGGTTAAGATATACGTTGCATACAACATTTTATACGGCGTATCATACACGAATCCGGTGGAAATTACTAAATGTTGATGAGTATACGACATATACAACTTCTTTGTATACGCCATATACACCTGTGAGGACTGGTATTGTAGCTAGTTCACAAGAGGGGTATACGGCGTATACCACCTTAAGTGTATACGCCGTATACACTGGCGGGCTTGGGCTATTCCAACTTTAATGCCAAATTTTACATACATCTAAGGTACGTCTTCATAACCCTTGAAGACCGGACGATTCTACCCCAAGCTTCCAAGACGTTTTCCAAAACTGCAACATCATCAAGATCGAAGACTAATACATCATAAACATTTGTTTACATTGTTTTGATCATTATGACTATGTTTAATCTTTCAAACTCGACTATCCTAGTTTATTTTCTGTTATGGAAGGCTAAGCCTCTCTATGCTTTCCTTGTTATGAATCTATCTTGTTAATGACTTAATTGTTACGTTTATCTAGCTTTGTTTCGGATAATTTATATTGCGGCTAAAGACTTACGCCTTTAAATTTATTATAGCTACATGCTGCGAGTAGTTTATTAGTAAGATAAGTTCTGAAAATTAGAGTACTCAAATCATTAATGTATTGACCGATACCTCTTAGTGGTTAGGGATTGTCCATTGAACTAACGGCATTAAAAATTATAGACGATTAGTTCTAAGATTTAGTAAACGGTAATCTAGCAATTACTTAGTAGAAGTGCGTGGAGAACACACAAAAACAATGACATATAAGTTGGTTGAGGGTGTTAATGCTTAGACAATAATCAAGCTATTACCCTCGACCGACGGGAGAAGTAGTTATTAGACAAAGTGTGTAGCGACTAACTCCTGTGTTAGACCTACACTACAAAAGACTCACTGCTAGGTGAACATTGCACACACATTTCATGTCATCGATATTGGAGGATTTATTTGGCGAGCACGTCTTTTATCTTGATTCTACATCCGTTTTCCATTTCGCGTTATATAATTATTGTCATTTTAGTTAATTCACTATGTGCATAATTGTATGGATTTAAAACACAGTTGTTTAATTTCATTCCTTTTAAATATCGTTAATTTCACTCGTTCCAGTGAAGAACCCGGTCTTACAGGTCTATACTATACGCGATCGGGTATACTGCTCAAAAATGTTGGCAAGTCCCATTACATTCGGTTTAATAAATAAATGAGATTTTACACATCATAGAACTATCGATGAGCTCTCTTCTCTTGTTAATTTAACCTGGAATCTTACTTTATTAGAGGATGGAACTCGTAGATGGGATTGGCCACACGTGCCAATTTGGTTACTCGGGGAGTTGACATTTCATCTAGGGATTAAGATCCTCTAATGCTTGTGTCTTAAGTTACATTATGTTGAACCAATAAGATAAAAGTAAATGAAATAGTGGGTCCATTGTTATATAAAATATGTTACCTATCAATTTAATTTCCCTCACAATATGCTAACATGACAAGAACAAGATAGAGTTGAATATTAGAGGATCCTAATCCTTCATCTAGTCCTTTTTGCGAGAATGCGAACAGAGATATCGAGCAATGCATTCTTAGATGTCCTCTTGTGTTATAGGTTTGGAGGACAATTGGAATTTGAATCAACGTCTATGTCTTCCTTTCGTTCTCTATTAGTGATATAGCTTTGGGCAAAATATGCAATCTTGGGTGTTCGAAAAGTACCAAGATCGTTGAGGGGAGTATTAGGAAGCTCTGTTTACTTGGATGCAAGAATAAAGTATGAGGATAATTTTTCTGTCTATTCAACGGTTTACAAAGGTTTAAATTTCAACTTGCTCATCTTTAAAGTCGGCTGATCGGGTCGTTGGATTGTTAGGTATTATGATTTGTATGCCCAATCCTAATGTTTTTCGTCCAGCCTTTATATTTTTCTTATGTGGTCTTGTTAGAGCATCTGTTATGGTAAAAGTCTTTAATGACTTTTTGCCTCGTAAATATTAATATCTCATTAATATTTCAATAAATTTTGCGTTTGAAAAAGTCATTTCCATAAAACCTCTCCAATGCAACAAAGCTTTTCATAAACATTTTCTAAAAACTATCCTTAAGTATTTATGTTTTTACAAAATGGCCATGATTGTGAATGTATAATTACCACTTGTTTTATTGCACTGCATTTTGTATAGCTATTAGTCGGTCTTGTATACTGGAGGAGATTCATTCATAGATTAATATAAAGAATTCAAATGACTAAAACATAAAGTTACAAAAACAAACTTTAGCAGGCAGGTGTTTGTTTAATCAAGAAAATGACACTAAAACATAAATAAGATAACGCTAGAGTACAATATATGATATTTGAAAACGTAAAACTAAACCTAAACTCCATATTTAGTTTTAATTTCACTACACACAATGTTATGGTATACTAATTGTTTGTCGGTCATGTCTTGTGTACTTTGCGTTAGGATTCGTAGTTTTTCTATTCTTTTTGAAGACTTGTAGGACTCCTTTATCTCTTTGATGTGTTCATTTACCTCATATATTCGAGCCATCCGCATCGTGTTAGTATTGTTAATTAAATCTCTTAACCCGTCCCATTGACCGTAAATCTAACTTCGGGAGAATGTCCTTGTAAGTAATCGTTGAACAATGTACTTTGGTTTAGTACATTGATGTCATTGTTTGAACCAGCGACACCAAAAAATGCATACCAAATCCAAAGATCTTGAGAAGCAACCTCTTCTAACAATATTGTTGGTTCGCCATGATCACCTCGTGTGAACTGACCTTGCCAAGAAACGGGACAATTTTTCCAAGACCAATGCATGCAATCAATACTGCCTAACATACCTGAAAACCCGTGGTGTTCTGAATGCAAGTGAAGTATACGCTCAATGTCCTCGACACTTAGCCTTCGCAAGTAGACTGGACCAAAAATTTCAATTACACCTCGACAAAATTTCTTTAGGCATACGATGGCAGTACTTTCACCTATTCTTACGTATTCATCATTATAATCAGCTGGTGTTCCATATGCTAATTGTCTTATAGCAACAGTACATTTTATTATCGGAGATAGACCTCTTATTCCAAGGGCATCAACTCTTTGCTTGAAATAGTCATAATGGTCAAACAATGCATCTATGATCTTCATGAATAATACTTTATTCATTCGAAACCTTTGTCTGAACTTGTACGCTGGAAAAACTGGTTCATCAGAGAAATAATCCGCAACAAGACGGTGATGTCCTTCTTCTCGACCTCATTCAATACGTAGTCGGCTTGACTTTTCGGCTTCATCACGAAGTTCTTTCTCTGCTAACAACAACTTCTCATAGGTATTGTCATTTAATTCCTCTATAATAAATTCATTTGCTTGTGCTAAAGTTGTTCGATGCCATCGTCACACATAATAAGGGTGTATAGAAATATGCAGGATAAGAGGATGTATATATGCTCAATATGAATTATGCTCTATATGAATGGGCCTTCGTATATATGCAAGCACCATTGCACCAAGATGTAATGTATATATACAAGCATGAAATGAATAAAGCAAAAAGCAAACTAATTGTTGATATGAAAAGGGTAAATTAAGTGTTAAAATATGTTTTCTCGAGGGGTATAAAATGAAAACTCAAAAAGTATACAATTAATGAAAATAACTTGCTAATTTTCTATCAACCGGTTGGTGTGTGGCAAGTCTTTCTCAAAAAATCTATGTGTAAAGCTTTTGTTGCAATGGTAAAAGTCTTCCAAAAGCTTTTCTAAATAGTAAAAAGCTATGTATAAACCCTTGCATAACAGATGCTCTTAACTATTGTCCTTTGTTAATAAGTTACTCCATCCGTTTCAAATTTATTGTCCACTATTGACTTTTTTAGTATTTTTTCTTCAACTTTGAACTTAAATATTTTTGTGGTGTTAATAATATTTGATGCAAAATATATAAATGAACTGAGTTTTAAGTGTACTTTTCAATGGTATAATTTTTCATCAAGTATTATATAATGAAAAAAAATATATTTATAGTCAAAGTTGAACCAATTTGACTTTGAAAATTCAAACTGGACAATAATTTTGAGACGGAGGGAGTGTGAGCCTTTCAAACAAGAATATATATCTAAGGGTAAAATGCAAAAATGGTCCCTAAACTATCACAAAATCGCAATAATGGGACCGAGACAAAAATTCACGCAAAAAAGCCACTAACATTACGTAAATGTACAAAAAAACCACCGAGAGCCATTTTCCATTAGTTTCCTCGTTAAGTGTCATGTCATTGAGGGTAGTATCGTCTTTTTACTGTTCATACTTATTAAACTTGCCGCCATAATCAGCTCTATGCTTAGGTATCGATTTGACATGACTTCAATGGCTAAATTTGCAAAGTAACTTAAAAGTTTTAACCCAACCCTCCTACAACCCACACTTGCAAATCACGACTCGAGGTAACTGTAAAAAATACACAATTTGCAGAAAATGGAATCATCACCAAACACCGCAATAATCACCACCACCATAACCACAACCACCACCACCAACACACACCAAGAAACATCAACGTTGATCACAACAACGACTGTTAATCAAACCCCACAACAACTTCCATGTCTACGTTGTCATTCAGAAGACACAAAATTCTGTTATTACAACAACTACAGCACTTCACAGCCTCGTCACTTTTGCCCTAGTTGTCGTAGACACTGGACTAATAGTGGCGCTCTCCGGGACATCCCCGTTGGAGGTGGTACTAGAAAAAACAACAAAAGAAGAAAAAAAAACCCATGAACCCTACCACCACTTCGGGTTATTGTGATACCACTTTTGCTCCGCCGGAGTACCAGGAGTACCAGGCGTACCAGTGCCATCTGACCACCTGTGGATGATGCCAGAAATGTGATGGTTCCGTTTGAACCCAATGTGTTTGTGCCATCGCTGTTTGAGGGTGTTGGGTTTGAGGATGGTGTTTGGCCATTTTGTGGCAGTTAAGCTAGTTTCTTTGTTTAATGCTTGTCTTTTGTTTTGTAGTGGTTGATGTAACCGATCTTTTGGTGAATGGTAAACTCTATGGTTTGTACAATATTGGCGGGAAACTAAAACTAACTAGCTTATAACTAACTGAGCCTTCTAGAACTACTTAGCTACAAAGGAGTGTTTGGTTCTGAAGTTATTAGCTTGACTTGAATGTTTTGACCCATGTTGAGTAGCATCCTCATTATCCCCCTCGCAAATTTACACAGAGCCAATTTGGATAAACAATTGTAGTGCAGAGGTTTGCTTAGGCCCTTTGTGAGAATATCAGCCAATTGTGACTTGGTTGGTATGAAAGTGGGTCGAATTTGACCACCTCTATCTCGTCTCTCACAAAGTGGCAATCAATTTCTGTATGCTTAGTTTTAGCATGATGCACAGGGTTGGAAGCTAGAGCAATGGCAGATGCATTATCACACATTATTGTGAGGTGTATTAAGCTGTCTTGAACCAGTTTGGAAGCTCTATACAAAGGAGTGTTTGGTTCTGCAGTTATGTGGAAAACTAGAAGGGGGGTTGAATAGTTTTACGTCGTTTTAATTGTTATAAAACAAATTGTTTAAAAGTTTTCGTTGATTTATAAAATATAGATTCGATGGTATATGAAATCTAGTTATACACAATATGAACAACACTAAGTATATATACTATGAAGCAATAATTATGTAAGTAATGAAATAAGTAAAAGATGGAAAGATCAAACCGAGAGACAAGCGATTTATAGTGGTTCGGCTACAAGGCACCTTCCTTGCCCTACTCCACTCCCCGAGCACCTAACTCGAGAGTTTTCTTCACTATATCAACAAGCTCCCTTATGGCGGAGAAAACCTTACACACCAATTTACACACCACAATATCTTCACACCTAGATCACAACTAGTACACACCAATTCACTACTTAATCACACCACTTCTTTCACACCTATCTTCTACACACCATTAATCTACACACCAATCTTCTACACACCAATACTTCTACACACCAATTCTTCTACACACCAATCTTCTTCCTAACTTATCTTTTTCTCAACTATTCTCTAACAAATATTCACAACTAATCACACTATGAAATAATAATCAATGATGATGCTCAAACAACTTAGATGTGGAGATCACAACTAGTTGTAATACTTCTTGTCTTGAGGGATAGAAGTATTCTTCTCTTGCACTTGAATGGATTATGTATGGATCACTTTGAAACAAAGATTTAAGAATGTATGATCAAAGGATTTATAGATTGGAAATGGAGATCTAGAACAGAAAGTTCTGGAGTGCAAAAGGTGGGGAAAAAATCCAGGTTTAAGGTGGTATTTATAGGCAAAAGTTTCTGATAGAGGAGCGTGGCCGGTCCCCTTAAATCATGGCCGGTCCCCTTAAATTTAAAGGGACCGCCCTTTATAATTAAGGGGGCCGCCCAGCTGAAACGGCCAAAAACTTTGTCTTTTAGTGGGGAAAGTTTATTTGGTGAAAAACTAACTGATTTTGGTTAAATATTTGAAATCATATATTTAGTATGATTAAAACATTTTTCCTTATTACCAAAAGTGTTTTTCAAAAATATATAATAAAATTATATAATTAAATAAACTTTGTATTAGTTAATTAAATACCCCTTTGATCATACATTGCACTAAACACTTTGTTTATTCATACCTTAAGTGATTTGGATGTAAAGAGAAATATTAATCACCAAATACTTGTTTATGTCATAAGTTTTAGTTCTTTGAGGTTATATTTTGTAATGATCAAAACATAGAGATATTGATAAAAACTTAATAATGTTTTTAGGCATTATTTATGTCAACAATCTCCCCCTTTTTGATTATTACAAAACCTTAAACTCAAAAGATTTAAAACTTGTTATTAGACAAGTATTATAGAGTTTACCATTTCTCTTCTCCCCCTTTTTGTAAAATCAAAAAGGTTAGGCCGAATAATCTTCGTGAAAGAAGTTTAAACGGGTAGAGAACTCCCCCTTGATGTATGCTCCCCCTCGTTTGAGAGCACAAAGGGAACGAGCAATTGGAATCTTGGCTACAAAAATATTTTGAAGAGAACAACACACATATATATGCAAAAACAACAATTATGCAAATAAAAATAGATTCATTCAAGCATGATAGAAATAATTGGCATAACAACATTCAATATGCTTGTAGCATATTGATTACAATAAAACAAAATAAAAGATATAGTCTTATATTGCCTAAGAGAGCACTTGGACTTGCTTGCAACCCATGGTTGATTTGTTTTATTTGCTTGAAGGAAAACATAAGCATGGAGCTTAGATGTTTGATTGAGGTGGATATGGGGTGTTGTATGGAGCGAAAGAAGTGGATCTCACGATGTTGTATCGTGTTAAGGGTGGTATTGGATGATTACGAGTGAGAAGATATTCAATCCAAGAAATATCTTCACTCAAGTAGAGGATTTGTTTTTGAAGGAATATGCAACAAGGGCAAAAGTGAGTGTGATTTGTAACTTGATCCAAGTTAAGAGAGTGGGGAAGGCAATTTGCATATGGTGATGATGGAGGTAGCCCTTTGTTGCGTTGTGCAAGATGCATAGCAAGGAGATCACTAAGATCATGGATTTGGTTTATTTCATCACGGAACTTTTGTTTTTCCGTGGCAATGTGGAGGGGATCATAGGTTTGGTATGGATGAGTTGGGTTTGAGTAGTTGGAATTGTAGTTTGATGGTTGATCAAACTTGCATGGATCATTATAAGTTGTTGGAGGTTGAGAGGTGTAGTTTGGCTTGAAGGAAGATGTTTGGCCAATGTTGTATGGTTTGTAAAGTGGATCAAATGAATGCCTTTGTTGGTTTGATGCAAAGTTTGGGAAATAAGAGGTTGGTGGTGAGGAATGATTTCCAACTTCATTTGTGATGATGGATTTGTTTCGAGGACTTTTTCGTCGCCAAACGGGTTTTTCCGTCATCCTTGCTAGCCTTGAGGCTTTTGATTTTGGTTTGTTTGGAGAGTTCATGATGGGATGAATGGAGAGCTTTGAGGATTGGGGTTATTTATAGTGTAAGATTTGTGTGTTTAAGGATGGATAAAGTTTGTTTGGAGGATTAGGACAAAATGTGTTGGTGAAAAATGAGAAATGTAGGTTGAAATGGGCTAAAAAGCAGAAAAGATTCTGTAAACCCGACCATCAGATGGCCGGTCCCCTTAATTAGGGGGCGGTCCCCTTAAAATTAAGGGGGCCGCCTTACATAATTAAGGGGGCCGCCCATCTGGTGATTTACAGATTGCCAGAATTGGGTTTTTGGCAGAAAATTTGCAGAAAGGTTGTGTTTTTGGACTTGGATTCAAGCAAGTTCAATTCCTTTAGGCAATATAGCATCTAATCTAACATTAGATATCATGCAAAAACACATAGGTACAAGAGCAAATAATCAACACATAATAAGCAATAGGAGGTAAGTAAATGCAAGCACACTTAAGCTTCCTAAGGCACCTATCTTGAATTAAAGGCAAGGGCAATTAGTGAGTGAAAGACTAATGATGGATCAAGATGACACCATTACTAGTGAATATGTCCTAGTGAGTGTCTACATGCAACAAATGTGGAGTTGTGATTGTTTCGACACCTAGAAGAAAAAAGAAATAACGATCCTAAGAAACAATCCAAATGATCTCCTTGATTCAATTTTTGCTCGATCATGAATGTCAAAGACATATATTAGATTATATACCTTGACAATTTATGTGAGAGTTTATGCATGATTTTGAAATACAATGTTTTTAGAATTAGTCAACAATGCAATGAAAATGATTTTCATGAGATTCCTAGATTGTGAGAATAAAGATTAGAGAGAATTGATTGAGTTTTTTAAAAAAAAAAGATTTATGCAAAGAAAATAAATCTTCTCAATCTTAAGTTTTGTGCGAAAAAAATTCCTAGACTCAGAGAAGATGGAATGAAAGAAAAATAAATTTTCATGCAAGTATAACTTAGAATTAATTCAATGTAATTTAGTCAACTTGTTCCATCATTCCTAATCCTAAACGCAAGTGGTTGAATAATTCACGCTTAAGGGGTTTTGTGAATATATCCGCAATATTGTCTTCCGATGCAACCTTTTTTATAGATATATTTCCTTTTTGTACATTATCCCTAAGAAAATGGTGACGTATTTCTATGTGTTTAGTCCTAGAGTGTTGTACCGGATTTTTGCTTAAATCTATCGCACCTTTGTTATCGCACATAATTGGGACATTTTCTAACCTAATGCCATAGTCTACGAGAGCTTGTTTCATCCATAGTGCTTGTTGACATGCCTTTCCGGCGCTTACATATTCGGCTTCGGTGGTAGAGATAGCAAGAGCGGTTTGCTTTTTCGAAAACCAAGACGTTAGACAACATCCCATAAACGTGCAAATACCGCTAGTACTCTTTCTATCTACGTAGTCTCCCGCATGATCCGAATCCGCATAGACAATGGTTTCTATGCCGGATTCCTTAGGATACCATAATCCTAAGTGTATAGTGCCTTTAACGTATCGGAAGATACGCTTAACCGCTTCTAGGTGAGAGGTTTTGGGATCCTCTTGAAAACGGGCACAAAGGCAGACACTAAACATGATATCGGGTCTACTTGCCGTCAAGTATAGTAAACTACCTATCATTCCTCTATACTTGGTGTTATCTACGGACTCACCTTCATCGTCCTTTGTGAGCTTTACCTCCGTAGACATGGGTGTTTTCATGGGTTTTGAGTCTTCTAGGCCAAATTTCTTAAGCATTTCCTTAATGTACTTAGATTGGTTAAAGAATATTCCATCATCTAATTGTTTTATTTGTAATCCTAGGAAGAAGTTAAGTTCACCCATCATACTCATCTCAAACTCATCATGCATGATTTTGGCAAACTCATCATACATGTCTTGACAAGTCGATCCAAATATAATGTCATCAACATATATTTGAACAATGATGAGATTTGGGTCTTTCCTTTTAGTGAAAAGAGTGTTATCTACCATTCCCATGGAATAATCATGTTCAATAAGAAAAGCTTTTAATCGATCATACCAAGCTTTGGGAGCTTGTTTGAGTCCATACAAAGCTTTCTTTAACTTATAAACATAATCAGGTTTTGCGAAGTCAATGAATCCTGGAGGTTGTGCCACATATACCTCCTCATTGATAAAACCGTTAAGGAATGCACTTTTCACATCCATTTGAAATAACTTAAAATCTAGGGCGCAAGCATAGGCAAGTAATATCCTAATTGATTCTAGTCTAGCTACGGGGGCATAAGTTTCATCATAATCAATTCCTTCTTGTTGATTATAACCTTGGGCAACTAACCTAGCTTTATTCCTAGTAACTATTCCATTCTCGTCTAACTTATTTCTATATACCCATTTGGTTCCTATGATGGTCATATCCTTTGGATTTGGGACTAGTTCCCAAACATCATTTGCCTTAAATTGATTTAATTCTTCTTGCATAGCTGTAATCCAACTTTCATCCTTTAAAGCCTCACTAATATTCTTAGGTTCTATTGCTGAGAGGAAACAAAATAAGTTGTTTTTATCTTGGGCTTGTGACCTAAGGGTTCTTTGGTTAAGATGTCCTATTATATTATCTAATGGATGTGATCTAGATTCTTTAATATTAACAGTTTCGTTATTTTCTAAGTGGATGTCTTCATTATCATTTCCTATGGGTTTTGTTTTACTAAC
Organism: Artemisia argyi; assembly: GCA_030686995.1. Classification (NCBI taxonomy): domain Eukaryota; kingdom Viridiplantae; phylum Streptophyta; class Magnoliopsida; order Asterales; family Asteraceae; genus Artemisia; species Artemisia argyi. The sequence goes on along the minus strand of CM060684.1, from coordinate 82,208,984 downwards.
CTCAATAGCTTCATCTTCGACTAAATTATCATCTTCTAAAGGTAGCGTTTTAGGAGGTGGTGGTGTTTCATCAAATGTTACATTTAGTGATTCCTCTACTTTCATGGAGTGTTTGTTAAGTATTATATATGCTTTACTATTTTGTGAGTATCCTAAAAATATTCCTTCATATGATTTTGGATCAAACTTAGTGAGGTAGTCCTTAGTGTTTAAAATATAGCATTTACTTCCAAATACCCTAAAGTAGCTTAAGTTTGGTTTTCTATCTCTTAATAACTCATAAGGAGTTTTTCCTAGAATTCTTCTAATTGATACCCTATTTAAAATATAAGTCGATGTATCTACGGCGTGACACCAAAATTTTTGTGGAATGGATTGTTCATTTAACATAGTTCTACTCATTTCTTGTAGTGACCTATTTTTTCTTTCTACTACCCCATTTGATTGAGGAGTACGAGGAGCGGAGAAATTGTGAGATATTCCATTTAACTCACAATATTTTCCGAATTGTATTTCGTTATCAAATTCCCTACCATGGTCCGTCCTAATGGCAACTATTGAGCATCCTAATTTATTTTGAATCATTTTACTAAATATTTCGAATTTTTCAAAGGCTTGGGTTTTGTCACTTAAAAACCTAGTCCACGTGTATCGTGAGTAGTCATCTACTATTACCAAGGTATATTTGTTTCCTCCATAGCTCCGCACAGCGGATGGACCAAAAAGATCCATATGTAATAATTCTAGGCACCTAGTAGTGGATACTATATTCTTAGCTTTGTGACTAGCATGAGCTTGTTTTCCAATTTTGCATGCATCACAAAAATGCTTGTCATATTTTAGATTAGGCAAATTTCTAACTAATTCCTTAGAGGCCAAAGATTGTATTTGTTGCATGTTAGCATGTCCTAATCTCCTATGCCACAATGTAGAGTTTTCATCTAGGGTCGTTAGGCATATCCTATCTTCAGGTTTGTTTCCTAGTTTCATAACATATACTCCTCCTTTCCTAATACCTCTACCTATAATTTTTCCATTCTTAACTATTTCGCTATCTTCTTCGGAAAAGATAACTCTACATTTATTATCGCATATTTGGCCTACACTAAGTAAGTTATATGTTAAATTATTTACATGTTCAACATTTTCAATAGTAAGTGAGTCTTGAGAAATCGTACCTTTGCCAATAATTTTTCCACGCAAGTCACTACCGAAAATAACGTTACCTCCATTGTATGCCTTGTATGTAGAGAATAGCTTGCGATTCCCCGTCATGTGCCTCGAACATCCGCTATCCTTGATCCATTCGTCAGGCTCCAAGTCAATTCCAAGGCATATTTCGTAGGTTGCATTTGCCACAAAGCACTTTTCTTCTTTTGGTTTTTCCACTTCTTCTTTATCACTATCACTCCATGTTCCACTAACAAATGCGCTTTGATTTTCATAACCCGGCGGCTTTAAACATTCTCCAACGAGATGATTTGGACTTCCACATCTAAAGCACTTTCTTTTCACGTAATTATCACTCCTATTTCTTTGGAACACCTTTCTTTCGTCACGTGGTGATCTAGTGAATCTTCCTCGTCTCTTGAAGAATTTCTTGAATTCTCTTACGGCCATCGCATATTCTTCATCTTCACTCTCGTCACTTGAATCATCATCTTCACAAGGTTCCATTTTGGCTTTTAGAGCAATGGATTTGATTTGTTCTTTCTTGACTTTGACCGTTTCCAAATCTCTTCTTATAATTTCTTCATGGACTTTCAAGTTGCCGATAAGCTCATCTAGTGATAATGTCATCAAATTCTTTGATTCTTCAATAGCCGTGACTTTAGCTCGCCATTTCGGATGTAATGCCCTAAGAAATTTCCTAACACAATTTTTACTAGAAAATGTCTCATCAAGTGCTTTTAAACTTGTGATGATGGTGTTAAATTTAGCAAAAGCATTATCAATTGATTCCTCTTCCGGAATCGTAAATTGTTCATATTGATGTACAAGAAGATCTATTTTGTTATCTTTAACTTGACTATTACCTTGGTGAGTGATTAGTAAAGAATCCCAAATTTCTTTTGCGGTTTTACACATAAAAATTCTTTCATATTCTTTACGTGGTAACGCATTATAAATAACCATTTTAGCCTCATTATTTTTTGCTAGTTTCTTTTTCAAATCATCATTTTGTTTTTCAAAATCTACAATTTCATCCATTTTAGTTTCAACATTATATTGAATAGGAGGAAAATCACCAAAGGTAATAATATGCCAAAGATCAAGATCTTTTGATTTCACATAGGTTTCGAATCTATTTTTCCAATATAAAAATCCATCACTTTCAAATAGTGGTGGTCTTTGCATAGATTGCCCTTCTAAATATTTTTCAGATTCCATAGATCGTTACAAGTTTTAAAATACAATATATTTTAAAAATCTTGCTAGACGTGGCTCTGGTACCAATTGTGGAAAACTAGAAGGGGGGGTTGAATAGTTTTACGTCGTTTTAATTGTTATAAAACAAATTGTTTAAAAGTTTTCGTTGATTTATAAAATATAGATTCGATGGTATATGAAATCTAGTTATACACAATATGAACAACACTAAGTATATATACTATGAAGCAATAATTATGTAAGTAATGAAATAAGTAAAAGATGGAAAGATCAAACCGAGAGACAAGCGATTTATAGTGGTTCGGCTACAAGGCACCTTCCTTGCCCTACTCCACTCCCCGAGCACCTAACTCGAGAGTTTTCTTCACTATATCAACAAGCTCCCTTATGGCGGAGAAAACCTTACACACCAATTTACACACCACAATATCTTCACACCTAGATCACAACTAGTACACACCAATTCACTACTTAATCACACCACTTCTTTCACACCTATCTTCTACACACCATTAATCTACACACCAATCTTCTACACACCAATACTTCTACACACCAATTCTTCTACACACCAATCTTCTTCCTAACTCATCTTTTTCTCAACTATTCTCTAACAAATATTCACAACTAATCACACTATGAAATAATAATCAATGATGATGCTCAAACAACTTAGATGTGGAGATCACAACTAGTTGTAATACTTCTTGTCTTGAGGGATAGAAGTATTCTTCTCTTGCACTTGAATGGATTATGTATGGATCACTTTGAAACAAAGATTTAAGAATGTATGATCAAAGGATTTATAGATTGGAAATGGAGATCTAGAACAAAAAGTTCTGGAGTGCAAAAGGTGGGGAAAAAATCCAGGTTTAAGGTGGTATTTATAGGCAAAAGTTTCTGACAGAGGAGCGTGGCCGGTCCCCTTAAATCATGGCCGGTCCCCTTAAATTTAAGGGGACCGCCCTTTATAATTAAGGGGGCCGCCCAGCTGAAACGGCCAGAAACTTTGTCTTTTAGTGGGGAAAGTTTATTTGGTGAAAAACTAACTGATTTTGGTTAAATATTTGAAATCATATATTTAGTATGATTAAAACATTTTTCCTTATTACCAAAAGTGTTTTTCAAAAATATATAATAAGATTATATAATTAAATAAACTTTGTATTAGTTAATTAAATACCCCTTTGATCATACATTGCACTAAACACTTTGTTTATTCATACCTTAAGTGATTTGGATGTAAAGAGAAATATTAATCACCAAATACTTGTTTATGTCATAAGTTTTAGTTCTTTGAGGTTATATTTTGTAATGATCAAAACATAGAGATATTGATAAAAACTTAATAATGTTTTTAGGCATTATTTATGTCAACAAGTTATTAGCTTGACTTGACTGTTTTGACCCATGTTGAGTAGCATTCTCATTACAAATCTACCAAGTTTGACAATATAACATAGTTTGATAATATTTGTTTGACTTTTAACATAGCATCATAAGATAAGTAACAAAGCAAAATAACATACTTAATCAACAAAAAATATAACATAATTGATAATATAACATAATTTGATAAACAAAGAAACATAAAATAGTTTTCTTTGACCACAAAACATTAAAATTCAAACAAACATAACATGATTGATAAAAAACCTTGAAAGAAACTCTAAAGTCCCTTGACAATGCGTGCTTGTTGAAAAGCTTCAGCTTCGCTTCGGCAATCTTCTTCTTCAATTCCAAAAGCTCGATAACGTCGGCCTTTTGAAGCTTCTTAAAATACTCCAAGCACTTGAACATCTGCACCGAGGGACGCACAAGTTCCGTTTCAGCCATGTACTTGTTCCTTTGAATAACAATATCAAGCAACTCTTGATACGCCTTAAAATGATATTTTGCATACTTCACATCCTGTTGTGACTCCCTAGCAAAATAAACCGACATCTGGTATGGTAACTAAGTTGAGTTAGCAGCCGCTGCTAGTTCCTGAAGAAGCACAAATTGAGACATTCTTACACCCTTTGATACAATTTATGTGTTTACTGTTTTTGTTACTGGATGAATGAGGAAATTACTTGGGTTATAGCATATAAATAGGCGGGGTAATTACATGTGGAAATGTGTTTTAGGCGTGTTTGGGTAATAAATGCTAAACGTTTGGGTTACCAACATACACATCCTAAAATTGCCTAGTTTTTTGGCTTCCATTAGATTTGATAAAAGGTTATGCAACCATTGACCCTAGTTAATATTACATAACCGGTAGATAAACTTTAGAAGCATAAAAGCACAACCATTATTTAACATCATCCTTGGGTTTTTTGTTAGCATCATCCTTGGGTTTCTTGTCAGCCATCAGTCTTCGCCTCTTGATTGATCTTCCTTGGTTTTCAAATTTGTCCTCTGCAAGCACTCCATCTTGCCCAACTCCATTTTTTTCAAGCACTTCATCTGGCTCATCTCCTTGTTTAGCATCTCCAACTACTTCAGCACACTGCTCATCTAGAATCACATCCTCATCACGAAGTCTTTATTCACCATCATCACCATCAACACCATCAACATCCACAAGTGGAACCAAACTGAAACTAATTGGTTCAGCAAAAAGGGCATACACCTCTGTTCCTTCTCCAGCCGCAACTACCTCATCAAGTTCATCCAATGCTTGATCTATTTCAGCAAACATGTCACTAATCTCTTGAGGCTCTTCAGGCTCTTGAGGCTCTTCAATCGCATGCATCTCTTCAGGTTCAGGTACATCAACTAAATGGTATGGATCATCATGCCATTCAGCATTAGTTCCTTGATCCACCTCTTCATCATACCATTCAGCATTAGTTCCTTGATCAACCTCTTCATCACTTGTGTCATCATAATACGCATCATCAAAATCGAGATCATAAAAATCGAGCAAACCTGTAGACTCCTCACTTGAATCCTCCACAGTAAAGTCTTGGTCAATCTCTTCCAATAACCTTCTGAATTGAAACTCATCACTCGTCCTTTTTGTATGATTTGCAATCATTTTTTCGGCACAAAATGTTGGTGAGAAGTCACTGTCAGAATTAGTATAAAAAACAGGTCCAACCTTCTCAAGTTGTCTTGTCTTATGCCACTCTAACAATAGTAATTTCCCACTGTTTCCAGTCTCACCATCAACACCCTTTCCAGCAGCCTCATTCAAATCATTATCCACTATTTCTTCTATCACCACACCCTTGCCCTTAGTCATCATTCGATCCATCATCTCACACTCAACAATTGAAACACCTATTTCAATATACAACTCCAATTGTGTAAATATAGGAACATACTCCACAAGTGTCTTCACATCTTCGTCAGACTTTAGTGGTAGCAAACCATCATCGAGTGACTCCCCAGGTATCATAAAGTGAGTAAACATAAGGGTACTATCCGAGTAACCTAAATCCTCTAACATTTCGCCCAATAATTCCATGGAGAAAACGTCAGAGTGAATTCCGTCAAATCAATCTTTATCTCCAAAGAGATACTTTCTTCTTGGTTTTGAGGTAAATTCGCCATTGTGATGGATTTGCAAAGAAAACACCTCTTCATTCAAATCTGTGGAACACATAAAACATCAATTACTTCCAACAACAATAACAAGTTTAAATGGAAAACATTAAAATGGAACAGAGTATTCTTACTATAAAGGATTCCTAAATCAGGTATCGGGGTACTGCGTGCACGATTTTGCCAAAGCTTAACTATTCTCAAGATATTTACTTGTGAAATTAATGTTCTACTTGGAAGAAATTGAGCCACGTATATAAACTATTGTTCTAAATGACTAAATTTGTAAAACAAAACACTGACAATTGAAGTTATTGGCGGGAAAGGGATAAAAGGACGATACTACCCTCAATGACATGACACTTAATGAGGAAACTAACGGAAAATGGCTCTCGGTGGGTTTTTTTTTTTTTTTTTTTTTTTTTTTTTTTTTGCATATTTACGTAATGGTAGTGGCTTTTTTTTGTGACTTTTTGTCTCGGTCCCATTATTGCGATTTCGTGATAGTTTAGGGACCATTTTTGCATTTTACCCTATATCTAATTTACAGAATTATTGTTTCTTTATCAATTATTCAATGATTTATTTTTTAAAAAAATTATTTTAATTTGGCTAAGGTTACTTTTATAAATTCTTAAAAAAAAAAAAAAAATACTTTTATAAAGTTAATGACTCTTAGGGGGTGGCAATCATACCACACCATGATTCACCTTGATGCAATTTTAACCAATCAAATGTAGCCAACACATTTCATAATTCACCATACATCTTCTTCATTTTTTAGTGGCAACGATACCTCACCTAAAATAATAAATGCCAACGTTCCAATTTTTGAAACAAGTTTGCCATGCCAAATCGGTATCAATTGCCGAAATGCTTGCTGAATCTTCCATGCCGAGAAGGTGGTTTTCCACCATGCCGAACGGCATCAATTGCCGAGACCCCATACCGAATGGGTTACCGTGCCCTTACCTATTAGTATTTTTTACCGTTGGACATTTAATTCCGAACAAAATAGTAGAGATATGCTAATTAATATGTGACGGATGATGTATTATTTTGAGTTGTAACTCAAAAGTCGTGTTACTATAATTTTGTGAATTACAAGTCAAAAAGCATATGTGAAAACACCCAATTATTTGCTAGATATTCAAAGTAATCGCATTAATTGATGAGATAAGATAGTTCTCATTAAAAGCATCCCATGTACTCAATTTTTTTAATAAGAAAGTAGATATATATAACAGCTATTAATCACCATGGATGTGTAATGCGTATGATGAAAACGTCTAATATCCTATGTTGTAGTATCATCTTTTTCTGTGGCTCAAAACTTTCATGCATTTTTGTTTAACAATAACTAACTTTCTCACGATATTTCACATGTTTTAAGCAATATTTGAATCTATGGCTTTTAATTAGAGTGTCTCACATAACAGTACCACTATAACATTACTCACAAGTTATATGGTATCTCACTTTATTTTGTTCTATTAATTAACGCTTGTTAACTTTAATATATTTGGAACAAGAATCGTAGCATTCGACATTCTAAAAACAGTAGCATGATGTATGATTTTAAGAGCATCCACTCTCACGTTGTGAGGTGGTGTTGTCTCAAAACGCCAACCCATGGCGCCACAAGCACATCGAATGTGGCGTTTTCATGCCTCACGCCGTCCCATCAGCCAAGCGGTCATGTATTTTTTTTTATTTATTATTTTTTTAATTGTATTTGTGTTTTAGTGGGTTATGTGTGTGATAAAAGGTGCCTCATGGCACTAGAAATAAGAGAAAATGGTGTTTTGTATGTGTGATAGATTATGTTGTTGGAAAAATTGTTGAGGTGACAACATTTTTCTTACGCTACCACATGACGGCACACATGACGGCGAGGAGGGTTCCTAATGCTCAAATTTTGCATTAATTCATTTACTTTTAATGGTCACAAATTTAAAATGTGATGTTGCAATATTTGAAGCAATCGGTTAATATAAGTGCAATTACACGGCTTCATATTTAACGTTTTAAATAACTTTAGGGTCACCCACTTTTTTGACATTTGATCACTACATTTCATACAACATTGGAGTAAATTTATTTTGTTTATTTGTGTTTCAGTAGTCATACTTAACTTGCTTACTAGCAACGAAATGCACATGTTTTCCAAATCTAACTAGAACCGTCTCATGTATATATATCGTAAACTTTCTAACTAAAAGCATTTTATGTTGGAAAAATAGTATTTGCAAGGGAGTTTTTGCAAACTTTAGACGTAATTTAATGTATGTATATTTTACATATATTTATGTTTCTTATGGGCGTTTTGTTCTCCTCCAAGAGAGCTTCGCAACGAGCTAAAGTATGTCCAAAATAGAGTTGAAATGAATGAGATATCGTGTCTCAAAGTGAGGCACGTGAAACACAAAAAATGAAAAAGTCACACATCGCCCAAAACAAGAAGTGAATGCTTGTTTATAAGGAGTAGTTGGTATTTGCTTCCAAATTCCTTTAGGTGAGCTATGCTCCCACTCCTACGTGCGCGCGCGCAGGGAGGGTGCAGATTGTGGAATTTCTGGACCAAAATGAGTTCGAAGCTTCTGAACTCATGCGACCTGCGGACACGAATGCAGCTCCGAAACCTCGCATACGTGCATATCTTTTTTCTGCTAGTTTCGGTATCCTTTTTCCAGATTTTCTATAAATCTATTTTTGGAATAGATTGAGACTTAGAAAATAAGTTAGTCAGAATATTATTGTGTTAATAAAATATTCGGAAATCTGTTTTGTTAATAACAGATTTTGTTATTTTCGGCCTTGTAATCTAATTTTATAAATAAAAGTGTACACCGTTTCCTACAGTTCAATCATTTGACACTTTCCAATATGTCAATATCTTTGTGCATTCTAAGAACCATCTCATGACATGATTAAAAAAGAATTAGGTACATAATGTAAATTGGAATACTACGTTTTTTTTTTTTTTTTTTTTGCTCTTTTAAATTCTTAAGTTTCGAAATGTTAGACTTGATATTAGTGAAGGGTACTCATAGACTCATTACATGGTTGTTTTAAAAGGTATCCAACACTTAACTGGCTAAGATATATGTAAACCGTCGAGATGGAGTCACTTTAGAATTTAGATTATGACAATTTTCACTATGCACATTAAGTAGTTCATATTAGCTTCGACACTTTAAAGAGACATAATCTTAAAACAGCAATAATATAGCTAATTCGAATTTCTTATCTTCACCATTTCCAAATTTTCGGTTAGCACTACTTAATCACAATGTATTTGGTTGGTTCGGCTGGTTCTTCTAAGCTCAATATTCAAGCTAATTCGATTCATAAGATTATCAGTACAAGCTTATTAGTTTGACCAATATTTTACATAACATGCACATGTCTAGTTCAACGGGGATTCCACGCGTCTAACGAAGTATCTCTATTGAGGGAGGAACAAAACACATATTATTTTTTAGATATGATTGATCAATTAAAAATAATACATCTGAAATCATACGACTATTTATAAAGATTTTCATATTATTAATTAAAAGCCTTCAACGACACGTCTTGCTTTAGGGGTGTTAAAAAAACCGAGAAACCGACCAGCCGAGCCGATCCGTTCAATCCGAAACTGCAAAAAACCGATAACCGAAGAAACCGAAACCGAGAAAACCCAAAACCGAAAATACCCGCTTATCACGGTTCGGTTTCGGTTTTTACTTTTAATTATCCACGGTTACCCGAACCGAACCGTCTACAATATACATGTAGGTATCAACAAATCATTCATAAAAATGTACAAGTATTAAGAATATTATTGCACTGCTTTTATCGTATAACAAATTTTTACTTACCTAATGGCTAATGTGATCATTTACTAATATCCATGGATTACATATGATTATAGTGGTAGTAACATATAAACGTCATATAAATAGTATTAGTTATTTTGTTACACATGATAATTTGAATGTTTTTATTGGGACAGAACAACTTTACAATAACTCTAATCTCTTCAATGTTACTTAATTTTACGACATTGACATATTACATTCTAATTTATGTTGTTGTTTGTCCGATTTGATTAGATTAATTTTTTAGAATGGTTAACCGTGACCCGAACCACGGGTAATCGCTCATTTCGGGTACTCGCATGTCCAGTTACCCACCTAGTATAGTTCGGTTTCGGATAGTAAAATTAACTACCCGCCCCACGATGGATAGTGATGAGTGTCTAAATACTCATCATTTTATACTAATCTGAGCTGTCAAAACATACAAAAACACTCAAATATACATCAAAATACTTAAAATATCTTAGAAGTGTGTTTTATATGTTTCAAATGCAAAATATGCAAAAACAGATGAAAAACGTACAAAGTTTGCATAATTGGCAGTTTCAGTCCCTCAAATTTCATAAATTGTCAAAACTAGTCCCTAAAGGTTTCAAATAGAATAAAAGTCAACTTAAGTCCTTGGGAATCCAAAAATGTTCACAAAACATCCCTGGATAAAAGTTTACACAAACTGGCAACTTTTACCCCTCAAGTTACAAAATTGGCAAAATTAGTCCCTGGGTATTTAAAATAGAATTTTATCACAAAATACCCTTGTACTATTCATAACTTACAAATTGGAACACTTTTGATAACTTTCGGGAAATTACACTTTTACCCCCTTAAAATCCAAAAATTACACAAAAGGTCCTTTAAAGTTTTAAAAATGGAAAAATATAACTTTGGTCCTTGTGTTATTGTATAATGGCAGGTTTGGTCCTTGAAAGAAAGTTTGGGAAGTTTTACATATTCAGTCCTTCAAGAATTCATAATTGACAACATTGGTCCTTGGGCTTTGTACTACTAAAACCATCCGGACCCTTAAATTAATACCAAATCCAAATCCACAAACACAAACCAGCCCACCACTTAGGCCCAAAAATACCACCAGCCCACACCCTTTAATATTAAACCTGGGCGTTGACCCTTTGACCCCGCCCAAAACCCCCTTCACTGTTCATCTCCTCTCCCACACCACTGAGTCACAAAACCAGGTGGTTTTGTGCCACCTTCACCCTCCACCTGTCTCCACAGCTCACATACTATTTCCCTACACCACCTCACCTCAACCCACCAAGCATTTAATGCTTCCCCACCTTCAAACACTCCACCTCTTCACCCTTACCCCTGTTTTTCCTCACCTTGACCCCCAAGCCTCAATAAAGCTTCCCAACTTGTTCCCTCCACCTCTACATACATACAAGAAGCATTGAATGCTCCTCAAACCGCCTCAACTGTCACAAAAGACTTTGGCGCCAAAAGTAAATTTGAATGGTTGAGATCGATTATAAAGAATCAAAGGTCAAGATTGAAAGAGAAAACTTCTAAGTGGTCACCAAGTTTCAGAAGACTATAAAAGAAGAAGAAAGACAGGGGGAAACACACTTTTGCCTTATGCAACTGTCACACTCTTGGATTAGCCATTAGTCACGTAGATTAATTTTAATGCTTTCCTTTAAATTAAAATGTCAAATTTAGTTTAAATGTTGTAATGTACTTCCAATTAGTGTAATGAATCTTTAATTACAGTTTAATTTCAAGTCACCTTTTAATTTCATTTAAATGTCATTTAAATATCATGTCTTTCAATTTCCTGTTAACCATGGTTGTTTCCTGGTCTCTATCAACAATACATAACTCTTTGTAAGCTTATGCAAGCTTTTAGGACCAAGAATTCAGCTTAGTCTTTAAATTTTGAAAATCACTTAAAAAATAGATAAATTAAATGAAAAATCAAAAATAGTGAGTTAATGAAGAAGATGATGAAGCAGGGGTGAATTTGGAATGCTATGGGTATTAGGAGCTTGTTGGGAAGCTAATAGGTGTAACCTTGTTCATTTGTTCCATGTTCTCAGCTGAATCTCATGTTGTAAGCATTTTCATTAATTTTTGTAATTTACTGTTCAATGTCTTTATGTGCTTTGATTCTTATGTTTTCTTGTTTAAATGTTATTATTTAGTGTTGTTTAAGTGTTAACTTACTAGTATGTTCATTAGGATCTCTTGTTTAAAAAAATGGAAATTATACAGTGGTATATTCAGTTTTGACAAAACATGTGTTACTGCTTGTGTATTGGATATTTGATGTTCATTTGGTCTAATTATATGTTATTATGATGTTTGGATTCAGTTTAATGGTCTTAATCTTTGATATGTAGTGAAATTCCAAATTGTATTAAGTTTTAGGTGTGTTTGGCTTTGCTGATTCAAGGTTGTTTGAATAAGCCTAGGGTGTTGTTTTTGATTAATACTTGGTACATAGAGTTCCTTGAGGTATGACAAACCAGCAAGACTACCATGTATTCATACAAAAGTCAAAATCAACATCCTTGATCCTTATGTGGTGACTGAATGATATTCACAAGTCCAAATTCCATATATGTGTTTAGAAGTTGTGTATCTTTGCTAAATTCATGTTCTTGTTGTTTAATACATCTTATTTGATCATTAGATTCAGATCAAAGTTGATCTAAGTCAACTTTGATCATAAATTGAAAAAGTCAAAATTTCCATTTTCATGTTTTTGATTTAAATGTTTAATTTTGTTGTGTATTTAATATTTAGTTTCTATCTAAAATCTTGTAGGGTTTTGAAGTTTAGTTGCTTGTATTGCTTATGTATTTTTGTCAAATTTTATTATGCATGTTTTAGTGCTTAATTTTATGCTTATTTAAGGCTATTTTTGCCCTGTCTCACAGATTCAAGGCCATGACAACAAGCTTGCAGCTTGTTGATCATGGAGCTTGATCCTGTGATTATTGTTGTTTATGGAAGCCCTACTAGCTGTTTATTTATGTGTGTGCTTATTTTCCATGTTATAGCTTATTCAGTCACTTTTTACCATCCACTTTTTGGTCACAAATAGCTCACTTCACTGAAGCAAACAGTGAAGTGAGCAGTTTTTCAAAAGCTTGTTATAAGTTCCTCTTTAGCCTTGAGCTTGTGTTATTTGGCTTTTCACAAAGCCAAGCAACTAGTCTCAATGTTCTAAAGCTTGTTGAGCTGTTCCTAGCTTATTTGACAAGTCTTGTGAAGGCTTCTTGTTTGCTCACTCACAACAAATAATTGTGAATACAGTTATTTTACACCATTTCCTAGAAGCCTTTAAAAGCTCATAAGAAGCCATAAGCTTGTGTGGTTTAGTTTCTTTTGAAGCTAAACTTCCCTACTTTATGTTCATGTACTTCAAATCACACTTGCAGCTCAAATTAATAGGGTGCAAGTAGCTTTTTACTTGTCCAATGTACTGAGTATTCAGCATACTCAGTACACTCCTAGCTATTTCATAAGCTATCAAGAAGCTTATTTCAGGGACCTAGCTTGTGATACTTAGTTCCAGTTGGAGCTTATTCACTAGATTTTAAGTCCTAACTCTTAAATTCCCAATTGTAACCCATTAACTAGGGCTGCATATGGCTTCTTGATTGTCCCCATTTGATTTGTGTACTGGTTCACTAGTATACCCAGTCAAATAGGTGACTTTTCATAAGCTTCCCATAAGCTCACTAGTGGACCCCACTAGGTGAGCTTGGGCTTTTTGGAAAGCTTACCAAACCTACTTGCAACCTCCATTCACATTATGGTCTTTTAAGCTCATTTGATGAACTTAATCAGCCACACAAATAGGTTGCAGGGGTGTTTGGAAAAGCATGTATCTGAGAAACAGCTTATAAGCTTATATGAGCTTATGTGTTGAATCTTGGATACATACCTATTTAAACTTGTTCATATGATGTAAATACATATATTTTTACTTTCTGTTTCCTGTGTGAGCTTATATCAAGCTCACTTGAGCTTCAACTCCATCCAAGATAAGCTATAAATAGCTTATCTGTCTAAACCTTAAGCTCACACTTTGTGAACTCTTCCAGTGCATTTTCTTGTTAATAAATATCACTTGGACCAGTTTGCATGTTTCTTTTCCCTTTTCTTCTTTTGTACAGCTTTTATAAAGCTTGTTTCAAGCTTATGACCCAACTGTGAGCATAAATCTCTACTGAAGTGGTCATAAGCTGTGAAACAGCTTATTCCTTAAGTTTGTACAGTTCCATTTCCATAAAACATGTATAATATCTATGTATATATAGTTCTATAAAAAGAAAAACCAAATAAAGCTTTAACTCAAGTGATAGCTTCTATTTAAGAAATTTGAGCTTATTTGGCCAATTGTTGTGGAAATAAGCTCCCACAGAGCTTATTTCCAAGTTTTATAAAAGTTTGTTTTGTTAAAGTTGCTTATTATTACTTAATATAAAGTTTTGCAAAAAGAAAAATAAAAAAATAAAATAAAATGCAAAAATAGGTGTGGTGGATTCGAACTCAGGACCTCAAGGCTAGTATCATGCATAAGTACCCACACCCCTTCCAACTGCTCTGGGGCACCAGTTCCGTTGGAAGGGGTTTACTATATATCTTTATATAGGTTTTGTTTCATATAAGCTATTATCCCATGATTAGCTTATTTAACAGCTTATTTATAAGCTTATGTACCATATTAAATTTTTCCCACGTTTCTGTCATAGTTTAATAGTTATATAAAATTTTTCAGATTTTTATAATATAGTTTAGTATTTATTAAAATTAAAAGTAGTTAAATTAGGTAATTAATAATAGTTAATATTTAATTATAAAATTAGCTTATTAATTAGTTTTTAGGAAATTTTATATTTTTATAAAGTTTATATTACTTTAATATAGTTGTATAAAAAGTTTCATAATTTTATAAATTAGTTTAGTATGTAAAATAATTAATTTAGTCTAATTAGTTTATATAAGTTTAAATAGTTTTTAATTAAGTTTTCTTATTTTTTGTATTTAAATATAATTTTTATATTTTTCTTAGCTTCTTATAAGTATTTTAGAATTATGTAAAAAGTTTTAGATTTTAGTTTGTTAATTTAGTATATATAATAATTAAATAATAGTAAATAATTAATAATAAATAGAATACTTGTATAATAAATATATTTTTAGTTTCAAAATTTCTTTTATATTACTTTTAACTTTTCTAAGTTTTTATTTTATTTTTCTTAGCTTTATTTCTCATTTTCTTATTTTTAGATAATTAATATATAAGTAAATAAATAATTTTAATTAATAGTAATTAATATAATACTTGTAAATATTATTTATAATAAGTTTGTAAATATAGTTATTTATTTTCTTTTCTTTTAATTTGCATTTAAGCCGTTAAGGCATGCAAATTCCCTCTTTGGGAATGTTTTGTTTTATTCGTTACGTTTACGTTTATTTAAACTTAAACGTACGTTTGTAAATAATTTATCATTTTAAGGTTTCTGATTGTACGTTTCTTAATTGAACTAGCTGTGACAGAGCTATTACTATTCACATTCCAGTGTTAGTCATTCAGATTCCCATTTTTCTATATACATATTATTTCAACACATTACAAGTCATTGTACTATCACGCACACCTCGTTGGGACATAACGACCCGGGGATGTACTTTTCTGTACTCACGTACTTTTTCTGTACTTAACTCCCACGGATTAACTTTGCTAGTTCCTCCCGGGCTCCATTTAGATATTACGGTTAACCATTCACAAGTGGTTAGCTTGTGTGATAAATAAGTGACGGTTCGGGAGGAATCAGATAGTAAAAATCTCCAACCGAACCGAGCCGAACCGCCCCGTGAATACCCCTAGTCTTGCTATAGGAAAATATATGTCTATACTTCAGAAGTTGATGTTTAAAAAGGGTTTCTGTAGATTAATGAGACTCAAGATGTCAATTCAAGAGTTTTAAAATATTTACGTTCTTGAAGAAATATAATAAGATGTTAACGAGAATATGGCATTGCATTCAACCGCGAGGAAACCTCCTGCATTCAAGCGCCAGTTAGAAGGGGAGAGATGCTAGTAGTAGAGGGTGTGAGAAGGAGGGATAGACCCAAACTTAGGTGGGAGGATAGAGTTAAGCTCGACATGCAGGAGCTTCTCTTGACCGAAGACATGACCTCAGATAGGAAGGTGTGGAGAGATAGAATTAGGATCTGCGGGTAGTCTCGGGCGGGTGCTTTGTGAGTTTAGGTTGTTTTTGTTTTTGCTCTCTAGGGTTTTTGTTTTTGCTTTCTAGGGTCCCTGTGCTGCCTTGCCTTTTTTTTTTTTTTTTTTTTTTTGAGTTGCCTTAGCTTTATGCCCCGTGCGTGCTTTGCCTGCCCTGTGCGTCTTTTGGTTTTTGGTGCCTAGTTTTGCGTTGCCTTAGCTTTAGGCTTCGTGCGTTGTTTTGCTTTACTCTGTGTTGCCCCCTTAGGTTGTTTGCTTTCTTGGTGCTTAGGCTTTTGTTTTCGTTTGGGCTTTGCTTTGTGCTTTTTTGCTTGTGCGCTGCCTGTGCCCCCTTGCCTGTGCCTTTATGTGGTTTCCTTGTTTGTTTCCCGGTTTGTTTGCTTGTTTGCGTGCTTTCTGTTGCTTGTTTTTGCATGTTGCTTCCTGCTTTTGTTGCCCTCACTGCTCGCACACCTGCACTTGCCAGAGGTCTCGTTGGAAGTAGTCTCTCTACTTCTGGGTTTATCGGAGGTAGAAGTAGGATCTGTCTACATTATACCTCCCCATACCCTGCTCCGGCGGGATTGAGTTTGTTGTTGTTGTTGTTGATTCAACCGCGAGGAAACATGGCATTTTAGTTAACGGTCAGATCATTAACATGTAACCTTTGTAATGAGTCATATCTTTCAAAAACTTAAAAGTTATTACATTGTCGCTCTAAGTAGAAACTAAAAACATTTAAAGAATGACCAACGAAAAAGAGATTGATTTGCACAATGGACGAGAGTTGTCATATATATGGCATATAGCTTGGTCAAAGTTTAGAGGGGGGCGGATCTAGGTGGTTTTCAGGAATCCGATGGATGTTTGTAGAATAGTGTTAATTTTTTATATAAATTCTAATTTCTCTGAAATAAAGCAGGTTTTAAAATTTTGTGTCACACAAATACATGCATGTCTTATTTGGTTAGTCTAATAATATGTCAAAAGATATGTCTTCTTAATTTGTTTATCAGTTTTAATGAATTTGTATATTTTAGTTCAATTTTATTTCCTTTATATTTGTAAAAGAAAATAAGAAAAAAAATTGCATCTAATAACTTAGAGTCCTGAATCCGTTCCTCTTTAAAGGTGATTGAGTTGTCCAAAGCATAGATCAAGTGAAGGAACCAAATGACATTGCTTTGAAGGTATCATTCTTCATTCACCCCGGTGTTATGTAAAAGCGTAGTTGACTCGATCAATGACGGTTTATTTGAGAAAAACGACATGGGTTCACCCAACCGTTGCTGAAAGATTTCTGTGACAGCTCGATATATCACTTTGATCTGGTTTTTGGAGTAAGACCGGTTGCCATCATATCTACGGGTGCACGGCATCAAAGTTTCACCATCGCCTTAAATCTATCGAAAAGAACAAGTTAAGGAAATCATAAAAGGGTCAAAATATTGTCCCCAATTTTTAAACGTTGCAATTGCATGAAGCCATGAACCAAGCATCTGGTTGTTGTATAATTGATTATTTGTATTAACTATTACTCCATATTTAGTTTGTTAGCTGGATTTTTATAACAACGTGAGTTGGCTACATTATTTTGTTGAATAGTATGATATACTCAAAAAATAATTAACTATACATAAAATTCTATGTCAACAGACAACAAATCTAGTCCAACAAAGGGTATAAATGTGGTGAAAACGTGTATGTGTAGGTGAAGGTAGTATATAGACCGGCTGATCAAGCAGGTTGAAGGTTGTATGTAGACCGGCTAATCAAGCAGGTTAACATTAATGATCACATGGTTTCATTTTATTGGGTCTTGGCTCACACGGTTGCTGTTTCTTACGGCTTCAATTACATTATGCTCTCTACAGTTTCATGCTTTTAATTAGGTAATGATCTGGGCCGTTACAAGGGTAGGTTTTGAGGTCTCGGGACACACATATATTTTTACGAGTTATTGCTAATTCTTGTAAAAAATCTCAAATTTTAAAAATGAACCAGGTCTAGAAAAATATATTTATAGACTTATTTAGTTACACTTAAATGCACCTTATTATTTTAAATTCTAGTTTCATCTATGATAAGGGTGGTGGCAGTGGTCACTCCCAAATTCTCTCATACCTCCCAACCAATCAATAATATCATTCCACCTCACTCACACTTTTTTCATATCTCTCAACCCTTTTTAGTGGCAACTATACTTTTTTCATACCTCCCAAACTATAACTTTTTATTTTTTTACTTTTTATTTTCATAAATAAATAATTTAATAAAAACATAATATTTCATTAATAATTAAAATAAAAATACATGATACTTAAAAAAAAATTACATAATACTTAGAAAAAAAATACAATTATTCTAAATGAAATACAATGTTTGACTAAAGAAAAAAATGAAATACTAGTAAAAAAAACACAATGTTTGACTACAGAAAAAACACAATGTTTGACTAGTAAATCCAAATAAAATACTAGAAAAAAATGAAATACTGTCTCTCTCTATCTTCATCTCCTCAACCACCCTTTCTCCCCCTCACTACTACACTCTGCATCTATAGAAAAAAATGAAATACTAGTAAGCCCAACGTTTTTTTTTTTTTTTTTTTTTTTTTTTTTTTTTTTTTTTTTAATTATTATTATTATTATTATTATTATTATTTTTAATCTCCAACGTTCCAAAACATTCAATGGCCAACGTCTACATTTGTTTCAAACCGCTGCGGTGAACTTCCCCGCTGGAGCAACCCGCCCAACCAAACCGCTGGGGTGGCGGCGGTGTTCCCCGGCGGTTTAGGGCAAACCGTTGGCCACCCCGCTCCCATTGCCACCACCCTAATGTTGTATCATACTTGATAGAAGGTTTGTGTATCCTATTTAATGTCAATTGTGAAAGTGTGTGTATTCCTTGATCATAATACGGCACAATAAATATAGATACATGGATGGTCTTAGATTCGTGCCTTGAGCCCAATAACAAATATCACTTACTAACATTCCCTCGCAGTTGGACTGGCATGATGCTCAAACTAGTAAGAAACTCCTCAAATAAAGTAGAAGGCAACTCTTTAGTGAAAATGTCAAAATACTGATATCGAGTTAGGACGTGAAGAACGCGAACCTGACCAACGGCAACTAAGTCTCTTACAAAATGAATATCAATCTCAATGTACTTGGTACGCTGATGTTGAACAGGATTGCAAGATAAATAAACAGCACTAATATTATCACAGTAGACAAACGTAGCGGAAGACAAAGGTATATGCAACTCACGGAGTAAATTCCGCAACCAACAAGTCTCACCAACAACATTGGCAACACCACGATACTCTATCCCGGCACTAGAACGAGAAAGCGTCGATTGACGCTTATAGGACCAAGAGAGTAGGTTGTTGCCAAGAAATACACAATAACCTGAATTCGATGTCCTTGTGGTAGGACAACCAGCCCAATCTGTATCTAAATAAACTATCAAAGATGTAGTAGAGGAGTCAAACAACTGTAGCTCATAGTCTAATGTATCCCGAATGTACCGCAAATCCTCTTAAGAGCAGAAAATGAGGCTCCCGAGGATCATGCATATGCAGACAAACCTGCTGAACTGCATAGGAAATATCCGGGCATGTAAAAGTGAGATACTAAAGAAAATCTGCAAGACTTTGATATAGAGTCGGGTCAGATACATGATCACCATCATCTCCTAGGTTAGACTCAGTATCCACCAGAGTCCGACTAGGATTACGGTTAAGTAGGTGTGCACTCTCTAGAATCTCAACAGCATACTTATGCTGAGATAAGAACAGCCCTGTAGAATTATGTGTGACAGAAATACCCAGGAAATAATTAAGTAAACCAAAATCTGTCATATAGAACTCATGATGTAGAGAACGAATAATTTCCTGTAACAAAGTCACAGAGGAAGCAGTAAGTACAATATCATCAATATAATGCGAATTAATGACCATGCACAATCACTGGCACGAAGAAAAAAAATTGAAACAGGGACGAACAATTTTGTTATTAGGGTTTTAGTGGGATCGATAGTTTTAGGGTTTTGTTTAAGGAATGATATGCTCGGAGAGCATGTCACTTGTGAAAGTGTGTGTATACCTTAATTATACTATTACGGTACAATAAGTATAGATATATGGATGGTTCTAGATGCGGGCTTTGAGCCCAATACAAATACATAACAAATATTACTTGCTAGTAGTAACATTTAACACCATGCATTAAAGAATAAAGATAGATATTTCAGTCCTACCTGTTATGCTTAACTATAACAAAGTACATTATAATCAAGTTGGTATGAAACATTTTTTGAGGCAATGAAAAATATGAGACATATGTAAATGAATAGTGGAGATTAAAATAAATAAATAAAATGAAAAAGAAAAGAAAAAATAGACATATATTGTTACATGTTTATTAATATTGAATTTGTTCGTGCTTTACACCGAGACTAACACCTATATAAATTATTTTAAATATATAGTTTTTAATCAAAAAATTATTTTCGCTACCCATCTTTTTCAGTTATGCTCATTCAGATTTATGAGCGTATCTAATTAAAATTTACATGAAAATATGACTCGTCGAATAAAATTAAAGCCTTGTGTAACATGAGTTTTAACCTTTTTGAGATACAATTGTGAATAAGTAATTAAATTCTATATATTTTGTCAAACTTTTGTACTTTAATAACTTTTATATAAGTTAAATTTACCTTAGAATATTTTATACAAAAATTTTGCTATGGTGTAAAAGGAAAGTTAGAAAAATAGGAACCAGCTATTGAAATCATAAAGGGATCAGTCCTTGAAAGGAGTCGCGGATCATTGCTAGGATCTCAGGCTCACAACGAAACTAAGGGTGTCTTTGTTTCATTAATGTTTTAGGTTTGAATCTAACTATCATATCTTATCAGTAAGAGGTGGCTGGAAAGTCTAAATTTAAACGAAATAATGTTGTTTGTTTTTATATACTTGTCCGAATGATATTAAGTGTTCGTTTTTGCAGTTTATTTAATTAACTTATGTTAATATGAAACAAAACTTTTTATCATAAATATAACATAGTTAATAAACAATCAAATATATTATATTAATACGAGTCTTTAATCTCTTATCAAGTAAGAGGCAGTAAGACAAGTCTCTCACCTCTTACTTAGTAAGATGTTATATGTCTAACTGGGTCTAACTTTAAAAAAAAAAAAAAAAAAAAAAAAAAAAAAAAAAAAAAAAAAAAACCCTTTTCCAAGTGAATTCAGCATTAACCTTCAACACAAAACACATACCTAATGGAGTTATAATAAGACTAGAAGGCAAAGGGGGAGTCCCTTAAGTGAATGCATTCATTCATGCGCCATGTCTTTGTCCCGCATCCAAAGTCATGCATGAGCAGGGGCGGTGCTGAGAACGTAAAAAAAAAAAATTAGGCCCGGCACGAAAAAAAAAGTGCCCCTATATTATAATATCCATAGACCGCCCATGGTTCCGATTAAATTTTCCTTTCATGTTGGGCCTAGTACATATAATGGGTATAAAAAAAATTAGTGCCCTTTAGTTGGTTGGGCCCGGCTCGGTTGCTGATGATGCGCTGGCCCAAAACCGCCCATGTGCATGAGTAACGAGGAGAGGAAAGGAAATAGGTGAACCGGTCACCTAATGTGGCTTTGCAATTATATTGTTTTATATTTAGTTTGTAAGTGTGTATGAGGTATTTAGTATGATATATTTGTATAAAGTAAGTATTTTAATGAAATGTGAATGTAAGGTGATCTTATCCACAAATAAATGAGTGAGAATGAGAAAAAGTGAAAGAAGAAAAAAAACTGGGATTACGTTGAGGTGTAAATGCACTCTCGTTGGTTAAGGTAAAGAAGGTCATGTTTATCGACCCTCAATTGGTTTGGGAATTGGGATCATATGATACGGGACCCCCTTGACCTATAAAATTGAAGTATAATCGGTTGTACAATTAATTATTCTTTATAGAAACATTCATTTAAGGGACACGTGTATGCAATACGCATCTATGAATAGATACATGTATCCATCTAAAGTTCCTTACATATGAACGTGAAGCAATTTATGCATTGGTGCATAAATTATACTTATCAAAAAATTTATTGTATGTTGTATGCATAAGAGAGGCTTTGTTGCATAATGTTGCATTAAAGCAGCATGTATGTATAATTGACGGAGTGTCCAACACTCAGTATTACCTAAGCACTAGGATCAGTTTTCATTTATCTGTCATCGCTACATTTTTACAGTGATCATTGCCTATGTTTTTCACCAAATTATATCAACAATGCAACCATACACACGTAACTAGTAAAAATTTAGAAAAAAAACATATAAATCTCGCAACTCGACTGTGGTTGGAACCACCGACTCTTTGACAAGTGAAGGAGCAAAATGTTAACCAGAATGATGACCAACAATATATATAACGTATTAGAATCCTCCAGAGTTGACCTCAACATGATAAATCATGTTGACCAGTTATATACAAATTGAATTAATAAATGATTTTCTTTTAATCAAAATTAAAGATTCATTTGTTTTTCACAATGGGGTGTTTCTTTTTATTTTATTGTTAATATGTCTTAATGAGAAGATAATGGTGATGACCACACATATAATATGTTTCTTTTTTGTTAAATGATTTATATGTGTAGAGGAAGCAAAGGGTGCTCTTCCCCATTAACACTATGTTTCTGAAAAAAAAAAGAAGAAAGAAAGTGAAAGTAAAATAAAGAAAGAGGAAATAAAGTAAAAAAAAAGGAAGTAAAGAAACAAATAGGAAATAAAGTTGTCTTCGCCCAAAAAGTAGTGTGAAAGTTTTATAAGCAAAATTCCACCACTTTCACTCACTTACTTTCACTTTCTTTTCTCACTTTTGCTCAACTTAATGAGAGGAGCACCATTTGATTCTTCTACCCATATAAATCATTTAACAAAAAAGAAATATATTATATGTATAGTCTCACCATTATTTTCTCATTAGACACGTTAACAATAAAAAGAAACACCGTTTGGTAAGTAGTGACCTATGTATTATAAGAGTACTATCATGAATCTGTTATAAATACGGAAATCAAGAAATGTACCATGGGGCATGGTCAACGAAATCGGCAGCAATGCCCATGTTATTGATGTAGGCACATCATATCGACATATCATATGCCTCTTGCGTCTTACCCATGTGATTTGTTTCCTTCCTATTTGTATTCATTAAACTTGAAATTTTGTTGCATTCTATTTTGCCATCACGATTTTGAAGCGTACCCATTGGACCAAAAGTTTCTATTTTTCCAAATGTGTTTAAAGTCAAAAGGGTAAATATGCTTATACACGTGTTGGTTTATGATTGGTTAGATTATCAATCACTTGTGTATTGTATAATTAGTGAGGAGGGTGTGGAGCGGGAAAAATCCTAAGAAGTAGTACCATGTAAGCGGGAAAGAGTGAATCACAAGCCTTAGCTTTGCAGTAAAAATAATTTTTTTTCTCCTGCGAGGCTCAAGTCCCCGACATGTAAAAAGAGAGAAAAGTCATTCTAGGGTAGAGAGATTGTATTTCATTGTTTGTTGTGTCTTTTTTTGGGTATTTTTAAAGAAGAAAAATGTTGAAGGGAAGTGAAAGAAGTTACTATCATGATCGAGAAAAAATTGACTTAAAAAATAATTAAGTGTTTTTTTATAACATTGAACTGATTTGGCAAGGTAAAACCCTAAAGTACGCCCTCTAATTTTGCTATCGTGTATAACTAGTTATAATTCCCGCGCACGCGCGAGTTTTTTAAAAAATTTTGAATCATATATTTTTATTTATTAAAAAATAAATAATTTAATCTTTGTTTTGTTTGATTTCTGATATTTAATTATAATTTTTTATTATTAAAGATAATTATTTAAAAATTGTAATCGTATTAAAATTTTAATCCTATTGTTAATTGCATCTTATTTATATTTTTTGTATTTATCTTCTACTTGTGTTATTGATAAATATAAAATGTTACCTAATAAGAAAATAATATTTTTTTTTAAATATCTTATCTATATTTTTTGTATTTATCTTCTACTTGTTTATAAATAAATATAAAACGTTACTTAATAAGAAAATAATATTTTTTAAATAAAATTATTACTAAATAAGGTATAAATGCATTTTTTTGAAATGAAAAATTCCTAATAGGGATTTTATTTTATTATATAAAAGATTTGGTCAAAGTCATAAAATAATCAAATACATTTGTTGTTCATAATGCCGTAATGGTTGTATCAATGCTGTTTGTTCATAAGACAATAGTTATTCTTAGACAATACCGTGTTTACATTTTACATGTATATACTTCCGGGCGAGTCATTGATTTAGAATTTAAAATCTAAGTTGTTTCCAACATTAGTAGATACGACAAAATATGGAGTTAGAAGTCGGACATAGGGTTGTTACATATATATTTTGACACACGTATATATAGTCGAACTATCATAAATGTATTCACTTGAAAAAAATAAAAAATAAACTTACTCAAATGCAATTTCTTTTTACAAACTTTTAAGTTTTAAGTGCTCAAAAAAGTAACTTAAGGGGGCGTTTGGTTCGCCGTAATCCAATGTAATTGGATGTAATTGTAATTTGATTACATTACGTAGGCTGTTTGATTCGCAGAATGGAGGGAATTGTAATTCAGATTACATTACGTAGGCTGTTTGGTTTGCGTTGTAATTGTAATTCAGCTATTACAATTACATCAATGGATGTAATTCAGATTACATAGGATATTGGATGGAAAGTTTTGAATTACGCTGTAATTCAGAATTATTATTATTATTATTATTATTATTATTATTATTATTATTATTATATAAATAATAAAATAATAATATTTATATAATAATAATAAATAATATTTATTATAATAATATATAATAATAATAATAATAAATTAAAATAATATTATAATCATAACCATATAATAATAATAATTATAATAATAATAATAAATATTTATAATAATAATAATAATATAATACTAATAATAAAAATATAATAATAATAATACTAATAATACTAATAATAATAATAATTAATAATAATAATAATAATTAATATAATAATAATAATAATAATAATAATAATTAGTATAATAAAAATATAATAATAATATAATAATAATAATAAATATTAAAATAATAATATATTAATATTTATATAATAATAATTATTATTTTTATTTTTATTATATTTATATATTAATTATAATAATATTTATTATTATTATTATTATTATTAAAATAAAATAAAATAATAATAATAATAATAATATATTTTTTTATTTTTATTATTTTAATAATAATTATTATTATAATAATATTTATTATTATTATTTTTAAATAATAATAATATATTTTTTATTTATATTATTTTAATAATAATAATAATAATAATAATAATAATAATAATAAATTATTAATATTTTTAATATTTATATTATTATTATTTATATTATTGTTGTTGTTATTATTATTAAGGTTTTTT
This sequence comes from Artemisia argyi, assembly GCA_030686995.1. NCBI lineage: Eukaryota > Viridiplantae > Streptophyta > Magnoliopsida > Asterales > Asteraceae > Artemisia > Artemisia argyi. The sequence goes on along the minus strand of CM060684.1, from coordinate 82,183,435 downwards.
TTTTTTTTTTTTTTTTTTTTTTGAATTACAGTTATGTTGAGATCCAACCAAACAAATTGACAGAATACATCAATTACAATTCCAACACACTACAATTACAACACATTCAAACTCTTTAAATTACAATTCATTCAAATTACAATTCCTTTGACAAATTACAATTCCTTTCAAAACATACTGCGAACCAAACGCATCCTAAGAGTATCTTCCCATCGAGAGGTAAAAGAGTTTCTAACTTTCTATCATAAAAGTTTTGAAAGTACTAACATGTTGATATGAGACTGAAAATATTCTAGCTGGTTACTTTTAAGACATTTTATTTCTATACAAATCTTTAATCATATTTTAGCCAATTCACATTCACCTAGCATATCAACATTCAAATAAATGTCAATATTATTGAAACATGGTACAAAGTTTACTGAATGTGTTGTTCATTCAGATTATGGAACCGATAATTGCGGACATAAGTATATTACTATTTTTATTTTCTTTCTTTATCTCACATATTATGGCAAGTTCAAATACTCTAATTCCATGTTTATTTCTTCATTACAAGTTGTTATATTATAAAACATTTAAATCGTTGTTTGATCAATTTAGTATGATTTAAACATTCTTTTACTTATTTTTTAGTTTTTAGCTTTGAATTGTAAGTTTTACCACGTTGTCTTACCCAAAAGCATATTACCGACAAAGATTCAAAACAAAACTCACGGTGTTCTTTTTTCTTTTCTTTTTTCACTTTTTAGTAGGATAAAGGGATGAAGTCATAATTTCACAACTTTATATTTGAGAATTGATTTGCACACCTCAAAAATAATTTGCACACTCAAATTTTGAGTGTTTTGACATTTATACTCTCACATTATTTGGACTTATTCTTATCCTTACAGGTATAAATGTCAACACACTCACATTTTAAGTGTGTCAATCATTTTTAGGAGTGTGCAAATTACCTCTCTTTATATTTAATGAGCTACGACGGGTACAACCAAACTCATTGCAACATGAACGCATATCAATCGACATTCTCATAAAAAAAAAAACCCATCATACAAACGTGTCTCAGTTAAATACAACACATACCTCATAACACAGGCACGAACACCAAAATCACCTAAATTTGGTTCAGTGAAGCCGACCACCAATCTCCAAATTTAGCTGATCATGTGTGGTCAATGATGGGTGCAATTGTTATTGCCTCGTGATCAAGGGTGGTTGACGCGTGGTTGTTGGACCCTTGTTGGTTTTATAGACAAAATAATAATAGTCGTGTGTTAGGATCGAACTTGAGATCACGGGATTGCACACAATACGTATGAAGAGAAAATGTAATAATTATTTATAATATGTTATAATTAATTATTAAACACAAAACAAATAAATAATAATTAGTATTATTGACTAATGACTAATTAATTATTAAACGAAGATTAGGAAACTAATTACTAGACAAAACATGGAAACAAGAGAAGGTTCCGGAAACCCTTCCTTGGGCTCCAAACCGATCGGCAAGGGGGGCAAACCCACCTCCTTTGTGCCTTGAGCTCCAAGTCTTGTGTAGTATATAAGCAAACCCAAGATGTAGGTTTTTGACATAACTTGTACACACACATCTTGGTGTTTTCTTCTCCTTGTCTTTTCCTTGGTCGATCCAAAACCGAACACCCCTAAGGGTTTCGATTTTCTTGCATCTTAAAAAGGGTTTTGTGTTTATTACTTGCATAAACGTTTTCTTGAATTAGTACGTGTGTACAAGAACGTGAATCAAACACACTATTGTTTGATTCTTGGATTGAATTACAAAAAGGTAAGGGGTAATTCATATAATCCTTACAAACCCTAATTAGGGTTCTTGGTTCCGGAAGATTGCATTGATTCTTGTTCGGGCTAGAATCACAAAGGTGCGTTTACGATTTATATTATTGATTAATTAATTACATGTTATTCGATCTATTATAATTGCTTCCGCTCATGCTCACTTTGATGTACTTGGTTTATTTATATGAAGGTCATGATATAATAATTCCAACAGTGGCATCTAGAGCCGTTATAATGTGTAATTAATTATCGAAACGCATAAAAATTGGATTTTGATTCGTATAGTTACATGTTTTTTTAGGGTTTATGTGTTTTATTCATAACCCTAATTTTTTTGGGTCGATTTAGACCTAAAGGGTTTTTAGGGTTTTGTTTTATTTTTTTTAAAATTTTGATTAGAAACCCTAAGATGTCATGTAATTGTTATGCGTTTTAGTAAACGATCTTGGTGCAATGTGTTAATTGTTAAGCTAAATCCATGAAAAAGTGCATATTTGCATGGATTTTATTGTGTTATAATTTAAATTGTTTAAATTGCTTATATATATTAATGGTTAAGTTATATTAATACATGTAAATTTTATAGATGTCGAATTGGGGAAGACTCCAATATTAAGTAATCAATTATGTGCTATGTGGTATTTATTTAATTTTGGCTTACGCAATCGATTTATCGATGTATGTGGCTCTTTTTCTAAGAAAAAGAAAGCCCTAATTAGATTAATACGTTATACACCTAGATTTGATTATTAATAGGGCTTTTTAATAAGATTTGCATGTGGCTACATGTTTTATACATATTTAATTGTTATGATTATGTATATGTGTTTATTTAGTTGTTTTATTTTTTATTATATATTACTTGTTTTGTTTATTTATTGTGTTAGACATGTTTATTTAAACGAAAAGGGTAATTTTTTGAATAGAAAAATAATATGGACTAAATAATGGCGAAATTGTTTTGGTTTTTAAGAGTTAAAATTTCAAAGAATTGGTTGATTGATGTTTTTGTACGTAATGGTTAAATAGGCTCAACCGAAGTTTACACACTATAAGATGGGTATAAGGATGGCAACGCATTAAATTGTGGCCTTAGATAGACAACATTCTGTCTTAACGCTCGTTTGTGTGTAAATTAGACTTACCGAACAACCATTACATGTACATTGTCATCTTAAGGGTGAATAATCCACAATTCCACAATGATTATCTGAAACACTAAGCTTTCGGGCTTATGCAAAAGTACGATATAGTGGATGATAATTGATGGTTATTCTTTAATTGGTGAACCCGATACATCAATCAAAACTTTGTTATTTTACTCTTAGCTAATTGGTAATAAAAATGTTTTGTAAAATCAATGTTATGAAGTTGTATGCATGCTTCTTCATACATTATTTTGTCACATCAAAATAGTTATACCCTTATAAAATTAAGTCGAATGTCATCTAATTAAGAACACTTGAAGTTGTAATTTACGTCATGTGAGACTTGGCGAGATTGCAATGGAGAGGTAAATTTCATAAATTCATTGCTAGCAGATCAACTGATGTAATGGATTTGTGAGTTTGCAGTTTTTAAGTTAGACGACTTAAATTGAGTAGGAAGTGAGACTTGACTCAAAGGCATTAAGATGGGGACTAAACATGCTTACAATACAAATGTTTTGTGATTGTAAATCCCATAAATCTAGGAATTGGACAAAAGTTATGCCAATTACTTGTACGACAAGTTACCTCATATTGTACGTTCATTACTAGCAGATCAACTGATGTGATGAAACTATGTTTATGGAGGATCCTAGTTTTCAAGATTATTCTATGGATTTGTTTTTCCTTGGGTATTTTAATTTTCTTGAAAAATTGTATTATCAAAAATACTAATGTTTTGAACTTTCTTTATCTGTAGAAATGGCTCAAACTGATAACACCAACTTTCGTTCTGTGTTCAAAACTTATTTTGAACGAGAAAAATTGACTGGCTCGGAAAATTTCAATGATTGGTACCGTTCACTAAGGATTGTCCTGCGAGTGACTGGTCAACTTGAAATCTTGAAAACGCCTTGTCCTGCTGAACCTGAAGGCGTGGCAGCTACTGAAGCTGCTAAGGCCAAATAGAATCTTGATTGCAAGGAACATATTGATGTGGCCGCAATGATGTTAGGGGCGATGTCCACACCTCTTCAAAGGCAGTTTGAGGAGTATTTCCCCCATGAACATGATTGATGAACTCAAGAAACTCTATGAGAAACCATCAAATGTAGAGATTTACGATTTGATGGAGGCTCTACATGGTTGTAAGTAAGGGGATGGTGAACCTGTAAGTGCTCATGTGTTGAAGATGAAAAGTTTCATGGATCAACTACAAACACTTAAGAAACCCTATGACAATGATATGGCTGTGAACTTAATCAATAGGTCCCTTAACAAGGACTTTAATGGTTTTGTGAGGAACTTCAATATGCAATGCGTGGGGAAGACAGTAAGTGAATTGCACGCACTGCTCATTGATTATGAGAAAGGGTTGACACCAAAGGCTCCTACGCCCCAAGTTCTTGCTATACAAGGGGGTAGAATTAACAAGCCAAATGCGAACAAGAAGAAGGGTAAAGGAAAGAAGAAGGCTGATAAGAATAAGCAGGTTATGGCTTATCAACCACCTCAACCTAAGAAGAACCCTCCTATCAAGAATAATCCAAAGAAGGATCAAGAATGCCATTACTGCAAGGTGATGGGCCATTGGAAGAGGAATTGTCCTCTTTATCTCGATGACTTGCGAAACAATAAGGTCAAGAAGACTGGGCACATGGGCGCCAGCACTTCAGGTAACTTATTTGTCATTGAATTATTTACTTTATCTCGTATGATAAATTCCTGGGTATATGATACTGGATGTGGTATTAATTTTGTAATACACTGCAGGGGTTTAGAGAGGATAGGAGACTAGCTTATGGGGAGCAATTTCTGCATGTGGGAAATGGAGCACAAGCAGCAGTTGAAGCCATAGGAATGTTTGATTTAGTTTTACCTTCAGGTTTAGTACTTTGTTTAAACAATTGTCATTATGCACCTTCTATAATTAGAGGTGTTGTTTCCTTTTCATGTTTGTTGGATCTTGGTTTTTCTCATACTATTGATGGCAATAAAATTTCTGTTTCTTTAAATGGTGTATTTTATTTTTATGCTGTTGTTGTGAATGGTGTGTTTGAAATTGATATGAATAATTGTGTGACTTCCAACAATAATAATAATTCGATGTATAGCATAAGTAAGAGAATGAAGTATGACTTGAATTCGTCTTACCTTTGGCACTGTAGACTTGCCCATATAGGCAAGACTCGCATGCAAAAGCTGCAACGTGAAGGGCTTTTGAATGATATCAATGATGAGTCATTTGATAAATGCGAATCTTGTATTTCTGGGAAGATGACGAAGAAACATTTTCATAGTAATATGGAAAGAGCTTCAGATCTACTTGGTTTGATACACACGGATGTGTGTGGACCACTTAGACATGTGTCAAGGAGAGGTGTTGTCTACTTCTTAACTTTTACGGATGATTTCAGCCGTTATGGTTATGTTTATTTACTTAAGCATAAACATGAGGTGTTTGAAACATTTAAAGTTTTCAAAGCAGAAGTAGAATTGCAATTGGGAAAGAAGATTAAAGCTCTTCGTTCTGATCGAGGTGGAGAATACCTTAGTCAAGATTTTAAAGATTTCTTAACTGAGAATGGAATTGTCCAGAATCTCACATCTCTATATACTCCACAACAAAATGGTGTACCTGAGAGAAGAAATCGTACATTGTTGGACATGGTTCGATCAATGTATAATCTTACTAATCTTCCTTTGTCTTTTTGGGATTATGCTCTTGAATCAGCTGTTCGTATTTTGAATATGGTTCCCACCAAGAAGGTTGATAAGACACCATATGAGACATGGACTGGAAAAGCTCCGAACTTGTCTTATTTAAAGGTCTGGGGTTGTGAGGCGTATGTTAAACGTGACTCACAAGATAAACTCCAACAAAGATTTGTGAAATGCATTTTTGTAGGATACCCTAAGGAAACTATGGGTTACTACTTTTACTACCCACCTGAGAACAAAGTGTTTGTTGCAAGATATGGTGATTTTCTTGAAAGTGAATTTGTGGTTCAAGAAATCAGTGGGAGAGTATATGATTTAGAAGATGATCTAAATAATGCATTGCCTTCAGAAAACACTAGCACACTTCCTATAGAACCGGAAAGTCTGGGTCCTCCACCGAAAGTTGAAGTAATTCCCACTCGCAGATCTTCAAGATCTGTGAAAGCTCCTGACCGTCTATGTCTTAATGTAGAGGTTGATGAGCATACACTAGGGGATCTTAATGAACCTACTTGTTATAGAGCTGCCATTAATAGCCCTTAAAAAGCTAAATGGAAAGCTGCTATGGATGGGGAAATACAATCCATGCATGACAATGAAGTCTGGGAAGAAGTTGACTTACCTCCTGGTGCCATGGTAGTTGGGAGTAAGTGGCTTTACAAAATCAAGACTAACATGGATGGATATGCACACATTTATAAGGCTCGTCTAGTTGCTAAAGGTTTTACTCAAACTTTTGGAATAGATTACGAGGAGACGTTTTCTCCTGTAGCAGACATAAGAGCTATAAGAATTCTCATAGCTATAGCAGCGTACTATGACTATGAGATTTGGCAAATGGATGTAAAAACCGCTTTCTTAAATGGTCATCTAGATGAAGACATCTATATGGCACAACCAGAAGGGTTTGAAAATCCAGAATTTCCAAATCGTGTTTGCAAGCTTAAGAGATCCATTTATGGATTAAAGCAAGCATCACGACAATGGAACAAGAGGTTTGATGTTGTAATTAAAAAGTTTGGATTCACTCAAAATCTTGATGAGCCATGTGTGTATCACAAAGCTAGTGGGAGTGATAATGTAACTTTCCTAATTCTATATGTTGATGACATATTGATCATGGGAAAAGACATTCCAAGTTTACAAGCTGTTAAGGCTTATCTTGGAAAGTGCTTTTCTATGAAAGATTTGGGAGAAGCTGCATACATTCTGGGAATCAAAATCTATAGAGATAGATCAAGGCGGTTAATTGGATTAAGTCAAAGTGCTTACATTGACAAAATATTGAAAAGATTCAATATGCAAAATTCCAAGAAAGGATATTTGCCGATGGAAGTGAAACATGACTTATGTAATGAGTTTTGTGCTTCAACACATGAAGAGGTGGCTCGCATGAGTAAAGTTCCTTATGCTTCGGCAGTAGGATCTATTATGTATGCGGTTAAGTGCACAAGGCCAGATGTGGCGTTTGCTCAAAATATTACCAGTCAATTTCAACAGAATCCAGGTGAAAAACATTGGATTGCTGTTAAACATATTCTTAAGTATTTGAGGAATACAAAAGATATGTTTTTGGTATATGGTGGAAATCCATCTGCAGAACTTTGTGTTACAGGTTTCTGTGATGCATCCTTTCAAAGTAATAAAGATGATTCGAAGTCTCAGACGGGTTATGTCTTTGTTATCAATGGAGGAGCTGTAGATTGGAGGAGCAAGAAGCAGAGTACAATTGCGATGTCTGCAACAGAAGCTGAATACATTGCTGCTTCAGAAGCTGCTATGGAGGCTGTTTGGATTAGGAAATTCGTTTCTGGGCTTGGTGTTATGCCTTCAATTGAATTACCTATTAATATGTATTGTGACAATTCTGCTGCAATCATATTTGCCAATGAACCTGGAGTCATGAGAGGCACCAGACATTTTCTAAGGAAGTATCACTTTGTTCGTGAAAAGGTTGACGAAGGTGAAATAAATCTGTTGAAGGTTCACACAGATGAAAACTTAGCTGATCCGTTCACTAAGGCTTTGGCGAAAGAGAAGCTTAATGGATTATCCAATGGAATTGGACTTAAATTAGCTAGTAGTTTCATGCATAACTGTGATTAGTATTTGGATAAAGGATATTGTAAACAATTATTATTTTAATGAAATAAAGTATGTTGGTATGTTTATTTCTATTGTTAATTATTGTTATCCTATTTTTGCATGTTTAAATCCATGAATAATAGTTATTCTAAAATTGTCCGTTGTCAGTTAATAATATGGGAATATTATTAAATTAAGACAAATCTAAAGTTGATATAATATACTTAAGTATATTGATGCGTAGACATGTCATTTCAGACGATATTCGATGATACTGAATATAGGACTTATCCCAACTATATGATGTTACTTTATGGATCTTGTCATTAAGTAAATCATAAGAAGTTATCCTTAGACTTGAGATATAAGATAACGGTCATGAATGTAGTACATTTTTGTGGAACAACTTAACGCTATACGTAACTGGTAGTCATAAGGGTTGTTTTCGGAAGTGTTACAAAGTTTGTGTGTTTTGCTTGTAATCAATAAAGAATTTGTTCCTTCAAATTAATTTTGGAGTTTAATACTGCTGGGCCCCTCGTAGGGTTGTCAAGGTGTTTGCGTGGCCACGCCCAAGGTCTTTCTTGAAAGATTCAAAAGATTTGGTAATCTTGTCAATTTCTAAAACGAGAAACAGAATGGTTAATTAAGGAATGACCTAGATCCATATCCTTATTTAACATGGTATTAGAAACAAAGGGATAATAATAATGAGAAATCATTAAAAGGTTTTCCAGGAGCCTTACTCAAGTTGTACTAGAGGCATCGACGTGTTGCAAGACGCCAATCGATGTGATCACACTATTATGATATGTCTAAGTGGGAGCTGTTGGTTTTATAGACAAAATAATAATAGTCGTGTGTTAGGATCGAACTTGAGATCACGGGATTGCACACAATACGTATGAAGAGAAAATGTAATAATTATTTATAATATGTTATAATTAATTATTAAACACAAAACAAATAAATAATAATTAGTATTATTGACTAATGACTAATTAATTATTAAACAAAGATTAGGAAACTAATTACTAGACAAAACATGGAAACAAGAGAAGGTTCCGAAAACCCTTCCTTGGGCTCCAAACCGATCGGCAAGGGGGGCAAACCCACCTCCTTTGTGCCTTGAGCTCCAAGTCTTGTGTAGTATATAAGCAAACCCAAGATGTAGGTTTTTGACATAACTTGTACACACACATCTTGGTGTTTTCTTCTCCTTGTCTTTTCCTTGGTCGATACAAAACCGAACACCCCTAAGGGTTTCGATTTTCTTGCATCTTAAAAAGGGTTTTGTGTTTATTACTTGCATAAACGTTTTCTTGAATTAGTACGTGTGTACAAGAACGTGAATCAAACACACTATTGTTTGATTCTTGGATTGAATTACAAAAAGGTAAGGGGTAATTCATATAATCCTTACAAACCCTAATTAGGGTTCTTGGTTCCGGAAGATTGCATTGATTCTTGTTCGAGCTAGAATCACAAAGGTACGTTTACGATTTATATTATTGATTAATTAATTACATGTTATTCGATCTATTATAATTGCTTCCGCTCATGCTCACTTTGATGTACTTGGTTTATTTATATGAAGGTCATGATATAATAATTCCAACAACCCTTACATACTATTTATCTGCAATGATAATTTAAAAACCGAACATTAGTCTTTTTTTAGACGTTAAAATTTTAGTTTATCAGGAAATTTAAGTTACACTTAGATTTATGATTTAGTCTAATTGCATTATAATTAAATACTCATGTAGACAGATCAATATATTCACAAATTGAAAATGTATGAAATTACTGTGTAAATTTTTGGAAATGTATGAAATTATTTTTGAGTAAACATGATTTACTCGGTTTCTACATCATTACATGTGTAACCTAAAGATGAATTTCAAAAGGTATATTGACAAAAGTATTATGACTAATATTATTAAAATGTATAAGTCTCATGTTTAATTCTTGCTATGTGTATACAATTCTAAAATAGTTACATTAATCTTTTAAAAAGAGAATATTTTACCCAATTTAAGTCTGCATAGTTGGATTCAAACCTTATATAAGTCATCCAAAAGTTTAGAAAACATGACTATCCAAAAAAATTTGAAAATTGTGTATATAAATTCTAACAAATTGATAATTTTATTGCAAAGCATTTTTTGAAAATTGTGTTATGCTAGAGGATATAGTCTAGTCACTCCATCCCTCCTTGGATTCGTCAAAGACGCTCTTCGCGCATTAACCATTGATTTTGTACGATATTACTATCTTTTAAATAATAATACGAGTATAAGGGCATCTTTAATTGACCCGGACGAGTCATCATGTCACGGTTCAACCGGTTTAACCGGCAGTTTAACCAGGATTTTCACTCAAAACCGGCTTCCGGTCATCCGATCGGTTCACGGTTCAACCGTCTTTTAAAACACTACTAGTAGGTATAAAAAAGCTCAAAAAAATTATGAGTTTTTATCATTAGACTAAAGGTGACTTCTCTTTTAGCAATGGCTCGAAGATCTTCAAGTTATTGAGTCATAGACTTGAGGATATCTCCGCTCACACCAAACTTATTATATACTAAAAATGATACATCAAAAGTTGTATTCTTCTATTTGTATTTCAAAGTATACTTGTGTCATAAAATGTGTCTTTAAAAGCTTAAGTTTGTGATACGAGTCATATTTAGGGATTTGTAACTATTCGAAGAAAATTTCTATCAATGTAATAGAAAATAAAACTATCTAATAAATCAGCTGGTATATTCATAGTTTCGTTTATAATTTGGTAAAGATATTTGGTTGATTAAAGATAACCTATTAGAATTCATGAAAAATACGTAGTAACAAATTTCTTTTTTAAGTAGTAAATTAGAATAACTTGAATGCCTAGGTTACTTTTACTTTTATAAGTAAACGGGGCTCAAACACATGACCTGCCGGACAAATATTATATGGCTTACCAGTGGAGCAACCTTTGTGTTATTTTACCCACATATACGCATCTATTACCAAAGTAATCTCTGTTACTGTAAACGAGCAGTATCAATCAGTTTGGTAATTGTTATTAACCACATATACATATTTATTACCTAAGTAATCTCTTACAGGTCATACTCGCATTGCGATAACAAAGAAAGTTAACTGATTAAGTGCTTTCTTCCTTTGGTACTTAACGTGCCATACATCATCAAGTCTCACGTTGTAAGCAACCTGTTGCACCAAAAGTTATCACTCCAAATATGCTATGAAGTTAACAAGCCTTGTGGTTGTACCATACGTTCAGCTAGAACCGAGCATAATAGACCACAGACTAGACCGACCCGAACTGAACCGAACGTATTTTGGTCCGGTCATCGGTCGACTCTTTCCATCATATACGGTCCTCGGTCCGGTCTGGTTTTACGCAAAACCCGCCAATATGCTTTATTTGGCCGGACCGAACCGATGAATTGGACCGACCAAGTCCAATTGAACACAATTCAGTCGGGACTCCAATTCAACACAATTCAGTCGGGTCCCAGGCCCGGTGTTTGTTTGGGTCAAATCGGTTTTCGGTCCGGTCCGGTTTGTAGACCGTACGATAGTGGTTGCGTATGCACATGTTACTACGGCTAGTACCATACATTTGTAGCCATACAGCACTGTTTGTGTAGACAACAGTTTCACAAGTGTTACCAATAGCGGTATTTGAAAACCAACAATATACTTGCCATGCCAGAAGGTTAAATTTGTTTGATGCAAAGTCATTTTTTATTATCGTTAATAAAAAAGAAACCCAACGATACAAACCTATCATTTACACTGGAATAGACAAAAATGACAAAAACTAAATAAATACAGTAAATAAATAAATAAACACCTTTAATCTGCCTCGAATCAAATCACAAAAACTAAAATTTTGGAGGTAACACAATCGGGAATGAGGTGGCATTATACATCAATGGATTTTTAGCCACTGTATTATGATTAAACAAACAATTATCAAGAACAAACATGGCGATAATTAGGAACATCTATGTATCACAAAAGAACCCGTTGATAATCATAGAGACTAGCAAGTAACAGCACTGATTCATGTCAAACGAAACATAAAGTTAAAATTTCCAGTCCTCTATAAACTTTAGTAAATAGTTTTGTATAGTACAAACCCCCGTAACTACATGCTTAATGCATATAAAAATGTAACCAATTAGTATACTTTGCAGAAGAAGACACCATTAGACGCATAAAGCAAAACAAATTTACCATAGTAATTCAGTCGTACCTCTGTCAGGATAGATGCTGATAAATGCATTTCCAAGCCTTTCTGTTCTCCCCAAAAAAAAGGTATTTCTATATTGTGACTGCCGACATTTTGTGCTCAAAACACACTGGCTCTCGATTAAAGAAACTAAATATCTGGCAACTCATTATCTCACAGCCTCAGGTGCAGAGTTGCAGTAAGGTGTATGCAAACACACCAACTTTGTGGACATGAGGCAAATTGTGGCAAAACCAATACCCACCATGACACCAACCATGCTTTTTCGTGTATCTAATCTCATTGCTCTTTTAAGCATGGTCCAAAAACAAGGAATCAACCCACCACAGGCAAACACCATCAAATGGTCTAAACCACTATAATCAATCCCAGCAAGTATGGCTCCAATAGCAGAAATAGGACCCACAATCCCGATCAATCCAGACCCTGCTAACGACCCGTACCAACTGTCTGTTGCTCCAAAAATGCAGCTTGCAACAGCAGCCCCACGAGTGAGTCCGTGAAGAGAAACCGGAAGGACCATGTGTCGACCAAACCCGTAAGCTTTTGGTGCAGCCACACCTAACGCGAGCCCTTCGGCTAGAGCATGTAGAGCCACGGTTAGACATGATAGTATTGAATGGAGGGTGGGTGCACTTACTGAGAAGCCGGTTGCATCAGGTAAAGTGTTCGCTGAAATCTTTTTTTGAGTGACGAGTTTTGTGGCGCTGGAAGTTGAAATGTGTGTGAATGTGGACCCCGTTGCTAGAAGAAAAGTGAGTGTGAAGAATCCCATTTTGGCAGAGAATAGTAATTGAAGTGGTCGCCAGACACCAAGTACAAAGGCGATACCAGATGCAACACCAGTCAGAAGAGCATGTTGAAGATGGAATGCGAGAGCAAAGGCAACAAGGATATTGCCACCCAGTAAGGGACCAAGACCAAAAAGTAATGATACCAGGAAGCCTGAAGCACCTTCTGAGCTACATCCATGAAAATTTAGTCAAAAGAAGGTTACATCCAGCCTATCTCTATAATAGAATACAAAAACATGTTATAAAGTCTAAACAGAGAGAAGATAGTAGATTGTACCAAGTCTATACATGCCAAGCCTAGTTTCGGTTGACCAGAAACATTTTTTGCTCAAAAGTTGTAATTTTTGTTATAGTAAGTGTCATGTATGTTTACAAAAAATATATTGATCAATAATAATCCAGTATTCTGATATATCGATAATAAATTTTATGCATTTAATTATTTAAACTACACTTCAGGCGACCTTTGACCCGTTCTAGTTATTTACTTTACCAGTTTGCCCCCTGTAGATGAAACATAACTCAAATCAACCCATTCAAAAGTCAATGGGTGAAAATTCCCACCCTTAAATGAAACAAACAGACATTGAGGACAAGATAAACCAGAGATAGGATTACATATTAGTAGCTAAAAGAAATTACAAAACAAAAAAGTGTGGTGAGAAAGATATAGCTTTTAGGCAATTGAGTAATGTCGTAATGCTGAAAGAGAGGATATATTATCAAGTTTAGCTATTAATAGCTTGTGGGCAAAGACTAGAATTCCAAATTTGATTTCAAGGACTACAAATCCTTCTGCATTCAAGGGGTGTTTGGCTTGATTTTGGGCTTATGAGCTTATGTGATTTCAGCTTCTGTTTAATAAGCCCAAATTTCTTTGCTTATTTTGAGACTTCTTATATAAGCTTATTATGATATACAGTAAGTTTATATAAGACCACAAGTCTCCAACTAAGAAGCAAAAAATGAGCTTATAAAATATAAGCCGAAATCACATAAGCCCAAAACTAAGCTTAAATAAACACCCCCTTAGACATGGAGCACAAATATGTAACTGACACCATCTGCTTTTACACATGTTAAAGCATGAGAGGTAGTTAGTTGCCTTCATTAAACAGTTTATTAACCAAACTGTAATATACTAGTCTGATATATTGGGCATTGGCACTACATACTATTAAATGCATTAGAGTTGCTGAGTTACTCTAATTGAAGTGGCTGCAACGAGTCAACAAGAACAGACACACGGGTAGAAAAACATTTACCTGTTTTTGGGGTTTTTTTATGGTTCTAAGTTTGGATCCTTCTAATGTTAGTCTTCTTCAATTTTGGAGGAGTTTAGATCTGGGGTTTCAAAGTGGTTATGTGAAATGTATAAGAGTACAAGACTACAAGCAGAATGAGGTAATCAACTAAGATAAGACAGGTTGTAAAGAATAGTGTTTGGATGTGCTTTTGTTGCTTGATGTTGTAATAAAATGATAATTAGTTGTTTGAGTGTTCGAGACATTCTGATTATTTGGGAAAAAAAAAACATGGAAAGTTCAGAAAGATCACTCTTGGCAACGAGGTTTGTTAGACGTGAATCAAAGTTTTAAACTAGGTTAAAAAAAAAGGGATAATTTGGTAAAGCCCAACCTGAATATATCTCTCTGCTTAAGAAGTTGAACAAATTAAGCAGCAAGGAACCCAATCAGTCTATCACCATATAACTTGATATATGCCTCTGAAACTAGTTACCGCATATGCAATACAAACATTTATCATGATTGCATGTTATGACCCACAAACAGTGGCGGACGCAGAAATTGATCATAGGGTATGCACTTTCAGAAAACAATTGAAGAGGGTATGCACTTAGTGTTGCATTATCAAAAATTCATAAAGAAAAAACACAATTTACCCTACGGATGCTTTTCAGAGGGTATGCACGTGTATACCCTCTGCCTTAGGTATGTCCGCCATTGCCCACAAGTGTAAACATTTGACACTCAACACCGTTCAATAAAAGTAACTTACTTGTAGTTGAGGCCCAAATTTTGGAAAATGGCACCAAGAGCTTCCATTGAGGCGACTGATAGAGTAGCCGCAGATGCAACATGAGATGGAGAGGCTTCCTATGGAACCATAAGAAACTGTTACAACAGTTTATATTATGCAGCTTTTTTTTTTTTTTTTTTTTTTTTTCCTTAACAGAAATAAGCTCATAGAATGGTGACAAGATTATAGCAGTTTTTGGTTATAGACGTGAATCTGTTTCCAAAAATTTCATTGATAGTGGTGAACAGAAGTAGGGCATCAAAATATTACGTTGAGTTTAAAACACGGACTTTATAAAAGTAAATATTTCATCTCTACAGTCACAATGAGGGTCCATGTGTAGAATACTACTTCAGCTCTTACTTTCGTCTAGCTACGACTGCTACGTTCTAAAATAAATATACGACTATATGTTCAACTTCCTTATACTTTTTTTTAGTAAACATGGGTTTCCGACTCGACATTGCAAGCCGACTAATCCCACGGCGACTACCCTTTTTGGATAGTTCAGCCTTGATTGGAAGATAGTCTGTATCATGATCAGTAATCTAACATGTCAAGAATCATCATAATTGAAGCATATGTTCTTTTGAAACATATCATCCACCCAAAACGGGGTAAAAATCCACACTTGTAACTACTAACTTCGTTATGCTATCAATCTAACTGTTCATTCATGATCAGGCCATGAATAAATCAGTCCATAAACCCAATCAAGTTTTAATACATCTCAAACATTTATCACCTAAATTGTTGACTTCCTCTATTGAATAAATCTGAAACAATGAATAGTGATTCTGATGAAATGTCGTCAGTTATAAGCTAGTAATTAGCAAAGTTAAACTAGCAAATTCGTAACCATAATTTCAATTTTAAAACAGATATGATCATGCAGAAAAACCATTATGCAAATAAAAAAATTAACATGCAAAGAAGCAATCAAATAGTTTTATGTGTTCTTTGTTAAAATCTATCAATGCTTTAACTCAAAATCAATGGTAAAGTTAGGTACCTTAAATGCATCAGGAAGGACCTCGGCCACAACCATCCAGATCATACACCCTGCTGCAAAGCCCGTACAAAATGGCAGCATTTTGTTGAAAGCATCCGCACATATAAAGGAAGGCACTGCTACAAGAGGCTGACAAGACATGGACAATATAAGATGTTAAACCAAGGAATAATCATTTGTTACTAATTATGCAACACATCATGAACTTAATACTGCTCAATTTAAACACTCCTCAGCACCCACAATTGCAGGCGCCTTGTTGACGAGTTGGGCAATCATCATTTACTACTAATTATGCAATATATGATGAAGTCAATATAATAAACATTTTCGGTTACAATTGAGAAATATTGTCTATTGCTGAGTTTAGGAAACGTATATATGATAATATCATAAATGGCCGTACACATCAGTAGGTAAGTGTATTGTCTAACAACCCAATGTTAATTTCACTATTATTATATTAGTTTTATTTTGACAAATTGGCCTTTTCTGTCTTCATGTGATGTTGGATTGATAGCATGGTCTTAGCCTGTAGTTTTATTAGTCAATTCATAAGTATCAAGAGTCAAGAGTCAAGACTCAAGAAACATCAATACACTTAATTGATGGGAGTCACATCTCATGTCTGTACAAAACTGTTTATTTTTATTATTACATTTTTTTGCCAGAGGTACGTCCTCCTTTACCCAAATGAAAAAAGCAGTCCAATGTTTTCCAATTATAATCTACATAGAACAAAATGGTACAAGGAGACTTAAATTACAGTAAACAAATTGTATATCTCTATAAATAAATAAACAAATAAATAAATAAAAAGATAATGCTCTATTATCTAAAACACAAGCCCGATTTCGATCAGAGTGAAAAATAATACCTGAGGCAATGATGTAATCACACTCCATAACATAGCATTTTGTGGAGAAACTCCCCTTGATGCAAGAACCATACTAACAGCCAAGCCTTCTGGTATATTATGAACCGCAATAGCTAAAGTTATTAAAAGACCCTGAGAGAGACCTTTTGAACCAGCAAAAGACACCCCAACTCCAGAACCTTCCCCGAAAGAATGAAGCGTCATGATTCCAATTACAAGAATAACCTTAGTTGCATCTGCTCCTTTTATGTCCAACATACTTACGTCACCGTAATACTCAAGAAACTAAAACATTAAAGAAAAAAGAAAAAAACTATGTCAAATGCCATACTCAGCAAAACATGTGCATACCATAACTAGCTTGTGATTACAATTCTAGGACATCACATTATCAACTCAAAAGCAATGTTCCATTAAGATATTATATCTTGCAGATAGCAAACCTCACATATTTCCAGATTTATTACTTTGGCTTTCATAATTATAAGATACAAAAAGAACTAAGCGGAGTTCTCTAAAAATCTGCATGGTGAACTCATTTCTGCACGGAGTAATTCTTTCAGACTCTGAAGTCAACCTAATGCTTAGCTCCTAAGACAGGGCATGATCATGATCAATCTAATTCATGTAAGTGACTTCTGGTAACTCAAATAAAGATTAAGCTATAGCTAACAGTAACAAGGACATTGGCTGACAAAATGCAATTATCCCCTTTAGATGACAAACATCAAGAACAAGATGCATCATGCATGTAAATTTTGTTAAACGAAGGGGGAAAAAAGGTAACTAAGCTGATACGTAAGTACCTTTTTACATAGCAAAATAAAAATGCCGCCCGTCAAAATACCCATGACAACCCAAGCACCGCTACCATGATCCCTCCCTTCTTGTATTAGATCAAAACTAGCTGCTAACATCACTCCTGCAGCCATGCCATTGCAAATCCCTGCCCACTGAGCATCGAGTTCCACAAAAAAGAATGGCAAGGCACCCAAGCCAGTGGCAGCAGCCATCGCCAAAGTAAACAAAGCAACGGTAGTCACTGAAACCTTACCATTCCCACCCTTATTTCCATCAAGTTCATCCGTAGTCGTATCAGACTTGAAAACTTCACCTAAATTGTTGCCATCTATAACACTGCCTATCGTGTCTTTCAATGGAGCAGTTATTACCCGCTGCGAAGAATTATTTTCTACATCTGCCGTGACTGAATTATATAGCACAAGTAAAACGAGAAAAATTAACAAGATTTGTTTACATCCCACACCCATCGTGACTTGTATATACACAACCTTCCCTATCTGATGGTCTCACCACAAAATCTCCATGAAACACTTCTGATATCACCTATGCAGGCTTACCCTAATCACTGACTTATTCAATGTTTGACAACTGTACTTTGATCTTCTTCAATAGTAGATGTATATCGATGAATTTCAGCTAAAGCAGACTTCGAGTTTTACAAACAAACACGAATCTGCAGCAGCCTTCTAGAATAATTGCACTTGTGAGTATGCGTCTTACCTGCAATCCAACATGAAAGCACACAAAATATTCACATAACTAATAATATTACATGTGTATAAAGTTCAAATAAGATATAACAGTTACAATATTCCCACAAGTTAAGCCCGTCAGAGAGAAAACTGAACATAATCATAAAGACACACCATATTCAGATTTCAATCGTAAACAACAAGTACAAACCATAATTCAACAAATATAATCTTCTATCAGACGGGGTGTTTTGGATTGCTTAATTTTTATGCTTGTCTGCTTACTTTTAACCAAAAATGGTTTTGTATCATCCAAACTGCTTTTGCTTATCTGTGTAACAAAGCTGCTTATTTGCAATAAAACCAAAATTATTTTTTTAGTTTCATATTCTACCTTAAACCTTTGATAAGTGAAGCTGAGTAAGATTTTCTAACAAATTTTTATTGGTGGCAATTCTTACAAAATACGCAAAAATCAAACCCTTTCTCAAAGTGCTTATTTTTTTAAGACTTATTTATGCTTTCCAAAAGAAAAGTACTTACTTATAAGCAGTGTAAAATAAGCAATCCCAACACCCCCCTTAATTCTGTTTAGCACAATTATTCACTTTCTTGATTTCTTAACCTAATTACACCACTAAAATAATCCCAAAACTATAGGGCCATAGGGGAAACAGTTTCGCACATAAACCTTCAATATTACGGAAATAAACATCAAGAAATGTATCAGTAACTGTAGCACTACGCGATAACTGAACAAATAAGAGATCAAACTAGTTCCATCATAAAGTATCTATACTACACTATAATGCATTTGGGACTATTCTATAATTAGAAAGGCTTAAAGTTCAGACTTTTTTCTTGCTTATTATGGAAAGATTTCAAAAATAATTTGTTAGGAAGCAAGTTGGTTAGGAAGTTTGTTAGGAAGCGGTTGGTTGTTCAAACTAAAATTATTTGGCTTAACCATCTCTAATATCTCTACTTATAAAGCATGAAGACAACTAAACATGTAACCAAATAACGCAAAATATAATCACACGGTACCCGCCGCCGCATTGCGCGGGTACCGTTCTAGTATTTACATAAGGGTTTAGGCCATAAATAAAAAATGAACTTTTTCCAAAGTCCCGTTTTCATATGTGAACTACGGGTGTGTTTCTTTCGGCTTATATATCCAGCTTATGATGGCTTATTTGGTTTCGAGCTTATGAAACATAAGCTCGAAACCAAATAAGCCATAAGCCGCAAATTTTGTCATACCGCAAATCTGACACGTACCAAAATATGCATAAGGGGACATTTTGTAGAAAAAGTCAACAGCTTTAATTATCTTGTAACTGATTCCAGTAAAGAAACTAATCATAACCTAATTGCATACTAAACAATCCCCAAAATTAGGGGAACCCAATTTCATAACATATAAAATTCACAATTAATAGCCAAAATCATCAACAAATGAACTCAATTAATACAACAAATCAAGTTGATTAAGAGATACAAAAACCTAAAATGTATGAAATTGAAAGTGATCGAACCTGATGACGTCAGCAGTGAATGGAATTGAATTGAATTAAGAAACGAATTTAACAGCCCATAGATGACGGAGGAAAGATATCTCAGATTTTGCTCTCTGTCTGTGGGTGATCAATACCGCGGCTTGTGGTCAGATCACCCCTTGTTTTCTTGACCTTTTTCATTTTTGGTCCCCTACGGAAAAAAAAAACAAAACACACTAATCCAATTTTTGGTCACGTGTTATTTGCAAATTTTTTTTGTTACCACTAACTTTCGGTACATCACCTAACTCATATTTTTTTACTTTTTATTTAAGGCCGTTTGGTTTGTAAATAAATTTAGGATTTTGATTTGGATTCGGATTCGGATTCGAATTTAAATTTATGTTTGGATTTGAAGAGAAAACATATCTTTTATACTAGACTATACTAAACGAGTATCCGTGCATAGTAACGGAATTTTACAGTGACATATAGTTTATTGATAAAAAAAAGTTTATAGGTTATAAAAGAAAAATAATAAAAGTTTGAAGATTTGGGGAT
Source organism: Artemisia argyi (assembly GCA_030686995.1). NCBI lineage: Eukaryota > Viridiplantae > Streptophyta > Magnoliopsida > Asterales > Asteraceae > Artemisia > Artemisia argyi. The sequence continues at coordinate 82,163,109 of CM060684.1, read as the reverse complement.
TAAACATAATGTTTTGAAACCTGGTTCGACCCGGGTGGTTCAACCGGTTGAACTGTAAATAGGTCGATTTAAACCGGGTCAACTTGCTATGTTGGGTCGAAAACGGGTCAAATTAAACCGGGTCAACCCGCCGAGTTTGAAGCGTCTCGGGTTAACTCGGTTTGTGATTTGTATTAATAGTTTCCTTTTCAAAATATATGTTTTCAACATTTCATTTTTTAGTTTCAACTTTTCACTTTTCAGTTTTTTCTTCGGGTACCATGTGATGATTAACAGGAGAAATAGATCTTGATGAGGCCTGATTCACCAGTTTGTATCAGTTTCAACGGGTCCTCTCTGGTTCGTTTTCGGATGGTTTTTATTGGTTAGCCGAACCGGTGGCGACACCAGTTCCCGGTTGAACCCGTTAGTACCGTCCAGTTTTCAAAACTATATGTACCATCAACTTGTTAGGTTGTATGAAGCTTTGTGTGTTTTATTAAATTGTATAATGTGTATAATAATATGTACTTTTCATTTTACGGTGTTTAAAAATAGGGATAAATAGTTAAATAGCCCGGTTGCCCTGGGTCTAGGCATTTTTAGCCCGATTTTGCAATATTCTCAATTTAGCTCGGGGCAACTTTTAAAATTGGGCAACTTCCATCAGAGGGGGACACGTATCACGTATTGTATTTTGGGCAACTATTAGTAGTTGGGCAACCGTATATAGGGCAACTAGTTTTTTGGTCATTTTACATATTATACACTGTTTAACTATACCCTCCCCCTCTCTCTCTATCTCTCTCTCTCTTTATAACACAAATACATATTTTTATCCAGCACAAACACATTTTACATCTAACACTACCATCACCAATTCAATAAATCCCTCCATAGCCGAAACCCCATCACCACCAAATCCCTACCATCGTCATAACCCTCCACCGCCGCCATAACCCTACCACCGAGATTAACCACCACCAAGTTGTTGGAATTATAATATCATGACAATCATATAAAAAAACCAAACACATCAAGTAAGCATATAGCGGAAGCAATTATAACAAGACCATAACATGTAATTAATTAATCAAATATAAAAGTAAACGTACCGTAGTGATTCTAGCCCGAACAAGAATCAAATGCAATCTTCAACTCAAGAACCATAATTAGTGTTTATGTGAACAAATCCAAGAAACAAACAATAATGTGTTTGATTCACGATCTTGTACACACGTACTACTTCAAGTAAACGTTTATGCAAGTAAAACGAGCACAAACACTATAAATCACAAATATCGACTCCCTTAAACTTTAATGGGGTGTCGACCTTTGCAATGAGAGAAAGAGAGGAGAGAAAACACACAAGATTAGGTTTTCAAGTTATAAGAAAGGAATGAAACCTTGTGTGTTTATAGAGGGGAAAAAACTTGGAACAAAAGCTTCACCAAGGGATGTGGGATCCCCTTGGCCGTTCGTCCCTTACACCCTCAAAGGGTTTCCGGAACATTCTTGACATTTCAATTTTCATCTATAGTCCTTCTCCTTTCATTCGTCTAACGGTCGTTATCCTTTTCCGTTAAATGTTAACGATCGTTACGTGTTTGCGTTCTAATAATTAATATAACATTTATATATAATTATTACTCATTTACTTTTCATACGTAAAGTGTGTAATCCCGTGATCTCGAGTTCGATCCTAACACACAACTATTATTTTATCGTCTATAAAACTAACAGCTCCAACTTAGACATATCATAATAGTGTGATCACATCGGTTAGCGTCTTGCAACACGCCGATGCCTCTAGTACAACTCGAGTAAGGCTCGTGGAAAACCTTTTAATGATTTCTCATTATTATTATCCATTTGTTACTAATACCACGTTAATAAGGATATGGATCTAGGTCATTCCTTATTTAACCATTCTGTTTCTCATTGTTAGTGATTGACAAGATTACCAAATCTTCTGAACATTTCAGGAAAGACCTTGGGTGCGGCCACACAAACACCTTGACAACCCTACGAGGGGCCCAGCAATATTTGTAGGACCTTAGATATACCAACTTTAACACAAATACAATGACTAGATGAAGTAAAGATGGTGACTTGTTGTATGATATGTGGCGTTAAGATGTATAAAATAGAGATAAGAGATGAAGAGAACTTTTATTAAAAACACACATAAAACACACACAAGCACACACAAGCACACACCTCAAATGACTCATTTGAGGTGTTTATATAGTAAGAGATGTAACACCCTAATGGGCTTGGATGGGCTTGGTCATGGATTGGACTTTTACATTAAGTATGGACTAGTTGTAATACATAACTTATAACCTTTTAGATTAGTCCAAACCATAAGCCCATTGACTATTCTATTGTAATCTACGACACATTACAAAGTTACATGTATGAGAATGACCATCACTTCTAAATACATATTTTTAATGCTAACAATCTCCCCCTAAGGGGTGGTCATTCGAATGATGCTCCACGTGAGTGGGTCTTCCGTGTTCTTTGTCTTTAACTTTGTGTGTCGTTGTAGAATAGTCTTTAGTCTTTGTTCCTTCATGCTTTGTGATCTTTGATAACTGATTTTTCATCGTTCTTTGTTCTTTTGTGATGTGGAGTTATCTGCCTTTCATCACTTCTGCGTCTGTGGTGGTTGTTTGCCATTCCAACATGCTCATACATCTTCAGTCTTTGTGATACATGCATTTGTAGTTCCCGTTCTTTCACACAGACCTTTGTCACTTTACTTCTGTAGATTCTTTCACATTGCGTAGAATCTTTCTTTGAACCTTTCTTTGCTTTGATCTTTGTGAGAACTTTCCTTTGACTTCGAGATGCATGTATGAGCACGTGGAATCTATCGCCATGGAGATGAAGTGTCCCTGCATATAAACAGTTAGCAATAAAACATCCGGTACTTACAGATAAGAATTAGAGATTGTCAACAGCATAGTGTGAAGACTCCTTCTAACCCTTACCAAGGTCGTTCCCATGTCAGATACTCTCGAGAGAGCTTACAAGACCTACTTAGTAGCTCAATGACTGGGTGAGTCGCTGGGTATCACTCCACGACTGTAGACCGTTTGAAACCACCGCGAACACTAAGCGTAACCCATAAAGAATTACCGAAGTGACCTGCTGTCAGGGCTGTTTGATGTTGACCCTGGCAGGAATTTCCATTCAATCATTGAGAATCACAAAAGTGAATCCTCTCATAAATGTTCTGGCAGATTGCTAAGATCTGCGTAGGACTCTTAAGTTTACATCTGGCGTCCTTAATGATGAACAACCAGTGTAGAAATATCATGTGTTCCTATGAGATCTTTTGATGAATCTCGGGGCTCTAGACTCGATAAGTGCACATTTGGTTTCCTATGCGGAGATTAGGGAGAGGTCTCCTGCTTCAATATCAACCATCTCTAAGAGACAGATCGATAGATTACACCGGTTCCCCGTGAGAATGAAACAAGCTCTTTTAAGAGAACTTGAGTGGTTAAGAAGGTTTAGTGCAGTGCGTCACTGGGTCCATGACGTCTTTGTCTTCAATACCGGTGTCACCTTAGTAACAACCAGTAGCATATGAGTTGAACCCGGTGTCTGCCCTAAGGTTGAACATTTGGAGGGCTATTTCTTTTCACCCTTTTTCATAACTTTTCTTTTTCATTCTTCAACCCCTTCTTTCTCCTTTCTCATTTTCTCCTTTTTTCAATCATACCTAAGGACTTCTAATTCTAATCTATTGGAATTGTCCTTGGGTAGATCCCTCCGGCTCTGGCGGATCATAGGACGGTTTTTCCTAACCTTAGTCACCTTATAACTCCATGACTATCCTATCATTGCCATGAAACCATTTATTGAAAATCTCTCAAAGTGTTTATGATAATAAAACACATTGTTGACACTTCGAGAGTTTTGCATTTCTTTTGAAGGACTCCCCCTTCACATGTGCTCATGAATATTTAAGAAATTTGCACATGCGTGAGGAGTTTGCACTTTTTGAATTGATCCACTTTCAGCGAACATGACCGATTCGAGACACGCTTACATCACTAGTTAGACTAGCTTGAAATTATTACCCGTCCTGGTCAAGTCCAAGGAAAGCTTCTCGATACGGTACATTCCACTCAGACAAGTCCTATTCGAGACACGCTTACATCACTAGTTAGACTAGCTTGAAATTATTACCCGTCCAGGACAAGTCTTTTCGATTACTGACATTTTAAGCTTCGTCAATTCATAGGTACATACTGAGTCGAGCTCTTCTGAGATTCAGTAACAAGCTTTAAACATCTTTGATCACATTTTAATCATGTCTTCTCCCCCTCAAAAATAGCATATTGTGATATTTTTGATATCAACTGATTAATAAAAGGCTTTTTGGAGAGAAAGACAGATTTGCATGAATTTGGAACATTTTGTTTTTGTACTCCCCCTTAATGATAGCACATATAAAATTACTTAAGGGTTTTGAGGGAGTTATCTTGAGCACTAATTTTGAGAGATTTTAAGAAATCTTTTGAACAATCTTGAAAAAGTGCTCAAGAATTTTGTTTTGAAAACGAGTTTATGCTTGAAATCTTTTTCGTTTGTTTAGACTCGAACTTTTTGAAAAAGAGTTCGTCATTGAACGTACGAGTCCTTGATTTGAAAATAATCAGAAGTCATCATTGAAGTCCGGGTTTCGTACTGAAGTATACGAAAGCCATTGTGAAGAAACTTTTGAGAAACGACATGTTTTAGAAAAATATTTTGAAGAACTCCTGCTCAAGCATCTGTACATATCCGTATCATTGTTGAATGACATTTCTAGAAACGTACAGAATATTGATTTATACGAGAGACATGTCGTGAGAAGAATATTTTTGGATTTTTTGATTTTAAAATTTTATATTTTTGTATTTTGTTTTTTCAAAAATATTTACAGCGAAGCGATTTTGAAAACATTTTTCAAGAAGAATCGAGAAGACGTTCTAGCTCCTCAGGAGTTAGGCTTCGCATGCCAATTCGTCGAACTAAATAGTCAAACCTTTCTTTTGGAAGGGCTTTAGTAAATAGATCGGCGAGTTGATAATCAGTCTTAACGAAAAATAATTCAACAGTACCCTCTTCCACGTGTTCTTTGATGAAATGGTAGCGGACTTTGATATGCTTCGTCTTAGAGTGATGTACGGGATTGCACGAGATGGCTATGGCACTTTTTGAGTCACAATACATAGGTATTTCGGCTTCGGCAGTTGATAGCGCAGTACAATCCTGTTTCTTTGACGACCAGCTTACTAGCTTTTCACCCAAAAATTGTGCTCCACCTGATGTACTCTTTGCTGTAACTTGATCACCAGCATGGTCTGCATCTGAAAATGCTGTTAGATTAAACCCCGAATCCTTCGGATACCAAAGTCCCATGTTAATGGTGCTTCGTAGGTACCGAAAGATCCGTTTAACCTCTTTGAGGTGAAGTTCGGTAGGCTTTGCCTGAAACCGTGCTAATAAACATACAGCAAATTGGATATCTGGTCGGCTAGCAGTTAGGTACATGAGAGAACCGATCATGCTCCGATATTTCTTCGGATCGATAGGTTTCCCAAACAAATCAGCACCTATTTTTGGTGACGTGACCATTGGTGTACCAACAGAATCACAATTTTCCATTCCATGTTTTTTCAAAATCTCTATTGTATATTTAGCTTGATTGATAAAAATACCACGTGGGGATTGATGTATTTGTAAACCAAGAAAGAATTTTAGTTCCCCCATCATGGACATTTCAAATTTGCTTTTCATGAGATTTTCAAAATGTTTTGAATGGTTAGGATTGGTTGATCCAAAAATAATGTCGTCCACGTAAATTTGAACGATCAAAATGTCATCTTTGAACTTTTTGATAAACAAAGTGTCATCAACCGTTCCTTTTGTGAAATTGTTTTTAAGCAAGAAAGATGATAGTTCGTCATACCACGCTCTTGGAGCTTGTTTTAGACCATAAATTGCTTTCTTAAGCTTGTAGACGTAGTCTGGATGATCTTTGTCGACGAATCCCTCTGGCTGACTCACATACACTTCTTCTTTCAGAGTTCCATTCAAGAAAGCTGTCTTAATGTCCATCTGATAGACCGTGATGTTTTTGTGAGCGGCATAGGCTAAGAAAATCCGGACTGCTTCAAGTCTAGCTACAGGCGCGAATGATTCTTCGAAATCTATCCCTTCTTCTTGTGGATATCCTTTAGCCACGAGACGAGCTTTGTTGCGAATGACAGTCATTTCCTCATCCAGTTTGTTCTTCCACAACCACTTGAGATCAAGAACACGTTTATCAAGTGGTCGTTCAACAAGTTCCCAACTATCATGTAACAGGTATTGAAGAAATTCCTCCTGCATCGCTTCAATCCATGGGTTTTCTGCCATTGCTTCCCGAATGTTCTTTGGTACTTTGGTGCTTATTGAGCAAATGTAAATGCACAATTCGAGATCAGTGGCAAGTTGTCTCCTCGTCTGAACTGGCATTGAAGGATCACTAATAACATGTACTAACGGATGGTCTTTAGTCCATTGAAACGTAGAAGGGTACCTTTGGTTGAACGAGTGTGTGTTAGATGGTTCTTGTAACCTTGAATAAGATTCAGCAGAGTCTGATGCAAACGGGTTTTCAAATACTTCTTCTTCTCCTTCTAACGCAACATCGTTTGAATTAGATGTAGGTTCTTCTTGAAAATTTGTAGTTTGATTTTGCTCATCAACTCTTGGTAGAACAGATTCAATAACTGGAGTTGCTTGAGTAGATGTTGATGATGTTGAGGTCGTTGGTGCTTCAGCTTCGATTGTGGTAGATGCATCTTGTGTTGGTGGTGGTGGTGGATGGTTTTGGGCGGGTGCAGCGGAATGTTGTTGAGATGCATTAGTCGAAGTTCCACCATAATATTCATCAAACATTAACTCGAAGAAGTTTTCCAGTTCTTGTTCTGAAGGTTTATCCGTGTTTGTTGACTGAGCTCCTTGAGGCACGAGTCCTGAACTGATGTGTCCAGAAGTCTGCTGGTTTGGTGCGGGTCCTAATCCGTTTTGATTAGAAGCCATCGGATTAAGCGCGGGTTCTAGAGCGTATCTCTCAGAAGCCATTTGTGAAATTTCGTCAAACTTCACATTCATCGTCTCCATTATCCTTTTTAGACGTCTATTATACACCCTGAATGCCCTCGAGTTTTCTGAATATCCAATGAAGATTCCAATATCACCCTTAGCTTTTAACTTCCCTAGATCTTCTCTGTCATTCGTCGGATAGCACAAAGCGCCAAATACGTGAAGGTAAGAGATGTCAGGTTTACGGTTGTTCACTAGCTCATATGGGGTTTTATTGAATCTTGGATGGACTAGGGATCGGTTTTGAGTAAAACAAGCAGTGGCTACAGCATCAGCCCATAAGAATAGTGGTGCACTAGAAAAGATCAGCATTGTGCGAGCAGCTTCCACAAGAGTTCTGTTTCTTCTTTCAACTACCCCATTCTGCTGTGGAGTTCTAACAGCTGATGTTTGGTGTGTTATTCCAACATCTTCAAAGTAGGTTCTTAACTCCTGATTAGTGAATTCTGTGCCATTATCTGTTCTTACAATCCTTACTGGAGCTTGAAGTAGAACTTGGATACGCTTCAGAAAGGTGATGATGGTACCTGGTGCTTCGTCTTTTGACCTCAGAAACTTTACCCATGTATATCTTGAATAATCATCGACAATAACAAGAATATACTTCTTCCCATTAATGCTTTCAACTCTCATTGGGCCACATAAGTCCATGTGCAACATATGTAACCTTGCTTCCGAACTAGGTACGGTTTTGAGTTTATATGATGCTCTTTTGCTTTTTCCTTGTTCGCATGATGGACAAAGGTGTTCCTTGGTGTATTTGAACTTAGGAAGTCCGGTGACGATGTTGTCTTTGGCTAACTTGTTGATCGTGTCGAAGTTGAGATGGGATAAACGTCTATGCCACAGCCAGGACTTAGTTTCGGTTGCCCTTGTCATAAGACAAATTGGTGATGTAGAAGCCATTTGGTTGATGTCGATGGCATACAAGTTTGTACCACGATTACCAGTTAAGAGATCATCACCAACCAAATTTCTAATAAAAACCGTGTTTCTCCTGAATGCAACTTCTAAATCTGCATCACAAAACTGCCCAACTGAAAACAAGTTGTGTCCCAACCCTTCGACATAGTAAACTCGAGTGATCAAAAAATTCCCAAACTGAAGATCTCCAAAACCCTGAATAGCTGCTACATGATCATTTCCAAAGCGTACAGTTCCCATGAATTTCCAGACGAAATTGATCAGCAGCTTTAAATTCCCGGTCATGTGCTTGGAGCAACCCGAGTCGGCGATCCAAAGACATATTTCGATAACCTGCCAAGAACAGAAGAGTTTGGATTTGGAAACCGTGTTGAATTTGGTTCCATGGGGTTAGGAGTAAAAGCAGAATCACACTCATGGACAGTTGCTTCTTGTTTAGCTTGAGTTATTTCTAATTTGCCGTCCTTAAGAGTGAACTCTCTACCCGTCGGAATCCACATACAAAACTTAAGATAGTTCCTAGGCATTCGACTAATAGTGGTAGTCCTAAATCGTGCAACTAATCGTTCTAAAGATCTGGATCTAGCACTAGGTCTTTTTGGAACATCCTTCTGTTCAGGCGTGACATTCACATTCTTAGAAACACATTCATCATGAGCATAATTAATTAAACATTTCTTGCATATTAAACAAACAGAGTCATTACATGCATTAGAAATAGTACTCTTGACATTACATTCAGATGAAACATGTCTCTTATTACAAAGCGATAAATTCCTAGGGTGTTCTTCTACTTCTTCAACTTTATTCTTGCTACTACTCTTAGAGACAGGCGAGACTCTATTGTTCCTTGTATTGCTCTTAGGCTTTAGTCTGCTGCTCCTAGAGGTGCTTTCTAATCCTGTAGAAGGTAAGGCACACGCGTTAGGATTTATATTGTTGTCCTTTTTAGCATCCCGAGATTCTTTAGAATTAGCCTTTATGCACTTGTCATTTGTCTTAGATGTTGAGGCAGACGCACTAGTGGGACTAATCCTAAAAAGGCCAGGTGCTAACACTTTAGGAGTTTCGACAATCGCTTTTCCTTTATCAACAATCTTATCATTTTCACTTTTCTTGGGCAAGGGTGTTGGAGTGACTGGTTTTGACAAATCCTTTTTCTCATCGTCTTTTGGAGCAAACCGTGAAATTGACATTTTTGGTTTTTGAACCGTGTTTGAAACATTTGGTTTCTCCGTAGTCGATGGTTTTACAAACTTAGTTTCCTCACCCTTTCCTTTTTGACTTTCAAGCTGAGCCCTCAAAAGATCATTTTGCTCTTTCATGTTCTTTAAGGCACGCTCATACGACAATTTGTCATACTTGCATTCTTCCTTTTTTCGATCAAGTTGTTTAAAATATGACACATTTTCTTTTTCAAGCTTTATAAGAGCATTTTCATATTTTGAAACAATTTCAGAGGTCTCAGCTCTCAGTCTTTCATCGTCTTGAACAGAATATGTTTGTAAAATGATGGACATAATATCAGTGGTCATAACTGCTTCGAAGAGAGAATCATTCAGGTTTTCCAAAACATTCATGTTTTCACGAGATTCATTAGCTTCGTTTACCAGAGATTTGTGGTCGTTGACAAAGTCGGCTGTTTCTTTTAAGAAAGCACGTTCAAAATGGATTACCCTCGCACTGATGTTATTCAGTGGGATAGTAATTTCGTTTTCAAAAACTTTTTTCTGCTCAATATGAAAACTGGAATGCAAGTTGTTAATATTGATTATAGTTTTAGAAGCAACAATATTTTGAAGTTCTTGAATTCTCTTTTTAACGTCATCCAAAATTTCTCTAGCCTCACTTGTATTAAAAGTGTTGTTAGAAGAAATTTGTTCCATTTTTGAAAGAGATTTGGAAACAATTACTTTCTTAGAAAACATTTTGGAGAATGGTCGTTTTATGGAAAACACAGGTGGTTCTTTTTGTGGAACAAAAGTAATTCCCGAAAGTTTGTTCAATTTGTTGTAATCAATGGGTTTCAAATCCTTTTGTTTCATTTTAGTAATGCTCTCTTCGACATGTTCTATCGTTTGCACAGAATCCCGAACGACGGGAGGATCATGTTTAGTGTAAATCACATTACCATTATACAAAACATTCTGTTCTTGCTGAGCTTTCTTGAGATTACTGGGGGTGTTGTTACCGAGAGCCACTTTATGTTTCGTATGGTAAACCGGATTAGTTTGATTTGAAATCATTTTCATTGTTTGACTTGACTGACCCGACTTAACCACCAATTCTTCTAAATGAGCAATCATGTGTTCTGACTCTACGATTTCGGCCAAAAGTTTGTCTTCTTTCTTTGCAAAGTCCTTTTTCAACTCGTCCCTTTCTTTTTCAAGATTGGTATAAGCTGATTTTTGTTTAGAAAGTTGGTTTTGCAAATCAGAAATTTCCGCGTTTAAAGCTTTTATCTTCTTGAAAGAATTAACATCAAGTGTATCAAACTTGAGTTGCAATTGTTTTTCCCTTGAAACGGAATTTTGATAACCAGTTTCTAATTCAGACAATCTTTTGTTATGAAATTCAAAAGCTTTAACGTTTTCTTTGTAACTCTCAAGCTCAGCGGTCAATTTAACATTCGCGGCCTTAACATCGCGATTGACCTTTTTCACATTCTCAATTTCAATACGACAATTATTCAATAATGATTCAAACAAAGCACGTGTTTCCTCATCATTCTCAGCATGCTGTGAAATGAAGCCTCCATTATGATTCACATCTGGAGTCGCTGAAGGAGTATTGCTACTACTTGGCGTGTCCAGGAATGTATCATAAGTGAATGCTTGCTTCTCAAAATGCTGTTCCTCATGAGGAGACATATCAAATATATCATTATTGTGACATGTGTTGAAATTAGATACCTCAGATGGTGCATTGGTGTCATAAACAGGAAGTGTGTCAGAATCCGTGTCATACTTAGCTTCCTGAAGATTCGCCATGAATATGCAGTTCGCATCGATATCTTCTCTATCTTCCATGTCATCCATAAGAGCCATAAAGTCATTCTCCTCTGCATTCAACTGAAATCCTGCCTCTGCCTTTTGTGCCAACATTACTGCTTTCTGCAAGTACGCTAGATCTTTCTTGTTTGGCTTTGTAGGACAGTTCCGTGCCATATGACCTACACCCTGACAGTTGAAACACTTAACCGGATTACCCTGATTTACATTTCCCAAATTCCCAACTACTGGAGCTGCAACATTTCTATTCTGATTACCCATCGCCTGATTACCAACATTCTGACCCCTCTGATTTCCAACAAACTGACCCAACTGATTCCCTGCATACTGACCATGCTGATTCCCTGCATACTGACCATGCTGATTTCCTGCATTCTGATTTCCCATGTTGATTCCAGTGGCATATCCTTGCTGATTCCCATAAATTCCAACCATTTGGCCTCCATTGCCCATATTGAAACTCGGCTGAGCAATCTGCTTGTTGCGAGTGTTCGATGAAATCCTTTGGTTGTTGTTAGTTGGTGTAGAATAGCGTCCTTGGAATGCCTTTGACAGAAAAGCAAACGCTTGGGTCAATGCTGCAGTAGCTTCATCATTTTCAGTGAATTCTGGTTCTTGGAATTGTTGGTATTGCTGTTGTGGAATAATGTTTTGTTGTTGCTGTGGGTAGAACTGTTGTTGGTAGACCGGTGTTGGTTGTTGAATGTATGATGGTTGCATGTAGTTGTGAGTGGAAGATGATGATTGTTGTTGTGTGTTCACTGGTAGCGGTGTTGGTGTAGTAGCAATTAATGCGAGAGGATCATGATTCTTTGCCAATCTTTCTTTCCTTACTTCATTAGCCTCAGCTTGGTTTTGCTTCAAAAAGTCATAGAGTTGATCATAATTCACCTTATGTAAATCCTTTGTTTGATTGACAATTGTAACATAACGACCCCATTCTTCTGGAAGGTTATTGATGAATTTGATGTTTGTTGCAATTGTTCGAGGTGTCAACTTGTTTCTGATTAACTCATTCATCAAAGTGCAAAACCTTGTGTAGTAAGATTCAGTCTGTTCACCTTTAGTGGATGTAAAGTTCTCCCATTCAGTAAGAAGTTTGTTCTCAACGTCCTGTTGTCCAATCTCTGTTCCATGACATATCCTTCTGACACGTTCCCACATAGCATAGGCAGTTTCACAACTGTCGACCGCAGCAAAGATCTCCCGTGGTAATCCAAGTTGGATTAAATGCATTGCCATATCATCAGCGGCGATCTACTTCTTGTCTTCCTCTGTGTAATCTGCTTCTGTTTGTTCACGCACGAATGGTTGAGTAGGAGGTGTTGCATTTGGATTACCTTCAATTTGAACTTGTCGTGGCTTGAATGGACCATTTGTAATGGAGTTGATCATTAATTTACCATCAGGCTTTGTTTTGATGTAACGAAGCATGCGGCTTGTCCATGGGAGATATCCACCTTTTTCGAGCATCGGAGGTCGGTTTTCCGCACCGGCTGCATGAATATCTTGCTGAGTAGCCATAGATGAAGTGTAGATGGATAAAGTTGATTCTCGGATCGTTTCAACGAAGTAGGAGTAGTGTTTAGTGTAAGTTGATGCAAGTTTTTATGGTGAAAAATTTGATCTGAAACCTTAAAACCTCAATAACTTCCGTTCAGAGTGGATTTGGGCCTCGAAGCTGGGCTTGAATGATCTTTAGATCATTCAACGTGTCCTTCTTCTCGGTCTCGCGGTCGTTTTGACAGCTGATTCGTCGAAAACGGAGTTACGGTTCAAAAGTTATGGCCGTTTGAAGTTTGGTAGTCAAAAGTCCAAAAACTTACGCGTAAACCTTGATTTTACGCGTAAACCTTGAATAATCTTACGCGTAAGATGTTATGCGTAACCTGTAAGTTATGCGTAAGATCTAAGTTATGCGTAAACAATAATGTTTATGCGTAGACTTTGATTTTACGCGTAAACTTAGAGTTTATGCGTAAGAATTGTTACGCGTAAGGTTTTTTCAACCAATTTGATCTCTCAAACTTATCCAAGCTTGAAAGATATCCCGTGTCGAAGTATTCCACAAACTTATCCAAGTCAGGGAAGTACTGAGTCACCGTAGCACGAAGAGAAGACCTTTGATGAAGTTATGCGTAGAATTCTGAAACTTACGCGTAAGAATTTATGCGTAGACTTCAACTTACGCGTAGAATCTTGTGCGTAGACTTCAACTTACGCGTAAAAACAGGGTTTTGACCGGAGTTACGCGTAAGAAAAGGGTTTTGACCTTAGTTACGCGTAAGAAAAGGGTTTTAGGCCAAAATTATGCGTAAAAAGGACAAAAAGTACTGTTCACAGCTGTAGATTCGTACTATTCACCCAAGTTACGCGTAAAGTGACCAGAAAGCTTGAAAAATCCGATTTTTTCAACCAAAAACACTTTTTCCACTTGTTTCTATTGATCAAATCTTTCCCAAAACACTTAGAATCACTAAAACTTCAATAAAAACAACAACTTTAACACTAAAACACGTAAAGATCAAAACTTTTTGAAGAAAAAGTACACAAAATGAATGAAAAGTGTAACTTTTTAACAAAAAACTTGATGAAAACACTCCTAAATCATTGTTAGGCGATTGATACCACTTGTAGGACCTTAGATATACCAACTTTAACACAAATACAATGACTAGATGAAGTAAAGATGGTGACTTGTTGTATGATATGTGGCGTTAAGATGTATAAAATAGAGATAAGAGATGAAGAGAACTTTTATTAAAAACACACATAAAACACACACAAGCACACACAAGCACACACCTCAAATGACTCATTTGAGGTGTTTATATAGTAAGAGATGTAACACCCTAATGGGCTTGGATGGGCTTGGTCATGGATTGGACTTTTACATTAAGTATGGACTAGTTGTAATACATAACTTATAACCTTTTAGATTAGTCCAAACCATAAGCCCATTGACTATTCTATTGTAATCTACGACACATTACAAAGTTACATGTATGAGAATGACCATCACTTCTAAATACATATTTTTAATGCTAACAATATTAAACTCCAAAATCAATTTGAAGGAACAAATTCTATATTGACTACAAGCAAAACACACAAACTTTGTAACACTTTCGAAAACAACCCTTATGACTACCAGTTACGTATACCGTTAAGTTGTTCCATAAAAATGTACTACATTTATGACCGTTATCTTGTATCTCAAGTCTGAGGATAACTTCTTATGATTTACTTAATGACAAGATCCATAAAGTAACATCATATAGTCGGGATAAGTCCTATATTCAGTATCATCGAATATCATCTGAAATGGCATGTCTACGCATCAATATACTTTAAGTATATTATACCAACCTTCATATTTGTCTTAATTTAATAATATTCCCATATTATTAACTGACAACGGACAATTTAGAATAACTTTTATTCACGGATTTAAACATGCAAAATAGGACAACAATAATTAACAATAGAAATAAACATACCAAAATACTTTATTTCATTAAAATAATAATTGTTTACAATATCCTTTATCCCAATACTAATCACAGTTATGCGTGAAACTACTAGCTAATTTAAGCCCAATTCCTTCGGCTAATTCATTAAGCTTTTCTTTCGCCAAAGCCTTAGTGAATGGATCAGCTAAGTTATCATCTGTGTGAACTTTCAGCAGATTTATTTCACCTTCGTTAACCTTTTCTTGAACAAAGTTATACTTCTGTAGAAAATGTCTGGTGCCTCTCATGACTCCAGGTTCATTGGCAAATATGATTGCAGCAGAATTGTCACAATACATATTAATAGGTAATTCAATTGAAGGCATAACACCAAGCCCTAAAATGAATTTCCTAATCCAAACAGCCTCCATAGCAGCTTCTGAAGCAGCAATGTATTCAGCTTCTATAGCAGACATCGCAATTGTACTCTGCTTCTTGCTCTTCCAGTCTACTGCTCCTCCATTGATAACAAAGACATAACCCGTCTGAGACTTCGAATCATCTTTATTACTTTGAAAGGACGCATCACAGAAACCTGTAACATCAAGTTCTGCAGTTGGTTCTCCACCATATACCAAAAACATATCTTTTGTATTTCTCAAATACTTAAGAATATTCTTAACAGCAATCCAATGTTTTTCACCTGGATTCTGTTAAAATTGACTGGTGATATTTTGAGCAAACGCCACATCTGGCCTTGTGTATTTTACCGCATACATAATAGATCCTACAGTCGAAGCATAAGGAACTATACTCATGTGAGCCACCTTAGCAGGTGTTGAAGCACAAAACTCATTACATAAGCCATGTTTCACTTCCATCGGCAAATATCCTTTCTTGGAATTTTGCATATTGAACCTTATCAATATTTTGTCAATGTAAGCACTTTGACTTAATCCAATTAACTGCCTTGATCTATCTCTAAAGATTTTAATTCTCAAAATGTATGTAGCTTCTCCTAAATCTTTCATAGAAAAGCACTTTCCAAGATATGCCTTAACTTTTTGCAAACTTGGAATGTCTTTTCCCATGATCAATATGTCATCAACCTATAAAATTAGGAAAATTACATTATCACTCCCACTAGCTTTGTGATACACACATGGCTCATCAAGATTCTGAGTAAATCCAAACTTTTTGATCTCAGCATCAAATCTCTTGTTCCATTGTCGTGATGCTTGCTTCAATCCATAAATGGATCTTTAAAATACGAACAACTGATTCAAGAGCATAATCCCAAAATAACAAAGGAAGATTAGTAAGATTATACATTGATCGAACCATGTCCAACAATGTACGATTCCTTCTCTCAAATACACCATTTTGTTGTGGAGTATATGGAGATGTGAGATTCTGGACAATTCCATTCTCAGTTAAGAAATCTTTAAAATGTTGACTAAGGTATTCACCACCTCGATCAAAACGAAGAGCTTTAATCTTCTTTCCTAATTGCAACTCTACTTCTGTTTTGAAAACTTTAAATGTTTCAAATACCTCATGTTTATGTTTAAGTAAATAAACATAACCATAATGGTTGAAATCATATGTAAAAGTTAAGAAGTAAACAGCACCTTTCCTTGACACATGTCTAAGTGGTCCACACACATCAGTATGTATCAAACCAAGTAGATCTGAAGCTCTTTTCATATTGTTATGAAAAGGTTTCTTAGTCATCTTCCCAGAAATACAAGACTCACACTTATCAAATGACTCATCATTGATATTTTTCAAAATCCCATATTGTTGCAGCTTTTCCATGCGAGCCTTGCCTATATGGGCAAGTCTACAGTGCCAAAGGTAAGAAGAATTCAAGTCATACTTCATTCTCTTACTAATGTTGTACATTGAATTATTATTATTGGAAATACAATCATTCATATCAATTTCAAACACACCATTCACAACAACATCATTAAAATAAAATACACCATTTAAAGAAACAGAAATTTTATTGCCATCAATAGTATGAGTAAAACCAAGATCCAACAAACATGAAAAGGAAACAACACCTCTAACAATAGAAGGTGTATAATGACAATTGTTTAAAATCAGTACTAAACCAGAAGGTAAAACTAAATTAAACACTCCTATGGCTTCAACTACTGCTTGTGCTCCATTGCCCACTTGCAGAAATTGCTCCCCATAAGATAATCTCCTTTCCTCTCTAAACCCCTGTAGTGTATTACAAATGTTAATACTACATCCAGTATCATATACCCAGGAATTTAATTTACGAGATAAAGTAAATAATTCAATAACAAATAAGTTACCTGAAGAACTGGCGCCCACGTGCCCAGTCTTCTTAACCTCATTGTTTTGCAAATCACCGAGATAAAGAGGACAATTCCTCTTCCAGTGACCCATCACCTTGCAATAATGACATCTTTGATTCTTCTGCGGATTATCCTTCTTAGGAGGGTTCTTTTTAGGTTGAGGAGGTTGATAAGCCATAACTTGCTTATTCTTATCATCCTTACCCTTACCCTTCTTCTTGTTCGCATTTGGCTTGTTAATTCTACCCCCTTGAATAGCTAGTACCTGGGGTGTAGGAGCCTTTAATGGTATACCTTTCTCATAATCAATGAGCAGTGCGTGCAATTCACTTACAGTCTTCCCCACGCAATGCATATTGAAGTTCCTCACAAAACCACTAAATTCCTTATTAAGGGATCTATTGATTAAGTTCACAGCCATATCATTGTCATAGGGTTTACCAAGTGTTTGTAGTTGATCTATGAAACTCTTCATTTTCAACACATGAGCACTCACAGGTTCACCATCACCCTGCTTACAACCATGTAGAGCCTCCATCAAATCGTAAACCTCTACATTTGATGGTTTCTCATATAGTTTCTTTAGTTCATCAATCATGTTCATGGGGAAGAATTCTTCAAACTGCCTTTGTAAAGCAGGTGACATCGCCCCTAACATCAATGCGGCCACATCAATATGTTCCTTATAAACTATTTTCCATTTGGCCTTATCTGCATCAGTAGCAGTTGGACCGGTTGGTTCAGCCGGACAAGGCGTCTTCAAGATTTCAAGTTGATCAGTCACTCACAAGACAATCCTGAGTGAACGATACCATTCATTGAAATTCTCTGAGCCAGTCAATTTTTCTCATTCAAAGAAAGCCTTGAACGCAGAACGTAAATTGGTGTTATCAGTTTGAGCCATTTCTACAAATAAAGAAAGTTCGAAACATTAGTATTTTTGATAATACAATTTTTCAAGAAAATAAAATACCCAAGGAAATCATATCCATAGAATTATCTTGAAAACTAGGATCCTCCATAAACATAGTTTCATCACATCAGTTGATCTGCTAGTAATGAAAGTATAATATTGTCACACCCCCAAAATACCTGAATGGCAGCGGAATGGAATACCTGGGGGTGACTGTCATAGCACCATACTTACAGTTATATTGAACGACCTAAAGTGTCGTTTAGAAAATACAGCGTTTGATCATTAAAACATTCAGAGTTTACAAAGCTTAGGTCCCAAAAGAGTTTGCCAAATTAGTTAGAATAAGTTCAACAAGATCAAACGTTTCATAAGTGCAGAAAATATAGTGAGACGCGTCGACTCCGCGACTCCATGAAGGTCCAAATGTATGCACATAAGCTACCTTAATTACCTGAGAAATACATTGCGAAAAAAATGGTCAACACGAATGTTGGTGAATAATCATAGGTTTATAACTAAAATCTAGTGTACATATGCCATAAGTAAAGCCAAGAAATAGGATGTCCGGAAAATATATACATTGGCTCTTAAGCTCATGACCCCGAAGCTAGACGATACTTGGCCCTAATGAGTGTTTACCAGACACTCTAATAATAAAGACATGAAAGGCATTCGTCCCATTTGGAGCAACCCAAACACGAATGGAGGCATCACCCTCGATAGATCTATCCACTCACTCCCGCTTAGTACCAGAAATTAACGGTCCATGATAATAAAAGGGGACTTTTCAAGACGTGGTAAATAAGACAACTTAAGCAATGTATGAAATTTTATACTTAGGCATGTACACAAAAACAAGTAATGCAATGTATTCTCCCCCGTGGGATTTGAAATCAAAATATAGAATTAAAACGGGGCTATGAAACTCACCTCGAAGTGATGGTACAAAGATGGTGCAATGAGGTAAAAGTAGTCGGGACAATGAGGCGCGAGTACTAGCCGCAACCTAAATGAATAATCATGATCTAACTTAGATCAAGCCGTAATGAAATGAATGCATATGCACATGATACTCATACCACTCGTAATTTGGAAATACTAGTTATCGTTATGGTAAAATAGTTTCCATACTTAGGAAAAATAAGTCCATTTAGAGAAGTATATAACTTGTCATATTAATTCGTACGAAAAAGTTAGCGTTATAATCCTCGTATCAAAACCTTAAAATAACGTCGTTAAGTCGTATAAATATTCCCTCGGGTCGTACGTATTCGTTTGTTAAGAATATAGTCATTAGTAACGTTTCCAGAAAATATACCATTTAGTGCGTACGTTATTATTTTTATTTGTGACCAAATATATATATATATAGTTTTGACGATGTTAAAATGGGTATAACTTGGTCGTTTTAAGCTCGTTTTCCTTGTTCTTTATGTCCACGGATTCGTCTTTGTATATACTAGTATATTTTTGATAACTCGGCTCCTTTAGGTTACGTTTAACACCTCTTTTTACTCATTGAAATCTGCCAAACAGCAAGCAGTTTTGTAAAAATAGTTTTCGTCGTTAAATTTGCAAAAATCATATCTCCTTCGTTATAAGCTTGTTTTAGTCCATTCTTTCGCCTAAAGTTTCGTTTTTGAATGTATTTTCTAAATCTTTGGTCAAAACTTGGCCACCATCTACTGATTTTCCCATGAAATTAAAATAGAGACAGTAGGTAATCTTATTGTTTCAAAAACCATTTTCAAGTCTCCAAACTAGTTCCATCCTCCATCAAACCACTTTCAAACACCACAAAGCTAATCTAATCCTACCATACACCTTCTTAGGGTGTCATGGGTCCTTAAACATCATCAATCCACTAGGTCTAACAAGGGTTACTCATGTGTTCATTTCTAGGGCTCAAAGTTAAATATATACAAAAATAGAGTGGTATAAGTTAATGCATGTATGAGATCTTGTAAGAAAATTATATAAACATGGTAATAGCTTGTAAAAATCATAAAAATGAGTTTGTTAACTTACTTGATGGTTTAGAGAGTTTAGATGATAAAAACCTACTAATCCTTGAGTTTTTATTTCAAAACTCCAACAAGGATGATTATATAAACAAGTTTATGCCAAGATCTTTGTAAAATTTATTCTCCTTGCTCCTTGACCACCCTAATTCGAATTCACCTCAAGAGAAATGAAGAGAAAAAGTTTACTTGTGCAAGAAAAAGTGATTTTGTGATTAAAATGGATGAAAAAGTTTAATTTATACTAGGAGACAATTGTTTGGTGAACATTAAATTTGGTTGGTGTAGTTTTTAATGCTTGAAGACCATGGGGGGGGGGGGGGGGGTGTTGGCCGGTCCTAAAAGGAGGGAAAGGGGGGGGGGGGGGGGTTTGTCTTGGGTTTAATTAGGGAAAATTAGTGGTAAAGTGTAGTTGTGTTAGTTTTAGGTTTAATCGGGTACCGGGTTTGTTAGAAATAAATTTTTATTGAAGTTATTCGGGACGTAATAAAGTCGTAAAAATTGTAAAAATATGCCGGGTACAAGTACGGAGAGTTTGGGTGATTATCGTTTAATTTTGTTGAAAACCGTCGTTATTAAGTTAAACGTACGATACGTAATAAATAAATTTCCAAAATACCGGGTAAATTAATATTATAATTTTTATATTATAAAAATGAGTATAAAAATATATTGGGACAATAGTCGGGAGTGTCGGACATGTTAGACACATTTATAGTTCGCGTATTAGTGTTTATTTAAAATAAACGTACGTAAATCGTTAATTGTACCAAAAGTATAAATTTAATTATCCTACGAGTGGAATAGCATGCAAGTGCCATAATGATGATATGCAGACTATTTCTAGTCTGTATGAGATGTCCCAATGATAATGCATGAATTCGCACATGAACCAATACGGTTACGCGAATTTAAATACTCGTAAACTAAATTTACGATGACATGAGTAATGCACATGAATAGTGGTTTTCTCTCGGAAATGAATAGTGTCAAGTGAATAGTAAAATTTCTGAATGTTTCTCGAAATGTCAAATTGACCTAAAAAACGATGAATAGTGATCGATGAATAGTAAATGATGAATAGTAACTTGTGAATAGTAAATTGTCGAGGTTTGGAAAATGACCGAAAATTACGAGTTGTGACAGTCTTCCTCTCTAACAGGAACTTCGTCCCGAAGTTCAGTTTTGGTTGGTCTCTGAAGTATATTTGGTCAAAAAGACGTGGATACTTGAGTTGCATTCGGTCCTCTCGTTCCCAAGTAAATTCGGGTCCTTTTCAAGAATTCCAGCGAACTTTCACGATAGGAATTTGACTTGCTTCAACCGTTCGACCTCATGGTCCATGCTTTCTACTGGTTCTCTTACCCAGTTTACGTTTGTCTCAAGGTTGGATTCCCTTCCAAATGGGATTATGATTGACTAATCTGAAAGTCATTTCCTGGATTTGAATAGGTGAAGCATAGTTGTGTAATCCGGCTGTTCCTTAACAAGGCTCAAGTCTGACGGCCACTAGGCCTACTCTGTCCGAACTATTAAGTGGTCTGGTGTATATCGGCTTTAACTTTCCAAATATTTCCGAATAATATCATGCCTTTCCTAGGCAGAACTTTCAACGAAATCTGGCTACCAACTTGAGGTTTTAATGGTTTACAACTTATAGAATTTGTAATTGATCCTTGACTTGTAGGAAATTTCTGGTTATTTCATGAATGCCTACTGGAATAGTGAGTTTGGCTTTTTCCGAGTTCGGTTCGTCAATAGATGATCAGTGCTTCTTCAGGTTTATAATGTAATATGGGTAATATATGTTGTTGAACTCTGTCAGAACTCAAATCTTATATGTCAGCTGGTCGATTCTAACATGAATCTGAAATGGTCCAATATACTTAAAGGTTCAATCTCTCGTGTTACCAAAATCGTATCATGCCTCTCCAAGGCAAAGCTTTCAATTTAGTTCGTTCTTTCACGTGAATCTAGTAAATTTGCTTGTTCAAGGATACCCAATCCGTATGATGTGCGTCATGTACCAACCTAACTTCTACCAGTTTCTCGTTGCTTGTAACTGGTTCTTGACTTGTGAAATTTCCTTTGTTGTTCCATGGTTTAGTTCTAGACCAGTGAATTTAACTTTCCGATTTTGGTTGGTAAACGGGTAATTGGTACTTCGACCATAAAGTGCCTCAATTGATATAGTCTCTATGCTCGCGCGATAACTATGGTTGTAAAAGAATCCGATTTATGGTAAATGATTAGTCCAACCATTTCTAGAGTCAATCACTCATACTCTGTGTATAACTTTCCTATGTTTGAATCGTTCTCTCGTTATGACCATCGATCTGAGGATGATAGGTGGTGTTTACATCTTAATGAGGTTCCGAAGGAAATCTTAGAATGGTTGTTAGAAATCTGAGGTGATTCGATCACCTTTATTAGGAACAATTGAAATAGGTACAATAAATCTTGTGACTAATTCCACAACGTTACGTCTTTCGAACACGGCGTTATACGAAGAAGATAGAATGTGGGTAACAATGTTTGATTCTTTGTGTTTTGGTCTAATGGATTGCTAAGACATGTGTCATTCTTTGCCTACTGTGCTTGGTCTCCATTACTGACGTTTGTAATCGTTCTATGGTGTTCCTCCTAATCTCCTTCATCACATATTCCAATATTCCTTATTGTCAAATCACAAAGCCCTAAATGCATAAGCGACGTAGCATGGTGATTGGTTTTCAAAATTTATCTCGCGATTTTTGAGTTTTTTTGGTCGAAATCTTTTTCTGAATAAACGAATTTAGAAAATGGAGCAAATGGTTTACTAAATGATATCTTTCTTGATGATTCAAAATTCAATAGTTAGGAAATGTGACGCGGTTTTCAAATAGGTTGTGAATAGGACTGTTTACCAAAGTTTGATGTTTATATATTTCCCATTGTACAATGGTTTAGCTAAATATTGGTTAAGAGGGTCGTATTTGTTCAAAATAGGCAATTCAAAATATTTTTTTTTTCTTTTTTTTTTTTTTTTTTTTTTTTTTTTTTTTTTCGAGATATGTGATTTGGATAAACACAAATTTTAAATCGACGTTACTTAAAGTGAAAATACTATCAAGGATAAAATAGTAGGATAGGCAATGTTCGCATAATGCGTAGATGTCTAACGTTCGGTTTCTGTTATTGGACGGTACCTATTGGTGGTTATCTGGCAAAACTACAAGCCTAGGTATTCAACCAACTTAAGTCTTGAGATGGTTTATCGTTGAAATCGTCATCATGTTGGCAATATGAGGGTTTCAATTGATACTATGTCGATGAATTTCCGTATTGTCTTCACATGTAGCTGTGGAGATATTCTTGAGTCTGATGTCTCTCTCGATGTATAGGTGAGGTTATCTAGAATTTCCTGAGAACATAATGCTTTAGGGGAATCTATATCGATATCCATAATTCGAATCAATCATTCTTGTCGTAAACTTACTGCAGGGAAGTTTGCGTATGGATGAGACCATGTTAACTCAAAACACTTTACAGTATCGGTTAGGAGGCTTGGTTTATTCCCATGGTGTTGCTTAGCGTACCTTCACAATGTGTTTGATCCTGTAGCTCAGTCTAGCTAGTACCTTTGAATAATAAATTGGACAACTAGGTCAGAGATGGTGGGTCGGATGGTCCAGTGGCATTTTAGAATTGTTGTTGAGTTATAAATTGTCTTGGTGTATACTTCTAGTCTAGGTTTGTAGTTTCGTAACCCTTTTATTGTTTTTCTTGTATCGAGGAATCCTCCTAGTACTTAATATGGGAAGTCTCTCCTAAAGAGGTCAATGGAAAGTCCAACTTAATGACTAAGTGTGTGACAGGTGGGGTAAGTATCCAGGGAGAATTTGTCAGAAAGAAATATTTATAAAAGAGTTTATTTGTTTAAAACGCTTTTGGATGAAGATTGTTATTAATAATACTTTACAAAGTAACTATTCCCTTCATGGCATAATCCTTCCTGAAGTATACATAGGTGATCAGGCTATGTATAGTTGAGGACTAATGATGCGATGCTTGATTAAATCAAAATAATATTATTTTTCTCAAAAGCTTTAGATGGTGTTCAACGCGTTGTTATTAAAAATGGTATACTAATTATTTCCTTCCAAAGTAATATAAAAATTGTTTCGCGTAATAATAGTAAATATTTGGCGTCATATTGGATAATCAGTTTATAGTACGGTAACAAAACGATTTATTTTAGAAATTTGGTAAAACAATTTCCCCATAAGGTAGTAAAATAGTTTAAAATAAAACTCGTTGAATGGTTTATTGGATACATGGGTAAATACTATGGATTGGTAATAATCTACTAATCCGTCAATTACGAAATCGGTCAAATCCTTAATAAGACAATGGTATAATGTTGCTAAACGATTGAAAATTGCGCCATTGCAATAGAAATGGAATAAACAAAGGCTACGGTTATCACAGAGGTAACAAAAGATAGTCATTACATTAGATAGGAAAGTGCTTAATATAACTAGGTTACATCAACGTACTTATGGAAAGTACCAAAAGAAAGTACAACCTTAGAGGGCTCAAACTATGGTTCACATAACTAAAACATAAACTTCTTCCTCCAATTCTGGTTTCCCAACTCCGGGCATTCACTCCTGAAGTGTCCCACTACTCCACACTCGCGGCAGGTTACCGAGAGTTTCTGATGCTTTGCGAGGGTGGGAGCCTTGCAATCCTTGGTTTCATGTCCAAGCTTTTGGCAGTTCTTACATTGAGAGGGGCAAGATCCTTTGTGATGAAACTGGCACTTGTTACACTCGGGTAATTTACCAACATACCTTTTCTTTTGGCTTGACCCAGCAGCACAGGTCTCCACCACTTGTTGTATCTTAAACTGTTGTTGAGAAGCATTAGCATCCAGATTACCGACCCACTTTCTTTTGTTGCTACCTTTGCTTCGATTGCCATTCTGATAGCTTTCGGCATGGTATCGGGTTCCAGTGAGTTGACCAACATACGAATTTCAGGAGAAAGTCCTCCTATGTACCTTTCAAGTTTCTTGCTTTCCGGCTCATCCATTGCAGAGCCTAGTCGGGCTAAATCATAAAAAGAAGCAGTATACTTAACAACATCATCTCCTACCATGGTAAGGTTTAGTGTTTCCTGTTCAATTGCTTGTAATTCGCTTTTCACACAGAACTTCAAACTCATCATCCTTTTTAGTTTCTCCCAAGAGTGTGAGTAAGCAACATCAACTCCTACTACCTGGACATACTTAGTCCACCATTTCTGGGCATGCTTCTGAAAAGTGCAAGTGGCGAACTTAACTTTGTCTTCCTTACGGCAGTCACCACTTTGAAAGATTGTTTCTAATTCTTCGAACCATTTGAGAAATTCTTTTGTGTCTATATTTCCGCTAAAGGAGGAGGGATTACAACCCATAAATTCCACGTGAGTAAGTTCCTTGGTGAGGGCGGTAGTTACGTTCCTGGCAATGAATTGTCCAACAGCGGCTTGCGTCATGCTTGGAGTGGTTTGCTTAAATCTATTTCCATCAAATCATAAGAGTCCATGAGAATCTATTGGTACTAAGGATCATCCTATTCATAACACATGAATATAACACATGAAGGTTTCGGTCTATGTGGACCAATATCATAGATAGCACAACCATTCCCTTATAGTAGAGTCAATACTTGGTGATTCCGTTTGTTCATCAATCAAAATACTATAAGTTTCTTCGAACTATGCCACACCTCTCGTGGCTAGGATATTAGTAAAAGCTAGTAAAGATATAAGTCTAGTCTAGGGATTTCCTGTAGTCCCTCTAAGTGAAATCAGGTTTATGGCATCATAAGGTCGAGATAGTCCTGAAGTAGTGTCTGAAGTTGTGCATCGATCAAGTCCTAGATAATGTAGATTCTAAGCCATTCTTGAGGAACCTGCAGATGTTCCTGTTGAGTCCGTAATCTTGGTATTATCCACAAAGTGTTATCTAATTCGTGGCAAGTGAAAATGGGAAAGGAAACTGACAATGGTGGTATTCTAAAGGATGAGAATAACATTGATGACGATGAAATCCCAGTGATGAGTTAGGAGATAATGGTGATAATAGTGAATGGGATACTACCCTCTTTCGCGCTATCTCGCGGCATCAAAGAGGTAAAGCTGAAATACGCACTATGGGACGACCAATAGTGTAATAAGTAACCAACGGTGGTGGTAGTACCTAAGTAGTAAGCGTCCTACTAGTGAAGGAAAGAAAACATGCTATCTCCCTTGTAATAAGCATCCTAATAAGTCCATTAGAATTAAGTCTGAATACTCTACCAAACGGCATTCTATGTATAGTCTGAATGAGAACCTTGCTCTTATGACAATTCAATAGTGCTAATGGTGGTGTGAGTACAACTGGTGGTATAATGGTAGTGGAAGATGACAAGGCATCTTCAATGTCGGAATCCGACGAAAGGATAACGGCGTGGGTATCTGAAGACATGTCACTTGTGAACCAGGTCAATATAATCATATATATATATATATATATATATATATATATATATATATATATATATATATATATATATATATATATATGAGTATGGGTATGAATAACTCGTACAATGTGTGCGTAAAGCAACATGTATAGTGAATATGCACCTATGATGAAATGATGAGATGCTATGATGATGTGGTTATAGTCTAGGGTCCAAGATACATCCTAGTTCGCTATAACCTTAGCTCTGATGCCAATCTGTCACACCCCCAAAATACCTGAATGGCAGCGGAATGGAATACCTGGGGGTGACTGTCATAGCACCATACTTACAGTTATATTGAACGACCTAAAGTGTCGTTTAGAAAATACAGCGTTTGATCATTAAAACATTCAGAGTTTACAAAGCTTAGGTCCCAAAAGAGTTTGCCAAAATAGTTAGAATAAGTTCAACAAGATCAAACGTTTCATAAGTGCAGAAAATATAGTGAGACGCGTCGACTCCGCGACTCCATGAAGGTCCAAATGTATGCACATGAGCTACCTTAATAACCTGAGAAATACATTGCGAAAAAAATGGTCAACACGAATGTTGGTGAATAATCATAGGTTTATAACTAAAATCTAGTGTACATATGCCATAAGTAAAGCCAAGAAATAGGATGTCCGGAAAATATATACATTGGCTCTTAAGCTCATGACCCCGAAGCTAGACGATACTTGGCCCCAATGAGTGTTTACCAGACACTCTAATAATAAAGACATGAAATGCATTCGTCCCATTTGGAGCAACCCAAACACGAATGGAGGCGTCACCCTCGATAGATCTATCCACTCACTCCCGCTTAGTACCAGAAATTAACGGTCCATGATAATAAAAGGGGACTTTTCAAGACGTGGTAAATAAGACAACTTAAGCAATGTATGAAATTTTATACTTAGGCATGTACACAAAAACAAGTAATGCAATGTATTCTCCCCCGTGGGATTTGAAATCAAAATATAGAATTAAAACGGGGCTATGAAACTCACCTCGAAGTGATGGTACAAAGATGGTGCAATGAGGTAAAAGTAGTCGGGACAATGAGGCGCGAGTACTAGCCGCAACCTAAATGAATAATCATGATCTAACTTAGATCAAGCCGTAATGAAATGAATGCATATGCACATGATACTCATACCACTCGTAATTTGGAAATACTAGTTATCGTTATGGTAAAATAGTTTCC
Organism: Artemisia argyi; assembly: GCA_030686995.1. Lineage (NCBI taxonomy): Eukaryota > Viridiplantae > Streptophyta > Magnoliopsida > Asterales > Asteraceae > Artemisia > Artemisia argyi. The sequence goes on along the minus strand of CM060684.1, from coordinate 82,135,596 downwards.
ATACTTAGGAAAAATAAGTCCATTTAGAGAAGTATATAACTTGTCATATTAATTCGTACGAAAAAGTTAGCGTTATAATCCTCGTATCAAAACCTTAAAATAACGTCGTTAAGTCGTATAAATATTCCCTGGGGTCGTACGTATTCGTTTGTTAAGAATATAGTCATTAGTAACGTTTCCAGAAAATATACCATTTAGTGCGTACGTTATTATTTTTATTTGTGACCAAATATATATATATAGTTTTGACGATGTTAAAATGGGTATAACTTGGTCGTTTTAAGCTCGTTTTCCTTGTTCTTTATGTCCACGGATTCGTCTTTGTATATACTAGTATATTTTTGATAACTCGGCTCCTTTAGGTTACGTTTAACACCTCTTTTTACTCATTGAAATCTGCCAAACAGCAAGCAGTTTTGTAAAAATAGTTTTCGTCGTTAAATTTGCAAAAATCATATCTCCTTCGTTATAAGCTTGTTTTAGTCCATTCTTTCGCCTAAAGTTTCGTTTTTGAATGTATTTTCTAAATCTTTGGTCAAAACTTGGCCACCATCTACTGATTTTCCCACGAAATTAAAATAGGGACAGTAGGTAATCTTATTGTTTCAAAAACCATTTTCAAGTCTCCAAACTAGTTCCATCCTCCATCAAACCACTTTCAAACACCACAAAGCTAATCTAATCCTACCATACACCTTCTTAGGGTGTCATGGGTCCTTAAACATCATCAATCCACTAGGTCTAACAAGGGTTACTCATGTGTTCATTTCTAGGGCTCAAAGTTAAATATATACAAAAATAGAGTGGTATAAGTTAATGCATGTATAAGATCTTGTAAGAAAATTATATAAACATGGTAATAGCTTGTAAAAATCATAAAAATGAGTTTGTTAACTTACTTGATGGTTTAGAGAGTTTAGATGATAAAAACCTACTAATCCTTGAGTTTTTATTTCAAAACTCCAACAAGGATGATTATATAAACAAGTTTATGCCAAGATCTTTGTAAAATTTATTCTCCTTGCTCCTTGACCACCCTAATTCGAATTCACCTCAAGAGAAATGAAGAGAAAAAGTTTACTTGTGCAAGAAAAAGTGATTTTGTGATTAAAATGGATGAAAAAGTTTAATTTATACTAGGAGACAATTGTTTGGTGAACATTAAATTTGGTTGGTGTAGTTTTTAATGCTTGAAGACCATGGGGGGGGGGGGGGGTTGGCCGGTCCTAAAAGGAGGGAAAGGGGGGGGGGGGTTGTCTTGGGTTTAATTAGGGAAAATTAGTGGTAAAGTGTAGTTGTGTTAGTTTTAGGTTTAATCGGGTACCGGGTTTGTTAGAAATAAATTTTTATTGAAGTTATTCGGGACGTAATAAAGTCGTAAAAAGAGTAAAAATATGCCGGGTACAAGTACGGAGAGTTTGGGTGATTATCGTTTAATTTTGTTGAAAACCGTCGTTATTAAGTTAAACGTACGATACGTAATAAATAAATTTCCAAAATACCGGGTAAATTAATATTATAATTTTTATATTATAAAAATGAGTATAAAAATATATTGGGACAATAGTCGGGAGTGTCGGACATGTTAGACACATTTATAGTTCGCGTATTAGTGTTTATTTAAAATAAACGTACGTAAATCGTTAATTGTACCAAAAGTATAAATTTAATTATCCTACGAGTGGAATAGCATGCAAGTGCCATAATGATGATATGCAGACTATTTCTAGTCTGTATGAGATGTCCCAATGATAATGCATGAATTCGCACATGAACCAATACGGTTACGCGAATTTAAATACTCGTAAACTAAATTTACGATGACATGAGTAATGCACATGAATAGTGGTTTTCTCTCGGAAATGAATAGTGTCAAGTGAATAGTAAAATTTCTGAATGTTTCTCGAAATGTCAAATTGACCTAAAAAACGATGAATAGTGATTGATGAATAGTAAATGATGAATAGTAACTTGTGAATAGTAAATTGTCGAGGTTTGGAAAATGACCGAAAATTACGAGTTGTGACAAATATAAGGTAACTTGTCGTACAATAATTGGCATAACATTTGTCCAATTCCTAGATTTATGGGATTTACAATCACAAAACATTGTATTGTAAGCATGTTTGATCCCCATCTTAATGCCTTGAGTCCAAGATCTCACTTCCTACTCAATTTAAGTCGTTTAACTTAAAAACTGCAAACTCATAAATCCATTACATCAGTTGATCTGCTAGCAATGAAATTATGAAATTTACCTCTCCATTGCTATCTAGCCAAGCTCTCACATGATGTAAACTACAACTTCAAGTGTTCTTAATTAGATGGCATTTGACTTAATTTTATAAGGGTATTAATTTTGACGTGTGATCAAAATAATGTATGAAGAAGCATGCATACAACTTCATAACATTGGTTTTATAAAACATTTTTATTACCAATTTACAAAGAGTAAAATAACAAAGTTTTGATTGAGGTATCGGGTTCACCAATTAAAGAATTACCAACAATTATCGTCCACTATATCGTACTTTTGCATAAGCCCTAAGGCTTAGTGTTTTGGATAATCATTGTGGAATTGTGGTGAATTCACCCTTAAGATGACAGTGTACATGTAATGGTTGTTCAGTAAGTCTAATTTACACACAAACGAGCGTTAAGACAGAATGTTGTCTATCTAAGGCCACAATTTAATGCGAAGCCAACCTTATACCCATCTTATAGTATGTGAACTTCGGTCGAGCCTATTTAACCATTACGTACAAAAACATCAATCAACCAATCCTTTGAAATTTTAAGCTCTTAAAACCAAAACAATTTCGCCATTTATTTAGTCCATATTATTTTTCTATTCAAAAAATTACCCTTTTTCGTTTATAAACATGTCTTACATAATAATAAACAAAAAACAAGTAATACATAATAAAAAATAAAACAACCAAATAAACATATACATAACATAACAATTAAATATGTATAAACATGTAGCCACATGCAAATTTATTCAATAGTACTATTAATATTAATAATCAAGTCTAAGTGTATTATGCATTTATTCAATTAAGGCTTTATTCTTCAATGGAAAAAGAGCCACATACATCGATAAATCGATTGCGTAAGCCAAAACTAAACAAATACCACATAGCACGTAATTGATTACTTAATATTGGAGTCTTCCCCAATTCGACATCTATTAATAAATATACATGTTGCGATATAACTTAACATTTAATTTATATAACCAATTTAAACCATTTAATTTTTCACACAATTAAAATCCATGCAAATGTGCACTTTTCATGGATTATGCTTAACAATTAACACATTGCACCAATAACGTTTACTAAAACGCATAACCAATTACATGACAACCTAGGGTTTCTAATCATATTAAAACAAAACCAAAACCCTAAAAACTAGTAGGTCAAAAGACCTAATAAGAAAAATTAGGGTTAGGAATCGAAAACCCTAAAAACATTTAATTAAACGAATCAAAATCCAATTTTTATGCGTTTCGATAATTAATTACACATTATAACGGCTCATGATGCCACTGTTGGAATTATAATATCATGACAATCATATAAAAAAACCAAACACATCAAGTAAGCATATAGCGGAAGCAATTATAACAAGACCATAACATGTAATTAATTAATCAAATATAAAAGTAAACGTACCATAGTGATTCTAGCCCGAACAAGAATCAAATGCAATCTTCAACTCAAGAACCCTAATTAGGGTTTATGTGAACAAATCCAAGAAACAAACAATAATGTGTTTTATTCACGATCTTGTACACACGTATTACTTCAAGTAAACGTTTATGCAAGTAAAACGAGCACAGACACTAGAAATCACAAATATCGACTCCCTTAAACTTTAATGGGGTGTCGACCTTTGCAATGAGAGAAAGAGAGGAGAGAAAACACACAATATTAGGTTTTCAAGTTATAAGAAAAGAATGAAACCTTATGTGTTTATATAGGGAAAAAAACTTGGAACAAAAGCTTCACCAAGGGATGTGGGATCCCCTTGGCCGTTCGTCCCTTACTCCCTCAAAGGGTTTTCGGAACATTCTTGACATTCCAATTTTCATCTATAGTCCTTCTCCTTTCATTCGTCTAACGGTCGTTATCTTTTTCCGTTAAATATTAACGATCATTACGTGTTTGCGTTCTAATAATTAATATAACATTTATATATAATTATTACTCATTTACTTTTCATACGTAAAGTGTGCAATCCTGTGATCTCGAGTTCGATCCTAAAACACAACTATTATTTTATCGTCTATAAAACTAACACAAGTTACCTTCAATTCTCGGTTTTCTTAATGGTCATAACAGTGCCTTTGTTGGGTATGAGAATGGAACAATCACATGTTAGGGCTTTTCAAACTTGATAATGGTGATATCAATGGAAGTAAATATAGTTTTTTTTTCTTTGTTATTCTTTTGATTCTTTGATGCCATTTTATACTTTAATTTTGGTACCTATAGTTCAAGATTTCATTTTGATCTAGTGTCTAAAAATGGGAATTGAGTATTTGACTTTAGTATATTTACTTTTATTTGATATTTTATGATCATCTCTTTGACCACTGAATATTCTTATATATATATATATATATATATATATATATATATATATATATATATATATATATATATATATATATATATATATAGTAAACTTTAAGCTTTTAGGCTTTTTAAGCTTTTAGTGACTTGTTAGATGTTTTATAAGTGGAATTCTATGTTAATGGAGTTATAATTATGGCATTGTTTTGGATTCTCAAATTGCATCCTTATGTAAACTGTTGACAACATTTTAAGAAGACATAGTGATTTGATATTTTTATAAGCTCTTTGTGAAATTGGTCTGTTGGAGATACTATTTGTTATGTAAGCTACCAGCCTATTAGTACTTGCGTCTTCCCTATTTGTATTTTATGGAAAATGATGCAACTATTTACAAGATAAGTCGGAATATGATACGAGAAACAAATTGGGTGATACTAATCAAGGTTAAGTTTCAAGTGCTAGTTGTTTAGAATTTAGTAGTAACAGGTTTTGTTTGAATGATGTTCAACCTCACTAGGTTATGCGCATCAGACATCATAACCTGTTGCACGAGACAACTGATTACTCACAACTCTGAAATATCATATGCGAACCACCCGAAACCTAACACACTCTGTTACAATGCATGTTTCTTTTCAAAATGGTGCAACTTGTGTCTCAGGAGTCAGGTCTTATATTTTTATCAGTTGCAATGGTGCTTTTATATATTTGACCACAATCATAGTGTTTCTCAAATATGTTTGACATCCTTAGAGATTTTTAGTTGAACTAACCACATTGTTTATGAATGATTCCTGGGCTCATGATTTCTTTTGAGCTTTTATAAGCCAAGAAATTATTCATATTGACAGAAAGTGGATACAAAAAATAATCAAAAGCATATAATAACAGAAAGTGCTGATTAAATCAAATTATCCTTTATAAGATCGCAAAACTTGTATAAGAAAAAAATAGCTTCCAGTATCAACTAACCCTATATAGTAAGTATCTACTCTTTTACCATGTCAAAATTTACAACTCGATCAAAACATTAACAAACCAAGAACCCTTAACTGGACGCTAAGAAGATGGTATATATGATCAGTAGAATTTACACTAGTTGTTAGACTTTATGACGCAGGTCAAGATGAAAGTGCTAGCTCAGCCCAAGCTAAAGATGAGGCCTTGAGCTCTGATGATCCAGTGGTGTCGAGTTTGCTTTCTAATGTTGCGCACAAATCTTGCATGCTCACTTTATCTATAGGTGATGGTCCAATAATATCACGTCTACAACTAATCTTTATGTGTAAAGTGGGTGTGAGCACTTTAGAGAAGAGAGAGAGCGAGAGAAAGAACAAAAGTCTTGCATTGTATTAGATAAGAACACACACCTCATAACCCATGAGGTAGGGGTATTTATACCCAACATAGAGCCAAGCCTCCATCGCGGATGTACAAGTTTCGCGATTGTAACTTGTTTCGCGTTACAACATACTTTACACAACATACCCTAAACTATGATAAAATATAAATAGAAGTCCATGACTAATGATTTACACTTTTCGTGGTTCCAACAATCTCCCCCTAAGGGTAGATCATTCGGGTCTTCTATTTAAGGGTATTCACTTAGATTTCACCTTCTGTATCCTACGCATCTTTCCATGAATCTCCAGATACTTCGAAGGTTGAGTCTTTCTTCCACATACTGAGCTATCAATCCCAGCTTAGCCTTTTAATCATCATCAATTCTGGTACTTGTCCCATGGTGATCTCGGTTCATCAATTCGTAGACCCCTTTGAGAACCCACTTCAATGTACCTGAGCTAAACTTTGGAATCTCATTTGTTATCATCAACCTCTTGATTCCCAATGCATTTTCGTACACTATCCCAAGCTCGAACAATGGATTCTCGATGCAAGTCCATGGTTCATATTCCTCAATGCCGGGAAGAGTGATCATTGGGTGAGTGAGGTTGACCTTCTTTTGTAAGCTTTCAACTCCTGTCTAAAAGTCATCAATATGTACCAATGCTAATTGTGGCCTCGTGAAGATTTTAAGAGAATCTCGAATATCGTCTTCATTCCCAGGGGTGTACAAAAAGCTAATGTTAGATAGGTACATATCTTGAATGTCTTGGGGATGAAGATTATGAAAGTCAGCTTCCCGGAAGATATAATCAAGACTGTCGTCTCTTCTAACCGCGAAGTAGATGAAGCCATCAGTTCTGAATTGTTGAGAGGTGACGTACACATAATGAACAATTCAGTGTTTAGTATAGACTATGTGATGAGGAGTTGTGTCTCTATGTCTGTCTTTGAAGTAATTATGAGCTGCCTCATTCATGCCAGTTATTCTCATGTATGGTTCCACCTTAAGAGTATGAGAGAGTGTTAAACAACCATTTACTTTTTGACGCAGTCCTAGATGCTTTTGGGGATGAACCCATTGTTGAATACAGTTCTTATAGGCAAGTGGATGAGTGGATGAGGAGTAGGATTCTGAATTGGCTGCAGATACAAGACTTCTACTATGATGAGATTTTGGGACTTAATGAGGAGGAGGAGCAAGATAATGAGGAGGGGAGGAGGAAGAGGATGAGGAGGAGGAGCAGCAACAAGTGGATAATGATACCGGGTTTCAAGATGTTTATGATTTGGAAAACAAGATTAGGGGTCTTGAACTTTTATTTCAACAAATCAAGGAAAGGAAGGAAAACAAGGAAGAGAGCTTTGGTTCTAACACATTAGAGTGAAAGAGTCAAGTAGTTTATGATGATGGTCTTTCTATGTTTTTAGTATTTTGGTTGGATAATTAAATGTATCAAATGGTTGTAACTTTTAAAACACATCAATGAAAAATTTGATTGTTAATTTATTGTTTCTGATTTATGGTTGCTTGTGAATTACCAAATATGTTTGACTTAAGGAAGTCAACAAACAAAATTTTGTGGTATTTGGATATTTTGATTGTTTCAAGTTTGCAGAAAACATGTAAACTTCACATTTGCAGAAAATATGTAAAATACTAACATGTAAATCATGAGGCCATGATTTGCAGAAAACATGAACCCATAATTTGCAGAAATCCATAACCTAAACACAAATCAATAACACAAATTTTCAAAAGACAATATCATATTTAAACTGCTACCATAAGTCAAATACATTAGCATCAAATGTTGCATCAGTCCAAACAAGGTTGTCTGTTATACTAGCATCATTAACTACAGTAATGAAAAGTTAAGAAGTTTTACAGCCATCATCAAAAGTTAAGAAGTTTTACAAAAGCTTAAGTTAGAGATCCTACACCATCTTCCTTTTTCCTTTGCCTTGGCTGCATTCAGGTGATCCTAGTTTAACACATGAGTCTAGTTTGCTGAGTCTAAAAGGATAATACTATGCTCTTTCTAACACGCAAATACTAACAAGCATAATAAAAACCCAAACTGGTAACAGAAAACAACCTCAAATATGATAAACAAGATAAATTACAATTAAATGGACCAAAAGATTTATCAAAGGATAAATAACAATATCCCTATAAATACTTGTACTGTTAGGGGACTTAATTGTCTTGATTTTAGCTTATTATATCTTTAGGGTTTAATCGAGTTATATCAGTGTTTAGTGTTTACTCTTCCCAACTGTGGGATTAAATGGTGATGTAGCTTGTTTTTATAGTAGGTAACCGGATTGACTTTTATTAGTCAAACTTATATATGTAACATTCAATGCGTGTTTGGCTATAAAGATATAGGTAACCGGTTTGACTTTCATTAGTCAAACATATGTTTTCTAGTTGTTTTTAGACATAAACTATAAACAAATGATATAACATTTTAGAAATGTGAAATTGTATTATTGATCAACTGAATTGCAATGTGAATGTTACAACTATTTAAATACTAGAAAATGACGGGAAAGTAAAACTGACTAATCTAACTATTTTACGAGTTACTACAGTATATACACTACATCTGTTAACATCTCTAGAGACATCATGACCATCATATTCTGTGGAGAGCTTTGTTTTCTTGAGCATGCACATTCCTTCTGAATCTGTTGTATAGAGTGTTTGGCATTTTGGTTAACAACTGATGCAGAGTTTTTGGAATTGCCATTTGCAGTTGTCTTATCATAAACAAGAATAAAAAAATACTGTTTTGACTTTAATTAGTCAAACATATGCATTTCATCCTAAACTGAAATAGATTACATGGTTGCATTCAGGTGATTTCATTCCATTAAACTGAAACAGATTACATGGTTGACTATTTATACAAAGCTAGTCAAACTAAAATAGTATAACAGTAAACTGCTAACCAGGTACTAATATAAATCAATACTACATCTTATTACATTGTGCTAATCTATTGTTGAGTAGAAGCCCCATAGCTGTCTCTCATGCTGCTCATCTTCTACTTGTTCTTTCCTACATTTGGCCAGCCACTCTTGTTTAGCCCTTGCTTCCATTGCTTCTTCTTCTAACGCAAGGTTTAGTGCTTCTTTATCACATCTCTCCTGATGTTCCTCAGTAGTAACATTTCCACCTACCTGCAACTCCGATTCAGCCATTTCTTCTTCTTCTATCAGTTTCATTATTTCTTCTTCGTCTAACATTCCACCAACACCTACACCACTCCCATTTCCAGGAAGTGTATCCTTGTGGAATACCATAACTAAGTTTTCTTCATAATGTTTAGATAATGTAGTGCTGATTTAGGAAAAAGACTAAAATGTTATGAAGTATCAAAACAACTCCTACAGTCAGATCCTTTGAGTAACCCCCATCTTTAAGGACTTTATGATGTATTGTACCAGGTATTGTACCTGAGAGATCTTTAAGGGTTATTGTAAGATCACCAAAGGCATTTGGAGTACACGACTTGATGATTGCAACAACTTGATCAACTTTCCCGTCCTTGATAAAGTTTTTGATAGCTCCTAAACATCTACTCACAATCCCCCCATTAGCATTCACAAACTCAACAGCGCTAAGCCATGACCCACGTGTAAAATCCTCATCCTTACCTACATCCTCAACAAATTTCCTCATATACTCATGTGTTGACATTATAGACACCTCTCCACCTTCCCGAGTATCCGTTATTTTACGTAGCTTCACCCTTTGAAAAATACCTGTAGGACCTGGTATTACCCTAATCGGTTTTACGGCTGAATTTTCAACATTTGGTTTTGTGATGAAACTGGAGGTGCATTCATTTTCTTGTGTTATTTGGTGGCAGCAACAACCTTTTTGTCAATTTCTATTGTGTTTTAGATTGGTGTTCATGAGTGCCATAAACCCTAATCCTTAAGCGTACTAGGACATCGACGACTAGTGCAACTGTATTTCCACATCATGTTCTATGACAGGGACGACTAGTGCAAATGTGTTTCCACATCAGGGACTAAGACAGTACTTAAATGGTTCAAATATGGTAGTTTTTTCCGGGTTTTCCCTTTCTCGCCAAATAATCCTAGAGCACAGAATACTTGTTTAGTCCCTGAACTATGGCATTTGTATTAACGCAAGTACACCAACTTCACTTTCCATGGTAGTCCTTTGGCCTTTTTTTCCACTAAACCACCATGCCACTGATAACTTCCATTTTTACCTATATAACTAGCCACATGAGTATGTCGTATACCCATAGCACCTTCCATTTTCATCCACAATTGGCATCCACAACACCCAAATGGTTGAAATGAAAACCAATTTTATTGACATCCACAACGCCCAAATGGGTTAAACAAGAACCAAATGGTCAAAAATGCTAGCTTTTATAAAGATGTTATTGATCATACCCCTGAATGGTCTGATGAGGGCAGCAATGAACCAAAAAATTTCACTGCACTATGGTTGAGCAGGATTTCTGAACTACACAAGTTTAATGTTCTCGTGAATGACATTAAAGCACAATTAAGGAAAGATGTTGACATGCTGAAATACAATATTAGCTAGGAAAATATGTGTCCAATAAAGGCATAGGCAGAGTTTATCAAACCTTAGACAGCATACTGGTGAAACTAATTCATGGTGCAGTTAATGTGCCAAGAGTAAAAGATGAACTTGTTGCTGTTGAAATTGTTGTAGCTGATGAAGAGATGGAAGGCAATGGAAGACCACTAAAGAAGAGAAGGGTGTATGCTAAGAAGATGGATTAGGCATCACTACTACAAAAAAGCCTATAAAGATCCCTTAATAGAGACCAGTTCTATAAAAACCAATCTATGTGGTAAAATATTAGCGGGGTGGGAAGTATTAACCGGTCTTTGTAATAGAAAATCCATAAACACCGGTTCCCTATATATTAAAATTGGTCGTACTAGTTCCCTTTTGTTCCATTCCTCTATTGCTTGTGAAATTCTTTTCATGCTGTTTATTTAAAATCATAAAATGCTACTAAAATAGTTGGCGCCACAATCATTGTTGGGAATTATACTAACAGTTACCACGGATAGTAAAGATGTTACAACTGCAGAAGATTGTACTTGCAGTGGAAACTTATTACCACTGCAAGAACAATATATTACCACTGCTTATTAGATAACTGTTAGGAAACGCGTCTAGATTTATATAGAATAGATCTTGTGTATATCTTATTCTATTAGCATTATACTTATCTTGTAGAAGAGGACTCCTTGTTCTATAAAATGAGATCCCAGGTTATCAGTTGAGAAATAACTCTCATATACGTTTCTAGAGCTTCAAGGTGTAACCCTAGTGATATGAAGATCACTCGTATTATTATCATTAATAATATTGGAGCTAATAGTTTGTTTACATACATTGTTCATATATAACTGTCTTACTCACAATCAAACTTCTAAGTGTTACTAAGTAGATTCCGCATACTTAGTGATATAATTCAAAGTATCAATCTAACATAAGTTCAAGGTGTTTAGATCCATCAAGTGGTATCAGAGCCAGGCTTTGATACTTTGATTTAGAAGACTCAAGTTCACTCAGAAGAATCAATGGAGACAGAAACCAGCAACTCAAACATTGCTGCTAAGCTTCCAAAGCTTAAGTTGAATGACTTTGAGATGTGGAGGCTAATGATAGAACAATTCTTTATGGTCCAAGATTACACACTCTGGGAGATCATTATGGTTGGAAATTCTTTCAAACCAAGTTCTACTTCAGAGATGATTGGTGGCAAGGAAGTAATCAAGGTCAACACTGGACCTGTTACTAATGATGAAAGACTTCAACTAAAGAATGATTGAAAGGCCAGAGGTCTGTTGCTGATGACACTTCCCAGAGACCAAGTTGTTGCATTCAGCAAGTTCAAGACTGCAAAGACTCTCTTTGATGAGATCTGTGAAGTTTTTGGTGGTAATGATTCCACCAAGAAGACTGAAGCAACTTATGAAAACTTTGGTTCAACAAGTAATGAATCTCTTGATAGCATCTTCACAAGGCTACAAAAGATTGTTTCTCAACTCACTGTTTTTGAAATTGAGGTGGAAAAGGAAGACCTCAATCTAAAGTTCTTAAGAAGCTTACCCTCTGAGTTTGGAACCAATGTTGCTGTGTGGGAAGATAAGCCAGAGATGGAGACCATGAAACTTAATGACTTGTACAATAACTTCAAGGTTATTGAACAAAGACTGAAGAAAGCTGGCAAAATAAGCTCAAGTTCAGGAAGTGTAGCACTTATATCATCATCTCTTGATGATAGTTCAGATGAAGAAAGTGATAGTGATGATGACAGTGCTAACATTGTTGTTTCCACTGGTAGTGGAAGTGTTTCCACTGGTAGCTCAAAGAGACAGATTGCAGGGCTTAGTGATACTACTTTTTATGCCTTTATATCAAGTCAAGTGGGTGGTTCAATCCTCAATCATGAGGATCTGGATCAAATTGATGAAGATGATATGGAGGAGATGGACATTAAATGGCAAGTGACATTACTAAGCTTAAGGACAAAGAAGTTTTGGAAGAAGACTGGAAGAAAGATCAATATCAGTGGCAATGAAACAGTAGGTTTTGACAAAAAGAAGGTGGAGTGCTACAATTGTCATAAGAAGGGGCACTTTGCCAGAGAGTGTAGGAAGCCAAGGAAGTCTGAAAACAGGTCAACTTGGTACAAGCAGGACAAGAAGAAGGAACCTACTACTGATGAGCCAAAGGGGCTATTGGCCATTGATGGAGTGAGCTTTGATTGGAACTTTATGACTAAGGAAGAGGAAGATGATTCAGAGTCTGCAATGGTGGCACTAATGGCTTTTTCTGACTCTAAGGTACAAATTGATAATGCTTGTTCTAAATCTTGTAAGGCCTTAAAAGAGTATGAGAAACTTAAAGCACAGTTTAATGAGCAACACATAGAGTTAACTCATACTAATTATAACTTATCAAATCATAAAAGAGGTCTAAGTGTTTTAGAAACTCAATTAGAGCATTATAGGGCAAATGAATCTAAGTTCAATGATGATATAACAGTATTAAGAAGAGACTTAGATTATCAGGTTGCTATTAATAAGGTTCTTAGAGAAGAACTAGAAAAGGTTAAAGTGGCCAGTGAGAATATAATGATAACTAAGCAAACACTAGATCATCAATCCAAGTGTATTGATAAAATTTGGGAAGCCCAAATTGTGAGCAAAGCTAAATCAGGTCTTGGATACAAAACTGTTCCACCACCTCTAAGAGGTGTTCCAGCACCTCCTGGCATTGACTTAGCTCACACAGGTTTAGAAGAATTTCAGGATCTACCTATGACCTATGGACCAAAGTTTGTTAAACCAGTTGAAATTGAAAAGGTTCAGGTTGAGGTTGATGTATTTGATAGTGCTAATGACTCATCTCTTAAAGATGATAATTTGAATGTTGAGTCTAAAACTAGTACACCTGAAAATGTTAAAGTGGAGGTTAAAAGAAGTATTCCTGATGTTGTCAAAGAGAAGCCTAGGTCACAACCTAATTTCACTAGTCCCACTACTAGATATGCAGAGATGTACAGAAGTAGGTCACCAACTCCTAGGGGCAATATGAGGAGTTGGAATCATGTCAAATCTAGGCAATTTGGTAGTGACTTTGTGTTCAATAACAAGCCCTGTCATATATGTGGTAGCTTTGACCATTTAGCTAAAGGCTGTACCTACCACTTGGGAAGAAGGGAAGTGTTTGGGAATACTTGGGTGAAAAGACACAATGCTAATAACTTAACTCACCCAAATCCACTTAGCAAGATGATTCCTAGGTCTGTTTTGCTTCACTCTGGCTTTAAACCAATTTCCACTGCTAGACCAGCAGTTTCCACTGCTAGACCAGCAGTTGCCACTGCCAGATATAAAAACAGAGTTTATCCTAAGCCACCTGTTACTACTTTTGTTAAATCTACTCAAACAGGGAAAAAGACCTATTTTGAAAAGAAAGTTAACAATAATCAGAAGTGGGTACCTAAAATTTCTAAGCCAGCAGTTTCCACTGCTATGCCAGCAGTTACCACTGCAAGGCCAAGGGTTACCACTGGTGGGTCTGTTAATAAGAAAAGGGTAAATATGGGAAATGCTGTTAAGGCCTCAGCTCGTTGGGAATGGAAACCAAAAGGAATCATCACCACAAACAATCCCAATGGTGTATCAATGACCTTTGATAGATTTAATTATATTGATACACGAGGCAGATCCAAGTCATTTGTGGCTTGGGTCCCCAAAAGGAACTAATTCATTTATTCTGTGTGCAGGGACATTCAAAGACTACTAATGATCAAGGATATTCAGACAGTGGATGTTCCAGGCACATGACTGGCAATAAGTGTTATCTTTCAGACTTTCAACCTTATGATGGACAATTTGTTAGCTTTGGAGGAGGAATTGGTGGCAAAGTTTCTGGCAAAGGAACAATCAAGGCTGGAAACATTGATTTTGAAGATGTGCAGTATGTGAAAGAACTCAAGTATAACCTCTTTAGTGTGTCATAGATGTGTCACAAAAAGCATAGAGTTCTATTCACAGAAGATGAATGCTATATCTTATCTAAGGATTATAAGCTTCCAGATGAATGTGACATTTTGCTTAAAATCCCTAGAAAAGGAAATTTGTATAGCATTGATATGCAGAACATAGTGGCTAATAATGATGTTACTTGTTTGCTTGCTAAAGCCACTTTGGATGAATCAATGCTTTGGCATAGAAGACTTGGTCATGTTAACTTCAAGACCATCAACAAGATTGTGAAAGATGGACTTGTCAGAGGACTACCAGAGAAAAGATTTGAAAATGATCAAACTTGTGTTGCCTGCCTCAAAGGAAAGCAACACAGAGCTTCATGCAAGACCAAAGCATTCAATTCAATCAATCATCCACTTTTTATGCTGCATATGGACTTGTTTGGTCCTACTTCAGTAAGCAGCATCAATTTAAAGAAGTATTGTCTAGTTGTAACTGATGATTTCAGCAGATTTACATGGGTTTTCTTTTTAAGTACTAAGGATGAAACAACAGGCATTCTTAAGACATTCATCACTCAAGTTGAAAATCAATTTGAAAAGAAAATCAAGATCATCAGGTGTGACAATGGGACAGAATTCAAGAATAAAGTTATGGATGATTTCTGCAGAGACAAAGGTATTAAAAGAGAATTTAGTGTTGCAAGAACTCCTCAACAAAATGGAGTTGCTGAGAGGAGAAACAGAACACTAATTGAGGCTGCTAGAACCATGTTAGCTGATTCCAAGCTTCCAGTGACTTTTTGGGCTGAAGCAGTTAATACTGCTTGTTACATTCAGAATAGGGTTTTAGTGGTCAAAACTAAGAACAAGACACCTTATGAGTTGTTCAGAGGAAGACCTCCTACTTTGGAGTTTATGAGACCATTTGGGTGTCATGTTACTATTCTCAATACCATTGATCATCTGGGCAAATTTGAAGAAAAGTCAGATGAAGGTTTCTTTGTTGGATACTCTATGGTTAGCAAGACTTTTAGAGTCTATAACTTAAGAACAAAGAAGATTGAAGAAAACTTGCATGTTCAGTTTCTTGAAAATAAAGCAAACATGGCAGGTTCAGGACCAGATTGGCTATTTGATCTTGAAACATTATCAAATACAATGAATTATGTTCCTCTCACTTCAAGCACTGGAGACAAAGATCTTGAAGATTCAGAAGAATTCATTGATGAGGATGAAGCTTGCAAAGATAATGAAGATCAACTTGTTATGCCACTTTGGGACTTTGGTGAAAATTCTGAAAAAGCAAGTGATGCAGATGGTGTGAATAAAGAAATTCCTACTAGCAGTGGTAACTCAATTTCCACTGCTACACCAGAAGTTTCCACTGAAAGACCAAATGTGGAACATACTTCTCAGGAATCACCAAGTGATGATGTAGAAATCTCCAACATGCCTACAACATATGATATTCCTAGCACATCACAGTCTACCATTCACAAAGTGCATCCACTTGATAATGTTATTGGTGAACTTCAATCAGGTGTGAAGACTAGAAGACAGACAAAGAAAGATGATATTCATGGGTTCATAAGTGAAGTATATGAGTCCAAGAAACATAGTAAGAAGAATGAGTGTTTGTTTTTCTGTTTTCTCTCACAAGTGGAGCCTAAGAATGTGTATATGGCTCTAGGAGAATCTAGCTGGGTTGAAGCTATGCAAGAAGAGTTATTGCAGTTTAAACTTCAAAAGGTTTGGGTTCTTTGTGACTTGCCTGATGGTATGAAGGTTATTGGTACTAAATGGGTTTTCAGAAACAAGAAAGATGAAAGAGGCATTGTAATAAGGAACAAAGCTAGATTGGTTGCTCAAGGATACACTCAAGAGGAGGGTATTGATTATGAAGAAGTGTTTGCTCCTGTTGCAAGGCTTGAGGCTATTAGATTGTTCTTAGCCTATGCATCATTTATGGGCTTTACAGTCTATCAAATGGATGTTAAAAGTGCCTTTCTGTATGAAACTATTGATGAGGAGGTATATGTCTCTCAACCTCCAGGTTTTGAAGATCCTCAACACCCAAATAAAGTTTACAAAGTGGTTAAGGCTCTTTATGGCTTACATCAGGCTCCAAGGAAGTGGTATGAAACCTTAGCTACTTATTTATTGAATAATGGGTTTCATAGAGGCAAGATTGATCAAACTTTATTCATCAAGAAAGACAAGGGTGATATTCTACTTGTGCAAGTATATGTTGATGATATTATCTTTGGATCTACTAAACAAGAGATGTGCAAAGAGTTTGAGAAGCTGATGAAAGATGAATTTCAAATGAGTTCTATGGGAGAACTTACATTCTTTTTGGGGCTGCAAGTTCAACAGAGTAAGGAAGGCATATTTATCAGCCAAGACAAGTATGTGGCTGAGATTATTAAGAAGTTCAAGTTCACTGATGCAAAATCTTCCAATACCCCTGCTGACAAGACCACTCACTTATTGTTGAAGAATGCTAGTGGTGCTGATGTTGATGTTCACACTTACAGATCTATGATTGGTTCTTTGATGTATCTTACTTCATCAAGGCCAGATATTATGTTTGCTGTTTGTGCTTGTGCAAGATTTCAAGTTACTCCAAAGACATCACATATGACAGCAGTGGAAAAGATTTTTAGGTACTTGAAGACTTATCCTAATCTAGGATTATGGTATCCAAGAGACTCTCCTATGGAATTGATCACATACTCAGATAGTGACTATGCTGGTGCTAGTTTGGATAGAAGATCAACTACTGGAGGATGTCAATTTCTTGGATGTAGATTGGTGTCATGGCAGTGCAAGAAGCAAACTATGGTGGCTACTTCAACCACTGAAGCAGAATATGTTGCAGCTGCTAGTTGTTGTGCTCAGATCCTTTGGCTTCAGAATCAATTATTGGACTATGGGTACAATTTCATGAACACCATTATCTATATAGACAATAGTAGTACCATTTGCATTATTAAAAATCCTGTGCAACACACTAAAACTAAACATATTGAAATTAGACATCACTTTATTAGAGATTGTTTTGAGAAAAAGCTTATTAATGTTGTCAAGATTCATACTGATGACAATTATGCTGATTTATTAACAAAAGGACTTGATGTGGGTAGGTTTCAATACTTGGTAACAGGCATTGGAATGCTCAATCCATAAACTTTTGATGTCTAAATATTTTTCAGTGTTGCAGGATACTTTTTAGGTACTAATATTGTTTGTATTGTATGTATGGTTTTCTACTAATTTGTATGCAGAGTTATCAAGTGCACAGTGGTAATTAACATACAACAGTGGAAAGATTGGTGATAATAACAAGCAGAAAAGAGTACTTTTATTGATTATTTAGAAGAAGTACATCACAACCATCCACAAAATATTGTCACCAAACAAGAAAACCATTACATTTGACATAAACCTACAACCTAACACCTACTCCATAGGTTTCTTTCCTTTTCCCTCATACTGATGCTTGCTTTTGGAAAATTTCTTTCTCTTGTCATCAAAAGAGAGTTGTTTCCTTGGACAAGCAAGACCCAGAACTTGTTTGGGAGGCCTTGGTGCTTGAGTAGGCTTGTCTACAGCTGGCCACTTCATGTTGTTTATTGCAGTTGTCAATGCTATGGTGAGAGCCTTTAGGAGTTCCTTGGAAAGATCAAAGGTTGGATCATTGTCATCATCTGATGAAGAGCTAGAATAAAACTCAAGAGATGGAGCAGTTGCAGTATTTGGTGGAATATATCCACTCCATCCAGAAGAAAGTTCTTCAGAGTCTGAGTAGTAGCTGATTTCCTCATCAGAAGAATCATCAAAGTAGATGTAGATTATTGGAAACTGACTCATGATGGTGTATAGGGTTTGTGTTTATTGAAGAAAATTGTTGATGAATGATAAAAGATGTTAGAGCCCCATTTTATATACAAAGTCAAGGTCGAATTCTCATTAATAAAGGATATTTACTCCTACTTGTTTTGGTAGGTTGGAGGAGTAAATTTGGTTATTATCGGGTTGACTTTTTGAGAAGATATTTTTGTGAATAGTAACTTGGTTAAAAAGTTACTTTGGGTTAATCTTTATGGGTTAAGTTAAGATTTATCTTGTGTTGCAGTCTACAACCCATATCATTGGAGTAATAAGGTGTGTATCTTTACCACACAACAAATGGTTATTGATTCACCATGTCTAATCCACATAAGAATCAACTAGTCCAGAGCAAACAGCTACTGGTAAAGACTTATCAAATCCGTTTATGGTTGATAGTTTACCAAAAACTAGGTTATCAACTCACCATATATCCATGTGATCAAGAGTTGGCTAGTCCATAGCAAACGGCTCATGGTAAAGACATCTCAAATCCGTTGATAGCTGGTAGTTTGCTAAAAACTATGATAAGAGCAGCATATTTTCATGTTTTATTCACCACTGCTCTTTGATATTTTTGTGAAAATTTTAGCACTGCTAGTTCATCAGTTACCACTGCAAGAGTAATTTTTCCACTGATGACTAGCCGTTACAACTGTTGTGTCAGTAATCCATTTTTTACTAGCCGTTGTAAAAATAACTGTCATTCCTTATTAATAGGGTAAAATCTTTTGTGAATTATCTACTTACTTATTATAAATTATTCTTTTTCTAAAGATAATTCTTTCTTAAGATAATTCACATTGCGCACCTCCTCAAACCCTATTAGTATAAATTGATCATCATACGGCTTGCTTTTTTATCTTGATTACTAACACTTTTATTCTTTCTTTTCACAATTATCATGGCAATTCTAAACTTTGTCGAGGAGCACAACCAAGTGGCCTACTTACAAAAGTCAAACGAGAAGAGTGGCCCTGTTTTTCATCAGATTGTGGATTTTCTAAACACAACTCATATAAGGTATGCCTTAACTATTAATCCTACAATCTATGTCTCTTATATCAAACAGTTCTGGAACACTGTGGAGTCCATAACTCTTGAACAGGGAGACACACAAGAATCTGTGGATGCTCTAAGAGCCACAATTGATGGGGTAACTATTGATGTTACTGAGTCATCTTTGAGGAGAATTCTCCAATCGGATGATCTCAATGGTATCATCACATTACCTAATTCAGAAATTTTTACAAATATTGCTTTAATGAGGTATGATACATCTGAACAAAAAGTTACTTTTAGAAAAGGATGTTTTTGTCCCCATTGGAGATTTTTGATTCATACTCTTCTACATTGCCTAAGTCCTAAGAAAACATCTTATGAACAATTTGCATCAACCATGGCTTATCCTTTGGTTTGTTTGGCAACAGATAGGACTTTCAATTGGTCAAAGTTTATTTTTAATAATATGAAAGGCAATGTAAAGAGTACATATAAATTTTTTATGTATCCAAGGTTTGTGCAAGCAGTGTTAAATGAGTTTCAACTGCGACCTCACAATAGAATTTATGAACCTTCCACTCTTAAGCCAAAAGTTTTTCAAAATATGACTAAAGCTTCAGAACTTTGGAATGGGGAAGTTCATCCACTTTTTCCTCAAATGCTTGCTAAAATTTCTCTAGTACAGGGTGAGGATGCACCAATCCCAGCTGCATCTCAAAACACATCCAATATTGTTGTTCCACAAATTCAACACACCCCTGCTGTAACTCACACTTATGAGAGAAGGTCTAAACAGCCAACTTCTTTCATCTCAACATTGCATGTTGCTGAGCCTTTTGGTGTAGGCACAAGCAGTGGTGGTTCAAGGCTTCATCCTATTCCAACTAGGGAAGAGCCTAGACCAATGCCTTATGATTCACCTCTCCCAGCAGGTTACATAGTTGGAAGTGATGAAGGCAGTGTGCAACAAATTGAATTGATAGACATTTGTACCAAGTTAGTCAAGCAGGTTCAAGCTCTGGAGAAAGACCTGGCACAGACCAAAGAACAACATGCCACAGAGCTGAAGACATTGAAGGATGAGATTCACAAATTGCAGAATGAAGTTGAGAATCTCAAGAAGCAAAGATCTCAAGTTATGCTATCATCCTCTTCACCTTCAGATGAGTTTTGTAACAATTCGCATTTTCAGATTAATTGCTATTCCTGGCAGGTCACCCAAGCCTGTACTACTCTCGCATGAGCACGCTTAACTGTATGGGCGATTAACCGTTAGACCACAAAACGCGTTTCTAAGACAATTTGAGTTTTCAACTTATTAGAAAAAGTCAACATATTTTTCCCTCCTCCTTTGACCAAAAATCATTCTTTGATTTTATAAGTCATTCCTTGATTTTTAGGCTTGCGGTTTTAGGTCTAAAAGACATTTAACACCAACCGACACTAGACTGAGCCTAGCCTAGACATTACAAGTCATTTTAAGTCATTATTATCCTATTAGAAAAGTTACATTTTACTTTTCTCAATTTTACGCAACTTTCGTACGTTTTACGTATTACGCGTTTTAGACCCGTGTTTCCAGTTTTTAGCAGGGTTTTAGCACCCGATAGAACCTACCACTCATTTTATATTTTATTATGGACTATATTGACATGTTTGACCATACTTTCAAGTTTCATATTTTTAGGATACCCGGTTTTACGTTTCTTGGCCTAAAAACTTACGGTTAGCAACTTACGGAGTCAAAACTAGCTCTATATCTAGGATAATATCATCCAAGATCAAGTCATCCCTCCTTATCCATTCCAAACCGCCACTAGGGGGGGGGGGGCATTCACACTTGTGGCATCATCTCATGACTTTAGCCATTGGATCATTTTTATTTACAACTTTGTCTCCAAGTTTATGTAGTTTCCTAGCCACCTTCCTAACCTCCTCATTCTTGCTATAAATAGAGAGCTCATTCCTTTCATTCTTCATCAAATAAAAACGCCACAACCTTTATACCTAGCACCATGATCCTTTGATCTTCAATATACAAGTTACACTACAAAGTTCAATGTCTTAGTATTCTCTACCTAGTTCTTAAGTTTGTTTGGTGATTCCATGGTTGAATTAGGAGCTACACAAGGTTACTAGGGCTGAAGTTAATGGGTTTTCACAAGGTCTATATCAAGTCTATCAATGGTTACAAGAGTTATGGTGAAGGGTTTACAAGCTTAGGTTTAGTGTCCTAGTTCTATACTTGACTTCCTTTCTTTAGAAAGCCAAAAGTTGTAAGCAAACCCTTATACCCTTTCTTGCTCAATATCATTTCATGCTTATTATGTTTCTTTCATGCTATATATGGTCTTTGTATTGTGTTCATGATGTTTAAAAATGGATAAAACAAGTATTGGTATACATATGTTAACTTATGACAAGCAAACAAGCAAACTAGTGATTTTTTATGAAAAACCACGACCACAATAGTATAACTTTGATATTTGACACTTACTTACTGTTATAGAGGACTTAAAAAGGAAAACATAGCAATTTGAATCACCCAAAACGAGTATACGAGTCAAAAGTTATGACCATAAGAAGTTAGCGACACCAAAACGCCGAAACTGCCCATAACCTCCTGTTTGCATTCTGCCAATTTGAAAGTCCCACTTATGGTCCGATTCATCAAAAAGTTAAAACACGAAAGTTGTCCGGAACGACGTTTTCGTTCAGGAACAAAGAAGCTCGAGCCCTGAAAAGGCTTTCCGAGTGATATTTTCTTCAAATTCTTAACAGCCCATTTTTAGACAAAAGTTACTATATAATGATTATATTTAGATGAGACCAAGAGGTCTAATGACCTAAAGCCAAGACCACAACCATGGCTAAAGCCAAGGTTGAGTCTTAAGACCATGGTAACAATGACCAAGGTCACGACAAAGCCACGGCTAAAGACCATATAACTTTTAAAGATCAAAGCTTATACATATATATATATGTTATCAAATACTACAATAGTAGGGAGCCTCATGTGAGGAGTTCATTGAGTAAGCCGTCGAGATGAGTTGTGGATTTACGAGTTAAAGTGTCCTGGCTCCTCGAACGTTTACTCCATGACTTCTGAATTATGTCGGCCCGAACGGTAGTAAGAGATTTACAACCTATACATGTTTCATAGACCATTTATATTCAAAGACTTACACTATATACTAAAGTACTACATCATGAACATTATGCAAGACATATATTGGCAATTCTTCGTATCCTTAGACGTTACTCCAAACCTAAGTCGCAACGTTCTATTATAGGCTGCTCTTAGAGACTTTCGCGATTCGACTACCACTTTCATTTCTCATTACATAAGCTTAAGGTGAGTCATAGCCCCTACTTTTTCATACTTGTTTTAACTCTTTGGGGGGGATACATGCACAACTACTTGCTTACTTGTACAAATACTCAAAACATTTATACTTGATTGTTTCATACTTGATTGTCTTATACTTGATTGCATTATACTTGATTTCATACATACATGACTGTTTTATCTTTGGGAAGTGGCTCCCAGTAATCTTTTATCTTTGGGAAGTGGCTCCCAGTAATCTTTTATCTTTGGGAAGTGGCTCCCAGCAAACTTTTATCTTTGGGAATTGGCTCCCAGTTTTCTTTGGGAAGTGGCTCCCAGTTGTCTTTGGGAATTGGCTCCCAAGTGAGGTCTTCGGAGATGAAGTAGAGACTCACTTCTAATTGCTTAAATTGTCTTGATGAACTTATACATGTCTTATTCATACTATATATGTTAGCAGTGGGTTGTGAACACACAGGTTACAAGTCTCTTATGGCGGGACTTGTAACTGAGTGGATTCTCGATGCCTTTGCTGTGTGAACATTCTTTAAAGGCTTTTCAACTATTTTAAGACAAACTCTATGAACTCACCAACCATTGTGTTGACACTTTAGCATGTTTATCTCAGGTTAGTAAGGCGATAGCTAGTGCGTGGAACTTAGAGTCAAGCTGCATACTCTGAAGACTTACGCTTTTATCATTTACCATTCAAAACATTTTGTATACATTTATGTATCATACTTTGGAATCTCATGTTTGTAACTTTGAATTCATTAATCGAATGGTAACTTTTCAAAACGTCTCATTTAGAGTTCGTTTTCTATAACTTGTACTTTGTATTATGAAATAGCACCCCTGTGACACAGTCTTCCGCTGCGGTATTTTGGGGGTGTTACAGATTGGTACCAGAGCCTTGGTTATAGAGAACTAGGTTGCATTTAGTGCCTAGACTATAACTGCTATATACGTTGGGACCTTCCTCTTTATTTGCCTTACACACAATACATACACATATGCTTTTTGGTTAGAGGTTTGCTTAGTTCCACGCTGTTAGATGATGTGACTTTAGTATTATAAGGAGCCCCAGAGATTCGTCGAGTCATTAAAAACATGGAGCTCAGTAATAACTAATTAGTTAACTTGATCTTGTGACAGTTCTTGTTTGATTAGACACAAGATTTGAGTTAAATAATATTATTGCTTAGCTTTAGGGATTTGATGACTTGATTATCTTACTATCGGCCTCAGAAGGCAGATTTTGTGTCGGAAATTCTTAAGTAGGATGATTTAGAATCTCCTTATTTAAATGGATTGGGACGCCTCTTCAGTTAAATAAAGAAATTGTAAATCACCGAACCATAAGTTTATGAGACCTTACTTACATAAATTTGGACGCTTCTTTATGTAAGTAATGTGTTATAAATAAGTGGGCTTAATTGCAGCCGATACAACTCCTTAACCAGAATCTTAGACGAATCAGAGTAAACACTACTATATTAGAGATCCCGAATTCTCTTAGACACACCATAAGTAGTTAACATCAACTAAACTTCGGGACGAAGTTTCCTGAAGGTGTAGAGACTGTAACAATTCGCATTTTCAGATTAATTGCTATTCCTGGCAGGTCACCCAAGCCTGTACTACTCTCGCATGAGCACGCTTAACTGTATGGGCGATTAACCGTTAGACCACAAAACGCGTTTCTAAGACAATTTGAGTTTTCAACTTATTAGAAAAAGTCAACATATTTTTCCCTCCTCCTTTGACCAAAAATCATTCTTTGATTTTATAAGTCATTCCTTGATTTTTAGGCTTGCGGTTTTAGGTCTAAAAGACATTTAACACCAACCGACACTAGACTGAGCCTAGCCTAGACATTACAAGTCATTTTAAGTCATTATTATCCTATTAGAAAAGTTACATTTTACTTTTCTCAATTTTACGCAACTTTCGTACGTTTTACGTATTACGCGTTTTAGACCCGTGTTTCCAGTTTTTAGCAGGGTTTTAGCACCCGATAGAACCTACCACTCATTTTATATTTTATTATGGACTATATTGACATGTTTGACCATACTTTCAAGTTTCATATTTTTAGGATACCCGGTTTTACGTTTCTTGGCCTAAAAACTTACGGTTAGCAACTTACGGAGTCAAAACTAGCTCTATATCTAGGATAATATCATCCAAGATCAAGTCATCCCTCCTTATCCATTCCAAACCGCCACTAGGGGGGGGCATTCACACTTGTGGCATCATCTCATGACTTTAGCCATTGGATCATTTTTATTTACAACTTTGTCTCCAAGTTTATGTAGTTTCCTAGCCACCTTCCTAACCTCCTCATTCTTGCTATAAATAGAGAGCTCATTCCTTTCATTCTTCATCAAATAAAAACGCCACAACCTTTATACCTAGCACCATGATCCTTTGATCTTCAATATACAAGTTACACTACAAAGTTCAATGTCTTAGTATTCTCTACCTAGTTCTTAAGT
Source organism: Artemisia argyi (assembly GCA_030686995.1). Taxonomy (NCBI): domain Eukaryota; kingdom Viridiplantae; phylum Streptophyta; class Magnoliopsida; order Asterales; family Asteraceae; genus Artemisia; species Artemisia argyi. The sequence continues at coordinate 82,110,407 of CM060684.1, read as the reverse complement.
TTGTTTGGTGATTCCATGGTTGAATTAGGAGCTACACAAGGTTACTAGGGCTGAAGTTAATGGGTTTTCACAAGGTCTATATCAAGTCTATCAATGGTTACAAGAGTTATGGTGAAGGGTTTACAAGCTTAGGTTTAGTGTCCTAGTTCTATACTTGACTTCCTTTCTTTAGAAAGCCAAAAGTTGTAAGCAAACCCTTATACCCTTTCTTGCTCAATATCATTTCATGCTTATTATGTTTCTTTCATGCTATATATGGTCTTTGTATTGTGTTCATGATGTTTAAAAATGGATAAAACAAGTATTGGTATACATATGTTAACTTATGACAAGCAAACAAGCAAACTAGTGATTTTTTATGAAAAACCACGACCACAATAGTATAACTTTGATATTTGACACTTACTTACTGTTATAGAGGACTTAAAAAGGAAAACATAGCAATTTGAATCACCCAAAACGAGTATACGAGTCAAAAGTTATGACCATAAGAAGTTAGCGACACCAAAACGCCGAAACTGCCCATAACCTCCTGTTTGCATTCTGCCAATTTGAAAGTCCCACTTATGGTCCGATTCATCAAAAAGTTAAAACACGAAAGTTGTCCGGAACGACGTTTTCGTTCAGGAACAAAGAAGCTCGAGCCCTGAAAAGGCTTTCCGAGTGATATTTTCTTCAAATTCTTAACAGCCCATTTTTAGACAAAAGTTACTATATAATGATTATATTTAGATGAGACCAAGAGGTCTAATGACCTAAAGCCAAGACCACAACCATGGCTAAAGCCAAGGTTGAGTCTTAAGACCATGGTAACAATGACCAAGGTCACGGCAAAGCCACGGCTAAAGACCATATAACTTTTAAAGATCAAAGCTTATACATATATATATATATATGTTATCAAATACTACAATAGTAGGGAGCCTCATGTGAGGAGTTCATTGAGTAAGCCGTCGAGATGAGTTGTGGATTTACGAGTTAAAGTGTCCTGGCTCCTCGAACGTTTACTCCATGACTTCTGAATTATGTCGGCCCGAACGGTAGTAAGAGATTTACAACCTATACATGTTTCATAGACCATTTATATTCAAAGACTTACACTATATACTAAAGTACTACATCATGAACATTATGCAAGACATATATTGGCAATTCTTCGTATCCTTAGACGTTACTCCAAACCTAAGTCGCAACGTTCTATTATAGGCTGCTCTTAGAGACTTTCGCGATTCGACTACCACTTTCATTTCTCATTACATAAGCTTAAGGTGAGTCATAGCCCCTACTTTTTCATACTTGTTTTAACTCTTTGGGGGGGATACATGCACAACTACTTGCTTACTTGTACAAATACTCAAAACATTTATACTTGATTGTTTCATACTTGATTGTCTTATACTTGATTGCATTATACTTGATTTCATACATACATGACTGTTTTATCTTTGGGAAGTGGCTCCCAGTAATCTTTTATCTTTGGGAAGTGGCTCCCAGTAATCTTTTATCTTTGGGAAGTGGCTCCCAGCAAACTTTTATCTTTGGGAAGTGGCTCCCAGTTTTCTTTGGGAAGTGGCTCCCAGTTGTCTTTGGGAATTGGCTCCCAAGTGAGGTCTTCGGAGATGAAGTAGAGACTCACTTCTAATTGCTTAAATTGTCTTGATGAACTTATACATGTCTTATTCATACTATATATGTTAGCAGTGGGTTGTGAACACACAGGTTACAAGTCTCTTATGGCGGGACTTGTAACTGAGTGGATTCTCGATGCCTTTGCTGTGTGAACATTCTTTAAAGGCTTTTCAACTATTTTAAGACAAACTCTATGAACTCACCAACCATTGTGTTGACACTTTAGCATGTTTATCTCAGGTTAGTAAGGCGATAGCTAGTGCGTGGAACTTAGAGTCAAGCTGCATACTCTGAAGACTTACGCTTTTATCATTTACCATTCAAAACATTTTGTATACATTTATGTATCATACTTTGGAATCTCATGTTTGTAACTTTGAATTCATTAATCGAATGGTAACTTTTCAAAACGTCTCATTTAGAGTTCGTTTTCTATAACTTGTACTTTGTATTATGAAGTAGCACCCCTGTGACACAGTCTTCCGCTGCGGTATTTTGGGGGTGTTACAAGTTTTCTGCAAGTTCTACTAAAGTTTTGGGAGATTCTTCCAAACAGGGGAGGAAAATAGATGCAGAGATTAAGGGGAGGAGTAAAAATTTTGATAAAGATTTTGCTGAGCTAAGTGATTCTGATGATGCTCATGCAAAAGATGATGATGCTGAGACTGAGGGGAGGAAATTGGATTTTGAAGATATGGATGCAGATGCAGGTTTTAATTTTGATGATTTAGTTGGAACTGCTCAACCAATTTCCACTAAAGCAGAACAAGTTCCCACTGATCAACCAATTACCACTGCAAGTGAAAAAGTTCCCACTGCTATTCAAGAATTTACCACTGCAGAGGAAGAAGCTGTCAGAATAAGATCAGTTAAAGGAAAAGCTATTGTGGTTGCATCAGATCAAGAGCAAATAAGAAAGATTTCTAAGAAAGAACAAGCTCAGATCAACTTTGATGCAAGATTAGCAGAGCAACAACAAGCTGAAGAGAATGAAAGAAAGAAAAAGATTAAGGAAGATGAAGTTGCTAGCTTTATGGAAGCAACTAGGTTGGATAAACTTGAAGCTGTTATGGCAGAACCTATTTCAAGCATTTCACCAACTGTCATACATGAGAAACCTCCATTATTCACTTATGTGCCTACAGAAGAAAAGACTGATTTCTTGATTAATAATGATCAAATAATCAGGAAGAAGGCCATTGAACTTATTGCAAATACAACCTTGAATGAAGAACAAAGGTCTGCTCAACTTAAAGATTTCATTCAAATGAAGAATTAGCAGGCTCTTGATGAAATCATTGGGGATGTTAGCAAAGGTCAAAAGAAGCCAAGAAAGCTTACAAAGGCACAAATTATTGCAGAGATGAAGACTTTTTGTTGTCATGTTGGAAACATGAAGAAGGCTCAATTCAAAGGAATATCACATGAACAGGTTGAAGGTATTTACTATAGAATCAAAAGACAAGATAGTAAATTCATTCCAATGGATCAAGAACCATTATCTATGAAGACAAAAAGAACTGGAGTGAGTCTTGAATCTAAAGATGCAAAGAAGTTGAGGACTCAGAAATCATCTCAAGCAATAGATGGTCCTAGCAAGTTGACTGAAGAGCAAGTTATAAATATGGTGTTCATAGAGACTGATGTACTTAATATTGAACCTCTACAAGCAAAATATCCAGTTGTTGGTTGGGAGATCTTTTCTGATAGTTTTGGTGTTGCTTGGAAGATCATCAGAACTGGAAGTGTCACAAACATTTGCAGAGACTTTGAAGATATTGTTAGATGTTGTGATAGAGAAGATTTGGATACTTTATGGAGAATTGTTCAAGATCAGTTTAAGAAGGAAGAACTTGTTGATGTCAAAGCTAAGGAGTTATGGGTTCACTTCAGAAGATTATATGAACCTGACCCAAGTGATAGATATTGGAGATTTGAAGCTCATGGTACAAGAACTTTGTGGAAATTCTATGATTTAAGTTCTGTGCATCATGTTTCTACTCAAGATGGAGTTGATGTCTTTATGCTGGCTGAGAAAGAATATCCATTGAGAGCTGGAGTATTGACAGTGATGTTGTCAGAAAAGCTTAGGTGTTGGGAAAGAACTGAAGTCATAGATAATTTGCTACAAAGGATTTATGATCAAAGTATGAGAGCTGATAGAGAGTTAAGAAGAAGATAAGTGTGGAAGAATTCCCATATCCTCATGTTTACTGCATACTTGAAGAAACTTATTGATTTATGTATTAATCATAAGTTAGGGGAGGATTGTTGGGAATTATACTAACAGTTACCACGGATAGTAAAGATGTTACAACTGCAGAAGATTGTACTTGCAGTGGAAACTTATTACCACTGCAAGAACAATATATTACCACTGCTTATTAGATAACTGTTAGAAAACGTGTCTAGATTTATATAGAATAGATCTTGTGTATATCTTATTCTATTAGCATTATACTTATCTTGTAGAAGAGGACTCCTTGTTCTATAAAAGGAGATCCTAGGTTATCAGTTGAGAAATAACTCTCATATACGTTTCTAGAGCTTCAAGGTGTAACCCTAGTGATATCAAGATCACTCGTATTATTATCATTAATAATATTGGAGCTAATAGTTTGTTTACATACATTGTTCATATATAACTGTCTTACTCACAATCAAACTTCTAAGTGTTACTAAGTAGATTCCGCATCTATGTATTCTAATAAAAGGGAGTTCTGTACAACTCACTGAAGCACCCCCTGCATTAAAAAAAATGACGTGTCTTGAAGGAGAGATGATAGATATTTTTGGTAGGTACAAACACTTCACTTCTCCTTATTCCCGATTTCCTCTCCAATAATCCCTTTTGATTTTACAGTTTCAACTCAACAATTAATGTGGATTTATTCAATGAATCGGTTACATTCAATCCCTAAAAAATATACATCCGATTAGTTCTTTATTCAATGAATCGGTTACATTCTAATTTTGATATTGGTCAATTGAAAGTATTGCTAAAAAAATAAAAGAACTTCCAATCAAATTTTCCCGGTGAGCCCTTATCATGTTAAAATATGGTCATATGTTATTTGATTCTATTCGCAATGTAAAACAAACTGAAGATTGAAGAAACACCAATTTTTATGAGGTAGGTACTAACCCTAATTTTATCCAATATTTACAAGGTTCTATTTATTTTTTATTTTTTTTATATACCTTTCTATGTGGTGTAATATTGCAGGTGATTGAATTTTGGGTTCCGGATATAGCACCAATTGTTCAGTCTGTTTTTTTTTTTTTTTTTTTTTTTTTTTTTTTTTTTTTTTTATTTAATGTTTCTAATATGGGTTTTGATGGTACTCAAATGGGTTTGAAAAAATTTGCTTATTTCGTTTTCAAGCAGGTTTTACGGGTGTGGAGAATGAGACATGGGGTTGAAGATGAAGATGAGAAAAATGATGAGATTGATTATAGAATGCTAATGGTTTGGTATATAAATTACACAAAGTCAACAATGAAGCAAAATATTGGATTTCGAAGAATGTGAATCCTGCTAACACTATATGGTAACTGCATAACATAGATTACACAAAGTTCGAATCAAGTATTTTTTTATTACTAAGGTTTAGTTCCTTTAATTGATTGGTTTGATGATTCTATACTTATTGTGTAGTATAATCACATTGTTGCTACATTGGTATGTCTAGATATGATCAATTAGTGTAGTATCAGTTAGGTTAACTATTCGAGCTAAAGTTTATAAAATGATCTTGAGACATGTAACAACATAGCTACACCTTACAACGGCTCGAATGAATTCCTTATGTAGCCATGTTTCTCTGGATTTAAGCTGTTAATGTGCTTATTGTGTTATAGTTTAGTAGAAATATAAGTTGTAGCGGATGTCGTGTGCACCTTCACTACAGCGAAATGTTTTTCATTGTTATAGTTTAGTAGAAATATAAGTTGTTATAGTTTAGTAGAAATATAAGTTGATTGGTTATGGTTATTATTTGAGGTTTAAAGAATAAGCTGCACCGATGTTTTCGATTTAGTTGGATTTGTAAAAACTGAAACATTCTAGCATGTGTATGTTAGATTAGGTAAAGAAAGAGGTTATTTAGGTTAATTGTATTAATTTGGTTCTTAATTTTTTTGGTGTGGTTTAGTTATGGAGTCTGATATTGGCTTTAAAGGTATCTAAGGATAAGATTGATGCCTCTGCTTCTGGTGGCAACAACAGTGTCAAATAAGCTCATAAGTCGCAAAATAAGATGAAAGAAAAGTTACTTAAGCTGTGGTGTTGTTATTTTTATTTGCAAACACAGTTAGATCAATTTATAAAAGCAATAACATAATATGGACCTGCTTTTGACCTTTTTTTTACCTGTTATATATTTCTCATTGATACAATCGCTTCTATTATGTCGCTGCCAAAATTTGTATGCATTTGTATGTAGAATTAAGGGCCTGTTTTGTTTAACGTATTTATTTAATAGCTAATGTAGATATATTAATATTATTTCCCTTATTTTATAGCTCATGTAGAATTAAAGGGATGTTTGGTTTAACTTATTATTTGAAATCTTTTCTAACAACTTTTTAAATTTAGCATGTTGATATTATTAGTATATTTGAAAATTTCGTGTAGATGGTGTTGCCCGAAGAGCGAAAATGAACCAGCACGGTCTAGGCGGTTAAGCGCAGCCAAAGTTGTAGCGGATGTGGTATGCACCTTCACTTTGAATTGGGTTATGCCACTTTTGGATTTTCATTGATTAAACCTTTTGACTTTGCTTTTGAGTTTTTAGGCTGTCGAGGAGGAAAGTGCTGTATGGTTCGTGCGAAGGTGTCACATGCTAACAACGTTGCTATTGTACTTGCTTCTTCAGAGGTATAACTGATACGTTGCAACGAAGGTTTAAGAAGGAGAAATTTTGAGTGGATTTGAATTATGTGAGTGATACTGGTGGAGTGTCGGAGACGAGATGGACGGATATCAACACATTAGCTATTTTATTTAAATGGCTAAAAAGGGTATGTCGCTACACTCCACATCATATGAAGGTAGTTTTCTTTTTTCTTTTTTTTTTGAATTGCTCATAACCTTAGCCACATTTACTTATCATGAAGCTTGCAGCAACCTGCGGTTATTTTGGCCGAAATTTCGGGGTAATTGATTGGTGGGTGGGGGGCTGGTGATGCTTCAGGATCAGTAAGGTGATTTGTAGCTTCCTACAAAAAAGACATGTCCTCACTTGAGTCTATCATGAATTGTGGCGAGGAGGCTGCAAAAATTGGTTGCATGTTAACTGAACTGATGTATGGTACGAGTTCACATTTGAACTATCGTTTGCTTCGTGTTATTATTTTTTATTGCTTAATCACAATGACCAAATCAGTTACTATTTCGTAATATTAACGCACTTGATTATTATTGGGGGCTGTTATAAGGGGCGTATGGCGTCTTACTAGGGGCTATTATTGAGTGTTATTTAGCAGGCATTCCACAACCAAATTGCATATTTCAGCAGCCATTTCATTGTTATTAGGGGCTGTTGTGCTCTATTTTATTTCTTTCTTATTAATCCAATTTTCTATATTTTTAGGGCCGCAAAAGGAAGCGAAGGCAGCAGCTGCAACAAATACACCTGGTAATTACAAGCTTTTACACCCACTTCATATTGGTATTTAGAACCCAACATACAAAGTTGTTATAGCAAGATAGACTGAAATGTAATAACTAATAAGAGAACCAATATCAGGTTGATAAGTCTAAAAGAGTTTAATTCATCTAATAGCAATGTAATTTTCATATCGGCTGGATATTGTAAAAACATGTATAGTAGTGTGTGCCATAGAATGATAAGTCTAAAAACATTTATAGCAATGTAATTTTCATATCAGGTTGATAAGTCTAAAAACATTTATAGCAATGTAATTTTCATATCAGCTGGATATTCTAAAAACATTTATAGCAATGTAATTTTCATATCAGGTTGATAAGTCTTTTATGGATTTGTTGTATTGTGGGCTGGTGGCTTTCTTATGAAGCCTCTGGAAAAAAAAAAACTTGACCAGCCACTACGGTTTGGCCTGATAGGCTTTGTCGTATATAATTCTTATATATGACATTAACCAATATGCATTCATTCCCCTTTAACTTGGTGTACTGTTACAAACAAGATATGAGTTACTTTTAGTAATACTAAAAGAGAAATAAAATATCAAGGTTGTTTATCACTAATTTATGTTCATCATCCAGGCCAATTTTATCACCATTTTGTTCTTCTCTAGCATTTTCCACCTTAAGGGCAAGGTAAATTTAACATTTACATTGCTATGTGACTTTGTCATCGGTTTAGATGCAATTGTTTCAACCCATTTACTAAATGACTTGGTACGCATCGGCTTTTGTGCAAATTAGATAGATTTATTAATGAATGAGTTGATACGCGTCGTGTTTTATGTGACTTTTATACGTAGAATAAAGAAAATACTTAAAAAGAAATTAGGTGAATAGGTAAGAGAGGTCAAAAAATGGTTATATGGTACAGAGAATTGTGTATTAGTGTGTTAAATGTAACTTATTTTAACTCATCCCGTTAAAAATGGGCTGATGCGAGTTGGGTTTTCTTTAAGTCAAATGTGTTAAATACATAAATGACTTGAAAAGAAATGTGTCAAATGAGTTCGGGTTGAGAAGCACTAAAAGCTTTTGTGAGAAGCACTAAAAGCTTTTGTTCCAATGTTACTCCCCAGGTTTATAATAGTGGTGTTAATTGTTAGTCAAAAGGGATCGAATCAAAATATTCATTAGTCTTTACAACTAAGTTTATGCTAATTAAGTCTTTAGTTCCTTTTATATTCTTAACATTGATATTGCTATGTGGCAGCAGTTGATGATGGGGAGATCATACTGTAAATGACATGTCGTTGAAAATGTGCAGTCATGTCAACAAAGGTATTTTGCAGAAGGGCTGAAACATGTAAAAAAGAAACCATCACGTAAAAGGTAATAACCTGCTATACTTTTATATATATATATATATATATATATATATATATATATATATATATATATATATATATATATATATATATATATATATATATATATATATATATATAATTTCCTAACCCAAGTACTATGGGTGATATATATATATATATATATATATATATATATATATATATATATATATATATATATATATATATATATATATATATATATATATTTGTAAATATATATATATATTTGTAAATATCACCCATAGTACTTGGGTTAGTAAATTTGTATTAATTTACTATCATACGAGTCGAATTAAAAAAACTTTAGCCTAATAGGGATATAAGTTATGTTCAATGTTTGGTTATTTTTGCCATATATGGTATTAAATCTAAATGCAGTCATATAAGTTAAACTGTCATGACTCTCACTATTTGCAAAAAAGGAAAGTTAATTGAGATCACATTGCGGACTTCTGTTAAAGTTTACATTCATTTAAAGATTATATATTCCATGAGTCTTGCACCATACTTCTATTATGTCACATTCTTCTTATTCATGCTTTTTTAACAGAATACTATGAGTCTATGATCATGGGCACCTAATTCAAGAGTTCAAAGAGCAAGTGTTTATAGATGCAACGCAACTACATGTGGGTCAATCTGTCACCTCGGCCATGATCATCCAACACTGGCATGTATGAGTAAGTGTTTTATTAACCACAACAACTGGCAAATAGAAGCTTTAAATTACTACATTTGTCATTGGTTCTGCATATTAGAAGATATGGGTTTTCCAATGGTATTAGGATTAATTATATATAGATTATTCCTTTACACAGGGCGCTTCTTTCTCCAATCCCTAACGAGTTAGCTATAATCTATGACATTCTACAACATTCAGGTATACCCTTGTGTCTTGACTCTTGAATTGGATACGGGAATTGAATAAGAGAATATTATTATTTCAGGTATTCAATAAGTTTGAGCTTGAAATATATGATTTCTTACAGCTATGATTAAAGCTCACTCATAATGTTGCCATTTTTCTCCATTCCGCATGTGAAACTTCTTACAAGTTTGAATTTTATTTTCTAACTGTAATTGTAACAAATGAATTGAATTTGACTTCGTTGATGTACTCACAAACTATGATGCAGATCATGATTTTCTTAAATTTCATAACTTGTGTTGCTAATATAGAGATTCCTTCGGTCCAGGTAATTTACTAATGAATGACGCAAACTGAATATTGCAGAAGAAACTAAAGCGAAAGCAATCAGTATAAAAGTATGTGAAGAGGATACAAGAGCGAGCTGAATGTCAACAAGATTGATGAATGTTATCAAGCTTGGATGTCTTTAACAGCCGTAAACAAGCAAGCAAGCTTATGGAACTTGACAAGTAGGTTGTTCCAACTTCCAAATTTCCTCTCTTGAGTAGTGATTCATAGATTGTTGTTTGACCCTCTTTATGAAGTTGTTAAAAAGTAATGTTTAACACACAAAAAAAAAAAAAAAAAAAAAAAAAAAAAAAAAAAAAAAAAAAAAAAAAATCTGGTAACAAAAGGTTAATTTGGAAAAAGTATTTAGAGTTATAAGTATAATACATTGGTGACCCTCTTTTTAACTGCTATGCATGATTGTAGTTTTGTGGTAATCCGTGTACCTAAAGGTCAATTTTTGAATTATATAATGCTCTATATGCAATTTTCTATATGGAATTTTATTAAGGCCGCTTGCTAGAATTTTGAATTTTTATCAGTAATCTTGAGGAACTTTCCTTATTATGATTATAATGTTAGGTAAGTTGTTGATCATGATAGATGGTTCAATTTTCTCGACTTTTGCAGGTAATAATCTTGCAAGGAGTAAATATCACCACTTTTGATCACATTTTTGATCTTTGATTCATCGAAATGGCAGTTAAGATAAACGGAATTATTATGATTACATGTTGAAGATTAGGTTCTTATCTCGGTGTTTCCTAAATATATTCATGTATTTTCTAAACCGAGAATTCGAATAAAACAGTAGTTTCTTTCGTAGATATGGGGCTCATCTTTGACATGTTTATATATCTTTTCTTTTATTTTGGCTATGTTGATTCAAAACATAATACTAATGCAGGTTCTTATAAACTGTCAACCACTTGAGAGCCGCTTATGTTTCATCCAAAAAAAAATCTTTCAAGGCAAGTTTTGTTTATTTCAATTAATATATTCAAAACTTTGACTTTCTTATGGATCAATGTAAAGAAGATTACGCAAAATACAAAGTTCTAACCTTTTGATGTTGGTTCATTGTTATGAGGTTATAGAGACTTCAGTGAAAACTAACAAATCAACGAAAATTGTTGTTAGGATGGTAAACGAGTGCTTCTGAAGACAATATGTTGGCTAATAATAAAATCAGTAGTGTGAGTGACCAATAATAACTCTTTTAAACAAAAATAACTCTTTAACGAGGCATCAAAAATAGTACAATATATTTTTGTTTCCATAAGGCTAGACACAATGGTGACCCAATTCATCCACTGCCACGTCAGCTTTATCTCTCCGGCGACCAGACATGACCCAAGTGCCACAGTCGATTACCCATGTATTTTATTTTATATAAGGAAAAAAAAAGTGTTTTGTTTGTGTTTTGTGTGTGTGTTATATCGGTTGAATTTGAGACCGATTTATGATTTTGGGTGCCGGTGATCAAAGCTCGACCGATGTTCCACAATGGACACAACCGATTTTGAAGTTGGTCGAGCATCTTGACCAACCGATGTTTTACGTTGCATTGTGTCCAGCTAATTTTCTGTTACTATTTCACCCCCAAAAAGTTATATAAGCAAGAAGTTTGATAATAATAACAAAGTTAGCCCGTAATGGACCTTTGATCCATTGCTGGATGTGAGTTCCTTCAGCTCTTTTACTCGCAAATGTAATATAAGACGCACTACAGTAATAGTAATGAAGTTAGCCCGTTCATCGGACAAGCCTTAAAAGGTATTATATACATTTTTGTATTACAAAATTTTACGCTTTTTGAATTATTTATAAAGTTATCCATTTTATATATGAATGCTTAATAGTAATTTTCATATCTCATCAAGTCTTTCATCCTCATCAACTCTTTTGTGTATAAATCGGTTTTTGCTTTATAAGTTTGGTACCCTCCTAAAAGAAAGAAGGGTGATTTAAAGGTAGCTTTTTTCATATTTAGTTGTTCACGGAATAAACATGTATTACTTAAGTGTTTGACGTTAACTGCATAGCTTTGCTTTCTAAGATTATCTACCAGTTGGAGAAGACGATGCGTGCATGTTTATTTTCTTAATAGTTACAAACCAAATTGTGTATCGTAACATTGACATATTACTTATTATTCTCTTAAAAAATAGTGGACCTATTTATGTTGTTGTTTGTTGATTTATTAGGTGTTGACGGAATGGACTTGTGAAGATCATCAAATTTCGAGACGATGATGCGTGGACGTTTATTATATTAATAGTTACAAACACAATTGTTTATAGGATCGTTGACTTATTATTTATTCTTCTTTAAAAACAAATAGAACTTATATCGTTCTTTGTTGTTCATTACTTTATTCACACACTCAACTTTTTAATGAATCATTTCTCTAAAAGCCCGTGAATTTCACGGGTCTATAAGCTAGTACTTAGTATAATTCAAAGTATCAATCTAACACAAGTTCAAGGTGTTTAGATCCATCAATCATATACGAGGGTTCCCTCCGATTTTTTTCTCAATTAATTAGAATATGCTAATATAATTATAAGAAATTTATTTAACATCATAAAATTTTTACATTAATTTGTGCCGCATGTATTCCCTCCATCCTCTTTTTCCAAATCATTAATTTAAACCTACTAATCATCATAGTTAAAACTAAATTAGCGCCACATTTATTAGTTGTTACATGTTCCATCCATGTTGTTATAGAGTAATGTAACTGTCCTTGATGATAACAAAGGGGCTTTATAAATTCGTAAGTTTAACTCATAATGGATTTACAAGGGTCTTTTGTTTTTAAATTCAATAGTTTGTAATCTCATGTGTCTTCCAAGTATTTGTATACCTTTTAAATTTGAGTTCATAAGATATCTAATAAGTTTGTAGACTTTTACGTCAAAAATGAACACGAGAGTAATACCAGGTTGCACTTTTTCGGACATTTCAGGTCGGGTCGGTGCGATTCGAAACCCGACAAACCCGGCTAAAAACCGACAAACCCGACCGACCTGACCCGAGTAAGTTTCGATTCGGTCTCGGGTTGGGTTATGGGGAATTTCGGTTTCGGGTTTCATCGGGTCGGGTCGGGTTTGATCCAATGCTCACCCCTAATCACAAAGAATTTAAAAGACATAAAGTCAAAGTTTATTGATAATTGAATACATAAACAATGAACACAAACCCTTTATTTATAGGGGATTAAATATTGGGGTAAAGGTCATATATACATGGTAAAACCGACTTAAAAAATAAAAGGGGAAAACCGGCTTCAAAGTCTCTATGCCGTAACAAGAGATTCTTGTTTACGACATTACAACAAAGAAACCTAAATTAATCCTTATTCGAGATGTCTATGGCGTAACAATTGACACTCCTCCACGTTGTAGAGAAAACCAAAAAACAAAAGTAAAAGTTGCAGCTTCTACGGTGTAAAGCTACTTAAATCGTGAATAAACCTCCTATAGGAAGCCGCCAATTCATGAAAGCTCCAAACTTTTGTCAAAGTATTTGATTGATTCAATCTACTTATGTACCTAATAACGGTTTTGAGCCTAATCAACAAACCAAACAGATATCAAACTCAAATATCTTGAATTGATTGGTTCAATCCACTTATGTACCTATAAGTCGTTTGTTTCTCAATTTCGCTCAAATATCTTGAATTGATTGGTTCAACCTCATACAACCAATCGCAAAAGTTTTTAAAGACTTAAAGTACATGTTTCCTCATAAGTTTTTACGAGGTGTTTGGCTAAGCTTATGTTATATAAGTGGCTTATGGCTCATATATCATAAGCTCAAAAGCCCTTTGTAAGTTTTTGGCTTAGTTTATATAATTTAAAAGCTAAAATAACAAAAAAGTACATGAATATTAAATGGGTGTAATTATTAAATAAGGGTATAAAAGTCTTTTTATATAAAATTCTTATATAAGCCTAAGGGTGAGCATCGGTCCAAGACCAGACCGGACCTACAAGACCGAGGACCGAATTAACCAAAAAGCCAAGACCGAGGACCGGACCGAATGTGGTCGGTCCAGTCCGGTCCGGTCTTGGTCGGTCCGTTGATCGGTCCGGTCCAACAAGGCCAAATAATCGGTTTATGGTCCGGACCGGACCAGACCGACTGGACCGAGGACCGAATTAGCTAAAAAGCCAAGACCGAGGATCGGACCGAATGTGGTCTGTCCGGTCTCGGTCGGCCTTCGATCGGTCCGGTCCACTCGGGTCATTTGCTCGGCCTTATATAAGCCCAACCCACTTTAAATAAGCCACAAAGTTTGGGCTTATCAAAAGCCTCTTGTATAATCTCATAAGCTCATTCTTATCAGTTTAGTCAAATACTTAGTTTAAGCTTATATAACACACATAAGCTAATACTCTCATAAGCCCATAAGCCCATCATATAACTTAGCCAAACACCCATAATCTCATATCCCCATTTTTTTAATCCCAAACCCTCCTTATTAAAAACCTCCACCAGACACATCCGCCATCGAACTCTATTTCAGTTATGCCTTCGGACGATCTGGGTAAATCTAAACTTGGAATTATAAAGAATTGTTTATTGTCTTTGTGATACTTAGATAAATCAGTGTGTGTAAGAACACAATATTTTCTCTACAATTTATTAGTTTATTGATTCAACCTTAATACTTTTAAAACATGTTATTTTTTGACTCAGTTTATTCTATAAGATCCCTTGTATTTTGTTCTAGTAGGTGCATAAACTTCTTATACATAGTTTCGCATTTGTTATTGATTTGGGATTTGTAGGTGATGGTATTGCTATTTTATAAGGCACGCATCTTTTGATTAGTCTTTATTGGTTTACCTTGTTGCCTAAATGGCTATTCATTTGTCAAGCATGAAGTACTAGAAAATTTTCTAATTGTCATATGTACTTATGTTAAAGCTCAATGATGAAAGATAAAAACAAAATACAAGTTAGCATCCACTACTTTAAGAATCTCATACTATAATCTTCGAATAATCTTTATGTAGATATAAAGGATCGATCTCTATAACTGTAATAGTCATTTGCATCGTTCAAAATATTATTTTAATATACATAGAGTTTATTTTCCAACATGTATATTGGATGTATTCAATCATAAGGTAAAAAAACCTTTTCGAGAAGCTTGATAAATTGTACGTGTCTGGTAATCATGTGCTACTTAGTTTTCTGTTTCTTTTTATGTGGTAACTAATTTCACAAGTTCATTGAAATGCAAATTCACAACTGTGTTGACAACGAAGAATTTTTCAAGTCTGTTGGTGAAAGTCCTCCAAGCCCCTGTGGAACACCGAAACCCATCCATTCTCTTCCTTCCAAAAGAAATCTGTTTCACATAAAGCGCCTCATGCAAAGGCTGTAGCTTCCAAACAGGCCGGGGTGTGCGGTACGTTTCTCTCATATACTATGAAACTTAGCATCATGACGCCACAATTAACTATTCTAATATGTTGTTGAGATTGACTTTTTTTGACTCGTTTACTTATAAATTGTTTAATTTGATTATCTTACATCTCTAACGCGTCAAACTAGTTAAATATAAAGTGGAGACGTATCCAATTGATTGAAAGGCGTTGAAATGTAACTCTAATGAACAGATATACTAAATTGTTTTTTAATATTTTAAACTATTATTGAAACAATAATTGACAACTATCTATATTTTAGATTTTAGTTATGCTTCACAATTAGGTAGAAAAGTTAACCCTTGTTTTATCTTTCGTGTAGTTAATCCCTTACCATGGAAGCAAACACGTGTAGAAACTTGACGAAACAAATGATGGAGGTCAACCATGGAAGCATAAGAGGTAATTGTTGTTTACAATAAATTTTAAATTGACTTGTTTATGTGACAAATACTTTGAGGATTATAAACTAAATTCGTAAGTGGTGTTTTGTTGTGCAAGCAATCTATTAGCTGTTTGAGGTGATCGCGTATACAAAAGAACTTAAAGTTGTAACAATATTTAGGATTATAGCTTAAGTTGTAGCAAAAACTGATTTTTGCCGCCAAGTTATATTTTCTCCTATTTGACTATGCATTTTTATTAAATTGTAAATATTCGATTTCTGAAATTACAAAACTCGCCTACATGCTGTTAGGGCAAAAATTGTAACTACAGTTGAAATTACGGCTAGCTGATTATAAGGTTTGATAAATAGAATCTTTTATATGTTTATGTTGCTCATCAGCATACACTAAAATGTTACTAGGTGTGACAAACGAGATACTGGTTTGTCAATAGTGAGTTAAGTTTTTTTCCTTTTCTTTTTATTATGTCTGCAACCTTCTAATCTTTGTTTACCATACGTAACACAGATGATGATGATGATGAAGTAGAAAGATGGAGAACAGATGGAACCCATTGTCTAAAGAATGCTCCATTCAATTGATGTGTTCTTGACATTCTTCAAGAATTAAATATATGCTTTGTTGTTCATATGTTTGGGTAGATTTTGAATGTTACTTGAAATACGTGATTTATAGTGGTTGTTTGGGATTGCTTATTGAATTAACTATTTATAGGACTGTTTGGATTGTTTATGGAAGCTGCTTACCTTGATAAGCAGTTTCAACAAGAAATCCCAAACAGCCCCGATAAGCAGCTTTTATAAGCATTCCCAAACAACCCAATCTTTTTTTTTTTTTTCTGTCAAAATGAACAATAGAATAGAAACTGGTTTTTATCTTAAACACCTCTTTATTTGATATATTCATAGAAATACAAGCCTATGTGTTTACTCAATAATAAAGACTACTTTCTAGCAGAAAACCAGTCTTGATGAATCTTACAAAGACCGGTTGAAAAACCGGTTACTATTTATTTCAGTCATAGAGATACCCCCTCACAGAGAGTGTTCCCGAAACCACTCTCCATGAGCCATTCTAACCGGTTTTCATGAAATTTTTTTGTAGTAGTGTATGTTTCCAAAATGATGGTTGATGCTGAGAAGGTAAATAATGGTGGTTTTGTGTTTAATTTTTAGTTTCTATGTGTTGGGCAGTGCTTGCTATAGCTTTTGGGATAATGTCTTTTATAACCGTGTTGTTATGGTTAATCAAAATCACTTCTTTTCTATGTGTTGACTAATTTTAATTTCTACAAAAAAAAAAAAAAAAAAAAGATCATGAAAGAATATACCAATAATTGGCTATGTGTTGGGGTAGTGCTTGCTATAGCTTTTGGGATAATGTCTTTCGTAACTGTGTTGTTATGGTTAATCAAAATCACTTCTTTTCTATGAGTTACGTAGGTTATATATAATGTAAATACAATAGATAGTTTATATTAATGGTACATTTGTGTATAAGTGTGTGACCCTATTGGCTTACATGTGTCTAGCCATATAATTATTTATTATGATACGAGCATAGTCCAACAAGTTTCGGGTAAGTATTGGTATGTGAACATGATTATTACATATTTAAGTTATTTATTGATTGGTTGAGAGTATCTTTTGCTTACGTGTGTACTTATAAAATCAATTCATGTTTAATCAACATCTAGTGTGCTTGGTGAGTAAATTAGTAATTTAGGACAACTTGTTTGTATTGTGATGCAAATATCTCCTTTAAACTTTATGTTTGATATGCATTTTCTTTGATAATATATTTTTATTCATTCAAAATTGTAAAGGCACAAAGACTAGATAATCTTGAAAACACATTACCCACGTTTATGCATCTTTCCTTTCAAACTATCAAACACAATTTCAAAAAATATATATATTTTTCAACTACAATAGAAACTCGATAGATTAATGATGGGGACAAGATTCAAATCAAAAGACTTATGGCCTCTACGGCGTAGAGGTATTTTTCTCTATACGCGTTAGAGCTCTCGAATAGGATTTTATATGATACTCAAAGTCTTTACGCCGTGGAGGGAAACATTTCCCTACGCAATAGATACATAGATTTCATAATGTTTCTTGTATTGTTTAAGTCGTTTTTAGGATAATTATTATATAAGAATGTTTTAAATTATTTTATTTATATTTTTTTTTAAGTTTCTTTTTATACAAAGATATGTTTCTCTATATTTAGGACTTATCATCATTGTAATTTAATCTTGGATTGTCAATAAAATTGTGTTTTAGGGTTTTATCTCTTGTTTGGGTTTTATTCCCTTAAGGTGCGCCTCGTGTATGGTTTAATAAAATTCGCTTCCGCATCGTGCGTCAATTAATTCTTGATCAGTTAATAAATTTTTTAATATAATATTTTCAAGTGTCGATTCATTAATTAATGAGTTAATAACTCTTTTAATTAATAAATTTATGTGATCTCATAACTCATAAGTATTAATTAGCAGGGTATCCGCGCGTTGCGGCGACAGTACCCTGTATATAAATTTTTTAGCGAACTAATATTTTTATGGGTAAACTGCAAAAATGGTCATTAACGTATCGCGAAAATGCAAAAAAGACACCGAGTCATAAAGGCGTGCAAAAAAGCCACTAACGTTATGTAAAAGTGCAAAAAATCCACCGAGAGCTAAATCCCGTTAGTTTCCTCGTTAAGTGCCAAGTCATTGAGGGTAGTATCGTCTTTTTACTCCCTTTCCCGCCGTTCACCTCAATTTTCAGTGTTTGTTTTTCAAATTTAGTCCTTTAAAGCAATAGTTTACATATGTGTCTCAATTTCTTCCATGAACATTAATTTCACAAGTAAAGATCTTGAGAATGGTTAAACTTTGGCAAAATCACGCACGCAGTACCCCGATCCCTGATTTAGGAATCCTTTATAGTAAGATAACTCTGTTCCATTTTAATGTTTTTCATTTAAACTTGTTATTGTTGTTGGAAGTTATTGATGTTTTATGTGTTGCACATATTTGAATGAAAAGGTGTTTTCTTTGCAAATCCATCACAATGGTGAATTTACCTCAAAACCAGGCAGAAGGTATCTCTTTGGAGAATGGAGATAAAGATTGGTTTGACGGAATTCACTCTGACGTTTTCTCCATGGACTTATTGGGCGAAATGTTTGAGGATTTAGGTTACTCGGATAGTACCCATATGTTTACTCACTTTAGGATACCTGGGGAGTCACTGGATGATGGTTTGGTACCACTAAAGTCTGACGAATACGTGAGGAGACTTGTGGAGTATGTTCCTATATTTACAGAATTGGAGTTGTATATTGAAACCGGTGTTTCATTGGTAGAGTGTGAGGTAATGGAGCGGATGATGACTAAGGGCAAGGTGTGGTGATAGAAGAAATTGTGGATGATGATGTGAATGATGCTATTGGAAAGGATGTTGATGGTGAGACTAGAAACAGTGGGAAATTACTATTGTTAGAGTGGCATAAGACAAGCCAACCTGAGAAGGTTGGACCTGTTTATGATGCTGATTCTGAAAATGACTTCCCGCCAACCTGAGAAGGTTATTGGAAGAGATTGACCAAGAGTTTATGGTGGAGGATTCAAATGAGGATTCCCAAGAGTCTACAGATATGATCGATTTTGATGATCTCGATTTTGATGATGCGTATTATGATGACATAAGTGATGGTGTTACTATTAGTGGAGCGGAAGGGATATTCACACTTGGGTTAGTGATGAAGAGGTGGATCAAGGAATAGATGCTAAATGGACTGATGATCCATACCATTTAGTTAATGTTCCTGAACCTGAAGAGCCTGAGGAGCCTCAAGAACCTCCTGAACCTGAAGAGCCTCAAGAGATTAGTGAAATGTTTGCTGAAATTGATCATGCATTAGATGAACTTGATGACGTAGTTGCAGCTGAAGAAGGAACACAGATTTATGCTATTTTTGCTCAACCAATTAGTTTCAGTTTGCTTCCACTTGTGGTAGTTGGTGAAGAAACGTTTGCAATTTTGGAAGTTGCTGAGTTTGATGGTGATGATGGTGAACAAGTAGTTTCTGATGGTGTTGATGGTGAACAAAGAGTTTGTAATGGGGCTTTGATTCCAGATGATCTGTGTGCTGAAGTAGTTGGAGATGGTGAACAAAGAGTTTGTGATGGGGCTGTGATACCAGATGATCAGTGTGTTGTAGTAGTTGGAGATGAGGGATGTATATCAGTTGTTGATGGAGATGTGATTAAGGCTAAAGTGGTTGCTAAACAAGGAGATAAGCCAGATGGAGCTGTGATACCAGATGAAGTGCTTGAAAAAATGAAATTGGGCAAGATGGAGTGCTTGCAGAGGAAAAGTTTGAAGATCAAGGAAGGTCAATCAAGAGGAGAAGACTCATGGCTGACAAGACACCCAAGGATGATGCTAAATAATGGTTATGCTTTTATGTTTAGGTCAATAATCTGTTATACTTCTGCTATGGTGTTGTAGTAGAAGATTATAACAGTATGTACTTGTTCTAAAGTTTATCTACCGGTTATGTAATAATTTACTAGGGTCAATGGTTGCATAACATTTTATCTAATCTAATGGAAGCCAAAAAAAAACTAGGCAATTTTGGGATGTGTATGTTGGTAACCCAACCGTTTAGCATTTATTACCCAAACACACCTAAAACACATTTCCATGTAATTACCCTGCCTATTTATATGATATAGCCCAAGTAACTTCCTCATTCATTCATTAACAAAAACACACAAACAGAAGTTG